>CM073213.1:2400000-3000000 GCA_037042885.1 Auricularia sp. M12
TAGCACAATCAGCCATCGTACCTATAGACTGCAGCATTCAGCTGATGCGTATGCCATGCAAGGTCGATATCCTGAGCGATACATTAGAGATTCATGATAAGCTGCGTCGCTATGCAGTATGGGTTTCACCAAGGTTGGGACCAGTAATGAGCCAGGTGTGTGCCACATGAGATCCAGAAACGCATGGTACCGCGCAACGCTGCGAATGAGAGGACCTGCGTCATCGCGAAAGTAACTCTGGTCCGTCCACTTCATTGCATCGATCTTGTCGATGAAGGAGCTTTGCCTCATAACAGCGCCAGTCAACTCAACCGAAAAAGGGCCAGGGAACGAATATCTTCTCAAAATCCCAGCGACTCTGGTTGTTCGGTCAGCTCCGCAACACCGAGTCAATGACACCGGAATCACCTTGGAGGTATTGTCAAACGTGCCCCGACCTGCCTGGTTCTTCCAAAGGCTTGCATTATCCAATTCTCGACCTCTTGAAGTCTCCACTTCATGGCCCGAGAGAAGCTCGCACCAGTGGCAGAAAAATAGGCACGTGCTATACTTTCAGTCAATGCGAGATAATCGAGCAATGATCATGCGCACAGAGAGAATACGCCGGAGGAAGGGTTGTGCCTTCGCTCTGATGCTAGGATAGCTCGTTCCTCTAACCACACAGAAGAATCAGCGCCAAGCGACATACACAAGCGAGCAGCGAGAGACCCACGCAAGAAAAAATGAATCTCTCATACTCTGCTGAAGGGCTTGTGCGTCGCGCCACATTATGATCTCGTCGCATAGCTTCCTTACGCCATATGACTTGCGAGCGGGTGAGGAGGGATTAATATTTTAGTGGACGAGTAATAATATGAGTACGCACTTCATGATCGAAGATCTGCTTGCAGTCAGGGCAGCGCGCACGGAAATCGCGTTGCGCCCACCCGGACGCAGTATCGTCAATCCATGGCCAGAGAAACGTCTTGGTGTTGTCCACGCAGCAAGGGCATGGGATCCTGACTTTGTCGTCGGGCGAGGTGACCAGAGGCATGTCATAGGGTTCCTTGGTCGATGCCTCAAATAGGTTTCGCGTGGCATCCGATTCTTTGAGTTCGAATGTGTCCCCATCGATAGCTTTGAGCGCGTCCTTCAAGGGAAATTTCCTGCGAGTTCATGTGGCCCCCATTTCCCCGCGACCATGTGAGACCGAACATACTGTAGATATTTCAATTGCGGTAGCAAGCGATTACCATCCTCATCATATGCCAGCGGGTTCTGAAATAGGCGGTCAGTAACTGCTACGTGAGTCAGGGAAACTTTAGAGTGCATACAAGCATATAAGCGTGCCAAACCATCAGGACATCCAAAGGAGGCAGGCCGCGCTCTTCAGGTTCACAATCCGTCGTCAGGACCCATCGCTCGAACCTGAAATGTAGGTCAGTGCCAGCGTCGAAATGCTGCATGGACCCACCTGTATACTGCGCGACACAAGAAGACCTGCTCGGGGAATGTGATCAGGAGCGGCACCGATCAATTGCAGCGTGAATCACCGTCCAGGCGGAAGCAGGATCCAGATCCTGGTTTGCACGTTCAACGGATGTTCGGAGCCGTTTAAAGGCACCGAGCATGCGCAAATGCGCAATGAGCTCGTCTACTTTGATGAGCGGCGGCAGGCTGCTGTTACCCACGGTGAATTTCCCAGGTAGGAGGTCGGGATACGCAGGCGGGGCATCCGAAGACTCGGAATAAGGAGGGAGCTCTGGTTGGGACATGATCGATAAGTCAAGGACCAACCCAGCGCCCGGGTTTTATTTGTGGCGGATGCAATTGTCAAAAACCTTGCATTGCGGTGCTTCGGTCCTGCTGCGGATGATATCAAGGAGCATTGCAGTCCAGACGCATATCACGGAATAAGTATGAGTGAACATGCTCGCTTGATTCAAGAGGCCTCGAAGACGCTTGTTGTTGGCAGTCGGTGTTTGCGCCTGCCTACATGCCTAACGGCAGTTATGTGCCATTCGGAATGCAAAGTCTTGCATTCACAGCCGCAAGCATGCAGCACAGGATACTCGATGCACAGCAGAGCTACAAACAAGGACTGTCAACACCATGAGCATATACAAAGATCGTCGTATCAGACGGAGATGCATAACACGTACATCGACCAGATGTACGATGCGGAACAACTATCTGCGCCTGAACGCACGTCCGACACCCCGATCCTGGTTTCTTGCGTTATCCTTTTTACGCTCCCTCTCTTCTTTTCGGGCCCGTTCACCGCGTACGCGAGGGTCAATGACCTCATAATCCCGTTCGGCCTTGCCCACTTCTTCGTTGTTGTCCTTTGGAAAGCGCAAGCGGTGTGCAAGCCACCCGACATCGTCGTCCACTTCGATGCCCTCCTCCTCCGGAGGCGGCAGGATGGCTGCAGCGGAGATTGGATCGATGTGCTTCGCATCCTGCTCTTCGGGCGGTGGCGAGTCCTCAGGCTGCACATGCTGCAGCTTGCTCCTGAAGCCCTCAAGGGCAGCAAGAACGTCGCTCTCGTCCTTGACGCGGCGCTTGCCCTCCTTGTCCCGCCGAACAGGCGCCGCGCGATTCTTCGCGTACTTCGCGAGCTCCTGCTCGAGATGTGACGGGCCTTTGGCCTTCTTTGCCGGCCGCTCGTCGTCGCTGACGGAGCCCTCGCGCCGCCGCGTAAGCTTGCGGATGTCCGCCTCCATCTTCTCGATTTCGGCCTGGCGCGCCTTGCTTTCTGCGCTCTGCTCCTGAGCGTGCTTGGCGCGTATCGAAGTGACATCCACAGTTGACTTGCCCGCTCCCTGTGCATATCGCGTAAATAAGTGAATCTCTGTGCATCCACTGCCATCCTTACCTTCGCGGACGGCGTTTCGGATGTTGTGCGTTCTTTCGCTTTCAGCGGCGTTGGTATAGAACTGGCGGTAATGGGTAAAGCATCGGGATTGTCGATCACTGTTAAACAATGAGTGCGACGACCATGTGCACTATGAGGTGCACTGACAGTCAGGTCGATTCAAGGCTTTTCGTTTCGTTGGAGCAGGAGCCTCTTCAACTTCTGCGCCTTCATCGCCACCAAAAGATAAAAGCTTGACATTCCTAAGGAAAATTGAGCTGAACATCCAATAAACGGCATGTAAACTCACTTCTTGCCTCCTTGGCGTCGCGACTGGTCCTCCCGCTCCTTCATGGCGTTCTCGCGCGCTAATTGTTGAGCACGTTTCTCAGCGGCGGTGATGCGAGGTATTATATCATTGAACGGATTGTCCAGTATTCTAATGCTCTTGATTTTAGGCGGACTAAAAGAGCAAGGTCGTCGTTCAGCGCCGTTGCCGGCAGAGGTGTCAGAACCACGCACTAGACAGGGCGTTCATTCTCGTCCAGTTCTGCAAAGCGGTTACATGGGCATCAGAGGCAGTAAGCAATACTCACCAAGTTGCCCGATTTTTAAAACATCTACAACGGAATTTAGTGTCTGTTGCGCGCTGGCTATCCGACAAACCGACTGTATATTGTGTCGCCTACGACGCGGCCAAATACGGTGTGCTTGCCATGTAGCTCGTCGGCGCGGTCTGCCTGGGTTGAGCTACTATCTTAGCCCCAGGAGAGACAAGCTTACCGAGCGTTATAAAGAACTGGGAATCGTTTGTATTTTTCTGGCCTGCGTTCGCCATTGCGACAATGCCACGATGTGGGAGCCGTAACCGGGGATGTATTTCATCTTCAAAAGGCTCTGCGGTGTGCCATCAACGAGATATTCACAGGCTGTCTGCGTTACGAACCGCCGTAAAACGACTCTCCACCGGTGCCAGTGCCCGTTCGGTCGCCCGTCTGAACAAGGAAGCCAGGAACAACGCGATGAAATATTACGCCATCATAATATCCTGGAGAGGTAACGGTTAAGGTACAGTTATGGGCAAATAGGTTCAGTTTATGACCTGCCTTCCATGGCCAGCGTCAGGAAGTTACGAGTTGCCTTCGGGGTTTCCTGTCTATGCGTCAGTCGCAGTTGTTGCTCGCATGCGCAGTAGCTTACCTTTGCCCATAGCTCAATTTCTATGGGTCCTACTGTGGTGTCCACTATCACGCGGCCGGATGTTGGCAGCGAACTCATGACGAGGTCAAGTTGCGGAGTTTGCGCGCTTTGCTCCGAACTCTATCTTGGAAATTTCTCGTGCACCTTGAACCTGCCAGTGCGAGCAGGACTCCGTCGCGCAACTACTGCTACGAGCTTACACTGTTTTCACTTCGTTTCTGGACTCATGTGGCTCACTGTTTGGTCCGCCAAGAATACATACAGCACCACGGCCTCCGGGCGTCTTCAGCTCTAGCCTACGATGGCGAGGCGCTGCCGCTCCTTGCATCGTTACTAAGTTGAGCTTCGCGACAGAAGCGTGTGCGGTACGCAGCGCTACGCGCGTTCTCTGCGTGCGAGACTCGGTCGCAAGGTTTGCTCTCACGAGAGTTGACACTTTCTCTTGCTAGTCCTTCGACATTCGAGATACCGGACTTGTAGAGAGGTCTTACCTTCGAGCGCTCTTCTTTTAGACCCACCTTCTCCGTCTGTGCGCGAGTGTTGATGTCGTTCCACCCGCCAGGCTTCCTTGGAGCGACTGCACTGCGTGAAGAACGGGACCCTGCCTCTGCTGATCCTTGCTGGACATTTGAAACGTCCACAATCATGATCAGGAGTCAAGAAGCCGTCGGGGATAGCAATTGGCCGCATCCGTCTCTTCTCTGTTAACAGCGGGCGGTCCCGCTCACGAGCAGATCGTCTCCGCAGGCATGTATAAGTTTGACCCAGCTGTGGCGCACAATTGCGACCGTCGTCTCGCTTTCCTGCCATGCGCAAAGACGAAGTGTGTGCCCTATACTTTCCTTTGACCGAGACCAGGACTAACGAGCTGCTGCAGGCATCACTACTTGCACTTTGGGTAAGCCACTGCCATCAAGCCAATGCAAGATTCGACATTGATTAGCGTATGCGCAGTTAGAGAGCGTTCTGCACGGCAAGTCTTCAGACGACCGGTCATACCATTCACAAATTCACCAATCAACTGTAGGTGTTTATACGGTGCTGTTCTTCACCTGTATATACATCTTGTGCTATCTCCGAGACCCTCGGACGACGAGCAAGACGGTCCTCGGCGCTGTTGGCATCATGTACAGCGTCGCAACAGCCCACGTTGCTATCATTCTGCGGCGCGCTTTGCTTGCTTTCATTTATAGCAATGAGGGTGGATCCCAAGGCTTTTACGACGAGGTATCCCAGCCTCTCAATGTCGCGCAGCAGACGTTGTTTATCATCAACGGGTATGTGATTTGTGGACCATTCTGAAGTGTCTGGACTGATATTGGCTCAGCATCATTGCCGACTGTCTACTGGTCAATTCTCATCCGTGGCTAATATTCCCCCATCTCATCTGCTCGCGTAGATATGCCGATGCTATATCGTGTGGCGAGGCCGGCTTTGGGTTTGCGCGATCCCAGCACTTCTTCTCCTACTCTCCGCCGGTAAGTATCTCACTTGGTCAACGCATCGTATGCATTCGGCTCACTTTCCAACTTGCGTAGGGTCGGGATTTTTGTTCACTCGCGAATATGCACTCGTTCCCCCCGGAGGGACTGCCTGGACGCCGAGTATACAGAGCTGTGTGACAACTTTCACGGCAGCCACTCTGGCGACCAACCTGCTGGTCACCATACTGATAGGTCCGGGGGTTTTGAGAACGGAAATCTGGGCTGACATAATGCCACAGCCTCGCGTATCTGGTGGGTCACGACCAGGACATCGCGCATTCTAGGTCAAGAGACCTGTCCAGGTGGCAAGTACAAGGCTGCAATATTTGGCGTGTGAGCTGCGAACTCCTGGCTGGCTTTCCGAGCTCTCTGACATGAATTTACCTCAGCATCGAGTCAGGTGTCATATACTGCATCCCAGTTATCTTCTTCCTCGTCATTTATGAGACGCAGTCCGGTGCATTGGTGCGAGCCGCCGTTCCTATTCCATCTCACATAATTAACTCAATTTTTCGCAAGCCTATACTATGCCAAATATTGACACAGATAGCGGTAAAGCGCAGGACTGCTTCATACACGAGACAGCAACTTGACGGATTTTATAGGGTATCGCGCCGACATTGATCGTTGTGCAGGCGGGACTTGGCCTGACCGTCGATAAGACGCATTCAGTCGGCTCCAACAGCACCGCCGTTGACCCCCAGATTGCGCTCGCTGCTCTGCGATTACCGTTCCCAGTACTCTCCATCACGAAGACTCAGTCGCCACAGTCCCCTGTCAGGAGAGTCAGTTTCGGAACGAAAGATATGCAGAGGCCAACTCCACCGCTAACAGCGAAATCGCAACTGGTCGATGATGACGCGATATGAGTTACTTGAATCTATACCTTTATTATTGCCTGGACCCGTCTGTGTAAAACTAGCCAGTAGTTCTACAATTCAAAGTCTGATGACGGAGTTTACACGCATATTTTCGTTCTGAACCGCGCAGCGCGGTGCAAGTTCCCGGGCTAAGCACGGCGAAGTCTTTCGTCCCTGACGTACACGTTCACGCGTCCGGCAAAGTATGCCTCCTCTGAGGGCTCGAAGGCGTTAGGGGGCGGCTAATAGAGAAGCATGTGTGATATGGTGCGCGCAAACAGGTGCGCGCAAACGAGCAACCGAACAAGCACACAATGGACTCTTTGGCCCGACGTGGGTCATGTGGCTCAGAGCGTCATCTGCAACGGGGATCTGTGCGTGCGCTGGACGCAAGCTAGACATCATATCCCGAAGATCAGCGCCGGTAGAGCTCACCTGACGCTTTATAAAGCGTTTTGCGCATCCGACACCGACTCACACTCGTCCATCTCGCAAGTGGATAAGGCACATTTCATAGAGGAATAGCAGGCGCAATTGCTTAAGATATTCGCCTACCACTGACTCTGGTTCATTGCATGTTACAATCTCGTCCTCAATATCCCAGCCGACCGAGGAAACATCACAAGATATGTATGTACAGCCACGAACGACTCTGTCTGCGCAAGGTAATGCTGCACCCTGCGCTTCTCAAAAGAATGTCAAAGGAGGGAGGAATTTGAGTATTGAACTGAACTGATGGTGGCACACTCGATATAGTATATCTTTCTCTCCGCAACCGTAGGCGCGAGCATTATGGGTTTGGGGTATGAAGCAGCATGCTGGGTTGAAGGGAACGTTGGTAACCGCTGTCTCAGATACAAATCCACGTACTTGGCCAAGGCACCAGGATCGACTGGAGGGCTGGTTCCTGATCCCACCAGCACCTGGTGCCCCTCCGAGGGAACGCCGTCAATGACCACAAACAGCCATCCAGGTCCCGGTGGCTACCGCACTTCAGAACACGCGCGAAAGTTGGTCAGAAAAACGCACATAGATGGTCGCATCTGGTGGTCCTGTAACGGCGAGAGACGTGCCATTCTGACTGGCAACGAGCTCTACCGAGCGCATGTTCATATGCCTGCACGCAAGAGCTACTCAGAAACAGAAATTTCGGGAGACAAGCGCCTCACAATGCATGTGTTGAGTATCCGAAATCCATTAGAATGACTGGAGACCGTGAGAATGCCACAATGCGAAATAGAGGTGGATGAGCACACCGGACACCGTGCCGTTCGAGATCGACACGTCAAGGCTGAAGGTCTCGTTGTAGAGTATATTGGATGGTTGTCCGGTGAATGTCGGACGATCGACGGCCATATATGGCGGGCTGAGAATTTCTGCTCTGTACTCCGTGGCGTACTTCACAGTGCTGACATCGTCATTCGGACTACTCCCGGCGATGAGAATGCTGCCGCTCGGAGTAAGCGAAGCGACTGAATGATACAGCCGCGCGATGGTGCTCGTCGGGAGACCGTCATGCGAGAACCGTGCCCCGGGAGCTGCGGCGTCGAAAGGAATCGACGGATCATACAGCACGGGCTGGAACGCAGGATTGTCCGCGTTGGATTGGCCGACCTGGTGGAGGACATTGCCATAGCCTGTGACCAGTTGGGCTGTGCGGATCTCGCAGGAGGCAGAATTTAAGCTCGCCTGAATAGCCCGTCTCGCCTCCGTTGACAATCAGAACCTTCCCCGTTGGCAAAAGCACCTAAAGCAATATCAGGTCTCCGCCTGCGTGCTCTAGAGAAATCCGCGTACGGCGTCAGGCATAATTCGCGCTTCGGGCATGGTCTCGACCCGCCAGCCGGCCGCAATACCTGAGGGCGTCAATTCCATGCTGGCGCATTGCGGAGACGCCGGGTCTTGCGAGGACATGTTCGCATTGGCCGGAACGCGATGGTCGTCTGTGGTTTGGCCTCCGCACAGCATGACAGTAGGCGCATAGTTGTTCGAAGGAGTGAGGGGAAGGAGGACGCCGGTGCCCGCCATGGGATACGAGATCCGGACGCCGTTCGGTATGTCCGGCAAGCGCGTCTCGACGTTCGCGCGCCAGTCGTAAATCATTGCTTGGCTGCAGATCGCCATGACAGTGAGCGCTCGAGTGAGTGCATTGGGCAAACAGAAACAGGGACCGCACACACGCACGTATTAGCGGCCATAAACACGTTACCACCCGGCAGCAGAATGGCGACGGGGAACAGATTGGCGTTTAGCGTGTCGTTCAAGAACCGCGAGGGTATCTGTGTGCCGTTGAACCCATTCAATGCCTTGGGCGGGTAGAATTCGAGCGTGGGGTTGTTTAGGGCTGCACTATTCATGAACGTCCCGCTCCTGCTCCCGCCGATGACCAAGAGGGAACCTGCACACCAGACGCTGTTAGCACTGAGGTAAAGTGCGCTGGACAGGCGGGATGTACCGTCGTCGAGCCGGACAACGGACGGATACCAGCGGTTGCTCGTGAGCCGGATCCGCCTCGGATTCTCGTAGAACGCGCACTGCGGTGCGTCGTCTGGGCAGTCTGCAGCATCGAAGAGCCGGAGGCCCTGTGCGCCATTCGCATCGGGTATTTCGGACGGAAAGGCGAAGGTGTTCCCACCGACATTGACGAGGGTGCCATTGGAGAGGAAGCTCCCGCCAGCGCAGAACGAGTTCGTCTGGAGATCGACCGGGCGCGCGGTATTAGAGACGAGGGAGTAGATGGCGCTCCATGCGATGTGGCCATTAATCGTCATCGGGTTGTGTTGCACTTTGTCGACGATGAGAGCCTGCGTTGGTGAGACAATGACGAGCTGCATCGCGCCCACGCCGGTCGTGCCCGGTTGGGTCAAAGACCAGTCCTGACGGCGTGACAGCTGCTTGACATGGGGAAGCGCGAGGTCAAACGACTGAGATCGCCAAGCGTGGCAGCTGACGAGTGCTGTCAGGGATGAGGACGCGAGAATGAGACTCAGAAACCGCATGAGCGTGTTGCCTGGTGCAGTGCTCTAGTCTGAGAGTTCGAAAGGGCACTTTATGCTCTGGAAACTGAATCTGAAGGCGCTAAGAGCAACAAGACAATGACGAACGAGACCAGCCATAGACCGCACCGCCGGTAGCGCAGGGCTCGGCACTGGCAAAAACAGGACAGGTGATGCAAGCTGCCACAACGGTGTCAGGAACAGCGCCATCGTCCCAAATCTCAAGCCGCAATACAAACACTTGGATGGCCGCTTATTGCATGGTCCAACGGGAAGCCGGCGCGATAAACAGAAACAACTGCATTGGTCTCTGTGCCCTCGTGGTGCGTGTCGTCAGAAGCCAGCGTTCGCCGGCACGGGAGCACGGGAGGACTGAGAAACAACGATCCGGATGATTTACAGCGTGGCCGGGCGCTGCGCCATGCATCCGTCATGAAAGGAGGGACCGGCGCGCTAAAACAAAAGGTGCAAGGCTGAATTGCTTGGTTTCATCGGCGAAATCAACAAACGCGCGCCTGTACTGTACAAGAACAAACACGACCACTTACGGCGGACCGCGTCTCGTCATAGACTGGGCAGACGACCATAGACGGGGGATTAGGCCCTTAATCTTGGGTCCCGGCCGGTCGAATCGTCGATAATCTTGGTGACGGAGGCCCGGAAGTTGTGCTGCCCCTTTGGTGAACAACAGCATGGGCGTATAAAATAGAACATACGTCTGTTTTCATCAGATTCACCAAGTGTTCAGTGTCGGTCCATTTCATCAGCACGGCGAAGTTGGAATTCGGGTTGACGAGAAAGCGGGCTATGCGTATCTTAGACGGGCGGTCCGCGATTGCGTGGAACTCTTCAATGGTTCGCGGGAAAGCATTGGCAGTCTGGGTCTGCTGCAGTTTCTCGGTAATGGCCTGCTTCTGGCGCAGGGCGGTGAGGGTCTGCAAGTGGCTGAAGCGCACGCGGTCGACAAGGTCGTCCGTCGCGTGCTCGTGCATTCGCCGCTGGTTCGCTAAGAGGGACAAGAAGGTCTTGTACTCGATGTTAGCTTGTTCGCGTACGCCGAAACACGAACCGGTACCTCATCATGCGGCTGGTCTGCCGTCCGCTTGAGCTTGTGTACAACCATTGTCGACGTTGGCACGGAGTCGAGTTCCTGCCCAAGCCACTGTTGTTCGAGGAGGTCTTGCGTTTCCGCATTGCGCAGCATGTAGACCCGTTGGAGCTCTTCCTCCTGTTGTTTCTTGACTGCCGCGATGCGCTGCTTGATGCCTTCGACCGATTTCAGTTCGTGTCCTCCACTGGTCCGGAGGTGCTCGTTGCTGCCGCGAAAGTCGATGGTCAGATACAGCATACACACAGCGACAAGCTGCACCGCGCTTACGATGGAAATGAGCTGCCCAGGTTCTCCATTGCGAAATGAGCTATCTCGACGGGGTCCATGGACGACGGCGAAAGCGCCGCAAAGCCCTTCTGGCCTATGAACGGGTCCCTAGGCTTGCGCGGCGGGGGCATGTCTGGCGCTGGTTTGGGTGCAGGCTGCTTCGGGCCGCTAGCGGCAGCATTATCGCCCTTGACGCGCGACGATGTCGAAGACTTGAGCGAACGTTCGGACATTGACGCGGACGTTCGGTCTTTGGCAACAAGAAGCGCTAGCGGCCGGAAATCTCCGCTGCGCGTCGCAAACGCGTTTCCGCTCGCAACCGTCAACGACGACGGACAGACCGCTAGGACCGAGCTCGCTGCGATGAGCGGCGCCAAAGACCATTTGTTCCCCGTCGCCTCGCTCAGCCGCGCTCAGGGTCTAAGGCTCAGCAGGGACAACTCCCGCGAGTCGCTTGTTGCGCACCCGCTGCTCAACACCTCGCCCACCACGGCCACCGCGCCCGGCAACCCGTCCGAGTCTCCGCGCTATGTGCCCTACACTCCGAGGCACAGGCCTCCGACGTCGGCGACTACAACGGCGACGACTCATGTGCAACAGCCAGCACCAGTGACTGCGTCGCCGCTGGGTGGCGCCACTGGCAAACTCCAGCTACAGAATATGAAAGCCACCGCTCAGTCGCTGGGACTTGGCACTGAAAGCGTCGGGTGGGCGATTCTTCAGAAGCTGGTCGACGCCGAGAACGGGCCCGAGTGGGACGATGTGTGGTCGACGCTGGAGGCTGGCAAGGTGCGCAGCCCAGCTCCCGTTTCTTCTCAGCTTATGCAATTGTCGTTCTAGGCGACACTGCTATTGCCAGCAGAGAACCAGTCCTCGCACGATGTCATTGGCCCCGAGTTCGTCAAAGACCACATTGCGTTTTGCACGACTCTGCCTAGTCAGAGCGGGACGGCCGTCACGCTGTCTGGCCTGCGCGCCGCATGGGAAGAAGACACCATGACATTTCGATCGACCATTCCGACGTCGTCCAAGCGCTTTGCAGTCATTTCGCACGCGGAGTCCTCGACCGCAGGCCTGCTCGCGCTGCCTCCCATACCCTCCACGAGTGCATACCCTTACCCAACCAACACCATCCTCGCGCACGAACCGAAGCTTCCGCTCGCGCCTCAGTCAGCACATGACGGCAAGCCACTCCTCCCGCCTCGACCCAGCGCTCGCACTGCATCATCAGCGTCGACAACCGGCTCCGTCTCGCGCCTGAGCAACCCGTTCGCCTCACTTTTTGCGAAACCTGGTGCAACAACACCAGGCACACCCTCCTCGACAGCCTCGAATGAACCGCACGCTGCACTGGAAGTTTCGGCCCTGGCAGTAAGCAGGAAAATCGTCCGCAAGGAAATCTACAAGGAAATCACGATTGGACTTACGACTGAGATCAAAGCCGCCCTCTCTGACCTTCCCGCACTCATTGTCAGCAAGGTCCTCGCGTAAGTTCAGGTTTCTATGTGCGTTGATTCCCAATTGTGCTCATAGTGTTTGCGATACAGTTTCGTTGCACCGTTATACCCGTCACCCAAGCCTCCTAGAGCATCCGCTGTTGCCAACAGTGCCATTCAGGCCGGCGCGGTTGCTCCGCCTCCGGGAAGCTCGCCAGACGCACTGTCTGAAGCTCTCCAGACTCTCTACTCCTCTTTAGAGCACGATTTAGAGCACCACAAGCCAGATAGCGGCGAAAAGGCATCATACTCTGAAGACGAGGTCCGCGAGCTGATGGACAGGGTGGAGAACGCGATCTGCACCGCATTCTACGACCAGTCAGTGTGTTCCGCCAATCCCGCTTGGTGAATGATTACGATAATGCAGGCTTTTCCGTCCGTCCGAGTCCGATGACATTTCGCACGATGAGGCGCTCGCGAGCCGGATCGCTGCGCTCAACATGCTCGATCTCTCTCTTGACCATCTGGGCGTCGACACGACTGGCCAGACGGCCGCCGTCGAAGCAGTTGTGCGGGCCTGTGGCGACGGTATGACGGAAGTGATTTCGCGCGCATCTCGCTCATGCGTTGCAGTCCTGCAGAAGCTCGGCCACGCCTCGCAACGAGCACCGGCATCCAAGGCCGCACTGCTTGTGGAAGCGCACAGAGTGATTGTCGGTAAGCCACCTCTCCCCCCTCCTGGTCATAGGTTGACACAGTCAAGAGGGTCTGTCGACACTGAAGCCAATCCATTTGAAACCGGAAGGCGAGCCGGACGACGCTCATCAGGAGAAGGCACCTGCGGCTGTGGCGTCGCTTGCACCAGGTGTTGAGAAGGAAATGGTGGATCCTGCACCGGCAGTGATAACGGCCAACTCAGAGACAGCTTCTGTTGATACCGGCTCGTTGGAACCTCCTGCGGCTCCAGCAGCAGTTGAGGTCGCGTCTAATCCGCAGCCAGAGGTCTCATTGCACAACCCGCCACCATTGCCGCCGCGGCCACACACGCCGCCGCGGATACCGCCCTCGCCATCACCCACACCCACACCTGTCGCCAGTGACATTCTGCTCCCCATCCTAATCTTCTCCGTCGTCAAGGCTAACCCTGCACAGCTCGTCTCGCATCTGCTCTATGTCGAACGGTTTAGGTCGCGCAGCGTACAGGGCGAGGAGAGCTACTGCCTCGTCAACCTCATGGCTGTCGTCGGGTTTTTGGAGACCGTCGACATGAGCGATCTCGGATTGGGGGATAGCCAGCGGGTGATGAGGTGCGCGGACCCGTCAGCTACGTCTGCCTCGCCGAATTTGCTCACTCGTACGCAGTGTATCGGATTTGACACCCATTCCCCTGCTCCACGCGGCAGATGCGTCCACGGGCTCGCAATCGGCCTCCGCACGTCTGCGTGGCCAGGTGGGCGAGCTGGCCGACTCGGCGAACAAAGTGCTCTCCGGCGTGACGGGCAGCATCGGCGCGCTGCGTGGTCTGCTGCCCTTCAACACGCCCGCGCTCGGCACGCCCGCGGCAGAGCGCAGCGCGCTCGCGGAGCTGCAGGATTCTGCGCCGTGGAATGCCGACCGGCCTGGATTCGGGATGCTGCGGCGCGCGCGTCGGGGTTCAGCATCGCGTCGCTGCCGGGCTTCCAGAAGGTCGTGCGCGGCCCGGGCGCCACGGGCGCGGCGCCGGAGGAGGGCCAGCAGATGGTCGAGGTGCCGTCGCGCGCGGCGTCGCTGCGGGGCGTGCGCGGCGATAGCGACGAGGAGGAAAGCGAGGGCAGCAGCCAGGGGAGCGAGAGCGACGAGGATAGTGATGACGAGGGCGGCGAGCAGGATGCCGCCGGCGCTGTGACGATGGACACGCGGAGCGTGCGCAGCTTCAGCAGCATGATGAGCAAAGGCTCAGGGCGCGCGAGCAAACGGCTTAGCCTGTCCGACCGGCTCGCGAACGCGTCCAAAGGGTCGCCGTCGAACACTGCCAGGGTATGTCGGCCCATTCTTCAACGTTTGTGTCCGCTGATCCTTTCGTGCAGACCGTCGCGCTTCCAACGATCCACTTGCATAGCGGCGACAGTCCAGCGCGCAGCCAGTCTCCAGTGACGGCAGCCATTCCCGCGCTGCGCCTCGCCCCGCCCAACCAGCGGTTCATGGACGTGCAGGAGTCGGACTTGCGACTGGGCGAGGTGGGCGAGTTGCTGCGCGAGTACAGGCGTGTTGTCGAGGGTTTGCGTGCCCTGGGCGGCTTTTACGATTCTTGTTGAGTTCTCGAGTAAAGGACAATTTTATATTTCCTCAACATAGCTCAAGGCCCATCAAACCGTAGCCCATCAAGTATACGGCCATGGTGTGCAAGAGTGTCAGAATCAAAGCTGGACTGATCTCTGATCATGAATACGGTATTCTTGGCACAACTTGGCACATTACAACGTGTACAAAAGGGCGGCAGGGAGCGGCAAGGACAGGAAACAGCAAGGAGCAGCAGGGGGGAGCAGCAGGAAGGGATGCGGAACAACAATATACATATGTATATCTATGCTCTAACTTATGTCATTCAGACATCCTTGCAGGATCCTCCGGACTGATCCTGATCGGCATCCGGATGCCGGCAGCTTGACGTGCGCCGGACATCAGACTCAAGGCGCGGTGTATCCTGACAAGCGCGCTGCCAAGTAGCAGCCCGTAATCAATATGCACCTGGATCCTTTTTCGGAGCAGGAAAACCTTTACCAAGGGCCATATTCACGCCTGCCCTGTGTCCGGGCAGGCTAGTAGTATGTGTTCGAGAGACTCTGTGACACTGCACGTAGGACATTTGGCGTAGTCTTTCCACGGCACGGGCATTTTCTCGAAGTACGTGCCAACTTTGTGCGCGCCGTGCAGGGCTTTCCAAAGGAAGGTACGCACACCGCGTGATATATCTGAGGATGCGAGGCTCATCCATACCTGTTGCGTAGTCGGGCTCCAATCGCACTCGCGTAGCAGACTCTCTTTTACTTTGACGATGTTACTGTCCGTTGATTTCCTTCGCTCGAGTTCGACGCTTTTCGCCAGACGTATGCCTGCGTGCGCCACCCGCTGGGTTATACTATAGAGGGACGATAACAAATCTACATAGAGGAACTCAGGAGCAGTCCAATTGACGGCATTTCATTGCGGCGAGCCAGAGATTTGAGGGGAAGGAGAATTTTACAGCAGGTGGTCACCAAGAAAGTCACTGCTCAGTGTCGTCCGAGTCCAGGTCGTCGACTGCAAGGCACAGGGTCATCTTTTTGCCCCCCCAAACAGAAGAAAATAACGTGCAATCTAGCCAGTCCGATGGGGCGACCGGTTCGGGCTTCAGATCGGCATCGTGGTTCAGGTTACGCAGCCAGCCGGGAGACGTTCGTATGTCGGTGCCCGTCGTCATCGTCGTCGGCGTTCGAGGCTGTGGAGCAAGCAATAAGGTCAGAGCGCGCGTAAAGGGCAGGAGCTGGACGGTATCACAGAAGTCGTTAATTGCTGGATAGTGTGTGCAGAAGGACGAGCGCAAGAAAAGTCAGAGTAGGAGGCGACAGACACGAGCTTCGAAACAGATGAAAGATGCGAGCTGTCACTGGAGAGCTGATTGAGACCACCCGCGGTAGCCATCGAGGGATTCTCGATTGCCAAGGATGGCTGATGCGGAGAGTTGACTCTCGGGACAGGTCGTGAAGGCTTCAGAAAGGATCCGGGCATAACCTCTCGTGGAACAAAGGAGGATGGCGTAGCTTGCACGTCAGTGGGTCCGTGTTGGCCATCCTTGCCGCCACTTGAAGGTCTGATCCGAGAACGGCCTAAGGGCGAACTAGATAAATCAATGTCGGAGATGTCGCGAGGCCTTTTGCGTGGGGCGGGCGGGAGCGGTGAAGATTGCATAAGACTTTGAGTGAGGACGCTTTGAAGAAGCTGCGACACCCAGCGCTCGAATCAGTTGAAATATTCTTATTTAGGGAACAAATACCGAGGTAAGCTGCATGATGGAGTTGGACTGCTGGTCGCTGAGCATCCTAGGGCTCTTGGGAACAGAAAGGGACATAAGAATGCGCAAATTAATGCCATTACGCACAGAGCTGATATCGCCAAGCTGGCGCTCAAATGTGTGTCGAAGCGTGTCTGAAGCGTGCGGACTGTGCTGTCGACAGTAGAAACTCTCGCGTTGAGGACGTCTAGTTTAGCGGCGTTGATGCGGGCGAGGGACATCAGCTCATGAATATCCTTTTCTTGAGCAGGCGCTCCAAGGCAATCCAGAATAGCAGTCTGAGAACGGTTCGCCAGTCGCGTCACTTCGCCAGTAACGTTCTGAAGAGCCTCCGTCTGCAGGTCGGCCAGAGCACGGACTTCTCGCTTCGCCTCGCCGAGTTCAGCAGTCGTAGAAGTCAGCGTGGATGAAAGAGCCTCGACTGAGGCATTCAGAGTGGCCATGTGCGTTCGAGCGCCGTTGAGTCTGGAGTCGTCTACGGCAAGCAACGCGGGGCGGGAAAGCACGGGAACTGCGGGTAAGGGCAGATGGCGCCAGATACTGCTGGCAGGAGGTGCAGAGCCTGTGGCCATCTTGATGCTGGGGTGGGAGGACAAGAAGGACGGGCGGAGTTTGAGCGCCACCATTCTGCTTCATCTCCATCGCAGCCATGGGCCGTCTACGCCGTTCCAGAGTGCACAAGGCCCAGCGTGACGTGCATCGGGCAGCCAGAACTCGTGTATGTGCATGCTACGCACTGCTGGCTCCGAGCTCAATATGCGCTGCAGGCCCGCCAAAAAGACCTGGACCAGATCCAACTGCACGACCTGCGCCCTGATATTCGTGCGAAGCTCGAGGCCCAGCCATTAGACTACGAAAAACCCGGTCTTGCGCAGCATTACTGCGTCGAATGTGCAAAGTGCGTCTATTCTTCGTGCACCTAGCCGACTTCGCTCATACCGCTCGTGCAGGTACTACGAGACGGACGTTGCGTTGCAGTCACACTGGCGCAGCAAGGTTCACAAACGGCGCGTAAAAAATCTGAAGGAGCCAGCATATACGATCGAAGAGTCGGAGCGTGCGGCTGGCCTTGGTCGCGATACTCGCAGAGCTCGTGCAGCCGAACCGTCGAATCCGGAAGACACGGACGTGAACATGGCCAAGTAACGCCCTTCGCTTTCCATGTCGTGCATTGTACGTTCGCTATGTTTATGAGGTCTAATGTAGCACATGCCAGTCGTCGTTCTTTGCCTCAGCGAACCTCGGTCCTCAAGCACCAGCATTTCGAAAATTATCTTCGCATTGTGACCGTAACTAAACGCTGACTAACTCATACATTTGGGAAATTATTAGGGCCTTCAGTGAACGAACCCATCCATGTCGAGAAAGGCGACCTTCTGCTGCTCGGGCTGCGTGCTGAAGCATCCGTTGCCGGCCGAGTTCACCTTCCAGCCGTGCTTGCACTTGCCAACCATGCATTCGCCGTACACGCACTGGACGCTGGAAACGCCGGGGATAGCAGTGCAGTCGCGACCGCTCGCGCGCTGGCCAGGCAGCGGCGTCACACATCCACCGCCTATGCACCGTCAGCTCAGTGAAAGCAGAATAAATAGAGGAACCGGACTCACAGCTCTCGAGGTTGCGCTGCGTGTTGACGCACTCCCACGCATGGCCGGGCGTGGAGCTCCAGATGCCGCACAGCTGCTCGTTGGGCGGGCACATGTTTTCCAGCTCGTACAGCTCGCGCTTCGCCTTGGGCTTGCCCGACGGGCACGGCGCGTCGGTGCACATGCCGTTGCATTCGTGCTTGGGCGGGAGGCACACGCAGTCCTTGCCGCTCTTCGTGTATCCGTCCTTGCACTACACGCTGCGTCAGATATCGTATGGGAAGATGGCGTTGGCACTCACGTCGAACCCGCATGGGTCCGTCGCGCTGCAGATGGACGTGGAGTGGTTAGGGAACGTGCAGTGTTTACTTCCCGTAGCGCCGGCCAGCTGACAGTTATCATTAGCTAGGCTCTCATGCAATTGCGGAATACGTACAACTTCGGCGAGCACGTCGACGACAGCATCGACTCCGACGATGTTGGCAGCAAGCTGAGCGACGACGTTCGTTTCGATGAAGACTGGTGTTTCCATCCCGTCAGCTTCATCATAGTGACACAAGAAAATAACCTACCGGGCAAGAGGGAAACACAGAGACAGACATCGATGATTCCGCCGAGGTTGACCAGGCCGAGGAGGGCGAACAGGTCGACGTTGATCGCCGCGCAGACGTCGAGGATCTGGGCGTTGACCATGACCGGAGCGGCAATGGCAGCGACGAAGGCGAGACCGCGAGTGAAGCGCATGGTTCCTGTTGAGCTGAGGAGGGTGGGTGCTGCTACTGCTGGCTGCTACCTTTCTCATCGCCATTTCCAAGGCCCTTTTATACAACAGAGCTCTCAATGACCGCCCTCCGTCGTCAGTGCGGCCTCCCGCACGGTGCGTCATGCAGTTTTTCCTGAGACTAGCAACTGCAGTGAGCGCCCCTGAGGAATTTGGCGCGGTGCATACAAGGGACTGCGTCCGCCTCCGCTGTGGTCATGCTCGCGGCTATGTTTGCCGTGGATGGCAGGTGCTTCTCCAGCGCGCAGAGGTGCCGATTCGGCGATTGAGAGGGATACTAGGGCACATTACGAATGTCCTGAAATTGACAGCGAGCAGCCAGACCTACTCTACGTGCGCGCAACTCGAACTACACTTGCAATAGTTGGGTACTGATCTGCACTCCGCGGGTGGCGTCTGTCAGATCATTTTCAGTAATTGGCATGAAATCCTTCTTTTTTCCCAGTCGAGAAAAGGCATTGTGCGCGCGCTCAACCTGGGATCAAGTGACGCTACGTACCCTGACGCTTCTTCCCACACGTGCGACCTGAGCGCGTTTCTACCCCGTTCTGATTCTTGCATGAGGGTCGTGTCCGAAGCACCCTATGACTTTCAGTATGTACGTTTCTTACTTGGCCAGCGAAGACTGACGCAACCCGTCTCTAAGCTAGGACTTTACATGGCACGCAGAGTAGTTCGCGTTGCATCATGACACCTTTACAAGGTACCTGTAGGCGGCCAGGGATTGTCCGCTGTCCATCTTTGCTGCGACAGAAAGGTTCCTCGTGAAAGTGGAGCGCGAACCGCCGACCGTGGCGTCAGCAAGAGGACGTTCGATGATGCCGCTCGCAGAGAGGCCGCAATATCGCCTGTGGGATGAGCGAATGGAGTGATCTGTGTGGCCTGTAAGCACTGCTTGGTGGCTGTCAAGGCTTAACGCCTGCAGGCACCGTGTGAGCAGGCAATCCGATCCGAAGATATATTATCACTGAGCAATTCCGATCCGGGACCTGGAGCCTGTAGCAAGTTTAGCGAGCCCATTGAAACGCGACAGGGTCGCCTTTAGGGGTGCACGCGTAACGTCGCGCATCACTGTTACTTCCTGCTTTGACGTTGGGCGTGGGATTCTGTTCTGAGCATGACACTCCTGTAACTGCACAAGAGGCTGCAATGAATCGAAACGAGGGCGTCCTCAAGAGGAAGGGCCCCACAGTCCACTTCATTCAACACACGGGACTGCGAGTCTCAGCTCAAAACTGCCGCGCAGAGATTGGGGCTTTCCAACGCCATTTCTGTTCATTCCTTCAGCATCGTGCATCAAGTTCGTACATCGGCTCGTACATCAGCATCGTAACAAACGTCCCGCCCGACGACAAAAGAACACCACGACCAAAGAGACCATAAATGACACAGGAAAATAAATATACCTACGATACTTCAAGTTGAAGCGCGCTTAGTCCAGCTGCATTACATCGGAACCGACGGACTGCGTCTCTGTCCAGCACCCGTCCACGGTGACGATGGCCGGGGCGCCCGAGATGGACGCGTCGACGCACTGCACGTCGTCCCCGACCTTACGGAGGGTGACGGTGACGTCTGACGTGTCGAGCCGCTCCCGAACCTCCTGGGATACCATAAATGTGAGGAAGCCACGGACAGTCGAGACGTCCGCGCGATTGAGCAAGCTGGAGTGTTTATTGCGCTCTAAAACCGAATGAATGGTGGATATGGTCCTGACAGCTCTGCAAAAACTGTGAGCCGGCAAGAAGGACGAAACGAAAGCTATGGCACGCGCGTGGGGGACAAAGCGAGTGAGACTTGGCGAAATGGATAATGCTGGATGGTGTTGACGTACCTGCAGACGAATGTTTGCATGAGCGCTGGTGGACACGAGAAAAGCCCAACGGACGTACGGATCTTGCGCCAGCGGAACCGAGCCTGAAGCAAGCGACTCCGCAAGAGGGCCTCGAGGAGCGGCGTCATTGAAGCGTCATCCCGGCCCGTCTTGCCAGAGCTCTTGCGTTCTCGGCGTCCGCGCTGGATGCTGTTGCCGAGACCAGCTCTGAGAGTGATGTGAGTCTCGCATGCGAGCGCAGACCAGCGAGGACGCCGCACGTTTGAGACAAAATCGGGTGAGATGAGTCCGGGCGGCGGGCGAGGGGCAAGTCAGGCGGACATACCTAAAGACACGTTAGCGGCGGACAGAGGAAAGCCGTACCAAGATGAACAACGTACAGTTGAATTTGACCATGACGGCAAGATGCTGTAGGATGTGGGGAAAGACGAGAGAAAATGAAGACCCGAGGTATCGAAACTCATTTCTGCCCTTCTTTTATGTCCTGGAGCCACGATATAGGAGGAGGGCGCGTGTTTTCGACGATCGCGCGCGACGCGTGCGGAATTACCCCTGCTCGGAACTCCTGACCGTCAGGTCCCTGATTCTAGGTCAACAACAGCCTGAGATTGAGGTCATGACAGAAGACGACGAGTAATAGGCGACGGGATGGACTTTGTCGTTGACAGCGAATGAAAGGTAGCGAGACTTTGTCTATTCACTGATTGCACGAGAGACTCAAAATTAGCGACAGGAACCTACGGCAAGACTGCGATTCTGGAGAATGAGATAGAGATCAAACTTTGAGCATGTATCGCACTACGGTGTGAACTGTACAGTAGAGTCTGAAGTGATGGACAGGCGATGTAGTGGCACACTCAATCCTCGGCGGAGGAAGTTGGCGAGCGATTCGCGCCGCAGTATGACTGACTGTAGAGAGGGCATCGAATCTTGGCAGCAGCCCGCCAGCTTACATTATTTCCGTTCAGGAGCAGGGTGAGGTGTTGAAGCGAGTTGCGTGGCGGCACCAGTTCCATGATGCTAGGGTTGCACCACATGGAATGTTCGAACTTCGGGTGAGTTTTGTGATTTGCACGCACCAGGTTGTATCGCGAAAGATTGACGGAGGCCCCCATTCCAAGTCCTTGAATAACTCCAAGAACTCGCGAATGACGTTGTCGCGCAGATTGATCAGCTGGACGACGAGGGCGACCCGGGGGTAAGTACGCGAGAGACACATGTGCTGGTCCTTTGAGATCGACGCATAATGAACTGAGTTGAACATCGAGTACACCGTCGCAGAATTTATGCGCCATCACAACCGACGGAGCATCCAGGACGAGATGCTTCACGCGTGGGAAGTGGGCGGATAGCCGGCGAGGAGACAGGATCATCCTGTTGCCCGCCACGGAGCGATCAGCCATCCACATAAGTTCGACCACGTTTTCGAAGACGGCCATCGGCTGGACGGGCAGACGACCATTGCCACCAGTAAACAGCGCAAGTTTCGGAGGCGCCCCGCCGAGGAGGATGTCGGCGGGCAGTGGAACGTGATCCGCTATGGTCATGTTGTCCGCCCAGAGCAACATTTCAGTCGTTTCATGAGCGGCGCCGCGCCGCGCAGCACATGCCAAAGTGCGTCTGCGCCCTTTCGGTGCAATTTGAGATCGAGATGCACGATGCGGTGTAGGTGAGCAGCGAGCGCTGGGAGAACGTCGACGACAGATTCGACAGCTGGATCCTCCACGGGCAAGGAAAGCGCGAGACGCTCGATGGGGGCGTCCGTGAATTGCAGCCTAGTGTGCATGCACTCGAGAGAGGCATGACTGACGGAGGAGACGTCGATTGTGCGCCAGAACGTGGGGTGAGAGTGTGCAAGCGGGCGCCACTCTCGGCAGACATGCGCCATGCGGATGAGCTGCTGCAGGTCGTCACGGTGGTCAATTACGCTGAGGACGATGTCCCCCGGAATTCGGTTTGTGCGCCCTTGGTTGGACGAGAGACCATTGATTCGCGGTTTGGGATGGAAAAGCCTGAGAGTGTATGACTGCAGATATTTGGGTTAGTTAGACGTTACATATTGCGTCAAACACGATCCGGGCGAACTTGAGGGCAGTTGAGGCTGGCAGGGTAGCCTGGCAGGATTCAATCCTTCCAAATAGTCTGCGACGCGAGTTGCTCCACTGAGTTTCTATTGGGTTTCACGACTGCACATCTCCTGCACACGTCACAGCACCATCTCTAGCTGCGATAGCTTCCATTTATCGTGACATATTCCTGATCAATGTCAGCGACGCATACGGTCTGAAGGACGAGCACTCACGTGACTGAAATCACACGTCCAGTACCGTGTCTGCTCCGCCCCCATGCCCAGATCAATGCGAATTTCAAGGTCTTCCTGCTCGAGTATAGTTTTTGCGCGCGCCTCGTCCAGCGATTCCGGTTCGCCGTTAACAAGGAGTTTTAGCTCTGGGCTCCCGTCTGTCGGAATGAAGGAAACGGAGACCTTGCTCGGGTCGACGGGCGCGGAGAGCGCTGTGCGACCCACAGCAGCGAGAATGCGGCCCCAGTTGGCGTCCTCGCCGAAGAGCGCGGTCTTGACGAGTGCGCTGGTGGAGACTGTGCGGGCGACCGCCTGCGCGTCCGCGAAGGAGGCTGCGCCCTGCACGCCGACTGTGACGAATTTCGTGGCGCCCTCGCCGTCCCGGACGACGAGCTGCGCGAGTTCCGCTGCGAATTCCGTGAGGGCGTCGGTGAGCGCGGAAAAGGCGGCGGCGTCGTTTTCCGTGATCTCAGCGCCGGAGTCCGAGGATGCGAATGCGACGAGGGCGTCGTTGGTGCTCGTGTCGCCGTCAACGGAGATGGCGTTGAAGCTGCGGTCGGCGGCGTGCGCGAGGGCGGCGCGCAGGGCGGATGGCGCGACGGGCGCGTCGGTGGCGAGGACAGCGAGCAGCGTGGCGTGCGGCGCCATGTCGGGGTGGATCATGCCAGCGCCCTTGGCGATGCCCGCTATGCGCGCGGTGCCGCCTGGCAGGGCAAACGAGCGCGCGCGCACCTTGGGGAACGTGTCGGTCGTCATGAACGCCCGCGCCGCGCGCATCCACGCGTCGGGCCCGGCGGCCAGCTGGCTCGGGGCGGCCTGGATGCCGGCCAGCACGGCGTCGCGCGGCAGGTGCTGGCCGATGACGCCCGTGCTCATGACCAGGGCGTCGCCGGCATCGGGCAGCGCGCGCGCCATCGCCCAGGCGTCGGCCATGCCGCGCTCGCCGGTGACGGCGTTCGCGCAGCCCGAGTTGACGACCAGCGCGCGCGTGCGACCGCCCGACGCGCTGAGCACGGCCTCGGAGACGAGCACCGGCGCCGCGCGGAACGCATTGCGCGTAAAGCAGCCCGCGCTGGCGACGTTCTTGCCCGTCGCGAGCAGCACGGCCAAGTCAGGTATTTCCTTGTTTTTCTTCACGCCGCAGTGCAGGCCGGTGAGCTTGAAGCCCGTCGGCAGCGCGTCCTCTGCCAGCGGCAGCACGAAGCGCTGCTTCGACGCCGACAACGCCTGTCGTACAGCCGAGAAAGCCACCATTTTTGCTGGTCACCGGAGACGTCGAGCAAGGCTGGCTGCTGTTATATGCTGCCCGGGGCGCGCAGGAATGACTCGGGCCTGACTCGGCGAGCGCAGGGAGGAAGCAGAGAACATTGGTTTGTATTTGACAATGTACGCAGGTGCCAGCACGCTGCAGCCCACAATAGCCTACAGACAAAATTGCTCTGAAACACATGCAAAAATTGGTCTACCATCGCTCCGTTACTCTCTTCTGCGTTGCAGGCTGCAAAGTCGAGTGCGGCCCTCTGACCGCGTCGATGGACAAGGTTGAAAGCCGCGCCGGACGAGGCCGCGCCTTCTTATATACGCCGGAATTGTCAAAAAATTCTGTCTCAGGCGGCGGATATAGCAGTTATACCCCAATAAATTCTCTTAGAAGAGTTTCAACAAGTGAATGTCGCGAGGTGCTGGGACGATTGGAGGGAAAGTTTGTTTCTTCGGCTGTACAGTCGGCAAACGCCGCATCCACAAAAGCTTACCCTCTCCTCGTCCTCGCTCGCCGGGCCGCCTCAAGACACCCACTTCCGACATGCCCTCGACAAGGTATGCCGTGCTCGCCGTCGCCGTGCCCGCTGTCCGTCGAGCTCACCGGCCGCGCCGTGCAGACTGTACGCAAAAGGCCGCATTCTCGGCCACAAGCGCGGCAAGCGCAACACGCGGCCCAACACGTCGCTCGTCCAGATCGAGGGCGTGTCCAACAAGGAGGACGCTCAGTTCTACCTTGGCAAGGTGCGCGGGCTCGCCATAATCCTGGGAATATCCCGGGTTTGCTGACCGCCGCGCCACCTGCAGCGCCTGGCGTACGTCTACAAGGCCAAGACGGAGACGCGGGGCACGCGTGTGCGCGTCATCTGGGGGCGCGTCACCCGCTCCCACGGCAACTCGGGCGTCGTCAAGTCCAAGTTCGCCTCGAACCTTCCCCCGCACTCGTTCGGCGCCTCCATCCGCGTCGTGAGTCCAGCCATAAACCCAAGCGTGTTCGCAGGACTCACTCAGTATCCAGATGCTCTACCCGTCCACCATCTGAACGTCGAGCACGCAAAATCCTTCCTGCCGCTGCTGTATGGGCCTCTTGCACTTTACATGTCTTGCCATGCAATCCTATGAACGAGTAAAATGCCGGTTGCAGGGTGCTCAATCATATTTCCAGTGCGCCGCGGGCTAACGGAATTCACTCGCGAGTGTGATAATGCCCTCCCGCAATCTGTCGCAACTGCGTGCTGTCTTTCCGACTCTGGCTTTATTGAGTGCAGTTCTATGCTTTCTTTCTGCAACGATCCTTCGCAAATGACAGTTGGATACGCTGCAAGGGTGCGGTCTATTGGACGCGTCCGGCGACAAGACTAAACTCTCAGATTGCATGACCGGACTGCGAGAGGCATGAAAAGCACTTGGACGTTTTTCTTGTGACCACGTCTCAGAGCTGAAGTCATGCAGCGTATGGGGCAGAAGGAATGCAGCCAGCATTGTCGAACTCTGGCACACCCATTTACCATCGAGCAAGACAAATCCCATTCACATACTAATCATCGACCGTCTCCATCGCTCGGTAACTTCACTAATTTTGACACCTACTCCCGCTGCTGCCGATTTCAAGCGCACCTCAAGCGCGCCACCACCGCCCTTAACGCGCAGTCCGCTCTCCAGTCCCTTGAACACCGTATCCGCCCATTCCTCAAGGGCAAGCACAAGAGTCGCCCGCTCGAGCGCCAATGCACGCCCGCCGTCCAGCTCGACGCATGCATCCAGCACGACGAGCGCAAGCTCCAGCGCAGCAGTAAGCACCGCCGCCTGCGTATCCTGCCCGTCGTCGTCGGAGTGCAAGGGGTCGTCCTGTTCCGGCTGAGTACCGAGCGTCACGGCGAGCTCCAGTGCCTCCGGGGCGAGGACAGCGAGGAACGCCGGCGCATGGCGCGCGGCGTGCAGGAGGACTGCAAGGCTTGTCGCAAACTGCGACAGCACAAGAGGACTCAGCAGGACCGCCCCGCCAGCGCTTGTGCGCCCCTTGCGAGCTTGCCTGGTCTGCGCATCCCCCGCATATATCCAGAACCGGTTGATGAGAGGCATGATGAAGTACTCTGCCGCAATCGTAGCGAACGGCTGGCGCTTGATCGTTCTGCTCGCGGTGGCCGAAGGACGCTCGTTATCGACTTGAACAATCCCAGCAGCGGGTTGTCGCACGCGCAACTGCCGCTCGCGTTGAATCGGTGCGGGTAGAGGATGCGCATCGCGTGTGCGCTCGAGCGCGGAACGAGTTATACCGCCCAGCAGCGCCTGCACCTTTTGCGTTTCACTCTCCTGAGCCAAGTATCTCGCGTGTTGTGCGGGCGGGAGTATCTTGCTTGGGAACGCTGCAGCCGCCGGTGCAGCTGGAAGCAGCCCGGCAAGTTCGCGTGCGCCGAAGGTCAGGGCGTTAAGGATTGCGAAGCGTTGTGATATAGAATGCTGGTCGTTGAAGAATTGCTCGATCAGCGCGCTGCAGTAGACGTTCAAAATCATGTCCAGGGATACAGCGTGGTGGTACGTACGGCGCAGCTTTCGTCGGACAGCACGCGACAAGGGCGGTGAGTGCGCGTTGCCTATTCTCCGTAAAGTTTGGCAGGTCGTAGTTATCTTGCAGACAGACGAGCGTAAAGACTAGATTGACCGCGTTCTCCTCTGCTTTCCGTTAGTCCAACATGAAATGAAGATAGCTGCATCTGCATACCAAGTTCAAGCCCAAAGCCTTCTTTCCTTCTCACGAGTTCTTCAGCACATTGAAGCGCAACCTCCATTTTGTCCGCCGTTTCCTCCGCCTGCTCGGGCTTGGGCACATCTTGCAGCATCGCAGCAAGCTCCAGCAAATATACAGGCTTGCGTGGCTTCTTGCGCTGCGCAACCGCCAGCGATGGATCCCGGCGGATAGCTTCCAGCTCCTCAGCGTCTGGCGACGGGCTGCGCGAGGACGCGTCGTCCGAGTCATAGCCTACGAGCGACTCGTCGTCCGAGTCGGGTGTGTGCACTGGGGCCGGCTGTGGTTTTGGCTGGTTATCCGAGTGACCGCAATCTTCCAACTGCTCGTGTTCAGGTTCTGAGCGCTCCGGCTCGGGTTCGGGTTCGGATACGGGTGACGGATCGGACGCGAGGAGCTTCCTGACATCGCGCGCCCACTCGCGTCCTTCGCCTGTCCCGTCCCAACCGTCGAAGTTGAGTGCACGACCAGTGTGTGCCGCGACCAGCTCGGCGACTAGCATACCGCATCGTCGCACTGCCGCGTCGAGATGACCAATGTAAGTCGCGACAGCGTTGATGAATGGCGGCGACATCGCCAGTTTGATCACAGGCGGCGATTTCGGCGGGAACGTGGACAGAACGAGAAGAAGTAGCAGCGTCAAATCTAGCAAAGAGGTCGTCAGTTACGCGGGCAGCGATATCCATGGCTACTTACATCGGTGACGTTTCAAGAGTGAGTGCTTGATGAACTGAGTGCTAGACCACAGCTCGGACGTACTGCCCAGTAAGACCTCGGCAGCGCCTCCTCCCCAGAGTGTGACGACGGCACAGACAATACGTGCGTGACCCTCCGCCCACTCGCGATCGACGCTGACGCTTATCAACGCCTCCACCACGTCGGCATCGACATTCGCCGCACCAGTGAATGTAGTGACAAGGCGCGCAAGACGCGTAAACTCCTTTGTAGTTTCAAGAGACGAGTCAAGGGCGTTCGCGGGAAGCTGTAAGGCCGAAAGCAGCGACGCAATTATTTTCTGAAGCGTTATAGACGCCATACTCGCCAGCAATTGGGGCCACAGAGTGTTCGGCGTAGATGCACGGCGTGACACCGTCGCAAAGAACGACGTTTGCCCGATGGCAATGCTGCTGCTGTTAGGAAAGAGTCCCATGTTGACGAGTTTGACCACAAGCGAAGACAACGAGTTGACATCTGCACCTGATATGCATAAGCACGCGACAGGCAAGGATTATGGAGTCCATACCAGATTTGCCGGTCAACTCATGCAGCTCAGTGCATAGACGCGTCATATATGGCGCCTGCTGCAGCTGCAGTGGAATATCGAGTTCCTGGCGCGCATTGGCTACTTTGGAAGGAACTGCGGGCACTAATCTGACTATATCCTCCCAAACGAGTGTTTGCTTCGCCGGTGTAGTCCAGAGAGGTCCATGCCAGGCAGCCCAGTGCAGGTCGGCCACAGAGAATGTGGTGCAAACTTTCTCCAGCACGCTCAAGGACCAAGAATCCAAACCGTTGGATAGCAAAGACGAGTAAGCAAGCACGGCGACACATTCGCCGTATGAACGCGATGGCACGGACACAGGGCAAAAGTACTGGTCCAGGAGTGTGTCGAGGCCGCTTTCTTGTAAGGATGCCCTCCATACAGGCGCAATCTGCGTTATTATTACTCTTTGAAATTCCGGGAATGCGTGGGCCACTGCCTGAGCGTCGTCGATGGAGGTGAACTGCCGCTTGGCTAGCGCGCGAGGAAGAAGTTGTATCGCATCCAAAGGTGGCAGAAGGAGCTCTATCAAGGCGTCAACATCGGCTACGGGTGCATCCAGAGCCTTAAGAATCGCTCTGGCATCCATGCGGGCCAGCGAAGGTGGCAAGACATGGACTCGCGGGGTTTGAACCGTGTTCAGTGCTTGTCTTACCCGCTCCGACCCATAGGTCAATATTTGCGGTCACGACCGACTTCTTGGGCGCCAGGGTCATATTGGCGCTTGCCTTATCATTGGAAAATGGTTGCTCTGTTGCCTTCTGGCTCGCATGGAAGTCTTGCGGCCTCGACGGTCACGGCAGTCGACGTCGAGCCGCGAGCTACGTGACCATTATCCACTGGCTCCGCGAACGCCGACGTCCACGTATACGCGTCCTGGTGTACTGCCTGTCTGCTGGCTCTTCCTTTTGCTGTCTTTCTACGATGTCTCGCAACACGGCAGAGATATCGTCTTCGAGGAAACTGGCACTGTTCGGCTCCAAGGCAGTTGCTAAATTGTTTCGACTCTTGCACAGTCAGCGAGGCAGGCCAAAGGATGTTTTACCGAGTAATCTTTACGTTGATCTTGCCACCATGAACGCGGACTCTCTGCCTGGCTCCTCTCCGCACGGCATCGAGGGCCCCACCGGCGACACGGTCGACATCACGCAGAGCATCCATAGTGTAGCCATACGCCCTATAAAGCGAGGCTACATGTCTGAAATTTATACTGGCGTGTGGCAGAGCAAGCAAGGGCCGCGCAAGGTCGGTTACTGTAATGCAGTCTCACGATGTACCATCACTTTGCTAATGTGACGATGCGGTTTTCATACTCGTAGGTCACAGTCAAGGTCATGCACCGAAGTAACGGACGAGATTTTGTTGTAAGCGCCAACACGGTCCACAGTCCGGGCGCGTCTGACCCAGCTATATTGCAGACCGTCTTTTTGCGCGAGCTTCCCGCAAGAATGCAACTTGACCATTTCCACATTGTCCCTATCTTTGGAATATATCGCCCCGAGGCCGACTCAGTCGCCTTAGTGTCACCTTGGTACGACTGCGGCAACATCATGGATTACCTGTCTGCACGGAAAGACCTAGAGCATGGCGACCATGGTTTGAAGTTGGACCTGGCAAGTCGCTTTGACAAGCGTTCATCGAAAACATCCTGACCTATGTCCAAGTTGAGCGACGCTTTGCAAGGGCTGAAATATCGTACGTTCCGCCCAATTCAATGTTCGCCTCGGACTCACAGTCACTAGTCCATGAATGTGGAATATTTCATGGGAACTTGAAGGGGGTATGTTGCGGCACCGTAACATCAAATCCGTACTCACACGCCGTTCGAGTCCAACGTACTCGTCTCGGTGGACGGCCGCGCTCTGCTGAGCGATGCCTATTTCAATATCGAGCATGGGGACAATTGCTTCGTCGACGCTACCAGGTCAATTCGCTGGTATCCTCCAGAACTGCTCTCCCTGCCAGGACACCCGCGCCCGACTGCGAGCGGCGACGTATGGCTATTTGGCGGCCTGTCCTTCGAGGTAGGCAGCTTCTGGTAATACAGTATTCAAGCGCAGACCTGATCTGCGACAGGTGCTATGCGGCATGCCGGTGCATCGCACGTTCAAAACCACGGCTCTTGCATATGTCGCTCTTTCTCAGGGCAGACTTCCCGAGCAACCTGCCGCACTCCAGCATCATAATGCTGCTTGGGAGTTCTGTTTGGCGTGCTGGAACTTTGCTCCTGAGCAGCGTCCAGCTATTTCCAACTTAGAACACGATTTGTACGCATTGCTGGTAAGCTACCGTTCGATGCTCTCGGATGGATGCGATTCGGACCGTAGAATCTCCGCCCGTTTCGCCGATGTCACACCGCGCGTTGGCATATACTCGACCTGACCACCCATCGACGGCCATCTAGAGCATCTTATTCGCAAGGCAGGTTGTTCACACGATATTTTTTTGCGGCGCTGATGCTCCGGTCCACCGGTCCCTGACATGTTGAATGGCAGGCTACTATAATTTGAGTCGCCGAGACGCTCGCTATCAGCGAAGTTGCAACGCGGCGATGGTTCCATGGTTCTCTGCTTGGCATTGACCTTCCTCTTCGTCTTTTCAATTCATTGAGTCGCTCTTCGGCGACGTTTTGGCTCACAGATTCAGTTGCATGAGAATCTGTGTCGCTACGTAGATCGGCCTTGCCAATCGAGGGCCATCTCAGACGGGAGAGTAGGCAAGCGGTCCCACGAGTACCGGCGCAATGGTACTAGTCGCAGCGGGACAGGTCATTCACAACGAGCGTCTCGATGCATTGGCAGTGCGCTTACAGCGCAACTCACGCTATCCACGTCGCCTCACCGCATGTTCTTGACTTCGGCACCCCAATGTCTCCCTGTCGCCTCTCTATAAGCCGATCTTACCTTCGGCGCGTCACAACCTGACCACGTCGCCTCTCTGTATGCTCTCGGATTCGACACACTACGCCCTCTCCATGTCGCCTCTCTGCATCCTTTTCTTACCCTTCGGCGTACCACCCTCTACAGACTGCATCTCTGTCCCTCGTTCTTACCTTCGGCCTGCCGCCCCCTGTCCACGTCCCTTCTCTGTACCCAGTTCTTTCGATAACGGGCCTATGCTGACTCAATCCCTCGTGCGCCTCTCCCGGCATAAAAGTAGCCTTTCGCGCTCTGGGGAGCCCGAGATCACCATCCTCTCCTCACTTGCCAACGTCGAAAAAGCCGCACACCATCATGAAGTATTTAGATGTTGAACCTAAGGACCCGTATGTGCTCGTTCTTGCTTCACGGTGTTTTGCTATCGTGTCTGACCAATATGCTTTCCAGATATCTTGCGCCGCCCGAGGCATACGCCACCCTTAAAGATACACGCATCGTCTTTGGACGTGCAGTTACCCCTGCCCCGTTGCATAACAAGGCATTGAAAAAGGATATGCTAGGTTTGCCCCACAATTCGCCCACAAACCAGTTGATACTTACTCGTTCACCATCGTTGATAGGTTGTGACTATGCAGAATACGGCTACATGGGCGACGCCATCAATATTACACTCGCTAACGGCCGGACTGTCGCCGCGATCGACCATATGTTCACCCTCAACAACGGTCTTGTTGTCAGCTACGGGCAGATCAACAGCCTCGCGGGCGATTTCTACGGAACGACCTACCCGATCAGCGACGGCAACGGTGCTCAGGCCCAGGCGGCGCGTTTTCTTGCAGCCTACAATACGCTCGCAGCTCCGAGCTGTCGTCAGCCGCAAGAGGCAAGGGACATCCTGGCCATCTTGCAGACCGAAGTCGACGTTGTGAACGATGCGCTGCACTGTCACCAGGACCCGTCGATTGCGTATAGCCAACTACCAGACCTCAGTGTAAAGTTGCAGTCGTTGACGCAGTCGCGGCCGACCGGCTTCCCGAGCTACTTGGAACTCGCACGCGTAAACTGGGATCACTTCGGTCCAGATGCTCGTACCTCTTATAACGCTGGACATGCCTCAGCCCTACAGCTGGCGGCGAACGGAGACCTTGAGGGGGCATACGCTATGAATGCATTCGCAGACCATTTCCTCGAGGCCTCGTTCTCCGCCGGTCGCATGCGTACTCCTAGGAGAGGTTTGCACCACGAGCTCGACGTCTTTGCCGATGCTTGTGCCAAAGTATGTCCAGGCTTCGCTGTGTTTACGAATTGCTTACCCCAAGCTTACCCGGTATAGTTTATGCACGACGAGGACAACGCGATTGGCCTATCCGTGAGCAACCCTGCCGGGGAGTCGTGGATGGCCTTTGGAGACAAACGTGCGCTCGATAAGGTCGCCGACGATAATCTGAAGCGCTGCGTTGCCGCCGTGCAGGCGTCGGCAGTCGAGATCTACACGGCGTATACGTCCCAGACGGTCCCGCCGCCGTGCAGCTACAAGGCGTGGGATATCGCGCCTACGCTGGCGTCGGCTCTCGGCTGGCAGGAGCTCGCGCCCCTCTTTGTGTACAAGGGCGCAACGCAGAAGGATGTCGCCCGCCGTGATGATATCAAGGCGCGCCGCAAGTATTTCTTGACCTGGAACTGGTGGTTTTGGTCCACCGCCAACGAGTGCAAGATGAGCGGATGGTGGAACTACCCCATCAGGATCGACGAATCTGGGCCGTCTCACATTGCGCCCTATACCAATTTCGCCGTCGCCACAACCGGCATTTGGAGCGTGTGCTTGTATCATCAAACCCCAGCGAGCGGCGTGCTGGAGAGCGTACACCTGGACGGGAAGTGGGTTGGCGGTGTCGACCGGACCGCTCTGTGGGAAGCTGCACCATTCACCCCGCTCGCGGCCTTGAGTTGGAAGGAAGGGAACCGCGTGAGTTGATCCTGATTTCGATGCTGAAATATGAAACTTCGGCTAATTCGGTGCAGGTCCGAGTGTATTACCTTGGCCCTAGGTACAAGCTGCAGGAATACTGCCGTGACGACGGGGTGTGGTACCGGGGTGATTTGGATAACATGAATATCCAAGCTGCCCGTAACACGTCGATCGCCGCCTTTCAGTTTGAGCGCTGTAATAAATTGCACATTCGCGTTTACTGCCAAGGCAAGTTTCACATTCGCCTGCACTGACCCTCTTTGTGATTTGGCATCTCAGAGGAGGGTTCGAACGCGATCCAAGAATTCTGCCACGATGGAGCAGGGCCTTGGACACGAGGCGCAACTTTGCCTGTCGCCTACAGTGGGACTAGCATCGCTGCTTCCCACTACCTCTTCGAGGGGCTGCAAGTCCGGCTTTACTACCAGGCAGAGGATCTGACCATCCGCGAGCACTGCTGGAAAGACAATAGGTGGTTTCCAGGTGAGTATCTCGGCCATCCTGAGCATTTGCTGTCGCGATCTCATGCATGACTGGCAGGCAACTTCAATGTCGGAAGGGCGCCCGGGAGGACTTGCATTTGTGCACTGTTCGGAAGCTGGCGCGGCGTGGCGTTAGACGTTTACTGGATGAACACGGACGCTGAAATCATCCGGAACACCCACATCGACGGTATTTGGCGTTCTAGCAAGGTTGTCGGCCCGCTGCGGCGTGGCGCCAATTTCGCGCCTGCCCAGTGGGAGGGTGGAAGGTACATCCGCATCTACTACCAGTCCGCCGACGACTCTGTCCAGGAGATCTCCAGCAACAACGACGGGCCCTGGTTCTCTGGCGTCACCGTTGCGCAGGCCTAGTAGTGGTCAGCCACCGATAACTACCTTGACGTATCTTGTGCCTCGTGCAACTCAACCTCGACCAGTTGATTAGCATAATGGCTTGTCAAATCACGGAAACCAGCTCTTTGTACAGTAGAGGAGTAGCTGTCCTCTGAATGAGAACCGCAACGGTGGCTAACTGCTGACATAAGCTTTCACCTGAGCGTCTCAGTGTCAGAGATGTCTCATAGTCAATTCAGTCCATTCATGGACATGGTCAGAATACAATACACCTCGAGGAAGAGAACCTTGTCGCGTGCGAAGAATTTGCTGAGGCAGGCTCTCAGGCACGCTGGCATTGCTGCGCAAGGGAAGGTCCGCACGTACGTGTCACTCCGCTTGAAGGCAACTGTCACCGATCCCACTGCCAGACTCGAACCCGCCATGGGCGCTGTCCTCTCGCTCTTCAAGACTCTCCTTTCCTTCGGCATCCTCGCCGCCATTGGCGCGTACTATGTCTACACCCCGCGCAAAAAGGGCCTGAGGCCGCCGCCGCCGGGCTCGGGAGCCTCGCAGCGCGCGCTCGCCCCCGCGCCCAGCACGAAGAAGAAGGGCAAGAAGGCCGCGAAGGCCGTCGCCGTGCCCGACGCCGGGCTCGCCTCGCCGTCGCAGGCGGCCGTCGTGTTCCCTGGCGCGCTGGTCGATGCGCAGGAGCTGGACGAGCGGGAAACGACAACCGATCCCGCGCGCCAGCCGGACCTCACTGGCCCGCTCGCGCCGCCTGACCCGGCGACGACGACGACGACGGCGGCCGATGAGAAGGCCGCCGCCAAAAAGAAGCGCAAGCAGAAGAAGTCGACGACGTCCTCGGCCGCGACGCCCGTCGCGAGCGGGTCGTCGCAGACCGCGACGGCCGCGCCCGAAGCTCGCGCGCCCGTCGCACCACCACCGCCGCCGCAGGCAGCGGCACCAGCGCAGCCGCAGCTCAACGACGGGCCCTGGACTCGCGTGGAGACCCGTTCGAAGAAGTCGCACGCGGCTGCGGCGGCTGCTGCATCGCCGAGCTTGTCAAGCTCGGGTGGTCTGACAACGGAGGAGGACGCAGACTCGTCCACCCCCGAGCCGCCCAAGCAAACCCTGGCCGAGAGGCTCGTTCCCAAGGCGCCGCGCACCAAGGTCGACGAGTGAGTGCAGCAAATCTCCGCGAGAGATCGCTGGCGCTGACCTGCCTTGTTCAGTATGCTGGAGGTGCCGCACGACGAGCCTCTCGCGCGCGTCATGCGCATCGCGCCGGGGCCCAACGATACCCCCGCCACGGGCACCTGGGCGGACTACGACGACGTCAGCGCGCAGGACCAGGACTCGGACGACGGCTTCACGCCGGTCGTCAAGGCGCGCAGCAAGCAGCGTCTGCCGCGCCAGGCGTCCGACGCCTCCACCAGCTCGGCGCCCATGCGCGCCTCGGAGACGCAGACCAAGAAGCAGCGCCAGAACGCCGCCCGACGCGAGGCCTCCAAGCAGGCCAAGGACGACGCGGACCGCATCCGCGAGCAGGCGCTCGACAAGCACCGGCGGGAGCGCGAGGCTGAGCGCATCCGCGAGATCTACAACTCGGTCGGCTCAAAGACGCCCAGCGGCGGCCAGCGGGCGACCGTCGATGAAAACAACAAGCTCAGCTGGATTTAAAAGTCCTTTGATTATTGCCAGGTTTTATGGACAAGCAGTTTCTCTGACCGTGTACATATATAGGACATGAGACCAGCGCTGAACACGCTGCTGTCGGAGACGGGGCGCAGTCTCCTACTACTGCCGTTATTTCTCTGTGCCTGCATGCTTGCGAACTGACACCCTGCCGGTGCTCAACGGGAATCCAAACTCGATCATCAGGCTTACTGGCTCATAACTACAGACGTGCAGGTATTCCAACTCATCGCACGGTTAGTTGCACGAGGATGATACGCTGGCTATGAGCGGCAAACTCGCTGCGCTACAAGAACGTGTATGACGTGCAACCTGAATTATTGTAACTCGGGTTTTCTGCACCACGACTGCTCAATCAATAATGACGTGCCAACGAACCATGCAACTTGGAAATTACTTGCTCCCCCGCCAATAAAAACAAAGGTCTTGCGAGCAAGGAGCATAATAAATATTGCCGTCCGTAGACGGTTCCACTCTGAACTAGCGTGTCATCCTTGTGCAGGGGCCATGCTAATCTTCTCTGTATCGTTCCAATTTTAACGTATGTCACCCCGAAGGGGACATTAGTTAAAAGAGGAGGGCTCGGGGGCTTCCGATTGACCATGTTTTGAGGCGAACCGACGGCTGTTGGACCAAAACCGCCGCCGGCCATACAGTTGTCCTCGACCGTCAGCTTTTCAAACAATATGTCTTCATGCGCATCTGAAGATGTTAGGCATGGTTATCCACTGGCGATGATTTCTCTCACGGCTTTTTTCAGCATGACACCTGCACCTCCTAATAATTGCAACCTCGTGCATGTTTCCCAGTGTCACCAAGTCATTATCCACCTTGACGTTCTCTACGGCGGCATGTGCGGATTAGTGAGAGCTTCGGTGCTTGGCGGGCGGGAGTGAGCCTTTCCTTTCGGCATTCGCGCTGCTAGTCTTCGCAGGCGCTCTCGAAGGAATCCGACTGTTTCCACAACCATCTTGGAAGCCCATTACATGCAGTTATTCATCTCTTCATGGGCATAAAGGATAGCTTGGTGGCGATATGAGGATCTGGAGATGCCATGATTGACGATCCGGTAGACAATCTACGCGCCTTAGGCGCCTATCAGCTTGACAGCCCTGCGACCAGGACCCGCGAGAGCAAGCCAGGCGGCGTGTTGGATTGTTTCAAGGAATCAAATTTGCTTGGCAACGTTTACAGGCGAGAGCGATGGAGGGGGACGATTGTAGTGCCACATTGGTGATGAGAAAGGGATGAGCGGGGACGGGAGCGAGCGAGCAGAGCAATCTAGAAGAACGAGCCCTCCGGCGGCTGCGGGAGCTTCCTGTTGTTGAACGTGGCCATCTCCCTGTGCGCTGGCGGTCAGTATCGGGGCAGGTGGATATGCAGGGCTGGGAGACTTGCCGCCGGATTTCAACGAGGATGGTCTCGATCGAGTTGCTGCGCGACCAGTTGGCGAGCACGGGCAGCTTGGAGGCGTCGACCTTGCCGTCTGTCTGGGAGACGAAGGGCAGGTTGACGCGGCTGAGGAAGGACACGTCCGGTGGCTGGTCCGGGTACGTCTCGCCACAGTATATCTTGAGCGAGTAGATCCGGTTCTCGTGCACAGTCTACGGCGCCAGCGTCAGCGAGCACACCATGATCCCCAGTCATCATCATCGTACGTGGCCCGGGCCGATGATGGTGCCGTTCCAGTTGGACATCATAATGTCATCGCCGTCCTCGAGCCCGTACGAGCACGAGCCATCGCCGATGCCCTTCTCGCCCTTCTCGAGCTCCTCCAGCAGTCTGAAATTGCGCGGGACTGGCTGCCGATAAGTGCGAGGGCCGCGGGCGCAGACTCTGGCACTGACCTTTGGCCATGGCGGGAAGAAACAAAGTGTCGGAGTCCAACCGCAGCGGCCATCATCGCCTCGCGCCTTGCTCTCACACCCACACACGCCAGCCATGTTCCGCGGCGGACAACCCAACCCGTACGACGACATTGTCGGTCAGTAGCTGCCCCGCGCAGCCGCAGCCAGCATGCTGAGCGCCCCGCCCGCAGCCAAGGCCACGGACGAGAACCAGACGTCCGAGAACTGGGAGATTATACTCAATCTATGCGACAAGGTCGTCGACGAGGGCGAGCAGGGGTCAGTCCTCGATCTAGCCCGTCGCCTAGCGCTCGCTGACCCCCTGGCATTGCATCCAGCGCGCGCAGCGTCATAGCAGCCGTGCTGAAGCGGCTCGTGCACCGCAACCCGAACGTCCAGCTCTACGCGCTCGCCGTCGCCGAGGCCCTCTCCAAGAACTGCGGCGTCGAGGTCCACAGGGAAATCGCCTCGCGCTCCTTCACCCAGGGCCTCGAGCGGCTCGTCACCGACCGCGTAAGTCGCCATCCTGCGCCCAGACGGCTACCGTGATGCGCTGACACCGCGTCCAGACCGCGCACGACAAGGTCAAGCGGAAGGCGCTGTCGCTGATTGCAATGTGGACAGAAGACTTTGAGAAGGACCCGTCGCTCAGCATCATGGAGGAATGCTACACCAGCCTGAAACAGAAGAGTATGGTCTTCTCCAGTTCCCAGTTTCAACTTTGCTTATGACCGTGTCCCGCAGACTTCAAATTCGACGCTCCCACAGAACCGCCGCCACCCCAGGTCGACGACGAGATCAGGCGGCGGGAGGAGGAGGAGCTGCAGCGCGTGCTCGAAATGAGCATGCACGACAAGGGTGGCCGACAGCAGTGGGCCGGCTACTCCGCCGCAGCCGCCTCCAACTCCAACGGCGCCGGCGCGTCCGGCTCCACCGCCAGCGTGCACAGGACAGCCGCCGCAGCCGTACCAGGACCGGCGCACATCCCCGCAGCCGCGCCAGCCCACGTCCCCGCCGCAGCGTCGATCCCCACGCCGGCCCCAGCACCCGTGGCAGCCTCGTCGTACCGCACGCCCTCGCCCGCCCACGCCGCGCTGCCGACGTCGCCGATCTCGCCGACGGCCGGCCAGGCGGGCGTGACGCGCGTGCGCGCGCTGCACACCTTCGAGCCGACCGAGCCGGGCGAGCTCGCGTTCGAGAAGGGCGACATCATCAAGGTCGTCGACCGCAACTACAAGGACTGGTGGCGCGGCCAGCTGCGCGGCCGCACGGGCATCTTCCCCGTCAACTACGTCGAGCCGCTGCCGGACCCCACGCCCGCCGAGCTCGCCCGCGAGGCCGAGCAGGAGGCCGCGGTCTTTGCGCAGGCGGCGAATATTGACAAGTTGCTGACTATGCTCAGGCAGTTCGATCCCGCCAAAGATAATTTGGCGGATAACGAGGAGATTCAGGTTCGTGACGAATCTGTGCAGCTGTGAGCGCGATTTGACGATCTGTACAGGAATTGTACCGTCAAAGCATGTCGCTGCGACCCAAGATCGTCAAACTCATTGACAAGTACAGTCAAAAGAGAGGTATGCAGAATTCATGCAATAAACGCTTGTTATTTACGATTGCGCTTTCCAGCGGACCTCGTCTTTATGAACGAAAGCTTTGTCAAAGCACGCGGCATCTTCGAGCGGGCAATGGAAGAAAGCCTCGCCCGGCATACAGGATGTAGGTCCACAGCCTCCTTCCCTGGGAGACCGTCTCCTGAATGTTCCCTTTGATTAGTGTACGGTGGCCGCCAACAGGCGGGCCCGCAACGACAGCAGCAGGGTCCGGCGCCATACGCGTGGAACCCTGCTCTGTACGACCAGGCCGGATACCCAGGCGTGCCCTACAACGCGGGCACTCCGGGTGCCTACGGCGCACCTCCCGCGCCGCAGGGGACACCCAGCGCATACGGACCTGGCTATGGACCGTCGCCCGCGCCGCCACCCGCGCCGTACCCCGAGGGCGCTCAGCCGTACCCGCCGCAGCCGTACCCTGCTGCTGCATACGGACAGCCTCAGCAGCAGCAGCCGGGAGCGCCGCATCAGCCTCAGCAGCCGGGCGTACCGCATCAGCCTGTTGGGCCGGACCCCAATGTGCCTCAGGCTCAGTACGGGCAGCCGACGCCGTATGGGCAGCCGCAGCCGTTCTCGCCTGGTCCCCACGGACAGCAGCCGCATGCACAGCACCAGCAGCAACCGCAGCACCAGCCTGGCCAGCAGCAGCATATTCCTGGCCAGCCTGGATCTCAGCAACAGCAGCACATTCCGGGGCAGCCGGGTCCCCAGCAGCAACCACAGCAGCATGTTCCCGCTCAAGATCCGCACGCTCAGCAGCAGTACGCTCCGTACGGCCAGCAACAGCAGCAGGCGCAGCAGCCCCAGCCAGCCGCGACGCCCGCGCCGGCTCAGGGACACCCGCCAGCTCAAGCAGGACCCATCCAGCCGCAGCCGGACGGGCGGTACGTCTTCGACCCGCAGGGCACGTATGCGGACCCGAACGTCCAGGCGTGGGCGCAGTACTACGCCCAGGGCGGGAACGACCCCGCCGGCAGCGTCTACTTCGTCGCCGTGCCCGGCGTCACGGACGGCGCGGCGCCGGCGCAAGCTCAGCCCCAGCAGCAGCAGCAGCAGCCCGCGGCGGAGGAGCCTGCCGCGCAGTCTGGTGCGCCACCCGCTGCTGCTCACTTCGTGCCGAGCAGCAACGGCAGCGTGCCCGAGCTGCCGCCCATCGCCGCGAGCGGGACGTTCGACTTCCAGCCGCCCGGCAGCGTCGGGTCGCCCGTGCAGACTGCGTTCCCCGCCGGGCCGCACGTCTACGCCGCGGAGGGCGCGCCGCTCACCACCTCGCCGCCGCCCGGCGCGCAGCCGCAGCCGGGCTACGTGCACCAGATGAGCCACCAGTTCGGCAACATGGCGCTGCACGAGCCGCCCCAGCCTGCGCCGGGCGCCCAGCCCGCGCCTGCATAGATGTCCGTCTGGTCAGATGAACTCAAAGGAACCGGGTACCGATACATATGCATGCAAGAAATGACATGGAACGCTTTTGACTCGTTGTTCGTGTTCGCCTTCTGCCTCTTCGCCATCTACGTAACTACTTGTGGTTGAATGAATATACATCGTGTCTAGGATACAACGTCTGCGCGCGCGGAGCGTCTGTTTGGATAGTCCGAAGGTCTGTCTGTTCGTTAAGCCTCCTTGAGCCGGCGCTGGAGCTCGCCGCGGGCGTCGTCGCGCGCCCAGAAGCCCTCCGCCGCGGACTCCTCTTCGACCGTACCGGGCGTCTCGCTGTCGTGCTGCACCGAGCGCAGGTAGACCTCCTTGACCTCCCTACTGAGCTTCTCGGCCTGGCGCTGCTCCGGCGCATTCTCCCAGAAGAGGCGGTGGAGGACATGGCGCACGATGGCGCGCACGACGAAGAACGCGTGCGAGCTGGACAGCGCGAGCAGCAGCGCGGGCGTGGCGATGTCCCACGCGGGGTGCTGCGACGCGTGCGCGGCGCGGAACGTCTTCTCGGACGGCTGCGTGCCAAGGCGCACGTCGTCCGGCGTCGGGCTCGACGGGCGGAACATGTACACGAGCGCGGTGTTCGTCAGCGCGGCGAGCCACGCGATGAAACGCGCGAGCACCTCGAGCCACGGCCCGACGGTGTCCGTGCGCGCGGGCACCGGCCGGCGGTGGCTGCGCGCGATCTTGAACGCGTCGCCGCGCAGCTCGAGCCAGTTGTTGAGGAACGCCATCGCGGGCGCGAGCGGCCAGATCGTCGACCAGAGCACGACGTACCCGAACTGCGTCACCATCTCCGCGTAGTCGCCGAACACCGCGTACTCGGGCAGGCTCACCTCGCGCCGCACCTGCTCAAGGAACGCCTTCTCGCCCTCGGCGTCGTCCGCGCGCGCGTGCACGTGGTTCGCGTTGCGCAGGCCGGCGGCGCGCGCGGCCTGCACGGCGCGCAGCAGGATGGGCAGAGCGACCTCGAGGAAGACGCCGACGAGCTGGTTCGTCACCATGTACGCAAACATCTGCTTCTGCAGCCGGCCGGCGTCCAGGCGCGCGCGCGCGTCGCTCAGGCCGACCTTGAACTGCGCCTTGGCAAACGTCGGCGCCGCGTCGGGCGCGCTGCTCGCCGACGGGCTCGCGATGAATGCGTGCACGCGCGTCATGACCTGCTCGCCGAAAGGCACGTAGACGAATGCCGAGAGCGCGAGGCCGAGGTATGCGACGATGGCAGATAAAGCAAAGACTTTGGTTGCCAGTGCCGCCTCGTGCGAGGAACGGTGCTTGTGGTTCTCCCAGCTTGTCAGACGTACAGCGACACTTTGGTGCATCGCGAGCACTTTCGGCACGACCGTGACAAAAAGAATTGTGGGCAGGAAGCTCTGTCATGAATTTCAGCATGAATATACGGCCATCCGCAGGTATGACACAGTCCACGCGACCACAGCGTCCAGAAGTGAGACACGCACCATGTATTCATGCAGTGGTCCGGTGTAGAGAACGGTAATGAAGGCCTCTAGCAGGAAGATACCAGATAGCAGAGCGCCGAGCATTGCTGCGAAGGCCAGGATGACTGGAATGCTGACCAGAGTACGAGCTTCACGCTTCCACCAAGGAAAATCGTCGTCGTCCGGGTCGTTTGCGCGTACAGTGGCTATAAACTCAGGCCTGCGTTTCTCCACGAGCGCAGACCCGCGGGAGCCCCAGCGCACAGAGATAATGCGTTCCCGGATGCGCCACCATTCCACAAAGACGATAGCCCAGAGACAAATGAGACTGGAGTAGACGGCGCTATATGGCTTGCCGAGCACGAAGAAGAGCACGCCGAGGCCCGCGGGGAACCACAGCGAGCGGGCGTAGAACGAGAGGAACGAGAAATACAGCGCGACCTCCTCGCCGAACTACAGAGCGCAACGTCAGGGTGGCTGAGGATGGCGTCACTTGTGCGCGTGGTGCGGGTGCGCACCTGGTCTTTCATTTTGTCGAGGGCGTGGAAGGAGACGCCGAAGCCGGTCTGCTCGCGCGTCCAGGAGTGCACCCAGGCCTCGTTGAAGTGCTGGTCGTGCAGCGCCATGATGGACTGCACGCGGGGCCAGGACTTGCTCTTGGGGACAATGGCCAGGCCGCCCTCGACGAACGACGACGAGAGATACGAGTGCAGGATTCTGATGCGGTTTGCATTGGACAGGTTGGACGGTTTGAGGTCGTCTGCGACGACGGGGAGCGAGGACGCCGGAAGGCCATGCAAGAAGTCGACATGCCTGCAATTGAGGTCAGTCTGTTATTCATTGAGTTAACAAAAAGTTCTAATTACCTATCGTGTTGGATGAGCTGCGCGACTTTGGCCCAGGGCGCCGCAACGAGGATGAGAATATCGTTGCCGTCGCCGCGCCTGCCAGTCGCGCGCAAGCCGTTGGTGGTGAGGACGTTGAGCAGCTGGGCGTATTCTTGCTCTGCTACCTTGGCTTCTTCTATAGCCTCCTGCTTGGAGAGCGTCTTTCTCGTCTGGAATACGATGACCAGGTCGACGTTGGCCATCGTGGTCGTGGTGCAGGAACAAGGGCGATGATGGCGGCCGGTCCCGCGCGTTTAGTACTGACCATGACGTCTTGCACCCGCCTTCAGCTGCAGCTAACCCGATTCAGTGCACCAGCTCTTGTACACGAGAGAATACCAATTAAATTCAAGACTGAGCCTCATAGTATCGATACAGACAGAACAAGTACAATGCTAGATTACTCGACATCGAATAGCAGAACTTCAGCATCCTGGGTGCCGACGTTGGCGAGGCTAATCTCGTCACCCTTGTTCGTCGCGTAAACGAAAGCACCGTCGCCTTCGCGCAGCCGCGTGCCAGCGACCTCGACAGTCGCGCCAGACGCTGCGCCAGGGTTGTAGCCGGAAGTCTGCACGACATGGACGTACACCTTCGCATCTGCCTTGGGCACGCGATGCGTCAGCGTCTTGCCCGCCGAGAGAATCGTCGCGTAGAGCGTGACGGGCGACGTGACGGGCGCGGGCCCGGTGCCCTCGCGTTCGGTGCTGACGCCTTCGGAGTCGATGGGCGCGACGACGCGCAGGAGCGTGTCGCGCTTCTCGTCGTCCGCGAAATGGCGCGTGTAGTACTTGGGCTGCAGCCGGCTCTTGCTGGGCATCGTCCATATCTGCAGGAAGTGCACCTCGCCGTTGCCGTGCGTCTTTTCGCTGTGCGAGATGCCCGTCCCCGCGGACGTCAGCTGGATGTCGCCGCGCTTCATCACCTCGACGTTGCCCATGGAATCGCGGCTATAAGCACGTCAGCGATGTACTAAGTACTTTCCCGGCATCATATACGCACTGTTCGAGCTGGCCGCCGACGATGTAGGAGAAGATTTCGAACTCGCGATGCGGGTGCGTGCCAAAGCCTTCATGCGGGGCGACACGGTCTTCGTTCAGGACGCGCAGATGCCCAAAGTTCTGGAAGTTGCGGTTGTGGTAGCTGCAAGAGAGCAGGGTGAGCACAAGAAACTCGCAAAGCCGCAAAAGGACAGAGCGCACCCAGCAAAGCTCCATGTATGGAACGTCTTGAGCCAACCGTGGTCGGCATGACCGCGCTCGTGGCTGAGGCGGGGCACGACCTTGATGCTGGCGCTTGCGTTTGCTTGTGCGGTCATGCTGGTGAGTGCGCGAGAGAGTATTCGAGCAGGTAACGCCGTTGTGGAAGCGGTGATGGCGTTACTAGCGCAAGCAGCGGCGTCCTTTTATACCCTTGCGGGCGGAGCTAGCATGACCATGGACTGGTAAGACAAAGACGTGCATCCACCTGCCAAAAAAGGGAATAAAGGCGCGAAGGCGGATGACAAATCTCAGGGGTCGCGAGAATCGCACTCCCGAACGCGGTAATCCGCTGACACTTGCATGCCCAGCGCTATGCCAGGGACTATTACGGACGCAGAGCGGTGTCAGCTTGCTGAGCTTCGGGGCGCTTTCATTACTGTGCGGCATGGGAAGTCTAACGCTCAGAAGGGAGATCCGAGCCAGCTTCTCACATCGAACGCTCGCGTTTGGCGCGTCGTTCCTCACGGAGCGTCGCAATCTCAGCATTGCTGACGACCTTGAACGGCCATGTCAGCCAGTTGCCGCCGCTCCTTCCGCTCCTGAGACCCATATCCGCGAGCAGCTGATCGATGTATTGCGGCCATCTGAAAGGGTTTTATCAGGGACATGAATCCGGGATGCAGTTCTCACGTACGTCCAGCAAGAGATACCACTGCTGTAGCTCTCGTTAACCCACGCGAGGGACGTCGGATGCCGCTTGCGCATGAAGTCTGCCTGTCGTTCGGCCTCTCGCGTAGCTTCGTCAGTTGACGGAAGTCTGAGGAACCTGTCCTCGAGGAAGTACGACGAGATCCAGTGCGCCGAGGCTTCCGCTGTGTGTGACGGGTTCGTGGTGAACTGAGGTTGAAGTGAGGAATCAGCCTGAGGATGATTCAGGCTGACAAAGACTGCAATGAGACTCACGACGGCGCCATTGACCGCAAAATTCCGCTTCTCAAGACTCGCCACGGGCACAAAACCGCGGTACATATGAGAAAAGCGCGCAGACTCGGGTGCTTGAGACGGCGGGGCGCTGATAGTAAGGTGCGGCCATGCATGGTCCGCTGCAAGAGTCACCGAGGGGCGATCCAGACCAATCTTCCGTCTCGTCTCCTCTGAGCGAAAATGATGCTTAGCAGCAAGACTCACAGCGGGGACAGTCTTACGGGTGAAAATAGGAGCCCAGGATGATTTGTAACCCGTGGCGAGCACGACAGCACAGGCTTGAACCGTCCGCCCGTCGTCTAGCTCGACAGTATGCCCATCTTCACTGAATCCCTGAACATGTGAAGGCGCCATGAGTTGGATTTTCCCGCGACGGACGTTCGAGTAGAAGTTATCCTCCGTCCCAGCGCCCTCGTCGTTGATGCGGATGGACCAGAATGCAGAGTGCGAGCGGTTTAACGGCGATGAGGACGGGATCCCGAGCGAGACTAGGGAGCTCCATTGCAGGAACCCCCAGAAACCCTTGACTATCAGGGAGCCGAGCTTTGTCGTATGGAGAAACCGCCTAAGCAACTGTCAGCTGTGGGGGGAGGGGCATTCATATATTGTGAGCTCTTACTCCAGACGACTGTTGAGGTCGGGGCTGCCAGCAAAGATTGCAAGGAGGCTGCACGGAGATGAATGCTGGATTAGTACAAGATTTTGTAAAAGGCGACGTACCGGCTTTTCCGAATGAACGCAGGCAAAGGAACCGGGGTTGCTATGAACGCGTCGGCAGTGTCGAATACCATGCACACCTTGATGTCGTTGTTTGCAAGGTATGCCGCGGCGCTGCGATGCATCAAAAAGAGATCCCGATTGGCCAAGAGCGCTCTCCATGGACAGTACTCACTCTTGAGCTGATCGTCCACCGCCGATCACGCATACAGGGTACTCAGAGCCGTGTGCAAGTGTTACAATGCTTTCCATGTTCTGCTTCCACGCCTGTGAATGAAAGACCGGGCCTGAGAACCGTCCAATGGTCTCCGCCAGACCGTTCGGTATGTTTGGGTTACTTGCACCCTGAAATCCGTGTGAGCACGCGTCAAACTACAAGCGGTGACAATCGCTCACCCCCGTGCAAACGACGATCTTGTCAAATTGCAACTTCTTCTCGGCGGCATCCGTTCGTCTATGCTGAAGTGTGAGCTCCCAACCTCCGTATACAGGCGCAGCATCCAGAATTTCTGCGGAGAACACAATCTTGTCCTTCAGAAAGGTGTCGGCGAAATTTTCCAGGTACAGCGTCACGTCCGCGCCGCGCAACCTGCCGCCCGTCTTCGAAGCTTTCTTCGGAAGCGGCATGGGGAGCGATGAGAAGTGATATTCCCCATGGACGCTACGGGCGACTCAGCATGCGCATATGCCTTGCAGGCAAAAAGGCTGCCAGCGGACGCACTTGTTCAGATATAGGCCGGGATAGGCGCGCTGTCGGCACCAGGTGCCTCCCACGGACTCGTCGCGCGTAAACACCTGCACGTCGAACCCGTCGTCGAGAAGCGTCTTCGCCGTTACGAGGCCGGAAAGGCCGGCACCGATGACCGCGACCGAGGGCATTGGCGAGAGAAGAAAAACCAAACACGTCGCTGGGGCCAATGGTCCACCGTACCAATTTTAATCCATGCCGGGCGCCTCGCGGGCGCCTTCGTCACGTGGAGAACGGTTTTGGAACTGTGATTGCAGCCGTTGTGTACAGTCTTACCGCGGAAATCTGAGAGGACAGGCATAAACTTCAAGTCAGAGCTTCCTGGCAGTACGCCGTGTGGCTGCACATACCGAAGATGGCGATCGACAGACCGATGTGACTTTGGATTCGTCCTCGATCTTAATCCATTTCTTGTAGAAGTCCCGACTGGCACACAACCCATAGTTCCCCTCAGTTCTTATCCAAATGTTCTGCGGCAACAGTCCTCGGAGTTTGATGGATCTCTGTTGCCTATCACATTGAAGGATCGAATTTGAAACATGGGTATCGGGTATGATATCAAACTCAGAGCTTCCTCTTCTGCGCAATGCCGTTGAAGACGGCCGTAATCTCGTCGAAGCAAACCTGGCACTCGGCGGTCTCCTCAGGGCATCAGCGTCTAGCAATGACCAGACGCATGAAGGGACGTACGGGGTTCTTGAAGGCCTCCACGACATCCGTGAGGCACTTGATGTCGGAAATAATGTCGGAGAAGCCGCTCAGGACGGCCGGGATGCACGTTGTGATAACCTCCTCGTTGGAGGTCATGCAGGCTAGACAACGATGAGATGATCCTGACATCCGCTCAAGAGCTCAGGCGCACCTCCAATGTCGCACCCTTCGCGCTTCTGGGGCATCGCAGCAGCGGAGACGGATGCGACGAGGGCAGCGAAGACGGTGGCGACGGAGACCTTCATTTCAACGAGGGGCCGGGGCGGAGGGAAGAGAGAAGGAAGAGAAAGGCGAACAGGATGTTGATCTCGAGCCCCGGATTTGCATTCGAATTTATACTTGAAGGGCTTGTGGACGCGCGCACTGCCCCTCTGATGTGCCACGAGTACAAGAGACCGCGTTGGGAGGCAACGCGCGAGCATCTTCTGACTGCGTTGCACGTGATACGACGAGCCTATGCCCAGAGTGGGAGTACACGAGCAAGGACATTGTTCTATCCATGCTGAGAGCCTGCATTCTGATTCAGGATATATACGATCGGTATGTGATAACACCCGTACCATATACGCAGCCACGGACGAGAGTAGAAAGGGTTGTCCGACGTGCGAAGTAAGCCCACAAAGCCTTATCACATTTCAGAGAACTGTTCGTCGACGTCTTGGCAAGTGAATACGATCACATGGAGCAGATCAGGACCGCGCAGTCACTTCATTGATAACATTCATCCTATCTCTTTGGGATTCACAAGTGGCCGCGCTTCGCCGGCAGACACCTTGCTTGTACTTTGGTTTCTATTTCCAAGAAAGTGCTCAAGCAGGAGTCCCGGAGTAGCGGGCCGGTTGTCGGGGTTTGAACAGCAGAAAAGGCGGGCTTCATTATGGGGGAGGGAGTGACCTTTCAAGCAAGGTGACACCGGCCTAGGGCATGTAGTCAGGAGAAATTTGGCGAACTCATTTGCAACCAATGCACTTACGTTTAGTAAGGTTGTTGTGAGATCAGTGCGTATTCGTCCTCCTCCCATGGCCATTCGTCGCGCTCGAACCAGACCTCCGCCTTCGCCCGTGGTCCGATGCCCGTGGGAGAAGATACGCCCAACCCTGCGCCCCAAATATCTCCCCAAATACCTAGTCCTTTGACCACGCCTTTGACTATCTCGAACTCCGCATCGAAATGTTCCACATCCAGAACAACGCGGTCTTGTTCTCCCAGGGGCGTGACATAGCTGGTCAATGTCGCGTTAAACTTGTTTCCGGAGAAATGCTGCAGAGCCAGCAAGGAGGGCACCCCTGTGAGATGATCCGTCCAAGCACGTAGGATTCCGTCTCCAGTGACGCGGAAGGCGAGTTTGCCATACGCCGCATTGGAGTATGTGGCGGAAAGTCTCTCGACCGGTGCGTCCGGAAGAGGCGCATCTGGCGCTGCAGGTTGGCGACCAGCTTCGTCCTCTGCTTTGCGTTTCAGTACCTCCGCGTTGGTGGCTTTGTATCTTTCAGTGGTAAGGATATGAGCCGCAGCTGCAAATGAGACAGAAGAGCTGTATCGAACCTTGCATTCCAATCGACACGCGCCGGAAGCCCGAGCAAATCCTCCGCAAGGCGCCATTTGATGGCTTCATATAGATAGATTCCATGAGCGTCTTCGTTCGTTAGGACTGCGATGCCTAGATTATCGTTCGGAAACCGGATGATCTGAGTGCGATATCCCTGTGTGTAATCAGAATGGCGACTTTTGCAAGGCGGAGCAAGACTTACTAGGAGAGCGCCTCCATGTTCAACGTACTACGATCGTAAGCAAGTTGCGACTTCAGGCTGAGGCATTCATGGTGGTGCGTACCTGATGTCCCTGATATGAAGAGATGCTGAAGCCCATGCCATATGTGCCGGGCCCGAGCTCAGGAATGTTCTTAGCATTGGGCATGACCATGACACCCGAGGACATCTTGGCCAATAGCTCCGAGGGCAAAACTTGATGACCGGTCTTGGGACTCTTCCCGTTACTAAGAAGGGTCTCCGGCCATACCGCCTGGAAGAACGACATTAGCAACAAGCTTGCCGCGGTCTTGCTCATCGACCCTACCAGATCATTTGCGTTCGATAGGATGCTCCCAGCTCCCAGATGTGAGGTCGTGTCTACGAATGTCGCGCGTCGCTGCCCGGGGTAATCCACGGTCTCGCCTTGTCTCCAGAAACCCTCAGTGAGATGATCAGCGGCAATTGCGCCATCGACGTCGAATGTGGTGAGACCAAAGCCAGCTTGCTTGAAGATGTTGCGCTGCACGAACTCCTCGAACGTTGCATTGGATTTGGCAGAAACGATCGAAGCCCCGATGTTAAACATGTGGTTGTTGTACTGGCCAAACGTCAGGACAGGAGCAATCGAACCACTGAAAACGTACCTGCCAGACATCGCGAAACTCCGCGCTAGGGCGAAGATGCTTCACCAGTCTCAGCTGTATATTGGACACGTTTTCAGCGCCGGTCAGTCACGGCGTGACGGGCTCACAGATAATCCCGCTGGATCCTCCACGTTTGGACGGACGACGGCGTCATGGCGCGGAAGGCCAGTGCGGTGCGAGAAAGCGTCTACCAGATTGGCACCTTTACTTGCCAGAGGGTCCATAAGCTCGAATTCCGGGACTATGTCGTGTATCTTCGTTGTCCAATCAAACGCGACGGATTGGTTTGCAATAAGCAGACCGACAGCGGCAACAGTGAAAGCTTTCGTGTTGCTTGCAATGGGTACAAGCGTCTAGAGAAACCTGAGCATCAGAAAAATATGCTGGTGAAAGAATGAAGGCGCACATCTGGAGTGAATTTGTCGCCCTTGCGGTTTTTGACGCCGAACCCACGCGTCTCGACGTCGAAAGTATCTGAGCCTGGCCGCTTACGAACCACAGCAATGGACAGCCCCTGTGCATCCCAAAGCGCCATAGTATCTCGAATGAACTCTTCGACGCTGGGCGAAACAAGTTGCTGCGTGCTGTATGCTGTGGGCGACGCTGGTGCGCGAGAAGAGCTAATCAGGTCATTTGGGAGCAATTTGAGCAGCTCGACGTGTTCAAAGGGAGAGCAGAGCCGCATAGCATAAGCTGAGGCTACGAATACACTCAAACTGAGGTTGAGCAGCGTCGGTGGGCGCATTGAACCCCGAGCCGCAGCAACTCCGATCCACGCCTTCTCGGACGCACGGCAAATGCATTTGCGGTAACGCTTCAATCTAGGGACACCTATTCTTTGAGGTTACGATATTGTGCATTCAAACTGCTGAATTTACAATGGCGGAATGCCTACAGCCTAGTCTACCTGAGAGCGATGTCTTAACAGCGACCCCTCTTCCGGCGGTGCGGGTGGGGTCGCTGTATAGCCCCACAGCCCAGTCTAGGATTGGTTGATACGAATGCTCAGATGGACTGGGCCACCTGTCAGTGATGCGAGTAATTCGAGACTTGCAGCTTTGAGCACGGTAACCCACATTGCTATTTCCCGGCAATTTCGTATATGTAGCTTTAACCAGGGAATGCTCTCAAAGGACATAAAATCGATATTCCCCCATGTGAGAGGCCTTCAATGGAAGAACAATCAACCATTTTGGGAGGACAACAAACGTCTAGCGGAGTTGCACGCTTTGTCCGACGTTCTTTACCGCCACCGTATGCTGCGGACGTCAACGACATACTCGCCGCTTGCACAAGCCGACAACGAAGGGCCAGGCAGCGATGCTCCTGTCGTAGATGACGCTCCGACATCGTCCACCCAGTTGTGGGCCAATGACCCGCGCGAAGCGGCGCATTCAGTGCCGCTGACCCGGCCACCCGTGTATTACGGCGATGGGCCCTTCGAGGCGCCTAGCTCAGCCTCGGAGGACGAGGATGAAGCAGACGAAAAGCCGCTGCGTGTCCATAAGGAAAGCACCAGCATGCGAGTGCTGCACGGACTGGGATACCACGACGAGGCTGGCTCCGACGATCTCGAAAGTCCTCTGAACACGGGCCTGGTCGTTGGTCAGAAGAGGGTGCGTGTCTCTTCAGCATCATTTCAGGATTCGCTCAGGTGTGCCTTCAGCGCAACGCGCCATTGCGGTACCTGCTCCTGGCGCTGCTCGGATTATGTCTGCTTGCTGCTCTAATCGGCATCATGGCTGCTCGCTCCTACCGCGGGACGTCGTTCAAGACGAAGGGTCCCAAACATATTACCATGGACCACATTTTCAATGGCACGTTTCGCGCAGACACGGCCGAGCTGCACTGGGTGGCCGAAGCTGGCGATGGCGTCTTCTCCACGACCGATGGTTTCGACCTGAACCTCGTTGATCTCGCAACCAACACCACCACAAGGCTTATGAAGCTGACTGACCTCAAGGACGTGAGTTGCGTATGGTATTTGAGGTATATGTTGTGACCTCCCATGCAGGAGCACGGAAACCTCCTCCGCGTACACTCTTGGAGACTTTCCGCAGATATGAAGTACGTCCTTCTTACGACGGATTGGGTCAAGGTGAGCGTCTGTGCATGATGGATGCCTGATATCTGAGCGTGCCAAAGCAATGGCGCTATTCAGGTTGGGGAAACTACTACGTTCACACTTTGGCGGACGGCACAACTCGCCCCATTATCCCTCCGAGTAACCCTCCCTCCATCTCGTACGCGGCTTGGTCGCCTGTTGGCAATGCACTGGCATTCGTATCGTCCAACGATCTTTATGTCATGCCTGACCCATCGTAAGTGAGATTTCCTATCATAAACCTTGCATCTCAATGGCGTAGGACGACGGTCCCTATTCGTGTTACAGCGACGGGTAATCACTCGTTCTTCAACGGCATCACCGACTGGGTATACGAAGAAGAGGTCTTCAGTGGCCCCGGCGCGCTGTGGTGGTCGCCGGATGCCAGCCGTATCGCCTTCCTCGTGACGAACGACGATGGCGTGCGCGACTTCGAGTACACCGTCTTCAATTCTGCCTGGAACTCGGACAACGTTCAAACCTATCCCGATACGATGCGGATGCCTTACCCCAAACCTGGCACGCCAAATCCAGTTGTCAGCGTGCAGATCTTCTATTTGTCGCTGTACAATGGCGCTCACCCAGAGCCGCCGTCGGCCGACGTTGTCGACCCCATCTTCGTCAAAGAGCTATCCTGGCCAGAGCAGCGCGAGAAGGACGAGAGCATTATTCAAGAGGTCGCCTGGGTTGGCAACTCAGAGTTGATGGTGAAGGAGACGAACCGCGGTGCAGATGACGGCGCAGTCATCTACTTTGATCTTCGCGGCGTCGGTCCCGAGTCTCCTGTCACCCGTGTTGCTCGCAGGTTGGGTAAAAACGGCGAGCAGGGAGATGAAGGCTGGATCGAGCCCGTGAGTGGACTTCCTACGTTACGGTGCGCCAGCTTTATGTGTCATCTAACAACGATCCACAGGGCCAGAACATCTTTTGGCTTCGCAATCGCGTCTCCCGCGCTGCATATCTGGACGTGCTGCCCAACCCAGACGGCTATTTGCATGTGGCCCTCTTCGATCCCGCCGATTCGGGAACGCCGCAATGGTTGACGACAGGGAAGTGGGAAGTCTCCGATGGTATCGCTGCTGTCGATGAAGACCGCGGGCTAGTGTATGTGATTTGACCTGGATTTTCGGAGGGTTGTTAGTCGAGCTGACCCTGTCCTAGTTATTTTCTGGCTGCCTATCCGAGCCCCGCCGAAAAGCACCTGTACTCGATTCCCATTCCGTCTCCTGGCGTCGCGCCTGTACCGACTGAACCGAAGCCCATTAGCGACACATCGAAGCCGTCGCACTATACTGCGGCGTTCTCGCCTGGCGCGGGCTTCTATGTTTTGAGCTATCAGGGTCCCTCCGCGCCCTGGCAAAGCGTTTACAAAGTCGATAACTCCAGTCAGTCTTCTGCCCCTTGTTCCAATCATTTGTGGCTCATCATCGAATAGGTTTTGAGCATGTCTTGACAGACAATAAGAAGTTGAATGATACCCTGAGTACGTTCAATACGCCGACGATCAACTATATGACAATCGAGAGTGACGGCTACGGTAAGCATTGACGACCCCCGAGCTGGCGGGCGTTGATGATCCACTGTTAGAACTCTCCGCCGTGGAAATTCGCCCGCCTGGGATGGATGACACTGGTCACACCAAGTACCCCGTTCTATTCCGGGTGTGCGTGCATTCGCAAGGGTTTTCGCCTGTCTATTCTGACTTGCTGCGCAGTTATGGCGGACCGACGTACAACACTGTGTCATACAAGTTCAGCCCGGACTGGCATTGGTACCTCGCCTGCGCTTCTCAACTCAAGTACATTGTCGTGATGGTCGACGGCCGCGGGACAATGTACCGTGGCCGTAAGCTGCGCAATCCCGTGCGAGGCAACCTCGGACATTACGAAGGCATCGACCAGGCCAACGCTGCCCGCATATGGGCCGCGAAGCGCTATGTGGACGCGCGGCGCATCGGCATCTGGGGCTGGTCGTACGGCGGCTACATGACCCTTAAGGTGGTCGAGCAAGCTGCCGGGTTGCATAGCTTGGCCATGTCTGTTGCACCTGTGGTTGACTGGCGCTTCTATGGTAGACAGCCGGATCGCGCCAAGTAAATACCCAAGACTGATTCTTCTTTGCAGATTCTATCTACACGGAACGGTACATGAACACGTTACCGTTGAACCCGGAAGGATACGACAAAGCCGGCATTCGCAACGTCAGCAATTTTGCGAATGTCAACTTCTTGCTTGCCCACGGCTCCGGCGACGACAATGGTGCGCCATTAATGTAAGATGCTGCGCATTTGCTGGTATTAAAGAACGTGCAGTCCACTTTGCCAACGCCGCGCACCTCATCGACATGTTCACCGAGCATAGAATCCGCAACTACCGCTTCAGGATGTTCACAGACAGGTTTGCAGCGTATGATATACTTTGATTTATGCTGATATTCTGTCGCAGCGATCATAGCATCGCGACGAGAGGCGCAAATAGAGAGTTGTATGAGTGGATGACGGACTTCTTGCGCGAGAAGTGGGGAAAGGGCACTTCGAGGCGTGGATGGTAGGATTAGAGCTGTACTGCCAATATTTATTCATTGCATCTGCTAATACTGGCAGGCACATTCAGTAGTGAGCGAGTCTGAGCCCTGCCACTGCGGCACCGCGGCCCCGACAGCGGCGGGCTTGACGGATCCGGATGAAAACCAACTTTCCCCGGTCAACCATCGTCCACCGCGGAAATCGGCTCGCCAGCGTCGCTGCTTCGTCCACTTTGCCCCCAATATGCGCACCCCCCGCATGATACCTGGCCTTCCTTGGCCTCGAACGGTCGTCGATGGCGTTCAGTGATATGCCTGCAGAGTTTCGCCACAGGAGCCAACACAGCCTACACGGCCTGATGCTTCCCCACTGCGAATCCTTGCAGGTAATGGGTATCCAGAATTACTTCTGCGAGATACTGGGTCGTGTGTGCGTGGGTCGTGCCTCTGGCTGCTGCGCTGACTGGCAACCACCATCGGTTGGCTACACTCGCATGCCAGCCTTCATCGCCATCCACATATGGTCTGCACGACCCTGGGGCGCTTCCAGCATCCGTTTCGAGCTGACCAATGCGTGGATGGGCCACCGATGTCGAGATCGCGGCCAGCATACGGACCAAATCCAGTATTATCTCCGGGCCACGTCGACTCGTCTGTGACCGTCTCCGGGACATCCATGCCTCGTATGTGTGTTTTGTGTATCTGTGCGGGCCCTGTGACCAATAAAGTGTGTCCCAGACTGTTGCGATTATGCGCGATCCCAGTCTGGACTCGTCGAAAAGGCCCATGAAAGAGCATCTGCCAGCTCCATCAGTACTCGCGAAGTCGGCAACTGCTCCACCACCAGTTATGTACATCTCTCCCCGAATGGCTGACATGCCAACTCAGCAGCGTCACTCACATTCATAACTCCGGTGGCATCGCTATCGAGGCTCATGTGTCGGGCGGTCTCTGAGCTTTCATCCAGAGCCTGGTCGTGTCTGGTCGCGGTTCGGAGGGAAGCTATGGACTGGATGTTTTCCTGGCCCGCTCTTGCGCACTCGGGCAAAGGATGCGCCTGCAGCTCCTCGTGTCATCGATCTTAGATTCTTTGGTCCTTCTCGCCGTCCGGAGACATCCACGGATTTTCAGGGGCAGTGCATCGTACGGCGATCTCCTTGCTTTGTTGCGTTCTGCTCGCCGCTCGTGTGCTGCCCGCTCAGCGCAGCACGGTGCATGGACCTTGCTTCTATACTCTTTGGCGCTCTTGACGGATGCACCCGCACGCCGACCCTTCCGGTGCCTCGATTCACCGTCACCGTGGCAAATCATGGCTCATGTATGCTCAAACCTTGCTTACGCACTGGGCTTGTCTAGGCGCTGCTATGCCTCGCTCGAGGTGCGACGGGCTCATGTGGCTACAGCTGCCATATTTTTCAGCAAGCACCTCACGGTAAAACTTCTGCGTATCTGGAGGAACCCCTGCCCTGTCAGGGCCAGGCAGTGTTTTTCTCGAGAAGGAGGTGTTGCCTGCAATTCGTGCTTCTTGTGGGGGCTGTTTGGGGTTGTCGATATGCGGCGGGTTCCTGACGCGTGGAGGGTGGACTTCGCATTATTGAGTTCTTCTTCGATTCCCACTCTCGTCCTGGCCGTACATTTACTTGCCTAACCCGAGCTGTTCCTGGCGCTCATTCTACATTGCGGGCGCCTACACTGCCACAGCTCGCATTATTCTTCGTGTTACGCGCGCAATGTCGATCTGACACCGGGCCCGCGTCGTCAGATGAGCAATCTCTCTGGGAATCTGCTGCTGGGCTTCATCGTCTCATTCGCCCGGGCGCACACGGTCACGCACCCTTCTGTTGCGTCCTTTCGCCGCGGGACGCTTCTAGAGCTATGTATGCGGCGGGACTTCGATGTTAGCAGGGGATGCCACGTTGAAGGAAAGCTGCTGAGCCGAGCAGCATCGATACAGCTCGCGATCAGTACGCGGTGCGTCGCCGCGGCGCGCAGATCGACGGCCGTCTGGCTCCCAACCCATGCTTGGTGGTGTTTTCACTGCGGAACGAATAAGACGCCAGGCGACATCTCGGAAACTCTCGCGCTGCTGTCCTTCCCGGGTTTGGTTTGGTGATCCCGGAGAGCCGTGCCGGTACCGGACTCCGGAGTTACCATACTCGCGCCCACGTCCAATGCGACGCCCGTGCTCATTGCTGCCTGTTTCCTTGTCAGGCTTTCGTGCGCGCCGCGGGATGTGTCAACGGAGCGTGCGTGCGCACGGGTGATCGGAACTGCCCAGCCCGCATCACGGTCACCAAGATGGGACGCGCGCGTTTTTGCTACATATGACACGACCCTGCTGCAACCGTCGTCGTTCGATGGGCCCCGGTCTGCTCAGCAGCACGTTTTTGTGACGACATCCGTTTGCGCTGCATTCCTGACGGGTGTGACGGAATGGAATGGCGTGGGGCTCCTGAAGCTTGAAGCTGTGTTGCCTGGAATTGATTGACTTGTCGCTGCTTCTTCGGAGATCGGGCTGCTGCGTTCCGATCAGCGCCTCGACGTTCTTTTGGGCTCGACAATCAGCGGGGTGTGGGATCGCATGACGGCACGGACACGTGTGTCTCCGCCGTCTCGTCCCACACCCGTCGGACTCCGAGCTCGTGCATCGTCTGTGGCTTTCCCGTTCAGCGGCTGGGCTTCGTTGCGCCGCGGACGTCTGCTGATGCGGTCCCCCTGGCGGTGGACGCTCTTTATTGACGCGGTTATTTTCGCGTTCTGGCTGCCTATCTTTCGGCCGACGCGGTATCGCTGGAGGGAGGGTATAGTGTGATACGATACGTCGATCGTCAGACGCGTTGATGGACGTTCGGTTTTTATGTACAAGAGTGGGCGGTCTGGCGTGCGTGACAGTGACGCGGCGGAAGAGGCATGGGTTGGCGGGGGCATATCCACGTGTGATGGGATGAGTGAAGCCGGTGCCCGGTAAGCCGGCGGCGTGTTGGATGGCGTCTGCCCTGCGCAGGGAGAGGAGGGGTTTGGACGCTGGGAGTGGTTGGCGTCGGCGCCTGCGCCACCAGTACTGCTGCTGCGATGCGCGCGCTGCACGCGGGAATAGGCTTCCTGTGTTGGGGCGGGTGCCTTTGTCAAAGGGCGTGTTGGGGATGGTTACCTACAACGCGCGCCGGGCCGGCGAGGGCTGGTGCGGTGGGGATGGAGATCTGAGATCGTCCGACAGCGCGGGCGCATGACTGTAGCGACGTGCGGTCGCGACGACGGTGCTGCCTCGTGTTCATGTGTACATAGCATAGCGTACGGCGTATGGAGGCAGCTTCTTTGCGGCCTGAGTCACCGCGTCGCTCGTTTTGGGCAGGAGAGATCGAGATTCGAGATGGTGCGGACGAAACGCGTCGCGGGAAGGGAGGAAGCAATTTAATGGCGCCGGCGTCTCGCTCAGGCTGGGTTCACTCGGGCACGGCCGATCCCGCTCAGTTCAACGGCGGCTGCTCATAGCATAGCCAGCCAGCCCCCGGCGCTTGCTCTCGGTGCCGCTCCTCGTCGAGCGCAGAATTAATGTCGACGGGCGCTGCGCTGCGCGCGGGCGGATGGGACCCGGTGCTGCTCGCGTCGCAAGTACGTGTCGCCGCGCCCGCCCTTTCACGCTGCTGCCGTCTTACGTCCCAAAAGATCATCCTGCTGCAGACTGTGCACTACCTCGCGCTCAGCGTCCTCACGCCGTTTGCTGCGGGCGGCGTGCCCGCCGTCGGGCTCGTCATGGACTGGCGCGAGCTCGCCGGCATCCCTTTACTCGATCTACACAGCGGCGGCGGCGGCGTCGCATATGCCGGTGGCCAGTTGCTAGGGAACGTCCAAGTGCTCGGGCCCGAAGTCGACGCGCCCGGCGCGCACAGTTGGGGCCTCGCCGCGTGCTGGCTGGGCGCGGCGCTAGCAGAGTGCGTTTCTTTCTCTCCTTCGCAATTTGCGCAGCGGTAATAATAATTCACGCGATTATTCGAAATGGATTACAGCGTGTGGGCGATCTACGTCTTCGTGCGGCGGCCGCGGATGGTGCTCGACTTTGCGCTCACGCTGGCCGGCGTGCACCTCGTGCTCACGACGTACTACGCCGGCGGGCTGCCGCGCGGCCTGTTCGCGTGGGCGACGTATGCCGTGTCGTGCGGCGCGACGGTCGTGCTCGCCGAGCAGGCGTGCGTGCGGCGCGAGATGGATGAGGGCATTCGAATAGCCGCAGCCGCGAACCCCGTGTCCGAGGACGTCGAGCTTGGCTTGCTGGCTCGTGAGTCGTGAGAGGAGGCCCATTAGACAGAGAGTGTACGTTAGAGCATTGCATTGCATTGTCAAGATTTGCGGCCCGAGGCGCGCGTCGAGTCAGAGCCAGAGTGCGGGATAAGGGAGTTGCGAGTGTTGCCACCCGACTCCCGAGGCCCCGACCCGAGGCGTGTCATGTCACGCTTCTGCGTGATGGGCGAGGACGGAAAATAAATAAATTCAATTGGCTTTCGCTTAGCGAACCGACGCTGCGAAAACTACATAAACCCCAGGTCTATCACCCGTCCGCTCCCTCCAGCCGTCCTCCCCTTCGACCGGCTTTTCTGACTTTTTTTCGCTCGGCTCAGAATGGACGCGGTCAAGAGCATACTCACTCCCTTCGGCTTCACGTCGAATGCCATCCAGGATACTCTCGTGCGTCAAATCCCGCGTCTTCCCATTCGTCGTCGCCGGGGACTTAGCCACAACTCAGAAACTCGTCGTCATTGGCGGCACCGTCGAGACTGTCCGCCGCGTCTCGAGCTCGGCCTGGTCCAACTTTGTCGACTGTGAGTCGCCGTTGCCGTCGCCATCGGGTGCCACCGCCGCCGCCGTTGCCGCGTCTGACTCGTTCCTGCCTAGCGTTCTTCCTGACTGCGCATTTCTCACAGGAAGACTAGTGAGTCCATGCCCGTTGCATTCCGTTTGGCATCTGAGGCTGATGTGCATCTGCCAGCCCGTATGGTGCGCTGCTACTGCTGCATTGTCATTGTCGCGAGCGGACCACTCACGTCACTTGGTTTCGCGTACAGATTGGATCATGCATTGTGTGTTGCGGCCCCTGTGGTCCCTGCGTGTGTGTATGCTAACAGCGCCGGCGCACAGGGCTCTCGAAGCAGCCGGCCTGGGCACGCTCACGGTGCGTCTTCTGCGAACGCGCGCAATATGTCCGGGCTGACCCGGCTATTCTGTCCTCGTTCCCACGCACTCCGTACGCACCGCCATGATGATGATTGGGATCGACAACGGCATACAGCGAGTTCGAGATCACGACGCGCTCCGCGGGCCGCAACGCGCTGCAGACCAGCACGGCCGGCGACATCGACGAGGCCGACGACGACGAGGACGATGACGACGTGCTGGTGCACGGCCGCCGCCGCCGCAAGGTCGCGCTCATGCCGTCGGTCGACACGACGCACACGATCTACTACAAGGGCCATTGGCTGCGCATCACCCGTTCCAAGCGCAACGGCGGCTGGAGCGGCACCTACCAGGAGCTCACCATCTCCGTCGTCGCCCGCAACAACGACATCCTCAAGTCGCTCGTCCTCGAGGCCAAGAAGGAGTACGAGAAGGACGCCGAGCACCGCGTCCACATCTTCATGGCCGACGTCTACGGCTCCTGGCGCTGGAACGGCGCCCGCCAGAAGGTCAGTCACTGATCCCCGCATTTTTCGTCCTCTCCCGCGCAGCGTGCACACGTGCTGCGGCTGCTCTCCGGCGTTCTACGCGTGGCGCCGCGCCGCGTTTGTTTTGGCTCGCGTTCAATTGTCCTGAGACCCCTTGCTGTGCCCCGTGCTTATCTCCCGCCGCCGCATAACATGCTGACGCACTCGCCCTTCTCCCCGTAGCGCCCAATGTCGAGCATCGTTCTCGAGCCCGGCGTCAAGGAGATGCTCATCAACGACTGCAAGGACTTCCTCCGCTCCGAGGACTGGTGCGTCCGCTTCTCTCGCGCGCGCTCGCGCTCGCGCTTAATTCTGACGCGGCTTGCTTGCTTGTCTTCCCAGGTATGCTGAGCGCGGCATTCCCTTCCGCCGCGGATACCTGCTGCACGGTGTGCCCGGAAGCGGCAAGACTTCGTGCGTAGCCACCCGTTTCCGGTCGGCCGGCCCTTGTTGACACACACACTCTGTGCAGGCTGATCCACTCGCTCGCGGGCGAGCTGGGGCTCGACATCTACGTCGTGTCGCTCTCGTCGAAGGGCATGTCGGACAACACGCTCAACAGCCTCATGGGCCGCGTGCCGACGCGCTGCATCCTGCTGCTCGAGGACCTCGACGCGGCGTTCACGCGCGGCGTCTCGCGCGACGCGACCTCCACCGGCGCCCCGCCCGGCGGCACCACCAGCGGCACGACCAAGACGACGACGGAGACGACGGAGAGCGACGGCAGCACGCTCTCGCTCTCCGGCCTGCTCAACTCGCTCGACGGCGTCGCCGCCGCCGAGGGCCGCCTGCTCTTCGCCACCACCAACCACATCGAGCGTCTCGACCCCGCGCTGTCGCGCCCTGGCCGCATGGACGTCTGGTATGTCCCCGCGCATCTCGGGGCTGCATGTATGCCGGCGCTGACGCATCTTCGCAGGGTGAACTTCACGAACGCGACCAAGTGGCAGGCAGAGGGCATCTTCAAGTGCTTCTTCCCCTCCGCCAAGGCGCGCGCGGAGAACCAAGCGCGCCGCACGGCGTCCGAGCAGCACCTGCCCGGGCACCCGCGCCGCGCCGCGAGCAGCAGCTCGACGCACCGCACGCCGCTGCTGTCCGACGTCGAGATCGCCGAGCTCGCAAAGCAGTTCGCCGACGCGATCCCCGAGGGCGAGATGAGCGTGAGTGTCGCGTGGCTGGACTGGGCTTGCGGTGTGTGTTTTTCGTTATCGATGCTGAACGTGGTTTTGCGTTTGATTAGGTCGCGTCGCTTCAGGGCTACTTGCTCAAGAACAAGACGCGCCCGCGCGAGTGCGTCGCGGAGGCCGCAGAGTGGGTCGCCAAGGAGCGCGAGACCAAGGCCAAGTTGAAGAAGGAGAAGGAGGAGAAGGAGAAGAAAGAGGTATGTCTCTGTATGAAATGGTACCGGATGGTGTCTAACTCTTCTTTACAGAAGGAGGAGGCCGACGCAAAGGAAAAGAAGGAGGTCAGTCGCCATTACTTGGAGCGAGGTACCCTTTCGCTGACTCGTGTGTGCAGAAGGAGGAGGCTGAGGCCAAGAAGAAGGAAGAAGAGGAGGAGGCCCGCAAGAAGGCCAAGAAGGAGCGCAAGGAAAAGAAAAAGGCAAAGAAGGCCGAAAGCTCCTCGTCGTCGTCTGACTCCTCCGACTCTGAGACCGACAAGAAAAAGGAGAAGAAGTCCAAGTGGGAAAAGGTCGAGAAGCCCACGGACGCCGCAGCGCCTGCAGCATCTGAGCTTGTGCCCGTCGCGTCTGAGTCGACACTCGCGTCGCCGCCGCCCACGCCCTCCACTGAGCCCTCCGAGGCGAGCAGCATCGCGCCTTTACCGGTTCTGCCTGTCCCGGAGCAGGCGCTCGCTTGCGACGAGCAAGTCACCGTCATCGTGCCCGCGGCGACTCTCGAGTCGTCCGAGCTGTCGACGACGACTGCGTCTACGATCGAGGTGGCGTGAGGAGCATGCAGCCCCCCAGCCCAGTGCCGCCGATGTGACTCGTTTGTCGTCCCTTTGTCTTGACCGAGCGTCTGATCCCTTCCCGGCTGAGGCTGTCTTGCACGCTCACCGCACACATCGCAGCCAGGGGGACAGCGAGGCAGATCCTGATCAAAGGGCGCGCCGAGTACAGCGAACCCCTTCCCAGAGCTTCCCGTACCCGCCGTCTGCTGTTCGTCGTCCGCCATCCCATCCCGTCCCCGTCCCCACTCACACCTACTCTCACCGCCCTTTGCGCTGGCCTCTGCGGCGCCCTTCCACCCGTTGTGTTGCTGTTGTCTGCTTTGCTCTCGCTACCTCTATGCCTATCCACATCTCACGCCATCCCATCCCATCCCATCCCACAGCCTGCATCTTTACCCACATTCATCCACATACCTCTTTGCATCGTCAAGCACCACTCAACTTTTGTCCGGGGCTCTGTTTGGTTAGAGAACTCTTAGGGTAGAAGTCGAGCTTTTGCCACTGGAATACACTGAATTAACTTGAACACATTAATTAAAAATTTTGCGATCTCGCGGGCGCGGATGGCGGGGCAAGTTTTCTGTCGCAAGAACTCTCAAAGCACTTGAAGTAGTATATTAGCTGACCCAGCTGCCGCATGATGTGTACTTGGCGGACGCGAGCAAGGAGTGTAGTATATTCTAATCGACAACCTCCAGACAAATCGTGAATCTACGTCGTGACAACAAAAAAAGTACCTTAGGTCGCCCTGATGCTGACCTCGGACAGCGTCTTGAACGCCTCCTTGTAGGCGTCGAGCAGGGCCTTGACGCGGTTGCGCTCTGCAACGATCGTCTCGTCTTCGTGAAGGAGCTGGCTGAACAGCTCAGGCTTGTACATCTTGCTGACAAGACGGTTCTGCACGTGCTGCGACGTGTAGTTGACGAGGAAGTGCATGATCGCCTTCGGCACCAGGTCCTGAATCGTCTGCCGGACGATGCTGAAGTACGACGCGATCAGCGAGCGGATGAGCGTCGTCTCCATCTCCTCCCGCACGGACGGGTGCTCAGCATTGCTCGGCATCTGCTCGCCCGCCTCCGATAAGTGAAGGTCGCGACCACGCACGGAAAGGAGATACGCACTGCTTCGATGTGCTTGCTGAGGCTCTTCATGTCGAACGCCGCGGGGCTGCCGTCGACGGTCCGGCTGTGCAGCATGGAGTTGCGGTCGAGCGAGTTGCTGTCGTCAAGCAGCTCGCGTCCAGAAGGCCCGATTGCGCTGAGCGGAGACCCTCCACCCACCGCCTGCGCAGCCGTGGGTGGCGACGGTCCAGCCTGGCCTCCGAAGAAGTAATTCAGGAACGTCTCCTTGGCGGTCCCAGGATTGGGACCCGCGGCGCCACCGCGCGGAGGGGGCGCGTGCGGGTGCGAATGCCGCGGGGACGCGCCATGCGAGCGAGAGGAGCGGTCGTGCAGCGTGGCGGAGACCGAGCGCGGGTTCTGCGAACCTGCCTGCGGCGAGCGCGGGCGCACGCCATTCACGACTGTATCCGCCGTCGTGTCGTCGTCCTCCCCGCCTGAGCGCTCCTCGGGTTCTGTTGAAGACGGCTGTGGGGAGACGCGGTGCGCTCAGTACTTTTTCTGGCACGCGTGCAAGAATACCACACTCACGCGGGGGATCTCAGCGCGCTTGTTCGTCCGTGGCGCCTGCGACTGCGAGGCGTCTCGCGCCGCCATGGCGGAGCGCGCGACGAACTCGGGATGATTCGTGTTGATGTACGCCATCTGTATCGCGATCAGGCTCTCCGTGTACTCAGAGGTGGGCCCCAGGCGCTCGCGCAGGAGGTCGGAGACGACATCGATCAGCTGGGCGTGTAACCGCGGGAAGCGCTGCAACTCCTGCACGTTCGTGAGTCAAAACCAAACATAACAAGTGAATAGCTAAACAACTGACTGTGCTGGTGCAGTTGTGGCAAATCTTGACAAGCTCCTCATACACCAGCTCGACACATCGCTGGCTCGGCGCCTCGAGCAGCTTGATCTGCGGCTTGACCAGCAGGTCGAAGGCAACCTCGGGCACGAACAAACTGGGTCGCGGACCCGTTGAGTTGCGAATGGCCGTGCGGATGTCCTGGGTGTCGAGGTTCTGCGCCGGCTCGATTGAGCCCAGGGCATGTCCAAAGACGTCGTTGAAGATATAATATATGCGAGCACCGCCAGATAACTCCTTTGTGGATATGTCCACGGCGGTGCCGTCGATGGACGATACAAAGTCACGCGCAAACTGGGTCATCAAACGCAGTATCAGCGCGCTTTGCTGTTGCATATAAGTGAGCTGCGATGTCCGTTCAGAGCGTGGTAGAGAGAGGCGTACTTGGTTTGCATCGCCAAATGATGCCGCGTCGCCGAACGAGTTGAGCTCTTGCTGTGTTTGCCCCATCAGCGTGTTCAGGCGTGCTTTCATGTCTGGCAATTTGTCCCGGATGTGGTTCATGAGAACCTAAGCACCAGGGTTAGCAATTTAGGCTCTTCAACTGCCGCGCGGCAATTCCGAAGAGTAACACACCTGATTGAGCGTACGCGCAAGATACCGCGTGCCGTTCTTGTGGGCAATATTCCGGTACGCGGGATGCGACCTGAAGAAGTCCTCCTCCTTCTTCAGAGCTTCCGACATGGGTACACCGGTGTTGATGTCCTGCTGACTACGATTGACCACACCAATGAAGCCGAGCTTGAGTGGATATACACGGCCCATGAGTATATCAAGCGCATTTGTGCCTGCGTCCATGAGATCCAGCTTGGTCAGGACGCCAATTGTTCTGCGGCCCTGCGGATCCACGGTTCGCGCCAGCTTCAGCGCGTCGGAATTGGCGAGATCCACATTCGCGCCGGATACAGAGAGGATAACGCTGCATCTATGAGCACCCAAGCGTGACTAGACTAGCAGCTGCACGCACGAATTGGGCTTCGATATATATTCAATGACCAAATTGCGGATTTGGCGCTCAATGTCGCTCGGCTGGTCGCCAACGGGGATCTACCAAGGAGGTCAAGCCGACGAACTCAGGCAAGTGCGTGCCACACCTTTGTAAGACCCGGAAGATCAACGAGGGTCAGGTCGAGCACGTTCGGGCTGTATATTTTGAGGTTTATAGGCAACTTGCTAATGCCCTTGTTCTGGCCAGCGACTCGGAAGGTCTCCGCCTCGATCTCTTTGCGAATCTCGTCAAAGTCGAAGTATCGCTTGTCGATGTGCAGGAACTGGCCCCATTCTACTTCCGTTGCGCCCGGGTCGGCTGGTGTGTGGATGAGCTGAAGGACGAGTGGCCGACGCGTCACAATTCCCGAGCCTCGAGGCAGAAAGTCGCGTCCGACGATGCTGCAGACGACATCATAAACCGAATTGTATCAAAGTAACACCGTGCTCACGTTTCGAGGACGCTAGACTTGCCCGCAGACTGACTGCCGACCTGAAATATTCAATCAGCAGTTGCTGTGCTTTGGATTGCGTATTCACGGACCACAACCAGTTGCGGCATATCGAGCTCGCCGCCTGCGTTATTACATGAGCCTAGCCATTGCTAAACGACAACCGCGGCGCACCAAGGTTGTGGAAGGTGTCTTGCAGCTTGTTCACAAGCTTTATCAAGTCAGAGTCCATTTCTGCTTAAGTTTTCGGTGCGCAATATCGTTCTGGGAAGTTCGTGAGAGCGTGGGAGAGCTGGCTATGTAGTTGGAGGTCGGCGACGCGTCGCGACGGCAGCCTTGAGGTAACCTGTTTTCGGCTCCGCCACTCAACGCGAATTATTCTCAGCCTGGACCTCTGCTGTTGCACCCATCATCCCCAGCCCCAGTTCCCTCGCTCGCTCACACCCCAAGGACAAAGTTCCAAAAATTATTATCCCAACGCTCTCCGGACAACTTGGTTCTTATTTACTCGTTACTATCGACAAGGCAAGCCTCACGAACCCTCTACGGCTCAGCAAAGGTCCACAGGTCTTTCTTCAGCGCGTTGACGGCCACCTCTGCGTTCTTTTCCGCGACGAGGAGCCAATCTGTATTCCTACGGTCTCTCTTGAGCGCCGGCTCTGCGCTTTCGCAGTATTACGCACCACGTCGAAATCGCGAAGATCGGTATACTGGCTTCCTTCAACGGCTCGGACAGTGCTGCAAGGACTCCTGTCATACCTGCAGAACGTCTAAGCAACCCTATTACATCCCTTTGCCAAACCGAGGACCGTCGCACTCACTGAGCTCCATGGGTCCGATCACTTGAATGCACTTCCATTCTGCGGGCGGGATCTGCTGGGAATCCAACGCGGCGCGGTCGCAGACGATGGACACTTCTTCCTTGGTCCGTGTAATTGACACGAACTTGGTGCCGTCGGGTTCCAACAGGAACTCCAGGAGATTCGCAGGTATCACGTCACCAGGCGCCAGCTGGAAGATCGCAAACGTGTCGGGCAGCATACGCAGATGCAGGGCCGGCGATGAAGACGGCGGTGGCATGTTGAAACGGCTCGGACGGCCGCGCGTGCAGAATTGCTGCCTGATTGCAGCTCAGCTCAGACTCAAACCTCATTCAACGTCCATAATAGCCATTTGGACGATAAGGCGGCTCTAGTAAGATTCACGATCTCTATTGTGGCGAGGATCAGGGCTACAGGGAAGGTCGTCATCCGGTACGTGTTATACTGCAAGAACTCGATGTTACCCATTATTTTGCCCCATGCCCCATGCATCTGAACTTAGTCTTCAGCGGCATGACGGCCGTACTCTCCAACATCCGAATCTACCGCCATCGCAATCGTCATCGGAGTGAACAAATAGTCGGCATCATACGTTTTCAACGGCGGGTTGGTACGCGCGCTGGAACATGAACGCGTTCAAGTACTCGAGCTCGCACGCTGCGCTGCGGGCCCGGATGTGCTCCTCGATTTGCTCCGGCACGCGCTGAGCCTGCAGGTAGCCTGATTCGCGCAAGCGCCCGAGCAGGCGCGTGACCCACGCCCGGCAGGACAGGCCGTTCGCGCGGTTCTGCGCGGTCGTCCGCGCCGCGGCGCTCGACGGAAACAGGCCCGCGCACGCTAAACGGAGTGACTCCACGTCGAGCGGTACATACCCCACGAGACGGAAGAACGCGATGGCCTGCCCTGCATCCTGCAACGTTCGGAACTCGTGCTCGAGGTACCGCTCCGTACTTCCGCTTGCCGACCCCGCCGGTGCCCAGTGATGCCTCGTTGCCCGGCCGTGCGCGTCGATGTGGATTATCGACCAGTGGAAGTCGCCGTGCAGCAGCGGCTGCGTGAGGGTATAGATCGAGTTGGGCAAAAGTGGAACGGCGGTCGAGTAAGGCATGGAATTCATGGAAGCGTGAGATCTACTGCGAAGAACGTCTAGGGAATAAAACTGTGAAAGAGGCGGCTTCAGATACTAAGCGTGCTCGTGCATGCACTGGCATACCAGAGTGGGGATTTAGCAGGAATCCACAGCGGGGTGTGTGTCGAAGCAATAAAGACTCGAGAGATGATGCACTGAAGACAAGGCTCGCGGACAAATTGTATCACGATCGATAGTGGCTAACGCGTTGTTTGCTTGCTGTTAGCAAACGTAACCCGGGAGAGGAGCGCGCGGGATTTCCTTGCCAGCCGTTCTTGGGGCAGGAGTTCGATTCCCGTCGCCGTCGGAATGAAAAGCCTATGACACCGTCAGGCCAAAGGCTCTCGCGTAAGAAGTACCGCCGCCATTCCACTGGTGTCGATGTTCCGTGGCCCCTACATGCAACGAGGCGGCAGGTCGGTGGCCAGCAGAAGGTGTTGCCGATTCCGGTCAGAAACTTCTCCCGATGCCAAAGTCGTTCACCTTCATGACCACCCTACGGTCCCATTCAGGCTTTAGACTTTATTCTTAGTGACGCTAGATTCCTAATGTGCACGCACTCCATCGAAGCACTCCCCATTAGGCACTCTTTCCCAATCTGATCCTAATGCTTCAACTCTCGGTGAGGGCTTCAAGACTATCTTGAGGCTATGCATGGTCTATACGCTACACATACTGCTTCAGAAAGTATGTCATTAGGGTCACACGCCCGGTACCTTGCTCGCCGCGCGCCGGACACCTGAGTCCGAAGTCCGATGAACATCTTGTCTCCGAACTACGCAGGAGGGACCATACACCTGCGCGCCAGTACCAGCCATGCGTGGGAGACTACAAGCTGTTCCTCGGGCTATTCGCATCGCTACGCGTCTAAAATCTTCCATCACTCGACCGCTTACCTTGGGCACGAACTGGCGACAGCTTAGACCCGCACATTGTGCGTTCCTAGTGACGAAGGAACCAATATTTATTCTGCATATAGGGCCATTTATCCCATCCGAACGAGACCTGATTGCGCAGAAGCGAGGCAATATGGATTCGAAAGAGATAGAGCAAAGCGCTCTGACAGGAATTGACCTCGATGCTCTGGCAGTTTGTGCTGCTCAACTGCTCTCGTCCCAGGAGCACCCGGTCATCTCTCTTCTTGATACAGGCGGCAACAATCGCATATTCCTTCTCCGTTTCGTCAAAACTGGACTCAACTTGACGGCCCGAGTACCGCTCACGTCTTCACATTCGAGCCTTAGAGTGCCTGCAACCGCAGCTTCAATGGCGTTTGCCCGTCACGTGTTGGGCATACCCTGCCCAAAGCTTCTTGCATGGAGTGGCGACTACAACAACGGTGTCGGCGCTCCTTTCATTCTTGCCGAATTCATTGAGGACGTTGCGACGACACCTTGGCACCTGTTGGCCAGCGATAATCCCGCCGACAATTACAATCTCATAGAAGGGATTGCGCAATGGGACCGCGCATTCCTCCGCCCGCTTCCCGCCCGCTTCCAGTACGTTGGAGACCTGGCTTTCAATGGCAATGCGGACGACCCTTCCGACGAGCATAGTTACGAAATCGTCCCACTGACACTCCAACACGACGTGTCTCCGGCTGCCTACTTTTCTTCCGCCAGCTTCTCGTCATTCTCTGCTCACAGCTTAACGTTGGATGGCCTCTGGATGGAGCTATGGCGCCAGCAGATGGATGCGTGGCTCGCTCACCCTTGTGGACCCGATACTATTGACGTTAACTGGCGGGGGTACGATCCCGACGACAAATATTGTACTGTGGAACCTGTGGCCCGCTCCGCGTTCTTAGAAGTCTCTGGGCATGTTCGCCAATTGATTACTCAGGTCTTGACTTCGCTGTGCAAATACCCGGCATTGACCTCTAGCTGTCTTTCGCGCGAAGACCACGCCATCAGAAACGTCCTGTTCGACCGTGCCTTGCAGGTCAAGGCTTTTGTCGACTGGGATGATGTCCGTGTTCTGCCCTTCTCGCTGGCCTTTCATTTACCGGACGAGATCATGCACTATGTCCCCATGGGTCTGCCTTCAGACGCGTCTTGGCAAACCGAGGGCGAGTTCACCAGTCTACCTCCGGATACACCTGGGCCTAACCCGCGGCCAATATATGACAACAATGGCATAAGAGAGGACATCTGGCCCATCCGAAATATGTCTTTGCGACGCAGATACAAAAATGCCGTGTCCCAGTTGGACAGGCGGCTTGCAGACCCGGCAATGCTTCGTGTCCGCAACGACGCAGTCCGTGTGCACGATCTGCTTACTGCCGGCGGCAGCTTATGGTGGCGCAAACGTGTCTGGTTGCGTCACAGGATCAATGGTCACCTATAATTTCAAAACGCTCAGAGTGACTCGGAGCTGAGTCAAGCGAAGGGACAATTGGAGTGCGATACGATGTCTATTCGGGATTGTAAGCGGTAGATGCAAGCAACATGGGTAGAAAATTCTGTCGTTTCGTGGGTTGGGCTCAAACAGAGAGGCTTTGGCGGTGATTTAGATGGATGCGGACTCTTTCTTGAGGTCACGGAAGTCGGCCTCGAATTGCTCCATTATATCGACGATGTCGCGCAAGATTGCAAACGAGACCTTCTCCCTGCGACTGGTAGCGATCGCGCTGGCCGTCCTCACTGCGTTCTTGATCTGGCGGCCGTTGAACTGACGGCATACGAGCACGTTCTCTTCGTCGACTGACAACGGGCCTTCGAAGTTCGAGAGCTTAGAGAGGAACGCTTGCCAAATCTCGCGGCGCGCGGATTCACTGAGGCCGCGGTAGCGGAGAGAGACGCGGATGCGGCTCTGGAAAGCCTCGTCGAACGCACGGACCCGGTTTGTAGTCACGAAGAGCAGGCCTGGGAAATACTCAAGCTGGCGCAGGAAGACGGCCACGAGAGCGTTGCGCTTCAAATCGTGAAGCGAGCGCTGTTCCAGGAAAACATCTGCTTCGTCCAACAGTGTCACTGAGCCCCACTGTGAACCGATTCTGAAGATGCGGCTGAGATCCGAGTCAAGCTCCCCAGGCGTTGAGCCGAGTTCACCGGCCCCAACCGTAGAGGGGACGACGCAAGTCTAGCGGCTTGTCAGCAAAAGTTGCGTTGAGGGTACTAATGCAGAAACTCACGTTCACTGACAGCCTCGGCGCTCATCATCTTTCCTATTACACGATACTGTGAGAAATCGAGGGAAGATGATGGGATGAAACACAATAACTCACCAACTCCCGGAGGACCGAACAAATTGATTACCAGACCGCATCCTTTTCCCTCGATAAAGTCGTCGAATTCAAAGCCTTGAGCGGCCTGCGCCTCGACCAGTCCCCTGATAAGATCCTTTTGGGCGGGAGGCAAAACAAGCCTGGCGAAGGCCTCCTCGTTCCACTTGATATCGGTGATGTGAACGACGTTGAACTCCACTGCCGCATAGAGTCAGAAGTGAATTTCTCAACTTATCACAAAAAAAGACGTATGCCAGCACTTGTTGCCAAGTGAAAACCCGTACAGAACCGGGGTGGCAAGGAGCAGCTCATCGTTGGAGAGCGTGCTGAGGAGGGGGAACTTCTCGAGACTTTTCTCCTCGAACTCGTCATCGCTATCAGAGTAGTAGGTGTCGCGATTGGGTCGGATGACCTTGGGAATGCTACCACGCATCTCCTTGTAGAGTACTGCAAAAGGTCGATCAGACAGTTCATCTTCAACCGCGGGCGAGATTACCAAAGTCAATCATGATTCGCGAATTGGTCATGACTTTGTTGCCACCACGGTATGCGATGCCGTCGTAGCGCATATGGTGCAAGCCGTTGAGAGCCTGCCATTTCCTGCCACGTTCGATAAGCCGCGTACAAAGTTCCTCTGCGCGAGGGTTCCAATGGAAGGGGTGCACAGAGAGGCTGTAAATCTTGCACGCGCCCTTGAAGTCGGAGACGGCAAAGCGTTCGTATGAGTAACCAAAATGCGGGGCAGACTCGGACCTCGTGCCGGCCGTCTCAACATACACCGCGGTGATACTCCAGTACGCCGGGGTGCGATCGTATGCCGGGACGAAGACAGTGCTGACGATGCGAGAAGCGCGCGGTTCCCCAGTGATAGAGCAGTGGTGAAAAAGAATGGTTTCAGGCATAAGAATGCACCCGAGTAGTTCGAACGTAATCTCCTTGCGAGAAGTGAAAGACCTGAGCTCTTCCAACTTGGAGGTGTATTCCGTGCGAACAAAGTTGACGAGTAGTTCGAGCTGCGAGAGTTTGGCTTCGTCGACGTCCTCATCCTTAAGCTTTCCAAAATGTTTTTCGAGCAGGGCGAAATAGCGGATGAATATCTCGGGATTGACCTAGAGGAAATATTAGTTCAACAAAAGCGGATGAGTGCAGGAAGAGCGTACACGAAGTGGCCTGCGCGTATTCCACGGTATACCTTCTGCTGTGCCAATGACAACACCACAAGTCTTCTTCAGCCAACGGCTTTTCAGCTCGAGTCTGCGGGATCACACTGTGAATACGAATGAAATAAAAAAGCGAGGTAGGCAACGCACTTGATCCACTCAGGCTGGCCAGTCTTATGGTCCACGCGCCGGATGACAGTGAAGCAGTAGGCGCCATAGATGTCGACCTTGGGCGGCTTCGGGGGCGGCGGCGGTGCGCTCTCCTTGAGTACGTACTCGCATTCCTCTTCATCCCACACTTCATCGAGGCGCTTGCTCAGCGCGAGAGCCAACTTGGACCGCAGGTGCGTCCTGGGCGGCACCTTCTTCAGCACTGGCCTCTTGTTGGCTAGGGGGAGCATCGGGAGCGTCTTGAGGGCCAGCATCTTGATCAGCTTGACGTGCAGCAGGGTCTACCTTGAGGTCTCCGTTTAGAACAGGAGCAACTTCAGGGAGACTCGAGGCGGCGAGCACGTCAGCGGTTGGCGCGATGTCAGACATGAGGCACAGAGGATAACGGAATGAGAGAGGGCCTGAGGTGGGATGCGGGATACAGTAAAAGGTCAGAAGCCATTTATACCGAGGTCGCCCAGCAGGTGCGAGTCAGAGCGGTGCCGCAAAATGTGGCGTAGCGAGATCGATGAGGGACTGGTGCGTGCCGCCGCGCGTATCGCAATATCTTTACGCGCAACTGCGCCCGACAGGTTCGCAAGCCAATCCTGTTGGCCTGAGTTGATGTAATGTGCTGCGAGGGCATGCATGCAGAGTGCGGCTGCGTTCCAACAGGATACACGGGAAGTATGGCTGACTGCCCGCGCGGTGTATGCAGTGCCTCTGTAAGGATAAAGCACCCTGGATGCCCAACTCAGTCGCGGTCTCCGAAGGATAGAACCGGCAAGCGAAACGGTCTCGAGAGGAAGACGCAGTGGCGGTCGGAGTCCGGACGGATTTGGGGCGGAACTCAGTCGGACTCTGAGTTCGTCTTCGTGTTTCATGGTTTCCTGCAATTTGTTCGCTGCAACGATCGGCGCCCCAAACCCGCGGTGTGGCGCGAAACTATTAGCATGTATGTAAGTTTTACAAGCCACACGCTTCGCGCTACGCGCTCCGCGGCACCTTGACTTCAACGAATGTGAAAGCCCCAAAGGACCCAAGTCAACCGTTGCGGAGGCAGCAGAGGCGGCGCGGATTAACGGCGGTTAGCGCCCGGAAGAAACGTGACGGACGGACGGACGGACGACAGGGCGAAATTTTAAAGAAGGGTTGATTTTGAGGCAAGCGTGTGCAACACCCATACACCATATACAAACTTAGGTGACGATAACAGTTCGAGAGACCAGGAGGAAACCTGGATCAGACAACATTTCTTGAATCATTCCTGGGGATCATCTCCTAGGAGGAAAGGTGCCGGTGGTATTTCTGAATCGATGGGCTGCCCTGCCGTGTCGCATACAGGCAGAGCAGCATTGTAGCAAAAGCCTGCGGCCCAAAGCCGCTCGGCGAACACGCGTCCATTGTTCCAGATATTGACGCAGGGCAGATCAAGAGGTGGAGACAAAAGACCAGCGGCGTTCATTTGCTGCCGGTGAGAAATAGACATGTCAGCGACACGCTTCACAGACGGTCGAAGGCATTAGAGGCTTACATCGACCACTTCCATGACCCAGTGTTGGCAGCGCCAGCTTTTGTCGGCCGCATCGTGCGCCGAAATGTCAACTGAAGCATGCAGGAAGTTCCTAAGCTCGTCGATGGACACCAACGACTTAAGCTTGCCAATGAGAAGCATGGCCAGGAGGCGCTTGCTGCGATAGTCGACCGGCTGCCCAGGACGATCGAGGATCTCGCGACGTTCAGTCCCCATCTTGAAACCGTACGACCACTGGACCACTCCACGTCCCGCTATGTTGACCAGGATGTCGTGGATGTCGAACCTCCAAGAGTCTTTGCCTCCTTTAGGGTTCTTGGGAACGACGTATAACGCGGTGTGGAAGCTGTCCCCGTCGACGTGCGGAAAGTAGGCGATATAAACACGCAGTTTGTTCCCACCAAAGCTCAACATAGCTGTCTGGGAGAAGATGTCAGCAAGATGCGTGAAATAGGCATCTTATAGACGGCAAACTCACTCTCACGGTGCCTGCAAAAACCTGGAGGAGGAGGAGCGAACTTCTGAGGCGAAGGGCAAACAGTGGGAGATTCTGGATGCCGACAGGAATTTATACCATACTCGAGCGTGCTCCGACATGCGTAAGTGTTGCTGCGAGAACAATAAAACCCCGATTGGGATTCAGGATGCTGTTAGTGTTTCGTCAGCGTGGTTCCGAGCGCGATGGACGCGATAGGGACTAAAGAAAACATCACAGGCACCTACTGGCCCGGATACACCCGCCGCTGCGCACGGGGGAGCAGCGCCGCCCAGCACGACCTGGGGGGAGGTGAGATCTGTTCGGAGACCAAGGCCACCGCATTGCGCACGCTCAAATTGATGATGGCAGACATTACACAGCAGGGGATCTCGGTTCTTCCGGATGGTTTGGGAAAGGACGATTTTTGCGCACTGGAAAAACTTTGTCGGAGAATTTGGTCACTTGCCAAATGCTATGAAATATTGACTTTTACTTCTCTGAATATCCTGTTTGACCCTAAAACATCTCAAGGAGGAGTTTTGCTTGAGGGAAAAGTGTGCCTTCTCCGGTTTCCGCTTTAACAACGCTTTTGCGGTTCGGAAAAGTCGACCTGTTGCCGGTGACGGCGATATCGGTCATTTTCCGGGCCGTAAAAGCCGAAGGAGAATCCGGAATTCTACTCCGGCCGCAAAATTCAGACTATGCTGGGAAATTTCAGGATAGATTATTGAATCTTCAATTTTCCTGTCTGAATTCTGAAATTTCCCAACCCAGACTGAATTTTGCGGCCGGAGTAGAATTCCGAATTCTCCTTCGGCTTTTACGGCCCGGAAAATGACCGATATCGCCGTCACCGGCAACAGGTCGACTTTTCCGAACCGCAAAAGCGTTGTTAAAGCGGAAACCGGAGAAGGCACACTTTTCCCTCAAGCAAAACTCCTCCTTTAGATGTTTTAGGGTCAAACAGGATATTCAGAGAAGTAAAAGTCAATATTTCATAGCATTTGGCAAGTGACCAAATTCTCCGACAAAGTTTTTCCAGTGCGCAAAAATCGTCCTTTCCCAGACCATTCGGAAAAACCGAGATCCCCTGCTGTGTTACCTCTGGAAGATCTTGGCTGATTTCAGACTGTGCAGCGTGCCCATGCCGATAGAATACGAAGGTCGTACACGTGTTGGACCTGAGCGTGGTTTGGGACAGGGCCATTGTCGGCGCGGCGGGAAGCCGGGCGGGAATCGCTCAGCTGATCACGTTCAGCTTTCAGAAGTGGCACTGTAAGGCCAAAAAGGTTCAACACAGGACGCGTTCAGCGTGCGAGCATGGTTCGCCGGGGAGAAGGCCGGCGATTCATCCAAACGGGGACCAACTGGTCGCCGGTGCGTGGGATTGGCGTGGAAGGAAAATATTCGTGCGATTGATTATCGTGATACGCAAACGTCTTCTGCACGTAGACGGATCGGATATGTCACAAACTGATCCAGGGTAAAGACAAAAAATTGACTCGGAGGGCACGAGAGCGCATTAGACAGGACCGAGTAGAGTTAACTGGAATAGATACGCGTCAGCCGTAATTCCCAATAGATATGGTGAATACTGACTACGAGAATGCCGCCGACAGCGCCTTATCCGCCTGCAGCTCATCTTCATACGGCGCGAGATGCGGCTGGATGAGATTCCAGAAGGTAACATCCATAGATCTCCAGATGTAACTGAGGCGCGTGTACTCCCAGTACTCAGGATACCAGCCCCCGCTCTGCCAGTCGAGAACTGACACGATTTTGCCATCGCGGATGAGGATGTTGTGCCAGGTGAGATCAGCGTGGCAGAACATAGTACGATACGCGCGGCCATGGATACGCTCAAGCTGGCCGAAGCGCGGCGAATCCGGAATCGTCTGCGCTGGTGCGAATGAAATCGTGCCCGAGCATCTCATGAAAGCCGTCGACAGTGCATGGTTCTAGTGCGATATTGAGCTTCGGGTCGCGACAGGCTGTGCCGTCAACACATTCCACTCGTCCAGGGCGGGGAGGTACCAGTTTCCGAAGCTGGGATATGAAGCCTGCAAGCTGTTCCGCGACACTGGCCATCTCCAATGCCGAGAGCTTGCTCCATTCCCGCTCCGAGGCGGCGATGTACTCCATAATCAGGACATATCTGCCTTTGTACTTCAGAACGTCAAGCACACGCGGCAGGGGCACGGAAGTATTCTCGGCGATATATTTCATGGTCAAGGCTTCGGTGGGAGTAGCGATCCACTTGAAGACGCGGTGTTGGTCAAGACGGAACACCCTAGGCGTGAATGCGCGAGAGTGTAGAGCCCAAAGAATTCCAAAGTCCCAGAGTCTTTCGCGTAGACTAGTTATACGAACGAGGTGCTGCCATTCAGGTGGCTGAGGGTCGAGCGGCTCTTCGTGCTCCATTGCTGGCAACTGTAAGTGAGTGACTGAGCTAATCGCCCCGGTACACTCACCCTTGTCACTGAGGCAGGCTATCATGGAGGAAGATGGAGGTCTACGAATGGCTCGCACGTCGAGGTTCGAGGTCAAGATGCACGCGGCAGTCTCCGCCGAGAACCAATATTGTAAATTTCTTACCTACTCAAATTCCTTCAAGTGCTTGCTTTAAGGTGTTGATATATAATAAGATATATGAACTTGACATATGCGATACTTGAGCGAATGTCGACGAGGGATGAAGCTAAATATGTCGCGGGTGGAAAAGTCCGACGGAAGTTCTCACGGTCTCCTCGCTCCCTCCACGTCAACGGCTGCTCGGACGGTGGAGACGCAATGTCGACGACGGCGTACCCAGTCCCGGCCAACCTGTCTCCGGCGACGATATCAAATACCGCGTCGCTCCTTCGCATTGTCTCGTTCTTCTTCATCTCAGGCGCTGCTATAGCATCGCGTCTCTTCGCAGTCGTCAACTTCGAGAGCATCATCCACGAATTGTGAGCACAGGATACTGTGTTCCTCGTTACAACCCACCTTCTGACGCGCCGAGCACAGCGACCCATGGTTCAACTAGTGCGTGACACGTCAGTGTAAACAGGACGAAGTTGACGCGCTATTCGTAGTCGTGCGACCCGCGTCCTCGCCTCCCAGGGTTTCTATGTGGGATCGAAATTTCTCAGCTGAGTATTGTAACTGAACACTCGCGCGCGCAGGAATTCTGGAACTGGTTCGACCCCACAGCGTGGTACCCGCTCGGTCGTGTCGTCGGCGGCACCATCTATCCTGGTCTCATGGCCACGAGCGGTGCCATATACTACCTCCTACACGCTATCAACCTCCCGGTAGATATTCGCAACATCTGTGTGCTGCTGGCTCCTGGATTCAGTGCCCTCACAGCCTGGGCAACATACATGTTCGTCGTTGCACCTAACTTGAGCCATGCATGCTGAACTATCATAGGTTCACCGTTGAGATGAAGGACCCGAGTGCTGGCCTTCTTGCCGCTATCTTCATTGGCGTCGCTCCAGGCTACATCTCGCGTTCCGTCGCCGGCTCATACGACAACGAAGCCATTGCCATCTTCCTGCTCATGTTCACGTTCTACGCGTGGATCAAGGCACTGAAGCTCGGTTCTGCATTCTTTGGCACCATCGCGGCCGTCTTCTACTTTTACATGGTGGCTGCTTGGGGTGTGTTGCAGGCCTATTACGCCTATGCTATACTAAATCTGCCTCAGGTGGATACGCCTTCATTACCAATATGATACCCCTTCATGCTCTCACGCTCATCCTTATGGGCCGCTTCAGCAACAGGCTCTATGTCGCGTATTCGTCGTGGTATGCCATCGGCACCCTCGCCAGTATGCAAGTGCCATTCGTCGGATTCCAGCCTGTTCGCACCAGCGAGCACATGGCCGCACTGGGTAAGCAACAATCACTGAAGCCCATCCACGTCTTGGCTCAAGTTCTATGCAGGCGTTTTTGGTCTGCTGCAGCTCATTGCTTTTGCTGATCTCGTTCGCTCGCATGTCCCTTCCAAGCAGTTCCAGACTCTCCTCCGCGCCTCCGTCGTCATCATCGGTCTGGGCGGTGTTGGTGCTATTGTTGGGCTCACCTACGCGGGCTGGATTGCGCCGTGGACTGGTCGCTTCTACTCGCTGTGGGACACGGGATACGCTAAGAAGTGAGTCGCAACTTCAGCGTTCTTGCATTTGGCTTACTGACCCTTTCTTCCAAGGTACATTCCCATCATTGCATCCGTTAGTGAGCACCAACCGACAGCCTGGCCGTCCTTCTTCATGGACCTGCACTTCCTCATGTTCCTCTTCCCCGCTGGCGTCTTATATTGTTTCCGCGAGCTGCGTGATGAGCACGTCTTCGTGATCATCTACGCGCTGGTGGGAAGTTACTTCGCCGGTGTTATGGTCCGCTTGATGCTCACGCTCACGCCCTGCATCTGTGTCGCCGCGGCGTGCGCTTTCTCTGAGCTACTCAATACCTACATCGACCCGGAGCAGCCTCCGGCCCCCGTGGACGAGGCGCCTGCTGCCCCTGCCGACGCATCGAAGAAGGCTTCCTCCAAGGCGCCGGCAGCGGCAGCGACCACCACAACGAGTGTGCTGGGCACCAAGCGACTTGTAAAGCCTGGCGTGTTCGGCGTGGACTCGCGCCTGATGGTGGTCGCGACGGCGGTGTTCATGCTCGTCACGTTCATCTTCCACTGCACCTGGGTGACATCGTCCGCGTACAGCTCGCCGTCGGTCGTGCTCGCGTCGCGTAACCCGGACGGCAGCCAGCACATCATCGACGACTTCCGCGAGGCGTACTACTGGCTGCGGCAGAATACCGCGCCCGACGCGGTCGTCATGAGCTGGTGGGACTACGGCTACCAGATCGCAGGCATGGCCGACCGTCCGACGCTCGTCGACAACAATACGTGGAACAACACGCACATCGCGACCGTCGGCAAGGCCATGGCGTCGTCCGAGGACGTCGCGTACCCAATCCTGCTCAAGCACGACGTGTCGTACGTCCTCGTCATCTTCGGCGGTGTGCTCGGATACTCGGGCGACGATATCAACAAGTTCCTGTGGATGATCCGTATCGCGCAGGGCGTGTGGCCCGACGAGGTCACCGAGTCCAGCTTCTTCACGAAACGTGGCGAGTACCGCGTCGACGCCGAAGCGACGCAGACCATGAAGGACAGCCTGATGTACAAGATGTCGTACTACAAGTGCGTGCTGCTTAGAACGATACCGTCGAGGGGAGTATGTTGCTGACGAACGCCTGACGCAGGTTCAACGAGCTGTTCGGCGGGAGCCAGCCCACGGATCGCGTGCGCAACCAGAAGCTGCCGGCCGCGAGCCCGACGCTCGACGTGCTCGAGGAGGCATTCACGTCGGAGAACTGGATCGTGCGTATCTACGAGGTCAAGAAGGAGGATAACCTCGGCCGTGACCACAAAAGCGCGAACGCGTTCAACGCGGGAAAGAAGCACAAACGCACGCGCCCGGGCCCGCAACGGAGACGCATCCCCCTCCCGCCCGTTGCGCAATAAAATTATCCTTGTCGGATCATTCTCTTCATTATTCATGAACACCCCTGTGCTTAAATCCCGGACCATCCATGAACCCCCGGGTTCATGTTGAGTTTCATGTGAATTCAGTGTATTGCAGCTCTAAGGTGATGTTCAGGAGTGCATTTAGCCATCGACGGCTTCTGCGGAGATCATCTCCGTTATTGACGGCTCTTCCAACTTGAGCAGTCATTCCGGTCTCCGTTCAGCTACTGAACAGAGCATCCAGTCATAGATTTGGAGGCAAATCACAGCTCAATCCTGAGCTTGGTCTTGTGAATAACCGCACAGGCCCATAAGGGCACCCGCTGGCAGGACCCGCTACGTTTAATGGATAAGACAAAATGCAAGGAAAATTTATTAGTGAGACGCTGCTGCACAGCATAAAACTACAACCGTCCTACCAGGCAGAGAGAGAGACATTGACAAGCACGCGCTGCACAAGGATAACGTAGTCAGGGCGGCGACGGGCAAAGGCGGCCGGCGTTGGCAAATTGCTGTTGAACTGGAACATGGCTGCGATTCTCGCGAGTCGTTGACCATCCTCGCGCAGCGAACACTCTAACCGGAGACGAAAACACCACCTACATGCTGCGTGTACGAAGGTGCATGTGCACGACACATCGGGCATGTACATTGGCGCGAGTTAGTCAGTGGTGGGGGCATTGTCCCGGGAGCTGGACGATGGATTGAGTGACGTGCTGCAATGGGTGCTGGCGAGCACAAGCTTGACCGAACGTGGCTGCCACACAAGCTATGTCGCTGCTGCTGCATAGTACTGCATTGTGCAGCAACGGCCACGGGATCGAGCACACGCTGCTTGACAAGTAGTGCAGGAGGGTTGCTCGTGCGCACTGGCAGGAGCAGTTGCGTGTACCCCAGGCCTGAATCAATGTGGTGAAACTAGTGCCGGCAGGCACTAAGCGAGCGAGACAGCGTGAGGCGGCATTGAGATAGCGAACAGGCGATGCGGGCAGGAAGACTGCGCGAGAGCGAAGTGCCACGGCGGGCATGGTGCAAGAGCACGCATCATGCGCCTGCCCACAACAGAGTATAAGACGGCAGCAGGTAGCTAGCAGCAAAGAGGACCGATGCTGTTAAGCCTGCTGTGCCTTGGGGGTTTGGTTGCAAGGATAGTCGAACGTCCGGGCGCAGAGAACACTCGAACGAACAACTAGAGCCTTCGGTGCATTATTGAGCACACCGGCTACGTCGAGTAGCACGACCGAAGGGACCACGAGCAACAGAGGACTCAGACGAGTAAGTCGGGCGAGGGAAGAACCCAGAGGCGAAGTCGAGAGAGAGAGATAGAGTGTGCGAGGGGCACGACTATGTCGATTTCGTAACTGGGGAGCTAGATACAAAGTCGAGGGTCTTTTATACCTGGGGAGGTGATCCGATGTAATCGGAGTGTATCCTAGAGACGAAGGAGAGGGGCCTCAGATCAATAGAGATCTTCGTCATCGGCCGATAGGATGAGTAAGAGCAAGTGGGTAAGGTATCGGGGGATCGGACGAATGACGAGAGGCGAATGACTAAGACGAGTGGAGCGAACCGGATATGAACACTATCGATACAGTAGGGACAAGGCGAGTTAGGTGGATGTATGCGAGTAAGGAGAGAAGCTAGAGATGAGAGGGAGAGGTCTAGAGGTAGAGGACGATGAGGAGAACATATCCCGAGCATATGAACACGAGGGGAGATAAGCTGGGTATTCGGGAGCTTGACCGAGTTGACCGAGTTGGCCGAGTGACGTAGAATGACGCCGAGTGATGCTGAGAGCATGTGGGGTCCGCGGACCGGGGCACGGGCGTAACAGTATCCCCCCTTTACGTCCTGAGCCCACGAAGGACTGCAGCAACGCAAGGTGAATACGAAAAATGAGATAGCACGCACTCGAGTCCGAATGGGGCCAAAAATCGGGTCGGGTCGGAACGGGTCGGACGCAGATTAAAAGTGGTTGGGTCGGGAGTTGAATCGTCGAACCACTCTTGTCTTCTGCCCGCCGCCCAACATGCCCCGATACGAGTCGCTCGAGGACGTTGCCGCCGCGTACGACCACAAGACCGTCGGCGCCGTTATGAGGTCGCTCGAGGACGACCCGACGATGAAGGCGCTGATCGCGGCGCACGAGGACGCGACGCGGACGCTCGGCGGCCTGCAGCAAGAGGCCGTCGACGAGGAAGACCTCGAAGCGATCGAGGCGTTCAGCGCGCGCAGGCGTCAGGCGAAGGCCGAGCTGCGCCTGGCGGCGCAGCGACGCTTCGGGATGCTGGCCGAGCGCGTGGCCAAGGTCGCGGCGGACGCGGGCGCTAAGGTGACGAAGAGCCAGGCGTCGCCGGCGAAAGCGCCGACCACGAGCACGAAGGCGCCGGCGAAGGACGCGAGGGAGACCGAGTCACCGCCGCCGAAGAAGCGGGCGTTGGAGGTATGGGTCGAGCTTCCGCGGTTGCGGGACGTTGCTAAGGTGCGCTTATTTTGCAGGTCGAGAGCCCGAAGACGACTCAAGCGCCGCGCAAGGTCGCGCCGAAACCCGCGCCGGTCGCGGTCGCTCGCTCGCCGTCGCTCGGGGCGGGCGAGACGCTCGAGGACGACGACGAGGTCGCGGAGATCGCGAGCCCGGTGGCGCCGGCCGCGAAGCCCAAGTCGCGCGCCGGCAGCAAGTTCACGGACCAGTGGCCGGAGGTGCCGTACGGGACGCGGTTCCCGAGTAAGGTGAGTTTTTTGTCGTTCGTGTTCTGCTCGCCGGGGCTGACAACGAGCAGTGCGAGGCTTGCGCCAAGCGCAGCGGCCAGTGCGTTCGGCAGCACCGGTCGAACACCTGCACCGCGTGTCATCAGACCCGGGGCAAGTGTACGCACTCGGGCAAGCCGTTCGTGCCGCGCGGCGAGAAGAGGGCGGCGTCGCCGAGTGCGTCGCCCGAGCGCCCCAAGAAGGTGCGCATCGTCGAGGGGACGACGCTGGGGACGAGGGCGGCCGAGGATCGCGCGAAGACGGCCGAGCACCGCCGGGTCGTGGAGAACCACGCCCTGTGGATGAACAATTCGGTGCACAACATCGAGCGGATGTTGTACCGGATGCTGCAGTGGCAAGCGCAGCAGTTCGGCCAGTCGATCGACGAGTCGATTGACGATCCGTTCACGAGCGAGGAGGAGGAGGAGGAGGTCGAGGAGGAGACCGAGGAGGAGGACGAGGAAGCGGTCGAGGAAGCGACCGAGGACGCGGACGAGTAGGCGATCAGATAGAGTAGTAGCGGGTGCGACCAAAGTCGCCCAAAATGTAATAAATGACTGTTTCTTGGAATCGGGTGAGAAGCGAGTGAGCGAAGAGATAGCGAGTGAAAAGCGAGTGCTTAAATGTTTTCGAATTTCTTGAGGATTTGCTGGAACTCTTGATAGCTACCGGGAGCGCTGGGATTTGCAGCATAGAAGTCTTGAACTGCTTCCTGCGCGTGTTCGAGATTTTCTGAGCCCATCTCGGTGGTCTCGGGGTCGTCGGGGGTGCCGATGTGACCGATCCAGCGAATGCGAAAACGAAGGCGCGAGTGACGATGGCGATTGTCGATGCGTACGCTGAGTACTTCGAGCTCGTACTCCTGCTCGCCGTCGACGACGACGGGCGGAGGAGGTTCTTGACGTTGACCGGGGAACGCTTCTCGAGGGTGGGGTTCGAGTTGCGAGACGTGAAAGACCGGGTGTACGCGAGCGAGGTAGTCGGGTAGGCTGAGAGTGAACGATTGCGAGCTAGGTTGATCGACGATCGGGAACGGGCCTAGGTAGCGATCGGCGAGTTTGCGAGTGGGCTGCGTCGTCTTGATGTGCTCCGAGAGGACGTAGGCCATGTCGCCGACCTTGAAGTCAGGCGGGGGAGTGCGTCGAGCATTCGCAGATGCAGTGTAACGTTTCTGAGCGGCAGCGATCTGCTCCTTCAGGACGTCCTGCAGTTCGTGGATGTCGACAGCAAAGTCGCGGGCGCGAGCAGAGGCAACGTCGCGCTCGGGGTAGACGGAGATGTTCGGGTGAAAACCCTTGTTGGCGAAGAAAGGCGAGACACCAGTCGAGTCGTTCGGGGTGTTGTTGTACGTGAACTCGGCGAGAGGGAGTAGCTCGGACCAGTTGTCCTGCTCGTAGTTGCAGTAGAGACGGAGGTACTGCTCGAGCGTCTGGTTCGTGCGTTCGACTTGACCGTTCGCCTCCGGGTGGTGACCCGAGGTGAAGTGCATGGTCATGTTGAGGAGCGAGCCGAGTGCGCGAAAGAAGCGGGAGACAAATTCGGAGCCGCGGTCGGTAGAGACGTGCAAGGGAGCGCCATGTTTGGCGAAGACGTGGATGAGGAAGAGACGCGCGAGTTCTTCGGAGGTGATCTTGCCCTTGGTCGGGACGAAGATACCCTGCTTCGAGAGGCGATCAATAATGACGAGGATCGCAGTGTAACCGTTGGACTCAGGGAGTTGTTCGATGAAGTCCATCGAGATCGAGTCCCAGTTGCAAAGCGGAATTGGGAGCGGTTGAAGTCGACCGTACGGCTTGTGTCGTCGAGGTTTGCTGCGCCCACAGGTGACGCAGGCCTGGACGTAGGTACGAATCGAGTCGCGCAGGTCGGGCCAGTAGTACTCGCGGGCGACCATCTTGAGTGTCTTGTTCTGACCCGGATGGCCAGCGAGCGGGTGATCGTGCTTTTCGCGGAGGATACGAAGGCGACAATCGAGAGCGTTCGGTACGTAGATCCTGCCCTTGAACAGCAAGAATCCATCGTCCGAGGCCGACCAGTTGATCGCGTCATCGGTGCCGAGTTTTGAGCGAATGTCGAGAGCGAGTTCGTCCGAGTCGTACGAGGTGTGAATGTCATCCCGAATGGACTGAGTGTCCATGATCATGGCTGCGCGAAGGAAAGTCTCTTCAGCATACGTCGCGCGAAGGGAAGCGGCGAACTGTTCCGAAGTAAAAACGGGTCGGAAGTTCTGCGGGTTTGCGCTGGCGTAGCCACCATCCCCCCTTTTGAGATAGACGTCATGGCGGCGAGTGAGAGCATCGGGTTTGCCGCCGAGTCGACCGGGTCGAAAGCGAATGAGGAGGTTGAAGGTAGAAAGGTACTCGGACCAGCGAGCTTGCCGACGAGTGAGCATCTTCATGGTAGAGAAATACTCGAGGTTCTTGTGGTCCGTGACGACGTCTATTGGGGTCTCGGCCCCTTCGAGGTAGTGTCGCCATAGTTCGAACACCTCGAATATCGCGAGTAGCTCCTTGTCGTGCGTGTCGTAGTTGAGCTCGGTGGGAGTGAGCGTGCGCGAATGGAAAGCGACGGGGTGAACAGAGCCGTCCGGGAGGACGTGCGAGAAGATCGCCGCGATCGCATAGTCGGAAGCGTCAGTCTCGACGACGCGAGGGAGAGCGGGATCGAAGTGGTGAAGGACGGGAGCGCAAGTGAACGCCTTCTTGAGCTCGTTGAACGCAGCGAGGCATTGTGGAGTGAAGTTCCACGTTGCGGTCTTTCGAGTGAGACGAGTGAGCGGGACGACGATATCGGAGTAATCGTAGATGAATCGTCGATAGAAGTTCGCGAAGCCGAGGAACGACTGGATGTCGCGAACGTTGCGAGGAACGGGCCACTCGAGGAGGGTGGCAATCTTCTTCGGGTCCATGCTGATGCCCTCGGGGCTGATGATGTACCCGAGGTACTCGATGGTGTCAGCATGGAACTCGCACTTCTCGGGCTTACAGAAGAGGTCATTCTCCCGCAGCCGTCGAAGGACCTCTCGAACGTGTTCCTCATGCTTCGAGGGATCGTCCGAGTAGATGAGGATGTCGTCGAGGTAGACGGTGACCGTGACGTCGGGAGGTCGGAGAAGATGTCGTTCATGAAGCGCTGGAAAGCGGCTGGAGCGTTCGTGAGACCGAAAGGCATGACGAGATACTCGTAGGTGCCGTAGCGCGTTCGAAAGGCAGTCTTCCACTCGTCGCCGGCCGCGATGCGAACGTTGCTGTATCTGACACGAAGATCGAGCTTGGTGAACTTCTTGGCGGTGCGAAGGCGGTCGAGCGTAGACGAGATGAGCGGGAGCGGGTACTTGTCCTTCCGAGTGATCTTGTTGAGCCCACGATAATCGACGCATAGGCGAAGAGAACCGTCGGCCTTCTTGACGAAGAGAACCGGGGCGCCACCTGGGGACGACGAAGAGCGAATGTGTCCTTTGCTGAGGTTATCCTGAATGTACTCCCGAAGCGCGAGTTGCTCGGGCTCGGAGAGCGAGTAGATCGGACCGGATGGGAGAGGCTTGCCTTCTTCCATGTCGATCTTGAGATCGTACGGCCGATGTTCAGGGAGTCGATTCGAGGCCTCCTTTGAGAAGACGTCGAGGAACTCGTGATAACACTCGGGGATGCCTTCGCCGGTTTCTGAGGCCGGGTTGGCAGACGCAGAGCGAGCGGGCACCGATGGATCTCAAATGTAGATGGCCGAGACCATCGAGCCGCGAAGTCGACGAGAGGTGTCGAAGGCTGCGGCGCCGATGATCTTGATGTCGATGCGAGCAGCGGCCGCGCGAAGGGCGGTTTCGTCCATCGGCGGTTCGGGAGGCAGAGTACGTGGCGCGGGAGGAGGTGACGACGGAGTCGGAGGATCCGAGTCGAGCGAGAACCCAGGGACAAAACCCGAGGGATCCGAGGGCGAGACACGAGTGGGGAAAGAGATGCGGTGATGGAACCAGTCAATCCTAGGATTGTAGCGGGCCAACCAGCGGTATCCCAACACTGCAGAGCAAGTCAGATCTAGAGTGGTGAGGAGGAAGTTGATGATCATCGAAGTTCCGCAAGGGAAGCGGACGGGAAGCGACACGTATTTGGAGATAACACCGCGGTAGGAGCCGTCGAAGAGCCGAAGGCAGAGTGGTTGATCGAGAGACTTTTGAGGGAGTCGAAGACTCTCGGCGAACTGAGTATCGAGGAACTGATCTTCGGAGCCGGAGTCAACGAGTGTGCGAAAGGATGGGACAGCATCGGAGGAGAGGACGACGATGAGAGCGTCTTGATCGGTGAGCGCGGCAGCGTTCAACCGAGTGTAAGGCATCTTGGGCTTGACGCAGTTGGCCCTAGATGCCCGTGGGGAACTGCCCATTAGTTTTTCGCTTCCGCCGGGGCAGAAGCGGCGGCACCCGAGGGAGCGGGAGCCGGCGTCGAGGAAGTCGCGGGTTGAGCCTTAGCGGCGCGACCCTTCGACTCACGATTGTGAGCGGCCTTGCGGCACTCGGATGCGGTGTGGCCGGCATGGCCACAGTAGAGGCAGAGGTTGTTATCGAGGCGACGGCGTCGTTCGGCGTCGTTGAGCTTGCCGTTTGAGTTGAGGTTCTTCGCGACGTCGTCCTTCGACTTGGTCGTGGTCTTCGAAGACGAGCGGGCCGAGTCGAGGACTGACCCCTCGAGTTCGAGTGGTTGTTCGAGTTGCCGTTGTTGCCATTGTTGCCATTGTTGGAGCGCGCGTTGGACTTGGTGTTCGATTGGGAGCCCGATTGAGGCGTCGCGGTCGAGGTGGTCTTCTGCGCTTTGCGGGGTTCGTTCGCGTGCTCGAGAGCTTGCTCGTCCTTATCGATCCAGTAGTTGGCGTCGATGCTAAGGGCGAGCGCAGCGAGTGGCGTCAGAGAAGCCGGGCGTTGAGCTACCTGAGCAGCGAAGACAGATTTGATGCGGCGAGGGAGTCCGCGATAGAATTGCGAGGCGAGTGCAGCGTCGTCCCAGCCGAGCAGTTTGGCGTATTCGTCGAACTGGAGCTTGTAGCGGGCGACCTTGCCGTTGTCGGCCATTTGCAGTTGTCGAATCTTGACTTCGGCGCGTTCGCGTTCGTTCGTGACGCCGAAGGTGATCGTGAGTTCGTTCTTGAATTCGTTCCAATCTTCGAGGAACTCGTAGCCGGGAGGCGGATTCGGGACGAGAGGAACGTAGCCGCCCCACCATTCCTTCGCCCGATGTCATGGTGTGCTGCATACACCACCGACCAGGAGGCGTAGCCGACCAGGAAGGGTACTCAGGAGGGGAAGGTCGAACACATAATAGACCAGATCCAACCTAGGGTACATCCGAGGGCAATCGCCGGTACATATAGTCCGATCGGAGGCAAACCGGATCCGAACGCTCCAGACAACAAAGGAAGCCAACCAACACCAAAGAGAGGTCCGGAAGCGATGGGAAAGGCATCGGGGAAGTCACCGAGGGTAATTGGGAGCCAATGGAAGCAATGGGGGGTAAAGGGAGTCAAGGGAGGGTCAAGAAAGAGTGAAGCGTCGCGCCGAAGGCGCAGAACGGCTCCGGACGAAGGGGATAAAGGATGTCCGTGCCTATGGAGGGTATCGGGCGGGTATCCGAGACAGACCGAGGTGTCCTTGCATGTATGCACGCACTGACACCGGGGGCGAAAGGCGCCGACGCAATGGCAAGCGCAGCAGCGAGCGCAACGCGTTGGCGAGCGAGGTACGGGCGCACCACCCAACAATCAACACTCCCACTCCATCCGGACAGCCTCCGGACCATGGACCATGCCGCGCGCGGACCGAGGAGAGTGTGGCGGCCGAGGTCCGAGGTGCCGGAGCGGTCGAGCATCCAGGGGACAGAGGGTGACGGATGTACGTCGGCACGATCGTTGCAGCTTCACCTGTACTCCCAGCGCACACGGGCCATGCAGGGCAATACCCGAGGTGTGGTGTGCGGCATCTCCGAAGGTGTAGGCCGTAATGTGACACCGAGGAGACGGACCGACGAACGGCTACACACTGGTTGGAAACCAACGCAGCGGTGATCGACAACAATGGCAATAGCGCGTCGCATCCAAGGACCGAGGTTGACAGGGGTCCGGTGACGCCGAGAGAAGGTAGCCGAGGTGCCAGCGGTCCGGAGAGGCATGCGGAACGGGTATATCGGTCCGACGGAGCGGGTGAAGCGGCGAAAGAGATCCAACGGAAGCGGCGTATGGGCAAGATCGCTGCGCACCGTAACATAACCCCCCTTCCAGCCGCGAGCCCGCAGAAAGCGACCGAGCATGGTGGAGGCCATTGGGGGTGGCCGAGGTCGTTAAGTTCATGACGAATCGAAATAGAAGTGTACCCTCGCATCGGGCGAGACCCAAAGCACGGAGGTCGTCTCCCCCGCTCGGACCGAAGTGGTCCACGGCGAAAGCGAGGCCCATTGGGGGTGAGGACTGACGGGCTATTACGGCACAGCGATCAATCCTCACCGATCCAAGGTGCAACACCAGCGTCGGAAACATTGCAGGTCCAAGGGAAAGAGTCGGTCCGAGCTCCAAGCGAGAAGGACACCTACTCGGGATGTCCCCACACCACATCTCAATATGCGCGGCCACCGGGAGTCCTACCGTCCGGGAGGAAACATGGGAAAGGTCGTTACTGCCGAGCGAAACGCGGGAGCGGTCGAGGTCGTAATGGAAAAGAGAGCGGGACGCGCTGCGCCCAAGAACGAACTCCTACCATCTCCGGCTGGGGTAAAAGGGTGGGGGAAGGTCCGAGTACACCGAGATAGCGCCCGAGGCACAGGACCGAAGGTATAGGAGGTGTCGGAGTGTTGGTCCGCGACCAACAACGCTGAGCACTGCGCATCCCAGTGGATCGCAACCTCAACCCCGGTGAAGGGCACGACGAGAGTTTGAAGCGAAATCATGACGGTCGTAAGCGTAAGCCAGTGCGGTCGGCATTGGGGTGGCAGCCCGGGAGGAGGGGTGGAGTGTAGGGGAGGATGTCCGATGCGACGGCGAGTCCGAGGGCAAACAGCGGCTATCCCGAATTGAGCTCGTGCAGTGCGCAAGCAGAGCCGGACTTCATCAGTGACATCGCCGGTGGGTCCGAAACGCGGGTCCGTCCTGGGAGGGGGTTCCAGATGCGCCAGAGAAGTCCACAGGTCCAACAGGATGCGATGTCAAGGCGGCCGACGTACACGACCGGTGCACTGAACATCGGATGCACATATCTTGCCGAGGACCTCTTCGTTTGGCAAGGTCCGACCGCGGATAGAAGGCCAGGAATTGGGAGAGGACACGGGCACCTCGCGCGGGATTCGGAAAGACGCCCGGCGGCGAAATAAACGGCGGAGCGGACAGGGGGTTGACAGTCGGCAGCATCGCTGAGGGCGCGTTGTATCGAACGGGCGGCGGGTCATGCGGCTGCGGAGACCTTGCCAAAACACCTGTGCGATGGACGGAAAGCCTGTGAGACCATTGGGTCCGTGTCCGGTTCGTGTACTCCATCCTGTAACGCCGAGGAGGGGGTGCGCGCGTGAGAACCGATATTCCGAGCAAACCAAAGCGATCCAGCGGGGCTCCGGCCTCGGTCCATGTCAGGGAGCACCTCCAAGGTCCAGCGGCGAGGTAGGTCAGCGTTGGCTCACGCGTCCGACACCGGAAGATCCAGGTCGGTGGAGGGTGCGAAACACCAGATGTCCAGCAGCTCGGCCGAGCGCACGGCGACCTGTACTGTTGCCAGCGTTGCATAACTGACAGCGGCCGGCATCGGTAGGTGTGGAATGGTCCGAGGTGAACTTGGAGCACAAGGACCGAGGGTAGATGGGTGCCGAGGGTCGCGCTGATCGGGCAGAAATTGACACGCCGGAAAAATCGCGTCCCTTTCAAGATAAAGGCGACATAGCAAGACACAATACAAACTCGAATACAGTACTACCACACCTCCCGACAACAACGAAGACCGCAAATCAACAAGAACAGCATCCCGAAATGGAACACGCGACGCACACCGGCAAGACCCGACATCTCTCCAGCATGGACAACTTGGCGACAACGGCTCGGCGACCACAATCCCTTCTATTGGACCTCAAGCACGACTCCCGGATTTGCCTTTCGAGACTCCCAGAGTATGCGCGAAGGACGAACGATCCGTCTCTAAGAGCAGGCGAGCATGTTCCGCGTTTGCCTCCCGAAAGTGTCCCAGCACACGACCGCGTGCTACTCCGGCAAAGACACCACGACCACGAAGGTGCGCAGTCGCCCTGGCTGCGAAGGAATATTCTCGACGCCGCTGTCTCCGGTTCCAAGGGATCACCAGCAACCGAGAACGATCCTGACTCATTCACCCAAAATCGTTATCGGCACCTGCGCATTCGCGAACACGTCACCCGCTGCGACCTCGGACCATATCCAGACCAGGGTCTAGGGCATCCTTCCTCTCTACTGTCCCTGAGCATGTGCACCCTGAGAAACCGGGGAAATGCGGAACACGAAACCCATACTAGGGGAATCCCGTCATCGTGATCGCAGCGCACTTTCCCACGGTCTATGGCGTCATCCAAACGGCAGGGCAGGCCGCAGCACACTTGTGGACGATCGGTAGTCTTTCCTCGGAGCAAATTCTGAATCACACGCTCACGGGATCGGCCTCTCATTGGCTCCCGAGAATGGATTGCGCAACCCGCAGGCGCGCGCAGTCCGCATGTGACAATCGGGAACTCTTCCTATCGCATGGGCATTATCGGTACAGCTCGGGACATGGTCTTGATTGGCTTGGCATTCTCCTGTATAAAACGCGATAGGTAGTTAGGTAGTTTTCCCTTAGCACAGCGGCTCACGAGCATCCGGCTCACCAGTAGTTCAGTCTCGCGCACTCCGGCGCCCAGTTCTCGTACTCGCACCCGTCCTCCGTTCTAGTCCGTACGCAATCGAAGTCTCAGTCACCCTCTGCCATCTCCGTTGGCCTCAAGTCTCGTTTTCCCCCTTCCCTCGGTGCGTAGTCGCGACTTCCGTGATTGCACACCATCCTCCCTCCTCTCCTACTACGACTTCTCCATCCGAACCGTGCTACTTCTGTTCGTCGCGTTCGCACGCAGTCATAGACTTCGCCAGTGCAGCGACGAAGAAAAGACGCACTCCGTCTCACAATCCTCCTCTCCCGTGCACCCTCTTCTCGTAGACGACTCCACACGAGTAGTCTCGAGCTCTCCGAATACGAATTCGGGTTCCCCCTCGTCTTTGTGATCCTCACTCGGGTTTTGATCATACACACTCGAGACCATATCCCCGTTTCACCCCTACCTCTATATCTATTCTCTCGTGTGTTGGGTATACTCCACCCACCCACCCTTTTGATCTGCGGCGCCTCCCTACTCCTGGATTCATTGTCTTAGTCTTCCCTGGCTGTTCAAAGTGGTGACCACCGCAGGGAGTCTTTGAACTAGTCTTACAAACGGTTCAGGCTCCCTGTTTATCCCTTTCACACACCCCCACCACTTACTTGCGTCGAGATTGCGACGGCTTCACCTGGTCCTGCCGCACGAACTCGTTCTCGTGTTCGCCAAGCAACCATTCCTGTTGCCTCAACATCATCACTCACGCAAGCGAACCCCCATACATCTACATCGGTTTCCTTACCATTTTCCCCCCTTTCTTCCCTCTCTTCTCTCACCCTCTCGGAACGAGACCCTGAGTCGGAACCCGAGTTTCATTCCTCACGTTCGCGAGAAGATTCAGATCAAGACGTCGCACCCCGTCGTTCTCGATTTGCTTCACTTGCACCACGCACTCCATCACCTGTCAATCGCATACCTCTCGCAGAAGAACATCCGTACTTCCAAGAGATGGACGATGACGGAAACCCCCCCAACCCGCCAGGCAATCCAGAAATGGAAGCGGCCTTCGGCAACCTACTGTTCACGTTCATGCAGCGTGCAGTACAGAACCTTCCCGCTGTGCCCCCAGGCCAGCAAGCTCCAGCCGCTCAACAAGCACGCGTTCCCCTCCCGTACCCAGACGAGAAGGGCGCGCCGCGATTTGACGGTGACCCATACAAAATCGGGACCTTCCTCGAGACGTTCGAAAATCGGGCGCGACTAGCCGCGATTGGAGCCGACCGATGGAAGAAGGTTGTGGTTGATTATGTCAACCGTGACACGCGCAATCAGTGGATGCAACTCGAAGAGTTCGGTGATAACTCTACCTGGGAAGAGTTTAAGGCTCAAGTGTTGCGCGCGTATCCCGAGAACGGTACCATCAAGGAGTATACGTTCGAGGAGCTGAAGGAGAAGATAGATACCTGGAAGGGACGCTCGCTGCGCTCCCCCGAGGATGTCAATCGGTATACCCGAGAGCAGATATGTTAGACACTTGTATTTTGGTTTGCTACTCCCAGCTCCCAGAACTCCCAGGTCCTGACTTTGACTGCTCCTGACTCCTGAACCCGAGACTTGTACTCCCAAAATTAATGATAAAACTTGTACTCCCAGAGCAACTTGTAAGGCGGAATAAAACACAAGTCACTCCTGACTCCCAAAATGGTCAAAGCAGAGCAGATGTATTGCGCGAGTTGTGTGCGAAAGATACAGTGTGTCGAGATGAGAAAAAAACGAGCTACGATACAGCTATAATACAACTTATGCTACAGCTACAGGCAATTCCGGACGAAGGTGAGGCACCGGCGGCAGTCTGTGACGATAGTCCATGAAGGACTGGGCGAAGCAATGCCAAACGCTGCTCTCCAGATTATAGAAGAGCTCGGACTCGCAGTTCACGGAGTGGATGTTGCCGCCGATGGCGACGAGCTCATCCCACGGTTTGAGGAACTGGTCAGCTCGAGGCCAAGGGCGCATGAACGTGTAGAAGTTCCACAGGCTCTCGAGGCGCTCGGTGCGATCGACGACGGTCAGCTTGTTGATCGCATTCCGGTCCGTGCCAGGGACAAAGTCGGAGCCACCCCAGCAACCGCGGCATTGTCTATATCGCTGCTTTGCGTCGAACTGGAGTGGCGCGTGGTCGGGGTGACTCTGCCGGATCGTGAGGTCGAGGTAGAAGAGCTCATAGCGGAACTCTAGCTCCGTCAGTTCCCACATGATGTACCTGCGCCAATCCAGCGACGGCCAGACAGCATCGTCGTCCTTGCCCGCCGTGAAGGGAGGAAGCTCGTAACCGTCAAAGGTCGGGTGGTTGATTCGGTCGATATATTGACCGATGCGCTTCAGCGGCTCGGCGGGCGGCATCTCGACGGGCGGCTCAGCAGGCGGCTCGGGCGGCGTCTTGTTGGCGGGGGGCTCAGCAGGCGGCTCAGGCTGCGTCGTCAAAGGCTTTGGACCAGCAGTGGGAGGTGGTTCGAGTCGTGACGAGCTCGACGGCACCGCTGGCGGCTCGGGCCCGACAGACAACGGCGGCACAGACGGATCCTCGAAACGCGAACGGCGCCACTCGACGATGGTGCCAAGGGGGCCCATAACCGCAACGGGACCCTGCTTGTTGGCCTTTGGTTGCGGTTTTTTGACACCCGCACGTTCCCAGCATCTACAATTTCATGAGTGATTAATGACTGAGAACAACTGCGGACATACCCATCCCAATCTGCCCGCCAAATCCGTCGCGATCGAGGTGCCAGTCGCGGATGGTCATCGTTTGTCCGCCACTCAATCGAGTTCTTGAGCAGCTGCTCGCCTTCGAGGTACTGCGTGGACAAGGGCAGATAGATGATGCGCTTCGCCTTGTAGTCCCACCACTCCGTCATGCCGCGCTTGATGTTGTGGAAGTCGCGATGCTTGCGACTGATCAGCCAGAACGTTGGGGCGTCGTCGTTTGCCTCATCCACGCTGAAGTACCACACAGTGTAGTACGTCAGCGGGCGCGTCTTCTTGCTCTTGGGCTCTGAGATATACCAGGTCTTGGGTTCGACCTGGCGCCGCTCAGCCTCGCTCCGTCGAGCTACTTCGTCTTGTTCGGGTTCGTCAAAAGATCCCGGATGAGCGTGTCCTTGAGCTCAGAGGCGGTCTTTGCCTGGACGGGGGGAGAACGAGGACGAGGGGGACCGTACATTTCCAGCCTTTCCTCCTCGCAAGAGTCGTAATCTTCGTCACTGTCGAAGATGGCCGCCGGCCGTGGACGGTTCAGACGGGGCGGAGGCGGCGGCGCAGGCTGGGGCGGAGGCGGAGGCGCACGCAGCGGCGCTGAGGGATGCGGCAATGGAGCACGGACGGCTTGACCGGACTTTGCAGCAGACGGTTGGGATGCGGGCGGTGCCGGAGCGGGTACGTCTTCATCGTCCTGTGCGCTATCATCCACAGGCTTGGGCAACGATGTGACCTTAGGTGCTGGTTGCGGCAGGCTCGCGTCCAGACCGAGCAAGTTGACCATGCGAGCGACATGCTGCTCCGGCACGACCAACTTCAACAAATTTCGCCAATGAGGCGCGGACATGCCTGGATTCTGACTGGCATCCGTCGTCGCCAGTCGCCGAAGAAAATAAGGACGGATCTTGAGCCAATGCAGCAAGGGTTTAGCGGTATTCAAGTTTCCGCTCTTGACTTCCTGGGGCCGCGTGGCACTGGCGAGGGGTACACCGCCCTTGCCCTTGCGTAAGTTAAAGCCGGGCTCCTTTGCGGCCTTCCAGGCGTTGACGAAATACGATGCCAAGGGGACTTTGTGCAGCTGCAACTTGCCGATGTTCGGCGGCACAGGCAGCACGTCGGCGGTCATGAGGTCCAGCTGCCGCTCCCGCGATACATTCACGCGCCCGGAGACGTTATGAGCGGGCATGAATACCGTTGGGAACCAGTGCGGCCGCTCCGTGCTCTTGTAAGCCGAAATCCTGTCTGGCGCCGCGAGCACAATGTTGTCCAGGCCAATTGTCGAGTTCTTCCCTTCGAGCAGCTTCGCAGTCGTTCCGCGGTTGCGCTTCTTTGGCGGGGCATCCGCGCTGGAACCCGGGTCTTTGCAGTTCTGGTCAGTAACCTATCATGAGAAATAGCCAACAGATACATACCCTGTCTTTTGCGCTTGGACGACATGCCCGACCCTTTCGCGCCTGTCGATGGCCCGGCTGCTGACAGCTGCGGCGCTGGAGGCAGATGCCCTGCAAGATGCGCTGGCGCGGGAGGAAGATGCGCTGGCCGGGGAGGAAGATGCGCTGGCGGGGGAGGAAGATGCGCTGGCGGGGGAGGAAGATGCGCTGGCGGGGGAGGAAGTGGCGCTGGCGCTGGCGGCTTAGCCAGCCTCGGGTCATGGCTCGTCGAACTCGGACCTGCAACGCCGCTCGACGAGCTTGCGACGGGTACAGGCGCGTTGTCCTGGAAGCCGACGTCCTCGGTGCCGTTCCAGACGGACTCGGTGACGGCGACGTTTGATCCAGAGAAGGTCGTGATGTCGCTGACGGGCTGCGCCTCGACATAATGGTTGCGCTCGATGTCGTGTATATGAGCGCATTGCTGACTCCCGTACATCCTGTACATGGCTCGTCGGATGACTCCCGCTCGCTGCTTCTCAAGGAGCTCGTTGAAGTGCGCTCGAGTGAAAGGCAGGAGCTGCCACACAGGAATGTCTCGCGATGCGTAGAACATGGCGAACTTGTCACTGGTGGTGAAGCAGCCGATAAGGCGCGACGTGCCGAGTAGCCTGATATATACGCGCCCGGCGAGCAACCTCGTATGACGAGACGGTGGGAATGTATGCGTCCAATCCCGCCTCGAGGTCGCCCGTCTTCTTCTCCAACTCCATCCAGCCCCGTATCTCGTTCAGACAGCGCTGCCACTCTGCGAAGTTGACGTGACAGTCCCACTTCTTTAACGACTGTCGTCTCAGGCTGCTTGTGAGCTCAACGAACTTGTCGTACCGCTCCGTTGGAATACGGGCCAACGCAGTCCTGCGGCCTGGCTTCTCCACGGCTGCCCGCCAAAGGGGTGTCGTCTCCAGCTCCGTTGTTTCGATACGATTTAGAAGGAGCGTGGGCAACTTGAAGAGCTCGCTGCCCGCTGGTCGGAGGTGCTCGTCTTCGAGACGATACCAACCCAAGTCTCCGAGCATGTCGGTGTGCCGGAGATTCCACCAGGCGCGGCCAATCTGCAGCGGAACTTGTGAGCCCACTGGCTTGAGCAGCGGCACGAACGCCATGTGCAGGTTGTTCTTGTCGTGCATCTGCGGCAGTTGGCTTGCCTCGTAGAGACCGAAGCGACCGTCGACGCAGCGCGTTGGGTCGACGACGGGGTAGTCTGGTATCTCGGGCACAACGTCTCGATTCGTCCGCACGATGTATTTGGCCTCCCGCAGGCTGGGCCAGGCGCAGAAATACGGCAGAGCCGTGAACGAGGGGTCCTCCCTGAACGAAGCCATCAGAGGCTCGTCTGCCAGTAGAAACATCTCGAGAACTCACGATTCATTCTCGTCGATGTCCATCTGGACGTCGACAGCCTGTGCCTGCGCGTTCGGATTCGACGCTGGCTGGCTGTGAGGTCGTCAGCATCAGATCGAGACGGCATACTCGAAACACTCACGCATTGTCGACGTCCATGTCGACGTCTCGAGAGTCCACGTTCATTTTCGTTTGCCTGAGCGACTTGTAAATAAAAATTGACATGGTTTCGGTATAGATGGCTCACTGAAATACGAGTTCGAGAATATCTACTAGTGGATCTGTGGATGATTTCTATACTACGTCTAATATACGACAGGCTGAATACTTGGGACGATTCTGAGTGGTGGGAAGGGGTGGAGAGAGACGGACGGTACAGGCGGTGACTGTGCGATGCACGAACGAACGGGACGCTTGAGCGCTGATCGCGGCAAGCTCAACAGCCACGTTCACTGATGCGTGAGCGTGGCGCTGATTTATGTTCACTTGCGAGGGACAGACGGACTGGGGGTGCGCAGGCAGCGTGACTGTGTGATGCACGGACGAACTGGACGCTTGAGCGCTGATCGCGGCAAGCTCAACAGCCACGTTCACTGATGCGTGAGCGTGGCGCTGATTTATGTGGAGGTTCGAGGGAGAGACGGAATGGGGGTGCGCAGGCTGCGCAGTACAGGCGGCGATTGTTTGACGCTCAAAGACGCTGGTGTCACTGATGCGTGAACCAGGTCGATGGTGCAGGAGCTCCCAGTAGCGCGTCCAGCTACACGTTCGCTGATGCGCGAACGGTCCACTGGCGCGATACTCTGCGTCGACTGACTCGTCTACGCAGCGAAGGAGAGCTTGGAGAGCGCCCGGCGGCAGCCGGCGGCTGACTTGGGCACTTCGAACTCCGCTCAGCCAAATCGGTCGTCTAAGTTGTCGAATGGCCTTTCCTCAACGCAGAGGCCGAGAATAAATTTACAAAATTTCGAAAAAAATGATAAAACTACAACAAGTTTAAATGAGCACACTGGAATAATATCTCATGAAATTTCCGCTGTGCCCTTCCTGTCTCACACTCCTGACTCAACCTCATGGCCTGAGATAGCATTATTTTAACTGAGAAACCCTCGATTTAACTCTCAAAGGGGTCTTGTAGATTAGTTAAGTCATCTTGAGCCCTGCATTGGCTGAGCTTTCATTTCCAGAGTTCGCGTTCCCGAACGGGACACGTCACGTGACGCTGTTGACGGTGACGCAATGAGCAGTGAGACGCGACTGCGACCGCACGTTGAGGATCCTGGCCCGGATACTTGCCGCAATATGTTCGGAATAATATCTTAAATACAATCCGTCGGTCGTGGGCGCGGGACGGACGCGTCGCGAGCGACGGACGCGTCTTGCACCGACGACGACGAAAAGGGTATTCAACCGCTGCTCTGGCTGCCGTTCGCGACCACCCTGAGCTGCCGCAACGGCGTCACTGGCTTATGCTAGGACCCTAGAGCTCCCTCAAGCCGCAGCGGCGAAGGTTGCTCCGGGGTATGCGGCCAGAGCAGAAGTTGAACACGCGGTTTAAAGTCCGCGCGTTCGCGGCTTCTGCGCGCCGGGTTGCACGCACCACGTGACCTGCATTCCCGATATGGCAACGATTCCGTGCCTGCACCGGTCCGCAAAACACGCGCCGCACATGATGTGCTGGCGTTGCTCTTATCGATCCTCGATCTCTCCCTCATAACCCACGTCGCAGCGAGCACATAAGCCGTGCTTTTCCGCAGCCGATCTCGCGCACATCCGTCCTGCCCATGGCCGACACTCCAGGTGCGCAATTCATCATTCTGGCCATTGCGACTCATCAACTCGTCGGTAGGACCATATCCCGAGAATGAGAGTATCCCGGTGGACTTCGCCGAGTTATTCCAGAGAATCGTGCAGCAGGCACAGCTCAGCGGTGGGGAAAAACTGCGAGATCTCTTTGGCATTCAACGCGACGGTACGGAGGAAGCTCTATCGGACGACGATGCTGGACAGGTCACTGAGCAACCTGTGACTCCGGTACAAGCTGCTGGGACTCTCGCGGCTGGCGAATCAGCTGCTGAGCCGCTCGCGGAAACTGGGACAAAAGCTAAAGGCCGCAAGCATAAGTCAGCATCGCCTGAACACTCACGCACTTGCTCTGACTTGCCACGAAGGAAATCCAGAGCACTAAATCCCGAGAAACTCGAGGCGAAGATGCTTACAAGCTGGCATCGTCTCAATAAGAAGATGCTAGAGACTGCGCTGAAGCCCGGGAATATACGTACGTACTGTTGAGAATACATGCCCTCACCAACTCCTCCGTACAGACCGCGTTCCCGAGCTCGACCTCGCCGCGCTCGTCGACAGGAATCAAGAGCGCAACAGCAAGCCTTACCCCGCCTTCGAATCTGTGACGGCCAGGGTCAGCGATGAGCCTTTTGTCCTCGTGGACAAGAAAGACGTACCTGCTGTCATCGTTTTCCCGAACTGGTTATCCAAAGCTAGTCATGTGCGTCCGCGCTGCTGAGGAAACTCCTACTCACGTGCGGAATAAACTCAGGACATCCTATTCAAGAGTCTCATGGACTTCGGGCGCAGTGTCGGTGTGAAAATTCGCGCTGGCGCAGATCAGAATGCGAGAGACGCGGAAGAATGCTATACTCGGCAGGAGCATCAAGACGAACTGCACGGCGTATTCCAGTTGGTATCCATCTGGAGGGCCCTCGGTCGATCGGTGAGCTCAGATGATCAGCCTAGAGTGTGTGTGCTCACCGGGTGAAGGCGAACAATGGCCCTGCGGGTCCCGCTCGCGATCTCTTCAAGAAAACAGACAACCTCAACGCGGGGCTCGCGTTGCTTCGAGAGCTGCGGCTCGTGACCATGCGACTCATGGACATGTTCCAGCTCATCGACCCCGAGCAGTACAACCTCTTCAACGATGCCTCGGAGAAGTTGAAAGCCATGTACCCCGCATATGCCGCGCTGGCCGCTGCCGACCCCTCCTTCCTCCACGGGAGAAGTCTCATCTACAATCGAGAGACCGGCGAACACACTGACCGCCGCGATATGAAGCTCGCATGGACGCCGATTCTCACAGTGGGTAAATACCGCGAAGGCACGCTTCGTGTCGCGGGTTCGGACATTAACTATCTCCCCGGAACACTTGCGTTCATTAGAGGGGGCATCTTGAAGCACTCTGTTCAATTCGCAGGCGGTCAGCGCATCGCGATTGCGCACTTCATGCACAAGAATGTCCTTGCGGAGGTCGGTGCAACGAAGGTCAAGCTTTTCACATACAAAGAAATGGCGGGCTATAAGCCGCCTTTCGATGAAGGCAACGGTGACTGCGATGAACCGATCAATTAGTTTCTGAAGAGCGCATGTATTCAACTCACCCTGGCAAGCATATATGCACTCATATCTCACCTTACTAATTTTCGGGCACTCATTCATCATGAACAAATGAAAGCATTAAGATTGGCGGTTAACAGGGTCAAGGACAGGCTCATCGAGATTACAAAGTGATTAAAATAAATTAAGGGAAGGGTATTCAAGCCGAACGAGACTTCTTCGTCACCGGCTGGAGTTCCTGCTGCTCATCGACCTCGCCCTGCATGTCTCTCTTGCGCTTGTCCCTGCTCGACGGTGCCGCGGGTGCCTGCCTGGCACTGGCGACGTCGCGGCTCTTCGACGGGCCGGGAACGGGCACCGGGGTGGCGAACGGGTTAGGTTTGGGGCGGCCATTGCGGCTGGCCGAACCAGCCATTGGCCGCTGCATGATTGCCGTCCCGCTGGCGGCGCCACCGCGGAGGCCAGCGTTGGCGAGGGGAGTGGCAGCGGTGGCGGCGGCGGCGGCGGCGGCGGTGCTTCGCGGCACGGTGGCGGGGGCGACGGCGCGTTTGGTGCGTGGAGGGGGAGCGGTGGCGGTGGGCGCGTGAGCGGGAGCGGCAGCGGCGGCGGGGTTGGTTCGTGGAGCGGCAGCGGCAGCGGTGCGGGCGGGAGCGGCAGCGGCGGCGGTGCGGGCGGGAGCGGCAGCGGCGGCGGCGGTGTCGCCAGGTAGTATCTCCGGGATTCGGGTTCTCGGTTGGAGGATAGGATCTGGCAGCTCGGATCCGCTGTACGGCCTGCGCACAAGCCGGAGCTGTACGACGATGGACATGCCGTCACAGTCATGGCCATCCCGGCCCATGTCCATATCGTCGCCTTCCTTCAGGTGCGCATAGCGAGGAATATCCTCACCGTAACTTGGGTGCACCTGCAACACCTCAACGAACAAGTTTTTCTCCCAGTCGTTCAGGAGAGAGAGCACGGTGGGCGGCAGCTCGTCGTAGCTCAACCACCGGTTGAAGCGCGGCGTGTTCACGATGATCGTCTCGCCAGTCTGATTGACTTTAGTCTCGCGCAACATAAGAAAAGCGCGGCGGATAATACGCACCACCATCTGACAATAAAACTGCCACTCGCCGTTGGGGCGGGTCGGTTTGTCCGGTAGAGAGTAGAGGGGAAGCTTGGGGGGCATGGAAAGAGGATTAAAGAGCGGGGTAATGTCAAGTCTGTAACTGCGAGACCCGGGTTATGGCCTTGAGTTCTTTTCTGGTTTGCTGCTCCCAGTTTTCTCAGGAATACTCCTGAATTTCTCTACTCCTACTCCCTATGTACATATTCCCACTCCCAACTCCCACAACTCCCAGAGTCCAATTGACTCTTTTGGCCCATCCTGGGCTTCTCCACCCTGTAAGTCTACCTAAGTCAGTACTCCCCAAACTCCTACCTCCCAAAACTCCCACTAAGTCTACCTAAGTCAGTACTCCCAGACTCCCAAGCTCCCAAAACTCCCAAAACTCCCAAACTCCCAAACTCCCAAACTCCCATTTCCGTCAAGTCAGATCTCCCGAATAGAGTCCTTCAAAATTGCGATTTTGGCGTCAAGTCGCGAATACGGCGTACGAGCAATTTTGGTGAAGTCGACACCCTTGCCATGCCACCCGCGCGGATCGAAGCGCCGCGCCTTGAGCGCCGCGTATTCTGCAGGATACTCTGCTGCGATGCGAGACCTCGGAGCACGTGGGTTTGAACGAGCAATTGCTCGGGCAGCGGCGCGCGGATCGACCGCAGAGGGCGAGGCGGCGTCAACGAGGAAGGAATCGGGACGGGCACGCGGGACGAGAACGGGCGCGAGCGTGCTCGATGTGGCGTCAGCGCGCGGAACGAGGATGGGCGCGGGGATTGGTAAGAGCGCCGATTCAGCGACGACCCGTCAATGAATTCGTCGATGAGAGCGTCGACCGTCGGCGCAGCAACAGCGCCGTTTTCGACTCTATCGAGCTCAGGCTGATGATGGGCGTCAACCCACTCGGGCTGCGCGTCGAGCATCGTGCCGTCCGCGTAAACGTACTCATCGGGGTGCTGGAAAGGCGCATAGGCGGGCTGGTGCAGCATGGCAGGCCGGTGCATGCCCGCGTCGAGCTGCTCGAGCTCGGCGTCGAGCATTGCGCCGTACGCAGAATCGGGGACGGTGCGCGATGCGCCGCTGACCGCGATATGCGCGTGGACGGGCTCGGCGTTAAAGCCGTCCGCGGGTTGTGCAAGCGGGAAGGTGACGGCAGGCGCGGGACAGATGGGCATCACGCCGTGCGCTGACGCGCGCAAGGCGGGTGACGCGACGTCGAGTCCGTTGCCGGGCCCGACGTCGAAGGCGGGCGAGCGGTGGGAGAGCGTCACGCCGTGCGCTGACGCGCGCAAGGCGGATGACGCGACGTCGAGCCCGGCAACGGACTCGACGTCGAGGGCGGGCGAGCGGTCGGGTAAGCCGTATGGCGCGATGTTCAACCCGGCGAAGGGCTCGACGTCGCCGCATTGCTGGAGCTGCGTGTAGCCCAGTTCGAGTGGCTCGCAGCCCGGGAGGAGCTGCGCCTCGAACGGGTGGACGTGGGCATCGAGGTGCGCGCCGCGCTGCCGTTCTGATCCAGGTAAGACGACATGTACTGCAAAAAATAAAAACTCATCACTCACCGACGTCGAAGCTGGGCAACCGGTGGGCGGGCGCGTGACGCGGGAGCGTCGCGCCCTGCGCTGACGCGCGTAGGGCGGACGACGCGACGTCGAGCCCAGCGAAGGGCTCGACGTCGAAGGTGGGCGACCGGTGGGCGGACGGACGGAGGGCGAGCGTCGCGCCCTGCGCTGACGCGCGCAGGGCGGACGACGCGACGTCGAGCCCAGCGATGGGCTCGACGTCGAAGGCGGGCGCGTGACGGGCGGACGGGCCGAGGGCGAGCGTCGCGCCCTGCGCTGACGTGCGCAGGGCGGACGACGCGACGTCGAGCCCAGCGATGGGCTCGACGTCGAAGGCGGGCGCGTGACGGGCGGACGGGCCGAGGGCGAGCGTCGCGCCCTGCGCTGACGCGCGCAGGGCGGACGACGCGACGTCGAGCCCTTCGCTGGGCTCGACGTCGAAGGTGGGCGACCGGTGGGCGGACGGGCCGAGGGCGAGCGTCGCGCCCTGCGCTGACGCGCGCAGGGCGGACGACGCGACGTCGAGCCCAGCGATGGGCTCGACGTCGAAGGCGGGCGAGCCGTGGGCGGACGGACGACGCGACGTCGAGCCCAGCGATGGGCTCGACGTCGAAGGTGGGCGAGCCGTGGGCGGACGGACGGAGGGCGAGCGTCGCGCCCTGCGCTGACGCGCGCAGGGCGGACGACGCGACGTTGAGCCCTGGGAAGGGCTCGACGTCGAGGGCAGGCGCGTGACGGGCGGGCGGGCAGTGGGCGGACATGCGCGGGGCAGGGCAAGGGACGGCTTGCGCCGGCGCCCGGCCGCCGCCCGACGTGACGTCGAGTCCGGAGAAGGGCTCGACGTCGAGGGCTGGGGCGTGACAGGCGGGCGGGCAGAGGGAGAGCGTCGCGCCTTGCGCTGACGCGCGACGCGAGGTCGAGGGCTGGCGCGTGACGGGCGAGCGTCGCGCCTTGCGCTGACGCGCGCAAGGCGGACGACGCGACGTCGAGCCCGAGAACGGACTCGACGTCGAGGGAGGGCGAACGGACGGCGAGCGTCGCGCCTTGCGCTGACGCGCGCAAGGCGGACGACGCGACGTCGAGCCCAGTGAAGGGCTCGACGTCGAAGGCGGGCGGGTGGTGGGCGGGCGCGTGACGCGAGAGCGTCGCGCCGCTGACGCCCGACGCGAGGTCGAGGGCTGGCGCGTGACGGGCGAGCGTCGCGCCTTGCGCTGACGCGCGCAGGGCGGACGACGCGACGTCGAGCCCGAGAACGGACTCGACGTCGAGGGAGGGCGAACGGAGGGCGAGCGGGCGGAGGGAGACCATTGCGGATACTCCGGGCTCATTTCGTCTGTAAAGCACGGTCTATTAAAACGTTTACTGCGACTGTACGGTTTTGTTATATATTGAGCACACAGACATAATAAAATGACTCACCAGTAATGCAGACGGAAGTTCAGGCACTTGGGATTATACAGGATTATCTATGATCGCCCGATCGACAGGGTCTCAAGCCACGTGATTAAACAGCTGCCTCTCGCGATTTCTGCCGCATGCGGTTCCAAATGGCAAGGAACGTGTACACGAGAACGATGCCGTGCCGTTGGCCCATGTAACTGAGCGACTTGCGGATCTTGAGCAGACTGGAGTTCCCACATTCGCCCGCGCTGGAGTTGATGTTGCGATACTTTTCACACCATTCTGTGTACGCGCTGAGGAAACACGCAGGCGAGCACCGCGTGTGGTCGTGCTCATGGAAGCCGTCGATGACAAAAAGAGTGTCGCCGAAGTAGATGGGTTCCCGAATCATGCAGTACGGGGACAGCGCGCAGGCGAAGTCGTATACGACGACTTTGGGTGGCCGGACCCAGTGAGTGTACAGCGCGGAAAAGACGTCGTTCCGCCCCTCGCCTTTCGGGATGCAGTGAAACCCGTAGCAGACACTGTGCGGGCACCAGATGGCCATTAAGCCACCCGTTAAGCCTTTCTTGCCATAGGTCTGATAAAACTTGGAGCACGCCATCTTCCCGCCCGACGCCGTGACCGTCGCGCGATTGGTTGCGCCGTCTCCGGGAATGTTGGGGTACACCGATCTGTTTCGAATGCGGGGCCGTCCGTAGAAGGTGCCAGTCTGAAATGCGTGTTAACTTTGTCACTGTCCGGGATCATTATAAAAACGAACCTCGCGCCAATCCTCATGCTCTTCGATCAGGTGTTCATCCGGGTCGTGGTGCGAAAGCGACGCGAAGACCGTTTGCGATCGGTCAAGAACGAATCCCGCGACGCCTTGAAGTGTAGAGCTGATTTGTTTCGTCGTCTTCACTTCATACCGAGCGACGACGGCGAGGGCGGGAACGAGTGAGAGAAGCGGCAGGATGCCCTCCGCGTCGCCATCCTTGAGCATGTCGAGAAAGGGCCACGCCGATTTGTTTGCGAACTGTAGCACCGACTCATATGCCAGCAGCTAAATACGATGTTAGAGACAACATTACCCTGGAAAGGAAACGAACCCACCTGCTCCAATAGATGCAAGTAATTCTTTAAGACGGTGCTGTCGAGGCTCTTCAAATCGGTCGCTACATATATGCCGAACATCTGTGCTAATTCACGGCTCTGCTTCGCGAGTTCGTCCACAATCCCAGGCAACTTCTTTCTCATGGCCTTATCTTCCGCATCTCTCTTGTTGCGTCGTTTATTCGCCACGCGCTCCGCTCCCTCAGCATCGACATCTTCGTCAAGGGACTCCTCCGAATCGTCGCCCGGAGCGAGAGGCGTCTTTCCCTGCCGCAACTTCAGGCGCCATCGAACTGCCTGTTGGGCGCGCTTTCTGACATCGCCGTTCACCAACGACGTCTCCCCCGGCATCGGTTTCACGCTGAGTATCGATGACGCGTGCGCATCGATGGTCGTAGGAGGTCGCAGAGACTCCGTCACCAAGTCGGCTCTGAAGCCAGCAGTCACGCCATCACACACGACGACCTCGGGTTCTTCACCGCAGATGTCGCAGACGAAGCTAACGTCCAGCTTCTGGAGTCTGGAGAACGAAAAATATGCTGTTCGGAACGTCCGCTCGCAGACGAAGGGAATTGACGACTTGGTATAATCTCGACAAACGGATATATGGAACGCGTGGAAGGGAACCTCGGCGAGCGTCATGAGGCTAGTGTACTTGTCGAGAAGCTCGTGCGTGTACAGGCGGGAATTATTGAAGTTGAAGATACCGAACTCGCGCAGGTCTGGCCCGGCATTCTGATGGCTTTGGGGCTCGCAGGTGCTGCAGACTTGGACTTCGATTTGGGCAGCGCACGCGGACGAGAGTCCGAATACGATGCAGTCGATGACCTTGACCGGCGCCGATTCCTTCGGACCACTCCCACAGCGGCAACGAGGATCTTCGCCGAGGCAGAAGTAGTCCGGGATAGGATCAACGAGAGCGAACGTGGGTGCATCCTCGTCAGAATCTGAGGCAATGCGCGCCCACGCCGGTGGGCCAATGTTGAGGCGGGATACGCTCCGCTCATCATCGTAATCCCTCAGACTCTTGGCTTCGGCTGCAGGGCCATTAGCATTCGGCCGGCCAAGCATCGAACACGCGAGCTCACCTCGTAGTCGCGCTCTCTCAGCTAGATCGTCACCCTCGTGTTCATCGACTTCCGCCTCCTCGAGCAGTAACTTCAACGCGTCGCGGGCACGAGCGGCTTTGATGTGCACGCAGTTGTTGTCGCGATGCTTGCCGCAAGTCCAGTGACCCTGGTTCGAGGATCGCCCGCAATGTTGGACGATTTGTCTGCTGTGCCCTGGGACGAAGGAGACGAAGAACGAAAGGGCGGGTGCTTGGGGTGTAGCTGGAATATGTTCGAACAAGACGGAGGAGGGATCGTCTACAGCAGTCAGTGCGAGGCTCGACGACACTACAGATAGTCAACGTACCTTTCTCGGTGAACAACTTGAACGGCGGCCGATGGTCCGACGAAAGCAGCATAGTGTGAAGACAGTATCGTAACCAGAAAAGAACTCAAGGCCATAACCCGGGTCTCGCAGTTACAGACTTGACATTACCCCGCTCTTTAATCCTCTTTCCATGCCCCCCAAGCTTCCCCTCTACTCTCTACCGGACAAACCGACCCGCCCCAACGGCGAGTGGCAGTTTTATTGTCAGATGGTGGTGCGTATTATCCGCCGCGCTTTTCTTATGTTGCGCGAGACTAAAGTCAATCAGACTGGCGAGACGATCATCGTGAACACGCCGCGCTTCAACCGGTGGTTGAGCTACGACGAGCTGCCGCCCACCGTGCTCTCTCTCCTGAACGACTGGGAGAAAAACTTGTTCGTTGAGGTGTTGCAGGTGCACCCAAGTTACGGTGAGGATATTCCTCGCTATGCGCACCTGAAGGAAGGCGACGATATGGACATGGGCCGGGATGGCCATGACTGTGACGGCATGTCCATCGTCGTACAGCTCCGGCTTGTGCGCAGGCCGTACAGCGGATCCGAGCTGCCAGATCCTATCCTCCAACCGAGAACCCGAATCCCGGAGATACTACCTGGCGACACCGCCGCCGCCGCTGCCGCTCCCGCCCGCACCGCCGCCGCTGCCGCTCCCGCCCGCACCGCTGCCGCTGTCGCTCCACGAACCAACCCCGCCGCCGCTGCCGCTCCTGCCCGCACCGCAGCCGCTGCCGCTCCACGAACCAACCCCGCCGCCGCTGCCGCTCCCGCTCACGCGCCCACCGCCACCGCTCCCCCTCCACGCACCAAACGCGCCGTCGCCCCCGCCACCGTGCCGCGAAGCACCGCCGCCGCCGCCGCCGCCGCCACCGCTGCCACTCCCCTCGCCAACGCTGGCCTCCGCGGTGGCGCCGCCAGCGGGACGGCAATCATGCAGCGGCCAATGGCTGGTTCGGCCAGCCGCAATGGCCGCCCCAAACCTAACCCGTTCGCCACCCCGGTGCCCGTTCCCGGCCCGTCGAAGAGCCGCGACGTCGCCAGTGCCAGGCAGGCACCCGCGGCACCGTCGAGCAGGGACAAGCGCAAGAGAGACATGCAGGGCGAGGTCGATGAGCAGCAGGAACTCCAGCCGGTGACGAAGAAGTCTCGTTCGGCTTGAATACCCTTCCCTTAATTTATTTTAATCACTTTGTAATCTCGATGAGCCTGTCCTTGACCCTGTTAACCGCCAATCTTAATGCTTTCATTTGTTCATGATGAATGAGTGCCCGAAAATTAGTAAGGTGAGATATGAGTGCATATATGCTTGCCAGGGTGAGTTGAATACATGCGCTCTTCAGAAACTAATTGATCGGTTCATCGCAGTCACCGTTGCCTTCATCGAAAGGCGGCTTATAGCCCGCCATTTCTTTGTATGTGAAAAGCTTGACCTTCGTTGCACCGACCTCCGCAAGGACATTCTTGTGCATGAAGTGCGCAATCGCGATGCGCTGACCGCCTGCGAATTGAACAGAGTGCTTCAAGATGCCCCCTCTAATGAACGCAAGTGTTCCGGGGAGATAGTTAATGTCCGAACCCGCGACACGAAGCGTGCCTTCGCGGTATTTACCCACTGTGAGAATCGGCGTCCATGCGAGCTTCATATCGCGGCGGTCAGTGTGTTCGCCGGTCTCTCGATTGTAGATGAGACTTCTCCCGTGGAGGAAGGAGGGGTCGGCAGCGGCCAGCGCGGCATATGCGGGGTACATGGCTTTCAACTTCTCCGAGGCATCGTTGAAGAGGTTGTACTGCTCGGGGTCGATGAGCTGGAACATGTCCATGAGTCGCATGGTCACGAGCCGCAGCTCTCGAAGCAACGCGAGCCCCGCGTTGAGGTTGTCTGTTTTCTTGAAGAGATCGCGAGCGGGACCCGCAGGGCCATTGTTCGCCTTCACCCGGTGAGCACACACACTCTAGGCTGATCATCTGAGCTCACCGATCGACCGAGGGCCCTCCAGATGGATACCAACTGGAATACGCCGTGCAGTTCGTCTTGATGCTCCTGCCGAGTATAGCATTCTTCCGCGTCTCTCGCATTCTGATCTGCGCCAGCGCGAATTTTCACACCGACACTGCGCCCGAAGTCCATGAGACTCTTGAATAGGATGTCCTGAGTTTATTCCGCACGTGAGTAGGAGTTTCCTCAGCAGCGCGGACGCACATGACTAGCTTTGGATAACCAGTTCGGGAAAACGATGACAGCAGGTACGTCTTTCTTGTCCACGAGGACAAAAGGCTCATCGCTGACCCTGGCCGTCACAGATTCGAAGGCGGGGTAAGGCTTGCTGTTGCGCTCTTGATTCCTGTCGACGAGCGCGGCGAGGTCGAGCTCGGGAACGCGGTCTGTACGGAGGAGTTGGTGAGGGCATGTATTCTCAACAGTACGTACGTATATTCCCGGGCTTCAGCGCAGTCTCTAGCATCTTCTTATTGAGACGATGCCAGCTTGTAAGCATCTTCGCCTCGAGTTTCTCGGGATTTAGTGCTCTGGATTTCCTTCGTGGCAAGTCAGAGCAAGTGCGTGAGTGTTCAGGCGATGCTGACTTATGCTTGCGGCCTTTAGCTTTTGTCCCAGTTTCCGCGAGCGGCTCAGCAGCTGATTCGCCAGCCGCGAGAGTCCCAGCAGCTTGTACCGGAGTCACAGGTTGCTCAGTGACCTGTCCAGCATCGTCGTCCGATAGAGCTTCCTCCGTACCGTCGCGTTGAATGCCAAAGAGATCTCGCAGTTTTCCCCACCGCTGAGCTGTGCCTGCTGCACGATTCTCTGGAATAACTCGGCGAAGTCCACCGGGATACTCTCATTCTCGGGATATGGTCCTACCGACGAGTTGATGAGTCGCAATGGCCAGAATGATGAATTGCGCACCTGGAGTGTCGGCCATGGGCAGGACGGATGTGCGCGAGATCGGCTGCGGAAAAAGCACGGCTTATGTGCTCGCTGCGACGTGGGTTATGAGGGAGAGATCGAGGATCGATAAGAGCAACGCCAGCACATCATGTGCGGCGCGTGTTTTGCGGACCGGTGCAGGCACGGAATCGTTGCCATATCGGGAATGCAGGTCACGTGGTGCGTGCAACCCGGCGCGCAGAAGCCGCGAACGCGCGGACTTTAAACCGCGTGTTCAACTTCTGCTCTGGCCGCATACCCCGGAGCAACCTTCGCCGCTGCGGCTTGAGGGAGCTCTAGGGTCCTAGCATAAGCCAGTGACGCCGTTGCGGCAGCTCAGTGTGGTCGCGAACGGCAGCCAGAGCAGCGGTTGAATACCTTTTCGTCGTCGTCGGTGCAAGACGCGTCCGTCGCTCGCGACGCGTCCGTCCCGCGCCCACGACCGACGGATTGTATTTAAGATATTATTCCGAACATATTGCGGCAAGTATCCGGGCCAGGATCCTCAACGTGCGGTCGCAGTCGCGTCTCACTGCTCATTGCGTCACCGTCAACAGCGTCACGTGACGTGTCCCGTTCGGGAACGCGAACTCTGGAAATGAAAGCTCAGCCAATGCAGGGCTCAAGATGACTTAACTAATCTACAAGACCCCTTTGAGAGTTAAATCGAGGGTTTCTCAGTTAAAATAATGCTATCTCAGGCCATGAGGTTGAGTCAGGAGTGTGAGACAGGAAGGGCACAGCGGAAATTTCATGAGATATTATTCCAGTGTGCTCATTTAAACTTGTTGTAGTTTTATCATTTTTTTCGAAATTTTGTAAATTTATTCTCGGCCTCTGCGTTGAGGAAAGGCCATTCGACAACTTAGACGACCGATTTGGCTGAGCGGAGTTCGAAGTGCCCGAGTCAGCCGCCGGCTGCCGCCGGGCGCTCTCCAAGCTCTCCTTCGCTGCGTAGACGAGTCAGTCGACGCAGAGTATCGCGCCAGTGGACCGTTCGCGCATCAGCAAACGTGTAGCTGGACGCGCTACTGGGAGCTCCTGCACCATCGACCTGGTTCACGCATCAGTGACACCAGCGTCTTTGAGCGTCAAACAATCGCCGCCTGTACTGCGCAGCCTGCGCACCCCCATTCCGTCTCTCCCTCGAACCTCCACATAAATCAGCGCCACGCTCACGCATCAGTGAACGTGGCTGTTGAGCTTGCCGCGATCAGCGCTCAAGCGTCCAGTTCGTCCGTGCATCACACAGTCACGCTGCCTGCGCACCCCCAGTCCGTCTGTCCCTCGCAAGTGAACATAAATCAGCGCCACGCTCACGCATCAGTGAACGTGGCTGTTGAGCTTGCCGCGATCAGCGCTCAAGCGTCCCGTTCGTTCGTGCATCGCACAGTCACCGCCTGTACCGTCCGTCTCTCTCCACCCCTTCCCACCACTCAGAATCGTCCCAAGTATTCAGCCTGTCGTATATTAGACGTAGTATAGAAATCATCCACAGATCCACTAGTAGATATTCTCGAACTCGTATTTCAGTGAGCCATCTATACCGAAACCATGTCAATTTTTATTTACAAGTCGCTCAGGCAAACGAAAATGAACGTGGACTCTCGAGACGTCGACATGGACGTCGACAATGCGTGAGTGTTTCGAGTATGCCGTCTCGATCTGATGCTGACGACCTCGCAGCCAGCCAGCGTCGAATCCGAACGCGCAGGCACAGGCTGTCGACGTCCAGATGGACATCGACGAGAATGAATCGTGAGTTCTCGAGATGTTTCTACTGGCAGACGAGCCTCTGATGGCTTCGTTCAGGGAGGACCCCTCGTTCACGGCTCTGCCGTATTTCTGCGCCTGGCCCAGCCTGCGGGAGGCCAAATACATCGTGCGGACGAATCGAGACGTTGTGCCCGAGATACCAGACTACCCCGTCGTCGACCCAACGCGCTGCGTCGACGGTCGCTTCGGTCTCTACGAGGCAAGCCAACTGCCGCAGATGCACGACGAGAACAACCTGCACATGGCGTTCGTGCCGCTGCTCAAGCCAGTGGGCTCACAAGTTCCGCTGCAGATTGGCCGCGCCTGGTGGAATCTCCGGCACACCGACATGCTCGGAGACTTGGGTTGGTATCGTCTCGAAGACGAGCACCTCCGACCAGCGGGCAGCGAGCTCTTCAAGTTGCCCACGCTCCTTCTAAATCGTATCGAAACAACGGAGCTGGAGACGACACCCCTTTGGCGGGCAGCCGTGGAGAAGCCAGGCCGCAGGACTGCGTTGGCCCGTATTCCAACGGAGCGGTACGACAAGTTCGTTGAGCTCACAAGCAGCCTGAGACGACAGTCGTTAAAGAAGTGGGACTGTCACGTCAACTTCGCAGAGTGGCAGCGCTGTCTGAACGAGATACGGGGCTGGATGGAGTTGGAGAAGAAGACGGGCGACCTCGAGGCGGGATTGGACGCATACATTCCCACCGTCTCGTCATACGAGGTTGCTCGCCGGGCGCGTATATATCAGGCTACTCGGCACGTCGCGCCTTATCGGGGCTGCTTCACCACCAGTGACAAGTTCGCCATGTTCTACGCATCGCGAGACATTCCTGTGTGGCAGCTCCTGCCTTTCACTCGAGCGCACTTCAACGAGCTCCTTGAGAAGCAGCGAGCGGGAGTCATCCGACGAGCCATGTACAGGATGTACGGGAGTCAGCAATGCGCTCATATACACGACATCGAGCGCAACCATTATGTCGAGGCGCAGCCCGTCAGCGACATCACGACCTTCTCTGGATCAAACGTCGCCGTCACCGAGTCCGTCTGGAACGGCACCGAGGACGTCGGCTTCCAGGACAACGCGCCTGTACCCGTCGCAAGCTCGTCGAGCGGCGTTGCAGGTCCGAGTTCGACGAGCCATGACCCGAGGCTGGCTAAGCCGCCAGCGCCAGCGCCACTTCCTCCCCGCCAGCGCATCTTCCTCCCCCGCCAGCGCATCTTCCTCCCCCGCCAGCGCATCTTCCTCCCCGGCCAGCGCATCTTCCTCCCGCGCCAGCGCATCTTGCAGGGCATCTGCCTCCAGCGCCGCAGCTGTCAGCAGCCGGGCCATCGACAGGCGCGAAAGGGTCGGGCATGTCGTCCAAGCGCAAAAGACAGGGTATGTATCTGTTGGCTATTTCTCATGATAGGTTACTGACCAGAACTGCAAAGACCCGGGTTCCAGCGCGGATGCCCCGCCAAAGAAGCGCAACCGCGGAACGACTGCGAAGCTGCTCGAAGGGAAGAACTCGACAATTGGCCTGGACAACATTGTGCTCGCGGCGCCAGACAGGATTTCGGCTTACAAGAGCACGGAGCGGCCGCACTGGTTCCCAACGGTATTCATGCCCGCTCATAACGTCTCCGGGCGCGTGAATGTATCGCGGGAGCGGCAGCTGGACCTCATGACCGCCGACGTGCTGCCTGTGCCGCCGAACATCGGCAAGTTGCAGCTGCACAAGGTCCCCTTGGCATCGTATTTCGTCAACGCCTGGAAGGCCGCAAAGGAGCCCGGCTTTAACTTACGCAAGGGCAAGGGCGGTGTACCCTCGCCAGTGCCACGCGGCCCCAGGAAGTCAAGAGCGGAAACTTGAATACCGCTAAACCCTTGCTGCATTGGCTCAAGATCCGTCCTTATTTTCTTCGGCGACTGGCGACGACGGATGCCAGTCAGAATCCAGGCATGTCCGCGCCTCATTGGCGAAATTTGTTGAAGTTGGTCGTGCCGGAGCAGCATGTCGCTCGCATGGTCAACTTGCTCGGTCTGGACGCGAGCCTGCCGCAACCAGCACCTAAGGTCACATCGTTGCCCAAGCCTGTGGATGATAGCGCACAGGACGATGAAGACGTACCCGCTCCGGCACCGCCCGCATCCCAACCGTCTGCTGCAAAGTCCGGTCAAGCCGTCCGTGCTCCATTGCCGCATCCCTCAGCGCTGCTGCGTGCGCCTCCGCCTCCGCCCCAGCCTGCGCCGCCGCCTCCGCCCCGTCTGAACCGTCCACGGCCGGCGGCCATCTTCGACAGTGACGAAGATTACGACTCTTGCGAGGAGGAAAGGCTGGAAATGTACGGTCCCCCTCGTCCTCGTTCTCCCCCCGTCCAGGCAAAGACCGCCTCTGAGCTCAAGGACACGCTCATCCGGGATCTTTTCGACGAACCCGAACAAGACGAAGTAGCTCGACGGAGCGAGGCTGAGCGGCGCCAGGTCGAACCCAAGACCTGGTATATCTCAGAGCCCAAGAGCAAGAAGACGCGCCCGCTGACGTACTACACTGTGTGGTACTTCAGCGTGGATGAGGCAAACGACGACGCCCCAACGTTCTGGCTGATCAGTCGCAAGCATCGCGACTTCCACAACATCAAGCGCGGCATGACGGAGTGGTGGGACTACAAGGCGAAGCGCATCATCTATCTGCCCTTGTCCACGCAGTACCTCGAAGGCGAGCAGCTGCTCAAGAACTCGATTGAGTGGCGGACAAACGATGACCATCCGCGACTGGCACCTCGATCGCGACGGATTTGGCGGGCAGATTGGGATGGGTATGTCCGCAGTTGTTCTCAGTCATTAATCACTCATGAAATTGTAGATGCTGGGAACGTGCGGGTGTCAAAAAACCGCAACCAAAGGCCAACAAGCAGGGTCCCGTTGCGGTTATGGGCCCCCTTGGCACCATCGTCGAGTGGCGCCGTTCGCGTTTCGAGGATCCGTCTGTGCCGCCGTTGTCTGTCGGGCCCGAGCCGCCAGCGGTGCCGTCGAGCTCGTCACGACTCGAACCACCTCCCACTGCTGGTCCAAAGCCTTTGACGACGCAGCCTGAGCCGCCTGCTGAGCCCCCCGCCAACAAGACGCCGCCCGAGCCGCCTGCTGAGCCGCCCGTCGAGATGCCGCCCGCCGAGCCGCTGAAGCGCATCGGTCAATATATCGACCGAATCAACCACCCGACCTTTGACGGTTACGAGCTTCCTCCCTTCACGGCGGGCAAGGACGACGATGCTGTCTGGCCGTCGCTGGATTGGCGCAGGTACATCATGTGGGAACTGACGGAGCTAGAGTTCCGCTATGAGCTCTTCTACCTCGACCTCACGATCCGGCAGAGTCACCCCGACCACGCGCCACTCCAGTTCGACGCAAAGCAGCGATATAGACAATGCCGCGGTTGCTGGGGTGGCTCCGACTTTGTCCCTGGCACGGACCGGAATGCGATCAACAAGCTGACCGTCGTCGATCGCACCGAGCGCCTTGAGAGCCTGTGGAACTTCTACACGTTCATGCGCCCTTGGCCTCGAGCTGACCAGTTCCTCAAACCGTGGGATGAGCTCGTCGCCATCGGCGGCAACATCCACTCCGTGAACTGCGAGTCCGAGCTCTTCTATAATCTGGAGAGCAGCGTTTGGCATTGCTTCGCCCAGTCCTTCATGGACTATCGTCACAGACTGCCGCCGGTGCCTCACCTTCGTCCGGAATTGCCTGTAGCTGTAGCATAAGTTGTATTATAGCTGTATCGTAGCTCGTTTTTTTCTCATCTCGACACACTGTATCTTTCGCACACAACTCGCGCAATACATCTGCTCTGCTTTGACCATTTTGGGAGTCAGGAGTGACTTGTGTTTTATTCCGCCTTACAAGTTGCTCTGGGAGTACAAGTTTTATCATTAATTTTGGGAGTACAAGTCTCGGGTTCAGGAGTCAGGAGCAGTCAAAGTCAGGACCTGGGAGTTCTGGGAGCTGGGAGTAGCAAACCAAAATACAAGTGTCTAACATATCTGCGAGACCCAGACGCTTAAGTACGTCGCTGCGCGGTCCCACGATCTGGACCCAAGAATATTCCGATTGGATAGAGGACTTGAAACGTGAAAGAGCTTCCCTCGCGTGGATCGCAGGCCATCACCGCATGACCTTCACCTTTTACTCATTTCTTTGAGGACGCGCCACCCAGATTTTATCCCTTGCTGCGCGAACGCGACGACGGCCAGCAAATCCCATGTCACCCCGGACTACTCGCAGCGGCCGGAGCGCGATCGTTCAGCAAGCTCCAGCGCAGGAGACGATCAAGAGGGCCTGCAAGCGTTGCTCCGCCGCACAAGGCACGAAGGTCAGAGCCCATGGAAGAGCCCGTTGCCCGGTACGACGCTTGCGGTACGCGCTGCCCACAAATGCTGAGCAATTTCTTAGCTCGCGGCCGATGAAGCCGCGAACCATCTCGAGCGGAAGCAGGAGTACATGGAGGCTACGCGTGCTCAAAGAGACAAGCTCGTTGCCAGCCGTCGCACAAAGGTCGACGAGCAGGCTTCGGATTCCGACGCCGAGCACGAGGGCGACACAACGCTCGACGAGAGCGAGAACGATGGCGACGTGACCCGAAGCACCGCCGCTACCTCCCTCATGGACGACGAGCAAGAGCAAGACGTTGCTCCCGCCCATGACGACGACGAGCACGAGCAAGAGCAAGACGTCGCGGACGAGCAAGAGCAAGATGTCGCTCGCGCCTACGACGACGAGGGCTTGCAGGACGACGGCGCAAGCGTCAGCTACGCCGGCAGGAGGCTCGACGACGACAACTTCTTCAATAGCGAGGATGGGCTGTATGCCGCGCCGCTGATGCATGAGCCGCAGAACTTCGACGACGCCGATGCCGTTGCCTCTCAAATCGACGAGTTCACCGAGCAGGCCGCGCACGAGTCTCAAATCGAGGACGCGGAGAACCAGGGCGACGACAATCAGACCTCTGATGAGGACGAGGACGACAACCCGTACACCGAAGCCAAAATCAAGAAGATGGCTATTCACGAGCTCGGGTCGGCGCTCGCGTACATCTGGAACTCCAGCAAGGACCGCAAGTCCAAGATGAACGAGGCCGTGCAGCATATTGTACAGGTGCGGGAGGACGTCGACACGAGCTCGTGCACGATACCAAACCTGTGGAAAGGCACGAGTACGGCGGGGGACTTCATTACAAGTAAAGTCCTTGCGCATATACCGTGCTTCATTAACGTGCCGCTCGCAGGTATAAGTCACGCCTCGGACGCCACTCGCCAGAGTCGGGTCCTCACACAGTGGGCGAAGAACGCCACGAGCACCAACAGGTGGCACGACACCCTCCCCAACTTCGGCAGTGTTTGCCTGAAGGTGAGCCCTGTCCGCGCCGATGTGCTGTCCGCTGCTGACGCGCGCACCTCGCAGATGGAGAAGCTCGCCGACTGGTGCCCGTCGTGGGCGTTCATCGCCTTCCTGCCCAAGGACGGCAGCGGGCAAATGTACACTTGGGTCTCTGAGTCGATCGCGGACGAGAAACCCGAGCTGGCGGAGGCCATGCGCAGCACGATGTTCGAGCAGCTGTACAACCTCCGCAAGCAGCGGGCTGCTGAGGACATGAAAGCCCGCGCCGATCTGACGGCGAGGGCTGAGGCCGCCGAGGCGTGGATGACGGAACAGCAAGCAAAGTTCGACGCGATGGAGGAGCGGCTGGAGCAGGCAGAGCAGGCTCGCAAGGAGCTCGAGGAGGCCGCGCAGTACTGGCGGGAGAAGGCGCAGAAGCGTTCGAAGTAGCAGTATCGCAGTACAGATACCTCGATACCCCCCACATTCCTTTCTTTTTTCCTGGTCTCCTCGTCACACATCCGTCCGTCCGATTAATATCAGTCACTCGTTATCGCACTCGCCCACCGCTCCAGGAAATGCAAACAACAAATCATTTCATTGCACCACATAACAGGAAAAGTAGATCAGAGAGCCTGCTCTGCCGTGTCCCAGTGCTGCATATATGCATGTATGCTGATAAGCGAGCATATAGCGCGCGGTGGTACTTCGTCAACGCCGTTCCGTTCCTGGACGTCTGAACAACACAGAACATAAGAAAATAGCACCTGATGCTCTTCAGGGAAGGGATCTTCCAATGCTCGAGCATATCTTCTGACTGTGGGCGCAACACTGATTTCGTCGGGGGGAATGGATGCGAGGAACGGGAATGAGATGTCCAGGGACGCCAAGGAGGGTATATTGACGCATATACCCTCCTTTGACCGCCCACGCTCACTGATGCGTGAGCGTGTATGCGGGTGGCGTCCTTGTGCGAGCCGGCGATAGCGTCGGGGGGAATGCATGCGAGAAACGGGAAGAAGATATCCAGGGACACCAAGGAGGGTATATTGACGCATATACCCTCCTCTGATCGCCCACGCTCACTGACGCGTGAGCGTGTATGCGGGTGGCGTCCTTGGGCGAGCGGGCGACTGCGTCTGGGGGTCTTGGGGGAATGGCTGCGAGGAACGACAAGAAAATGTACAGGAGCACTCTGAGGGACGCCAAGGAGGATACATTGACGCATGTACCCTCCTCTGACCGCCCACGCTCACTGGCGCGTGAGCGTGTATGCGGGTGGCCGTGCAGGTACGCCTAAGCGAAGAACCTGTCCCCATCATCTCGCCTATGAGGAGAACGCCGAGAAGCCGCTCACTGACGCGTGAGCGGCCTCGTCACAGGCCCGCAGTTAAGCGGGCCTGGCCGTGCTGTCGGACGGACACTGACCCGTGGCGTCGACAGCAGCGGGCGGGCGGTGAGTCTGGGTCGGAGTTCGAACGGACTTTGGTCTTTCATCCGCCCTCCCCCTCCTCCGCACACCCCCATCCCCGTCACCCACCCGCCTTCCCCCTTCCCTCCTCCCTCCCTCCGCTCCGCCGGTGGCAACGCGTCAGTTGCCATCCAGAGCTCAGGTCGTTGGTGAGCGTGGACACGCGTCAGTGTCTGCTGTCACGGCAGAGCGCTCGTCACTCGCCGAGACCGACGCCCAAGAGAGGAGAGAGGGACGAGGAAGAACGGACAAGCGGTACAATTGACCAGACCAAACCTAGGGTACACGCATCTACACCCTACAACCTATATACCCCTTCCCAAGGTCCGCTGATCCGGTCCAGGGTGATCCCGGAGCTAAAGGGTCCACCCACCATCGTCTCCCATGGGGCCAACATCATACCACACTCCAGTCGAACAGGGTCCGAGACAGGGTGAAGGTGCCGAGGTATGCTACACACATACACACCCACCGAGGGCACGGACCGAGAAGGAGGGCCCCTCCCGAGTACACAGAGAGAGCGCCGAGCTGTTGAGGCCACGGGCCGAGGATCCGAGGGTGTAGTCGAGCTTGTACCAGGCGACGATAACCAACCTACTATCCATCCGAGGAGTACCGCACCCACGAGAAATCCAACCGAGGCGTTCCCGACCCTCCGAGGCCGCTCAAGGTGACCCGCCGAGTCAGCCCGAGGTCCAGAGGTGGTCCTGGAGCTTGTCCCGAGCACCGTAACGCCCATATCCGACGCATACAGAGAGGGGGAGAGCTGCCGAACCCTGGTCCGAGGAGAAGAAGCCTCCACCGAACCGAATTGGGGTATGCGCCGAGGTCGTCTCATCCTCTAGGCAGGTAGAGAACGGCGCATCGATCGTATCCCGAGTTGAGCAGCCCGAGGCGTATAACCCTGGCCGAGTCTCCGTCCGAGGATAAACAGTGCGCCGACTGTATGCAGCAGCGACCGAACGATCGGCGAAGCGGCGTAAAACCCGCGGGCAAGCGGACAAAGCTTGCGACGGCCGTGATGACCGCAACATAACCCCCCCTTCAAGCCGCGAGCCAAGGGAGCGTCCGAGGGAGGGAGGCGAAAAGCGGGGAGGACGAAACAACGGGCCGAGGGCGCCGCGGACTGAATGGCCATTCAGTTCGCGGTTTGACATAAAGCTTCGGCCTGTCATTTTGCTTCTTGTCCTCTTACCACCACCATGCCCGCTGCAGACCGCGTTGACGACGTCCGCGACGACCAGCCCAACAGCGGGCGCCCGCCTGGGTGCCCGTGTTGGAGGACTTTGTTCTTTCGCGCGCCCGGCCCGAGGACTTTGAGGCCCGCGTCGTTGTGCTCGGCGACGCCGTGAACCGTATCGTTGCCGCTCTCGTCGACCCTGGCATCCCGCCCGCGCATCGCGACCTGGCCCGTGTCCGCCAACTGGAGTTCGAGTCGGAGCGTCGTCTGTTGTTGGCCCTGCTGCCGTCCGCTCGTGCGCTTGCCGCCGGACTAGCTGCTTGTTCGTCGCCCGCGGACGCGCTGCTTTCGCCGCTGTTGACCGTGCCGCCGTCGCCGTCTGACCCGATCCGCCCGCTGGCGCTGCGTCTGCCGCCGTTGCCTTCAGACGCCCCGTTCCGTCCCCGCTGCTCGACGTTGAAGATTTCGCCCGGGCACCCTTTGTATGCTGAGTGCAAGGAGCCCGCGCCGCCGTCGTCCTCTACTGCTCTGTTGCCGCGCCGTCCCGCACAGGTGCCGTCGTCGTCTCGACCGTCGGGGCCAACTCCACCTGCGCGCTCTGCGCCGGCTCCTCGTCCGCCGCGCTCGTCGTCTGCTGTCCGCGCGCTGCCCGCGTCCGCGCCGCCTCCACCGGCTCTTCTTCACCACCCGCGCCGGCCTAGGACACCCCCGCCCGGTGTGTACGAGCGTCCGGCGCTACGCGAGCGGCGTCAGGCGTGGGACAACGCGTTCGCCGACGGTCTTATCGACCGCCATGGGGTTCCGACCTCGGTGAGTGTTTTCGTTCCGTTTCTGCTGGTCGCGGGTATTGACATTTGGCAGCCGTGCAGCCGGTGTGTGGACCGCGAAGACGAGTGCCTTCCGGCGCAGGGGCTGGCGGCATGCCTCGAGTGCTCGCGCCGGAAGGTGAAATGTTCGTGGAAGGACCTGCGCGCGCCGCTCGGTTTCGGGACCAAGACGGGGAAGGGTTCCAAGGCGCCGGCCTCGAGCACCCGCGCGCCGCCGTCTCGTTCCCGCGCCGTCTCCGTCACGTCCCAGGCGCCCGCGTCTTCGTCGTCCCGTGCGTCTCGGTCCCGGGCCGCAAAGGGGAGCTTGCCGGCGTTGCCCATTGAGGCGCCGGGGGAGGTTGGGATCGCGGCACCCGCGCTGCACCCCAACTTCATGGGTCAGTTTGCTGCGGCATGGGCGTTGGTCACTGGGGGCGCCGCGCCGTCTGCGTCGCAGCAGGCGTCGGTGCCGTTGCGCTCGGCCATGCGCCGCGGTACTCGCTTCGCGGCGGGGACGGCGACGCGGTCGTCCCGCTTGTCGGTTACACCGGGGGCGAGCTCCTCGCGCGCCTCGGCACCACCTGAGTCGGGTCCGGAGGAGGAGGAGGAGGACGAGGACGAGGTGGAGGAGGTGGAGGAGGCGATGGACCTGGACTAGAAGTTCGGTTCGGCTATTGTGTACTTAGTTTTCTTGTCGCAATGGGCGCGTGTACAAAATATAAATAGTCTTCTTGAACTTGCGATCGCAGTGAGGGGTCCGAACAAGCGTAAAACCAAAGTGGACTCCTTCCTGCGGGTCCGAGGTTTTGGGCTCCAGCCGTCGGCGTGTCCGTCCTGGTGTGGCACCTTCCGACCCAAGCATCCTGCGGCCGGATCCACGGTCCGCGGGAGGTTGTATTCCAGTCCTGTACTGTGTCCTGTCGGTCCGACTGCGCCTGCGCACCGACCCGTAAATGATAAGGGAAATAAAGAGCGTGTGAGAATCGCCTTCGGCGACTGTGATTCGCGCAGCGAGCGAGGTTACTGGTCATTGGAGCCTCGGCACGAGCTCGGGGCATCGTTAGATGTCGTACATGTCGTCCAGCCAGCGGCCGGTGGTTCGTGACGTCCTCGGGGCGAGGGTGTTCATATCTCGGGCGTTGCGGCGCGTGCATCCAGTCCATCCGGATCACGGCCGAGGCCCCATCTGCCGATGGCGTGCGAGAGGGGGAGGTGTAACAGCTGTGGCTTGAGCGTGCAAGTCCAGACAACCGGGGTGGGGTTTTGGGCGTGGGCGAGTGTCTCGGTTTACCCGCCGAGGTAGAGGGTGCGAAGGAGGTGCTGCACCAGGGGTCGCCGAGGGCGGGATCGGGGTATCCCGCGCGACCGTGTGGAGAGGCTGTGCCAAGGGCTTGGTCATGCGCTGCGGCCGATGGGATGGAGATAGGGCCTTGGCAGCGGACGCCTCGCTTCTCGGTGTGGGTGGCGACTCCGAGGGAGAAGGATGCGGATGCCAATGGACCTCGGCCGGTGCACAGCGGCTAGCTGACGGCGAGGCCGGCCTGATGAGGTCGTCGGCGTGACACACGGGCGATAGTAGTCGGGAGGACGTCGCGGCCGTGTGGGGAAGAAGAAGAGGGATGAGCGTCGGTCGAAAGGGAGTGAAGGTTTGGTCTTATGTCACGGCAGAGCGCTCATCACTCGCCGAGACCGACGCCCAAGAGAGGAGAGAGGGACGAGGAAGAACGGACAAGCGGTACAATTGACCAGACCAAACCTAGGGTACACGCATCTACACCCTACAACCTATATACCCCTTCCCAAGGTCCGCTGATCCGGTCCAGGGTGATCCCGGAGCTAAAGGGTCCACCCACCATCGTCTCCCATGGGGCCAACATCATACCACACTCCAGTCGAACAGGGTCCGAGACAGGGTGAAGGTGCCGAGGTATGCTACACACATACACACCCACCGAGGGCACGGACCGAGAAGGAGGGCCCCTCCCGAGTACACAGAGAGAGCGCCGAGCTGTTGAGGCCACGGGCCGAGGATCCGAGGGTGTAGTCGAGCTTGTACCAGGCGACGATAACCAACCTACTATCCATCCGAGGAGTACCGCACCCACGAGAAATCCAACCGAGGCGTTCCCGACCCTCCGAGGCCGCTCAAGGTGACCCGCCGAGTCAGCCCGAGGTCCAGAGGTGGTCCTGGAGCTTGTCCCGAGCACCGTAACGCCCATATCCGACGCATACAGAGAGGGGGAGAGCTGCCGAACCCTGGTCCGAGGAGAAGAAGCCTCCACCGAACCGAATTGGGGTATGCGCCGAGGTCGTCTCATCCTCTAGGCAGGTAGAGAACGGCGCATCGATCGTATCCCGAGTTGAGCAGCCCGAGGCGTATAACCCTGGCCGAGTCTCCGTCCGAGGATAAACAGTGCGCCGACTGTATGCAGCAGCGACCGAACGATCGGCGAAGCGGCGTAAAACCCGCGGGCAAGCGGACAAAGCTTGCGACGGCCGTGATGACCGCAACATCTGCGCTCTCTTCGGCCGTCCCTCCTGCCCCACTGAATACATCGTATAACCCCCTAGTGCCAGGCATAAATTTTCTTTATACTCTACCTTTGCCCATTCCCCTCCGTGGTAGTCAACGCGTCAGTTGTCTGCCCGGAGAATTGTCGAGCACGCGTCAGTGTCCGTACGCCCCACCATCCTCAAATTAAATAATAAAACCTTGCCCATTGCTCTCCATAGCAGCCATAATCTCTGATTAATAATTTCTCTGTGTCCATTCCCCTCAGTGGCAGTCAACGTGTCAGTTGTCTGCCCGGAGAATCGTCGAGCACGCGTCAGTGTCCGTACGCCCCACCATCCTCAAATTAAATAATAAAACCTTGCCCGTCGCTCTCCATAGCAGCCATAATCTCTGATTAATAATTTCTCTGTGTCCATTCCCCTCAGTGGCAGTCAACGCGTCAGTTGTCTGCCCGGAGAATCGTCGAGCACGCGTCAGTGTTCGTACGTCCCAAATCCAGATCCTCATGGCACGCGATATCTTCGTCGAGCCCACCTATGTGCGGCGGCGAGGAAAGAACAAGAACTCGCAGCCCACGAGCTCGTCAAGCGCTGCTCGCAAACGCAATTCCACGAAGGCGACAGCGGCGGGCAAGCGGGCAGCACCTGCTCTCGACGTCGACCGTCCCGTGAAGCGGCGCAGGATCTTGGCGTCCCAGCGCGCTCCAGAGAGCGTTTATGAAGCCTACCGGGAAGCGGTCGATTCGCGTCGACTCGCCTTCTTCCACATCGATCCCTCAACCTGGGTCGCCGAGATATGCGACCTCGACACGTTGGCTGCGCAAGGCAGTTGCGTCAACGGCTGGGCTGTCCTGCGCAGCGAAGTCGACGAAGCAGAAGCCGTGTCGTATAACTGCACCTGCCCCGACTACCTTCGCAACTCGGACGTCGACCAACGATACTGTCTTCACACTATGCTGCTTTCGTCGGACCATCGGCCGCCGTTCAAGTTGTTCACCGAGAAAGGTACGTTGACTATCTGTAGTGTCGTCGAGCCTCGCACTGACTGCTGTAGACGATCCCTCCTCCGTCTTGTTCGAACATATTCCAGCTACACCCCAAGCACCCGCCCTTTTGTTCTTCGTCTCCTTCGTCCCAGGGCACAGCAGACAAATCGTCCAACATTGCGGGCGATCCTCGAACCAGGGTCACTGGACTTGCGGCAAGCATCGCGACAACAACTGCGTGCACATCAAAGCCGCTCGTGCCCGCGACGCGTTGAAGTTACTGCTCGAGGAGGCGGAAGTCGATGAACACGAGGGTGACGATCTAGCTGAGAGAGCGCGACTACGAGGTGAGCTCGCGTGTTCGATGCTTGGCCGGCCGAATGCTAATGGCCCTGCAGCCGAAGCCAAGAGTCTGAGGGATTACGATGATGAGCGGAGCGTATCCCGCCTCAACGTTGGCCCACCGGCGTGGGCGCGCATTGCCTCAGATTCTGACGAGGATGCACCCACGTTCGCTCTCGTTGATCCTATCCCGGACTACTTCTGCCTCGGCGAAGATCCTCGTTGCCGCTGTGGGAGTGGTCCGAAGGAATCGGCGCCGGTCAAGGTCATCGACTGCATCGTATTCGGACTCTCGTCCGCGTGCGCTGCCCAAATCGAAGTCCAAGTCTGCAGCACCTGCGAGCCCCAAAGCCATCAGAATGCCGGGCCAGACCTGCGCGAGTTCGGTATCTTCAACTTCAATAATTCCCGCCTGTACACGCACGAGCTTCTCGACAAGTACACTAGCCTCATGACGCTCGCCGAGGTTCCCTTCCACGCGTTCCATATATCCGTTTGTCGAGATTATACCAAGTCGTCAATTCCCTTCGTCTGCGAGCGGACGTTCCGAACAGCATATTTTTCGTTCTCCAGACTCCAGAAGCTGGACGTTAGCTTCGTCTGCGACATCTGCGGTGAAGAACCCGAGGTCGTCGTGTGTGATGGCGTGACTGCTGGCTTCAGAGCCGACTTGGTGACGGAGTCTCTGCGACCTCCTACGACCATCGATGCGCACGCGTCATCGATACTCAGCGTGAAACCGATGCCGGGGGAGACGTCGTTGGTGAACGGCGATGTCAGAAAGCGCGCCCAACAGGCAGTTCGATGGCGCCTGAAGTTGCGGCAGGGAAAGACGCCTCTCGCTCCGGGCGACGATTCGGAGGAGTCCCTTGACGAAGATGTCGATGCTGAGGGAGCGGAGCGCGTGGCGAATAAACGACGCAACAAGAGAGATGCGGAAGATAAGGCCATGAGAAAGAAGTCCTGGGATTGTGGACGAACTCGCGAAGCAGAGCCGTGAATTAGCACAGATGTTCGGCATATATGTAGCGACCGATTTGAAGAGCCTCGACAGCACCGTCTTAAAGAATTACTTGCATCTATTGGAGCAGGTGGGTTCGTTTCCTTTCCAGGGTAATGTTGTCTCTAACATCGTATTTAGCTGCTGGCATATGAGTCGGTGCTACAGTTCGCAAACAAATCGGCGTGGCCCTTTCTCGACATGCTCAAGGATGGCGACGCGGAGGGCATCCTGCCGCTTCTCTCACTCGTTCCCGCCCTCGCCGTCGTCGCTCGGTATGAAGTGAAGACGACGAAACAAATCAGCTCTACACTTCAAGGCGTCGCGGGATTCGTTCTTGACCGATCGCAAACGGTCTTCGCGTCGCTTTCGCACCACGACCCGGATGAACACCTGATCGAAGAGCATGAGGATTGGCGCGAGGTTCGTTTTTATAATGATCCCGGACAGTGACAAAGTTAACACGCATTTCAGACTGGCACCTTCTACGGACGGCCCCGCATTCGAAACAGATCGGTGTACCCCAACATTCCCGGAGACGGCGCAACCAATCGCGCGACGGTCACGGCGTCGGGCGGGAAGATGGCGTGCTCCAAGTTTTATCAGACCTATGGCAAGAAAGGCTTAACGGGTGGCTTAATGGCCATCTGGTGCCCGCACAGTGTCTGCTACGGGTTTCACTGCATCCCGAAAGGCGAGGGGCGGAACGACGTCTTTTCCGCGCTGTACACTCACTGGGTCCGGCCACCCAAAGTCGTCGTATACGACTTCGCCTGCGCGCTGTCCCCGTACTGCATGATTCGGGAACCCATCTACTTCGGCGACACTCTTTTTGTCATCGACGGCTTCCATGAGCACGACCACACGCGGTGCTCGCCTGCGTGTTTCCTCAGCGCGTACACAGAATGGTGTGAAAAGTATCGCAACATCAACTCCAGCGCGGGCGAATGTGGGAACTCCAGTCTGCTCAAGATCCGCAAGTCGCTCAGTTACATGGGCCAACGGCACGGCATCGTTCTCGTGTACACGTTCCTTGCCATTTGGAACCGCATGCGGCAGAAATCGCGAGAGGCAGCTGTTTAATCACGTGGCTTGAGACCCTGTCGATCGGGCGATCATAGATAATCCTGTATAATCCCAAGTGCCTGAACTTCCGTCTGCATTACTGGTGAGTCATTTTATTATGTCTGTGTGCTCAATATATAACAAAACCGTACAGTCGCAGTAAACGTTTTAATAGACCGTGCTTTACAGACGAAATGAGCCCGGAGTATCCGCAATGGTCTCCCTCCGCCCGCTCGCCCTCCGTTCGCCCTCCCTCGACGTCGAGTCCGTTCTCGGGCTCGACGTCGCGTCGTCCGCCCTGCGCGCGTCAGCGCAAGGCGCGACGCTCGCCGTCCGTTCGCCCTCCCTCGACGTCGAGTCCGTTCTCGAGCTCGACGTCGCGTCGTCCGCCTTGCGCGCGTCAGCGCAAGGCGCGACGCTCGCCCGTCACGCGCCAGCCCTCGACCTCGCGTCGCGCGTCAGCGCAAGGCGCGACGCTCTCCCTCTGCCCGCCCGCCTGTCACGCCCCAGCCCTCGACGTCGAGCCCTTCTCCGGACTCGACGTCACGTCGGGCGGCGGCCGGGCGCCGGCGCAAGCCGTCCCTTGCCCTGCCCCGCGCATGTCCGCCCACTGCCCGCCCGCCCGTCACGCGCCCGCCCTCGACGTCGAGCCCTTCCCAGGGCTCAACGTCGCGTCGTCCGCCCTGCGCGCGTCAGCGCAGGGCGCGACGCTCGCCCTCGGCCCGTCCGCCCTGCGCGCGTCAGCGCAGGGCGCGACGCTCGCCCTCCGTCCGTCCGCCCACCGGTCGCCCACCTTCGACGTCGAGCCCTTCGCTGGGCTCGACGTCGCGTCGTCCGCCCTGCGCGCGTCAGCGCAGGGCGCGACGCTCGCCCTCGGCCCGTCCGCCCGTCACGCGCCCGCCTTCGACATCGAGCCCATCGCTGGGCTCGACGTCGCGTCGTCCGCCCTGCGCGCGTCAGCGCAAGGCGCGACGCTCTCGCGTCACGCGCCCGCCCACGGCTCGTCCACCTTCGACGTCGAGCCCATCGCTGGGCTCGACGTCGCGTCGTCCACCTTGCGCGCGTCAGCGCAAGGCGCGACGCTCGCCGTCCGTTCGCCCTCCCTCGACGTCGAGTCCATTCTCGGGCTCGACGTCGCGTCGTCCGCCCTGCGCGCGTCAGCGCAGGGCGCGACGCTCCCGCGTCACGCGCCCGCCCACCGGTTGCCCAGCTTCGACGTCGGTGAGTGATGAGTTTTTATTTTTTGCAGTACATGTCGTCTTACCTGGATCAGAACGGCAGCGCGGCGCGCACCTCGATGCCCACGTCCACCCGTTCGAGGCGCAGCTCCTCCCGGGCTGCGAGCCACTCGAACTGGGCTACACGCAGCTCCAGCAATGCGGCGACGTCGAGCCCTTCGCCGCCGGGTTGAACATCGCGCCATACGGCTTACCCGACCGCTCGCCCGCCCTCGACGTCGAGTCCGTTGCCGGGCTCGACGTCGCGTCATCCGCCTTGCGCGCGTCAGCGCACGGCGTGACGCTCTCCCACCGCTCGCCCGCCTTCGACGTCGGGCCCGGCAACGGACTCGACGTCGCGTCACCCGCCTTGCGCGCGTCAGCGCACGGCGTGATGCCCATCTGTCCCGCGCCTGCCGTCACCTTCCCGCTTGCACAACCCGCGGACGGCTTTAACGCCGAGCCCGTCCACGCGCATATCGCGGTCAGCGGCGCATCGCGCACCGTCCCCGATTCTGCGTACGGCGCAATGCTCGACGCCGAGCTCGAGCAGCTCGACGCGGGCATGCACCGGCCTGCCATGCTGCACCAGCCCGCCTATGCGCCTTTCCAGCACCCCGATGAGTACGTTTACGCGGACGGCACGATGCTCGACGCGCAGCCCGAGTGGGTTGACGCCCATCATCAGCCTGAGCTCGATAGAGTCGAAAACGGCGCTGTTGCTGCGCCGACGGTCGACGCTCTCATCGACGAATTCATTGACGAATTCGTCGCTGAATCGGCGCTCTTACCAATCCCCGCGCCCATCCTCGTTCCGCGCGCTGACGCCACATCGAGCACGCTCGCGCCCGTTCTCGTCCCGCGTGCCCGTCCCGATTCCTTCCTCGTTGACGCCGCCTCGCCCTCTGCGGTCGATCCGCGCGCCGCTGCCCGAGCAATTGCTCGTTCAAACCCACGTGCTCCGAGGTCTCGCATCGCAGCAGAGTATCCTGCAGAATACGCGGCGCTCAAGGCACGGCGCTTCGATCCGCGCGGGTGGCATGGCAAGGGTGTCGACTTCACCAAAATTGCTCGTACGCCTTATTCGCGACTTGACGCCAAAATCGCAATTTTGAAGGACTCTATTCGGGAGATCTGACTTGACGGAAATGGGAGTTTGGGAGTTTGGGAGTTTGGGAGTTTTGGGAGTTTTGGGAGCTTGGGAGTCTGGGAGTACTGACTTAGGTAGACTTAGTGGGAGTTTTGGGAGGTAGGAGTTTGGGGAGTACTGACTTAGGTAGACTTACAGGGTGGAGAAGCCCAGGATGGGCCAAAAGAGTCAATTGGACTCTGGGAGTTGTGGGAGTTGGGAGTGGGAATATGTACATAGGGAGTAGGAGTAGAGAAATTCAGGAGTATTCCTGAGAAAACTGGGAGCAGCAAACCAGAAAAGAACTCAAGGCCATAACCCCCCGAGAGTTCAACGCTTGTCAAAAGTCGTTGCAGCGTCAGGGCATCGTGCACCAAAAGCAAGAGCTCTACCTGTCGGCCTTTACAGCAGAAGAACGCGGGCGTATCGAGAGACGCCTTGAGTGGAAGTTTCCCGACCAGCACTATCACGAACTCGAGATTGATGACATTGCGGACGCGGTTCGCTTCCTGGCAAAAAACTCGATCGCTGAGATGCCGGGCGCGATTAAACTCGCGTACTCGCCGATTGCAATTGATTCGCGCGAGGTCTCAGTGTCGGTGCAGCCCCGGCAGCCGTCAAACGCGAAGGTCCCGATGATCGCCTGATCGCGAGTGTCGCACAGCTCATCGAGGAAAAGTTGGAAGCGCGACTTGGCCCGGCTCGACCAGTGCATAATCACACGCACGCAACAGGCCCTAGCGGGTATGCCGCGGGAAGATTTGGTCCTCCCCGAACGGGTGATACCACCTCCCGGATTGGACACGACCGTTGTCTATTCTGTGACGAATCGGGACACATGATGCGTCAATGCCCCATGCGTCAGGAATACCTGAATGCGGGAAAGATAACGGAAGATCCATTGGGAAGGATGGTATTCCCAGGCGGACTGATGATTCCGGGTCCTCGCGAGAAGCCCATTCGCAAGCGTATTGACGAGTACTGGGAGGCTCAGGCACGGTCGCACTACTACGATTCCGTGATGCTGTTGGACGGCGACGTTGACCCAGTCGATTACGAAGACGACCAGTTGCTCCCCGAGGAACGCGAGTACCAGGCGTTTCTTATGATGCGCGAACAAGTGCACAACTACGAGACCACTGGGCGCTTTCGACCGAGCAATAAGAAGTTCGATGGTGTAGAACTTCCGGCGCGACGCTGGGGGCCAGCCTCGCAGCAGAAGAACACAGAACGGGTACCCGGAATCCTCCCCGTCCCGGCAGCTGCTCGCGCCAGCACTCCCGTCAGTCAACAAGCTCCACCTCAACGCGCACCAGAGAGGCCGGCCGATCTGCAGGTCCCAATTCCACTCGACGAGGTAGCTCGCAAACACGCCGACCTGACCAAGAAAGCCGCAGACAAGATGGAAGAAGCCGGCGTGACATTTCGTAACAAGGCTCCCGCAACCGACGATTCGATGGCCGAACAACTGTTCACGCGCGTACTCGAGCTTCCAATCACGACAACAATTCGGGAACTGCTCGCAACTTCAGGAGACATCCGCCGCTTGGCACAGAAGTACACTACGACGAGGCGAACTCCTGTGAGCGAAGTACATATCATCGACCAGGACGACGGCGACGACGGCGACGTCAATGACGTGTTTCAAGTTGTTGCGTGGGAACAATTGCTGCAGCGGACGCCTTCGGGAGACTTCGCGGCGCACGAGTCGTTACCGTTGATGGTCATCACCGCCGACATCGAAGGAGTCCCCATCGAGACAATCATCGACACAGGGTCGACTATCTGCTGCATGAGTGATCGCGTATGGAGGAAGATTGGCTCACCCGTGTACTCGGAAAAGTCAACCAACATGCGCGACGCGAATGGCAACGTAGCCGGCACCTTGGGCGCGATTGTCGACCAAGAAGTCATCATCGGAGGACTCAAGTTCTTCATCACCATACACGTCGTCCCGAACGCGCCATTCAGTCTCATTCTCGGAACACCCTTCTGCGCAATCGCCTCGATCGAAATCTCGTACCGCCCTTCGTCCGAAATGGTGCTCAAAATCACCGACCCGAATACGGACAAGACCGTGCTTATTCCCGGATCCGCCAAGCCGCGCCGCGCTGTCGCGTTCGCGCGCACTGTAGACTCGCCTAAGGATTTTTGATGCGGAGAGAACGCGCCTCTCCGTTCCGCAATATACAACCCCTGTTCTTCTATGATCGTCTTGTGGGCGTTTCGCAAGATGTTCGCGAAAGGTTCAAGGACCCTGTCATCCTTGCGATGTTTGGGTTCACGCTGCTAATGTCACTTCCCAAAGAGTTAGTTCCCGCTTGGGTTCGCGCTCTTGTTCTCGGGATTGCGGCAGGACACGCGGGTACCTTGATTCTTCAGCAGCCGGAGACAGCTGCGAGGATAGAAGAAGTTGTGGAGGACAAAAACCCTCGGCGACGTCGACGGTCGCGCAGAGGTCGCAAGAGAGGTAAAGCAAATGTACTAACCACCCCGACCAATGATGACCCCTCTGAGGGAGGGGATGGTGTACAAGAAGCTTATCCCGACGAGCGACTTCTCGAGAACCGACTCCGGTATCTCTACGGCTTTGGATTCACGGAACAAAACGGCAACGGAAACGGGACGGCCCAAACAATGCTCATAGAGGATCTGCCTAACCCGGAAACGGAAGGCAAATCGGACGATCAGCCTCAAGATCAGCAACACGCAATTACGATAACATCCACGACCATTCCGATTGAGGTCTACACGCTCGATTCGGACAATCGGTTTGCGCAGCCAAGACCATACATCTTTCTCCTCAATGAAGATGGCACCCGAGTCGTCCCGCGAACGGAAGAAGACACGTGGGAACACGACGAAGACTTCGCTATGACGGTAACACTGACGATCGGCGACGACGCGCACTTCGCAATGCCTCCACGACCAGTCAAAACGGTACCGCCGCTACGATTGTCACGTGACGCGCGCAGCTTTCGGCACCCGCAAGCCATTCCCATGGGCATCAGCGAACTCGAGTTTACGTCACGCAAACCGGCTGGCATTGACACTGGCATCTTCGCGACTGTCTTTAACGTGATGGAACGGAGACAGCCGAAGGGCGAAGACAAACAGCGACCCGGGAACGCGGCAGGACTCGGACGGAGGCCCTACAAGTCTGTGTTACTCAAGGTACACCCGCAGAACGCTCCGATGCCAGAGGAATACCGGATAGTACGACGCCGACCGTCTGATCCGCTGATGACCTTACCAGTAATCGGCGCCAAACCCGCGGATTTCGTGCCCACGGCATATATGACGACGGAACGAATGGCCGGCTTCAAGATTGAGGACTCTGCGCATTTGTGGGACGAGGAAAAGAAGCTGTTCAAAGCTATCGTCGCTGCCAATGAAACCGCGTTTGCATGGACGGAGGCGGAACGAGGTCGCTTTCGATCAGACTACTTCCCGCCTGTCAAACTCGCCGTGCTTCCGCATGTGCCATGGACCAAACGTCATGTGCCGATACCACCCTCTATTCGCGACAGTCTCATCGAGCTGTTAAAGGAGAAGATCAAAGCCGGCGTATATGAAGAGTGCAACTCCTCGTATCGCAACAGTTGGTTCTGCGTCGTAAAGAAAGATGGCAAGAGTCTTCGCATAGTGCATGATTTGCAGCCGCTTAACGAGCATACCATTCGGGATGCGGGTCTCATTCCCCAGCCTGATGAGTTCTCGGAAGAGTGCGCGGGATTTACGCTATTGTCGGTACTCGACCTATTCTCATCTTACGACCAGCAACTGATTGATGAGGCTTACCGTGACCTGACGGTGTTTCAAACACCTGTCGGGGTACTACGGAATGTTGGATTGCCAATGGGGTACACGAACTCAGTTCCCATTCAGCAAGCAAACGTAACCTTCATCCTGCTCGACGAGATTCCGCGATTCGCGAACTGCTTTATCGACGACGTTGTCGGGAAAGGCTCGCGGTCGTACTACAAAAACGACGACGGGACGTACCAGACGCATCCGGACAACCCGGGAATACGGCGTTACGTATGGGAACACGCGATGACGCTAAACCGGATCCTTCATCGTTTGAAGAAGGCGGGTGCTTCCGTTTCGGGAAAGAAGGCAATCATTGCACAGCCTGAGGCAGTCATTGTGGGGTATCGTTGCAACTTCGAAGGGAGACATCCTGAGAAGGGAAACGTCAAGAAGATACTCGACTGGCCGACGCCGCAGAATGTGACACATGTGCGCGCTTTTCTTGGGACGTGTGGCGTATCGAAACTCTGGATCAAAGACTTCGCGCGTGAGGCTCGGCCGCTGTACCAGCTCACCAAGAAGGACGCAGAGTTCGAGTGGACTCCCGAGTGCGAGGCAGCGATGCAGCGGCTCAAGAAGTTGGTCACGGAAGCCCCAGGACTCAAGCCGATTGACTACGCGTCATACAACGATGTCATACTCGCAGTCGACTCGTCCGTCATTGGTGTTGGCTACATTCTGCTACAACTAGGCGACGACAAGAAGCGGTACCCATCGCGGTATGGATCCATCACGTGGAACGATCGCGAAAGTCGCTATTCGCAGGCGAAACTCGAACTACATGGGCTGTTTCGATCATTAAGGGCTGTGCGCGCATACATTTATGGCGTACACTCCTTGGTGGTAGAAGTCGACGCGAAGTACATCAAGGGAATGCTCAACAACCCGGACATGCAGCCCAACGCGACTATCAACCGTTGGATTGCGGGCGTTTTGTTGTTCAACCCGAGAATAGTGCATGTTCCTGCGACGAAACACACGGGAGCGGACGGACTTTCACGAAGACCGGCAGCACCTGAAGACGAGGACGAGCCCGACGATGCAGACGAGTGGTTGGACAAGGCTTTGGGATTTGCGATAGAACTCGAAAACGCGCGAAGACCCGTCTTCGATCACGTGTTTGAGAGCACTCCGCGACTCGCAAAGGCGTTGGGAATTCAGCTCAACGTGCCCCAGCGGCCACGTCATCAACAGGAAGTCTTCATTTTCGACGTATACGCGACGCTGCGTAGTGGTGCGAGGACGCAACCATCCAAAGTACCCCGCGGAGAGGAGTCAGACTCCGACAAAAACGCGCGCGAAAACGACGAAAATGAAGATTCTGGCGACGAATCCGTCTCAGGCGAGGAGGACGAACAAGAGCAGCAAGAAGGACGTCCCGCAAGTCCCGAACGCGAAAAGGAGCAATCGCAAGAGCCAATGCAAGAGGCGAACGGAAACTCGAATTCGGGAAATAGCAACAGGACCCGAAGGAGAAGTCAAGATTCCTAGAGGCGCAAAAGGACGACGACGCGACAAAGAGCTACCGACCATCTTCAAGTTCCTACAGTCGGGCGACCGCGACCCGAATATGCCGCGCGACAAGTTTCACGCGTTGGTACGCAAGGCATCTCAGTATTTCGTACTTGGCGACGTACTCTACCGGCGAAGCGAAGACGGAAGGCACAAGGCAGTGGTATTCGACAACGACAAGCGACTAGAGAAGATGAAGCTCGCGCACGACGAACTTGGGCACAAGGGATACTTTCCGGTTCGCGCACACGTGCGAGAACGGTATTTCTGGCACGATATGGACACGGACATTCGCTGGTATCTACGCACTTGTCATCAGTGCCAGATTCGCCAATTGGGGCACCAGCGGATTCCGCAAACGGTGCCATTCGTACCCGGCCTATTCTTCAAGTGTCACATTGACGTGATGCTCATGTCGGTAATGTCCGAAGGCAAGAAGGCGTTGGTGCAGGGCAGATGCGCGACAGCCAGCTTCCCGGAATGGAGAGCTCTCGAGAAAGTGACTGGCGTCACTCTCGGGCGATTCATTTTCGAAGAGATACTTTGCCGCTGGGGAGTTCTCGCAGAAATCGCTACCGATAACGGCGCGGACGTCGTAAAGGCAGTCGATTATCTCAGTGAGAAACACGGGATCCGTCATATTCGCATATCGGCGTACAATTCGCGAGCAAATGGCATAGTCGAGCGCAAGCACTTTGATGTGCGCGAATCACTCATGAAGGCGTGTGGTAACAAACCACAGAAGTGGGCCTCTAAGGCACACTCAGTCTTCTGGGCGGAACGCGTGACGGTAAAGAAGCACCTCGGAATGTCACCGTATCGAATGGTACATGGATGCGAGCCCGTGCTCCCTCTCGATTTTGAACAGGCGACCTGGCTTGTCCCGCCAATGCAACCCCCGATGACAACGGAGGAGCTTATTGCAACACGGGCGCGTCAGCTGGAGAAACGAGACGAGGACATTGCTGCGATGAGGGAACGAGTGCGGCAGTTCCGCGCAAAAGCGGCTGAGCGTATGCTCAAGAGCTATCACGGACTCAAAGCACCGGGCAACATTGCGCCAGGCACGCTCGTACTGGTCAAGAACTCGAGAATCGAACTAGAGCACAATCGGAAACCAAAACCGAGATGGCTAGGGCCGTTTATTGTGCTCAGGAGACATTCGGGAGGATCATACATTTGTGCGGAACTCGACTCTGCAGTAATTGTGGATCGAATTGCGGCAGCACGTGTACGCCTCCTCTATCACGCTCGTGCAAATGTGCGTTACAACGTCAAGCAAATCGTGGAGAATACGCCGCAATACGTTTGGGAGCGGGCGAACGCGCCGCAACCAGTCGACGACGAAGAAGATGAAACCGAGCTCGACGCCGACCCCGGGACCAACGACAATTAACGAAGTTCATTCATGCCAACACTCTCGGCTCGGCAAAAATATTTATTTTCGACTTTTGTTACACTCAGTAAGTAGTTCCGGAGCCTTTTTGCACTCATTTTTGCGTTTCAGACTTCAAGTTCACTCTGTACAACAAAGACGAGACAAGTTCGATGTGATTGGGGGCGACTTTGGTCGCAAACGAGTACAAAAGGGGCGCGGAGGCCAATTCGGCGAGAACGACATACGGGACGCCACATGCGAAACGCGAGAAGCTACCTACGGGACACTCAAGAAGCCTTGCTCATCGGACGCGAGGGCACCTTCGGGGTCGCCAAGGGGGCGAGCTCGTCGACGAGCTCTCCTTCGCATCAGCCTCAGTGCCGGCGGCGATGGCGCGCTCCCGCGCGAGCCGCGTGGATTTCCTTCATTTCCTGCGTGAACCCGGGCAGGGTGGCACGGATCTCCGACAAGTCGAGTTCGAGGGCCTTGAGGCGCGTCGAGTGTTCCGTGAGGAACGCGAAGGGCATCATGAGAGCGTTGACGAGCTCCTCGTCGCGCTTGAAGAAGTGCTTGAGCAGCAACTCGAAGTCGAGGTAGCCTGTGTTGCGAGCGATGTTCTCCTGAGACGAGGGCGACACCCTGTACGGCACGAACTTCTCGTCGCGCAGGAATGGCGGCGCAAGGATGTCGGGCTTGAAGTCCGAGTCCGTCTTCGTGCGCTTGCGGGGAGAAAGCGTGGACGAACCCGCGATCGGCGACGAGTCGCGCTTTCGCTTCTGCAACAAGTGATCAGTGGAATATCGAGGCGCGGGAAAGACGAAGGACGAACCGAGGCGCTCTCGACGTACTCGTCACCGTCCTCGGGCTCCGGCGTGGGCGTGTGCTCGGCCTCCTCGTCGCAGAGCGTGAAGCAGACGCGCTTCGAACCGTGGCTGCGCCAGCAGGCGTAGCAGGCCTTCGTGTCCGCCCACTGGAGGCAGTTGCGCCACTGGAAGTTGGGCGCGACTTGAGAGCGACTTTCCCCTAAGCCACGGCACCACTCGCAGAGGAAGGCGGACATGATGGCTGTCGACGTGTGCGGGTAGAACGAGAGCATGAGGAGCTTCTTCTCCTCGGGGAACTGGCGCAGCGGGGAAGGCATCTCGTCGAGCTCGACGCCGAGGCTACCGTACAGCGAGCGGATCGTAAGCAGCGCGTTGCGGTGCGCAGAGCCGAAATCGAAAGTGTACGCCCCGAGATCGAGGAGGCGAGTCGCTTGCCGCTTCCAGTGATTGTAGGCGCGAGCGGGACGAGGGCCCTGGTCGTTGTGGCAAGCGCCGGCCGCGAACTTGTATGCCAGAAAGAGGCGCGCAAGGAAGATAAAGGCGGGGCGGTGCTCCTCGTCGAGCTCCTCGTAGCACTCGGAGGGGATGACGCAGTACGCGGCCAACATGAAGCAACACACGGGTTCCGAGTCGTCGTCGTAGCCAGCGATCTGCGAGACCGTCAGCATAAACGCGCGCTACCAATATCGTACCACGTACCGGGAAGTGGGAGAGAATCTCATGCTCGTTCTTGCCGGTGCGAATGGCCGTGAGGAATAGCACGAACTTGTTGGCGTCAAGGAGAGCGTCACAGCGCGGCTGGTCGCCGTGGCAGCAGACGAAGGACGAAGGAAGCGAAGAGTCCAACACGGGCGGGTCGTCAGGAGCGTTCCAGTATTCAGCGAGGGCCGCGAGATCCACGGGCACGGGCTCCTCCACGGGCGGAGGCGGTGGCTCCACAGCGCGCGCGCGACGACCACCAGCCTTGGCCTTGGCCTTGCCCTTGCTGTTCTTCGGGGGTCCCGTCTTACGAGAGCGGCGGCTGGACATGAGGGAAAACGCAATGAGAGCAATGCGGGACAGGAACCAACTTATATCCTCAGACAGGGGGTATTCAGTTCTAGCCCTTCACAAACGACTTGGACGAATTCGGGACGGTCAGTACGGTTTGCCGTGCAACGGCAGCCTCAGAACAAGCAGCCTGCGGTCCCGAATGTTCCACGCAACGAGTACCATTCACCCGAGTCAACTTCAGCAAACTCAACTCGCGACAAACACGTGGCGGTGCAAGAAATCAATGCTATTCCGCGGGAACACTTCCAAGAACATGTCAACTGTCAAACAACTCGACCCTGAGGCGCCGGCGCCGCGTTACTCCGGACGGCCGAACATCGGGACACTGGACCGCCACGCACTCGGATCAGCAATCAAGTCGCGAATACGAAGACGGAACGCACTCAAAAGTCAAGGCCTCGAAAGCGTCAGCATGTTCACCAGTGGCGTACAGGCCGCCGTTAATGTTCTGACGCGAAAGAACGTCGTGGACGATCTCGGCACGGATGTCTTCAGGGATGAAGCCGTCAGTACGGGAGAAGGTCGCGAAGCGGAACGGGTTCCGTTCATCAAGCGCCCCATATTCCCAAAGGCTAGCGGTAGCTGTCGGGATTTCGGTGGTGAACGGCTTGATAACGTTGAACATGGCCATGAGACCCTAGGAAGGACGAACGGAGCGGAAGTCGCGAGCGACGTTCGCGTGGATGCGCTCGAGTACCTGATACTGCGTTCCAACGAACTTGGCGTATTCGCGATAGATGCGCGCGAGTCCGGCGTAATGGGCAAGAATCAGAAGCGTGTTCTGCGCGGGCGTTCAGCCTCTTCAAACGCTATTCCGAATGCGGCGACTCACGGAGATTGCGGGCCAGTGCGAGATGAAGAACCCGACTTCATCGGCGTGCGCTTGGTCAGGAGCGCTCACAAGGCGCCCGAGCTGCGTACCGATATCCTGAGCAACGGTGGCATAGAAGTCAAACGCAAGGACAGTAAACTGTCCCGGGTAGACCTTTGCGGGTTCCGGCATCTCGGGAGTCGGGGCGTTTGGATCGAAGTACGTCGAGAGACCAGCCAAGGCAGGGTTCCATCCAAGGGCCATTGAGTCTTGAGATGCGAGCGTCTGGATAACTTTGGCGGCCGTTTTGGTGATGCTATCAAGGGCGCGATAATTCTCGGACACCGCGCGCGAGATGGCCGCGAGCTGAGCATGTTGCGTGGCGATAGCCTCGTCGATTTCGCGATGACGCTCAACAGCGCGACGGGCGACGTGGGCGAACGACAGGAACGTCGGGAAGACGTAGACCTGAGAGAGGGAGGTATTGACGAAAGACTGCATGATGAATGCGGGTTGGAGGACACGACTTAGCATTCCGAGGACCTTTTATGGCGACGCGATTTTGCGGGTCCCTGATGCTTCGCAATTTGATGCACAGGGACGTGCACATTCAAAGTACCCCGCGGATGATCGGGCAGAAATTGACACGCCGGAAAAATCGCGTCCCTTTCAAGATAAAGGCGACATAGCAAGACACAATACAAACTCGAATACAGTACTACCACACCTCCCGACAACAACGAAGACCGCAAATCAACAAGAACAGCATCCCGAAATGGAACACGCGACGCACACCGGCAAGACCCGACATCTCTCCAGCATGGACAACTTGGCGACAACGGCTCGGCGACCACAATCCCTTCTATTGGACCTCAAGCACGACTCCCGGATTTGCCTTTCGAGACTCCCAGAGTATGCGCGAAGGACGAACGATCCGTCTCTAAGAGCAGGCGAGCATGTTCCGCGTTTGCCTCCCGAAAGTGTCCCAGCACACGACCGCGTGCTACTCCGGCAAAGACACCACGACCACGAAGGTGCGCAGTCGCCCTGGCTGCGAAGGAATATTCTCGACGCCGCTGTCTCCGGTTCCAAGGGATCACCAGCAACCGAGAACGATCCTGACTCATTCACCCAAAATCGTTATCGGCACCTGCGCATTCGCGAACACGTCACCCGCGACCTCGGACCATATCCAGACCAGGGTCTAGGGCATCCTTCCTCTCTACTGTCCCTGAGCATGTGCACCCTGAGAAACCGGGGAAATGCGGAACACGAAACCCATACTAGGGGAATCCCGTCATCGTGATCGCAGCGCACTTTCCCACGGTCTATGGCGTCATCCAAACGGCAGGGCAGGCCGCAGCACACTTGTGGACGATCGGTAGTCTTTCCTCGGAGCAAATTCTGAATCACACGCTCACGGGATCGGCCTCTCATTGGCTCCCGAGAATGGATTGCGCAACCCGCAGGCGCGCGCAGTCCGCATGTGACAATCGGGAACTCTTCCTATCGCATGGGCATTATCGGTACAGCTCGGGACATGGTCTTGATTGGCTTGGCATTCTCCTGTATAAAACGCGATAGGTAGTTAGGTAGTTTTCCCTTAGCACAGCGGCTCACGAGCATCCGGCTCACCAGTAGTTCAGTCTCGCGCACTCCGGCGCCCAGTTCTCGTACTCGCACCCGTCCTCCGTTCTAGTCCGTACGCAATCGAAGTCTCAGTCACCCTCTGCCATCTCCGTTGGCCTCAAGTCTCGTTTTCCCCCTTCCCTCGGTGCGTAGTCGCGACTTCCGTGATTGCACACCATCCTCCCTCCTCTCCTACTACGACTTCTCCATCCGAACCGTGCTACTTCTGTTCGTCGCGTTCGCACGCAGTCATAGACTTCGCCAGTGCAGCGACGAAGAAAAGACGCACTCCCGTCTCACAATCCTCCTCTCCCGTGCACCCTCTTCTCGTAGACGACTCCACACGAGTAGTCTCGAGCTCTCCGAATACGAATTCGGGTTCCCCCTCGTCTTTGTGATCCTCACTCGGGTTTTGATCATACACACTCGAGACCATATCCCCGTTTCACCCCTACCTCTATATCTATTCTCTCGTGTGTTGGGTATACTCCACCCACCCACCCTTTTGATCTGCGGCGCCTCCCTACTCCTGGATTCATTGTCTTAGTCTTCCCTGGCTGTTCAGCGCTGCGAAGGACCGAGGTGTGCAAGTGCGTGGGACGCCCAAACGCTCGATTGGCAGCCAGGACAGCGTGCGCGGGGTATCGGTTAAGCACACATGGGTGGGGGACGTTGATACGCGTTGACCAAGCCTTGGGGCAGGCGGAACGCAGCAGGGGCCGGCGAGGGGGAGCGGAAATGGTCCGGCCGAGGCAGTGCATGGCAACGGCGGCATCGGCGAGCATAGCGCGTTGTAACTTCGCATGGGACTCCGGAGGGGTGGTGCAAGGGTGTCGGCAAAGTTTGGAAGCCATCGGCCTATAGGGTGTTCGTCGGCGAAGCGATTCGTGCGGACTGCGAGCGGGATTTGCCGGACGTCGTTGCGAGGGGCGACCAAAGGGAAAACTACAACTCCAGAAGGGTCCGGAACTTGAGGGTAAGGTTTGGGAAGCGTGCCGAAGGGCGGTATGGGGTTAAAGGAAGGCCGAGAGGCGGCCAGGGGGTCCGGGAGGGTTCGGGTCCAAGGGGGCGGCCACCAGAAGCTTGGACTGAGGCCAGGGGATTCTGTGGGCGAGATCGGTCCTATATCCAAGGTCCAGGTGGTATAAGCGAAGGGGATATCGTGGAGACCGCCGGGGCGGGCACTCGCAGCTCCGCTGGGGGTAGGAGGAAGTAGAGAGCGGATAGAAGAGGATAGAGGGGGGGAGGAACTGAGTACCCGGAGTGGACGGGGTAGGTTGGATCTTATGTCACGGTGTGCTGCATACACCACCGACCAGGAGGCGTAGCCGACCAGGAAGGGTACTCAGGAGGGGAAGGTCGAACACATAATAGACCAGATCCAACCTAGGGTACATCCGAGGGCAATCGCCGGTACATATAGTCCGATCGGAGGCAAACCGGATCCGAACGCTCCAGACAACAAAGGAAGCCAACCAACACCAAAGAGAGGTCCGGAAGCGATGGGAAAGGCATCGGGGAAGTCACCGAGGGTAATCGGGAGCCAATGGAAGCAATGGGGGGTAAAGGGAGTCAAGGGAGGGTCAAGAAAGAGTGAAGCGTCGCGCCGAAGGCGCAGAACGGCTCCGGACGAAGGGGATAAAGGATGTCCGTGCCTATGGAGGGTATCAGGCGGGTATCCGAGACAGACCGAGGTGTCCTTGCATGTATGCACGCACTGACACCGGGGGCGAAAGGCGCCGACGCAATGGCGAGCGCAGCAGCGAGCGCAACGCGTCGGCGAGCGAGGTACGGGCGCACCACCCAACAATCAACACTCCCACTCCATCCGGACAGCCTCCGGACCATGGACCATGCCGCGCGCGGACCAAGGAGAGTGTGGCGGCCGAGGTCCGAGGTGCCGGAGCGGTCGAGCATCCAGGGGACAGAGGGTGACGGATGTACGTCGGCACGATCGTTGCAGCTTCACCTGTACTCCCAGCGCACACGGGCCATGCAGGGCAATACCCGAGGTGTGGTGTGCGGCATCTCCGAAGGTGTAGGCCGTAATGTGACACCGAGGAGACGGACCGACGAACGGCTACACACTGGTTGGAAACCAACGCAGCGGTGATCGACAACAATGGCAATAGCGCGTCGCATCCAAGGACCGAGGTTGACAGGGGTCCGGTGACGCCGAGAGAAGGTAGCCGAGGTGCCAGCGGTCCGGAGAGGCATGCGGAACGGGTATATCGGTCCGACGGAGCGGGTGAAGCGGCGAAAGAGATCCAACGGAAGCGGTGTATGGGCAAGATCGCCGCGCACCGTAACACCCGACCCGAGAGATAGGTCGCGGTGAAGAGAATCTTCTCGCGGGACGTCTGGTACTTCCGAGGGTTGGCGAGGAAGTAGGTTTCGTAGTCGATGAGGAATCCGCGAAGTTTGTTGGCGTTTTCGCCGTCGAATTTGTCAGGTTTGGCGGCGTCGATGCGAGAGCCGCTGTCGCGGTCGACGAAGTAGACACGAGGGACGTTGTCTTGTTGATCGTGGAATTGTCGTTCGCGATCGACGTCCGAGTCGTAGCCGTCCGACGGAGGGTCAAAGGGAGGTCCCGGGGGACCAGGAGGATCGTTACCGCCACCACCGCCCCCACCGCCGCCACCTCCAGGAGGAGGGTTCGGAGGGTGCGAGCCGTGCGAGTGGTGCGAGTGGTGCGAGTGGTGTGACGAGGGCAAGGGAGCACCTCGATGACCACCACCGCCACCGCCGCCTCCACTGCCTCCGCCTCCACCGCCGCCACCTCCGCCACCCCCGCCGCCACGCCGAGGCGTGTTAGGGGTGCCGGATGGGAAGAAGCCGCGGAACGACGAGGAGTGCTGCGAAAGACGAGGAGTCGAGCGAGAGCCGGTGTACGGGACGAGCGCAAGAGGGTGTCGAGAGCCGAGCGAGTGAGTCGAGGGATGCGAAGGCGATCGCGTCGTGTGACTTGAGGGAGGGTAGGAACCACTTGGGTCCGCGCGTAGTGTGGACTGGGCCGGCGAGAAACGCGAGGTGTGAAGGGAGCCGGAGAGAGTGTGTTGCGAGAGGATTTCGTCATCATCGTTCGGCGGTTGCGAGTGCCGAGATGATCCAAAGCGGCTAGTGCCCGACATTGAGACTGTTGGCGAAGGCGTAGCCGGCTGAGGAGGTTGTTGGTCGCGAAGACGAGCCTGACGACGGGCTTCGCGAAGGATAGCGTCGGGGGAGTCGAGTAGAGGATGAGGTTCTTCCTGGTTTCTTCTGAGATTCTGTCGAGTCCCAAAGGCCATACAGCTCGAGCAGAGCTCGAGTTACGAAATACTGTTAAGCCTGCTGTGCCTTGGGGGTTTGGTTGCAAGGATAGTCGAACGTCCGGGCGCAGAGAACACTCGAACGAACAACTAGAGCCTTCGGTGCATTATTGAGCACACCGGCTACGTCGAGTAGCACGACCGAAGGGACCACGAGCAACAGAGGACTCAGACGAGTAAGTCGGGCGAGGGAAGAACCCAGAGGCGAAGTCGAGAGAGAGAGATAGAGTGTGCGAGGGGCACGACTATGTCGATTTCGTAACTGGGGAGCTAGATACAAAGTCGAGGGTCTTTTATACCTGGGGAGGTGATCCGATGTAATCGGAGTGTATCCTAGAGACGAAGGAGAGGGGGCCTCAGATCAATAGAGATCTTCGTCATCGGCCGATAGGATGAGTAAGAGCGAGTGGGTAAGGTATCGGGGGATCGGACGAATGACGAGAGGCGAATGACTAAGACGAGTGGAGCAAACCGGATATGAACACTATCGATACAGTAGAGACAAGACGAGTTAGGTGGATGTATGCGAGTAAGGAGACAAGCTAGAGATGAGAGGGAGAGGTCTAGAGGTAGAGGACGATGAGGAGAACATATCCCGAGCATATGAACACGAGGGGAGATAAGCTGGGTATTCGGAAGCTTGACCGAGTTGACCGAGTTGGCCGAGTGACGTAGAATGACGCCGAGTGATGCCGAGCGCACGTGGGGTCCGCGGACCGGGGCACGGGCGTAACACTGCGTGCTCGCTACAAACCCGGATGGCAGTTTCATGGTCCCCAGCGTGAGCTCGACAATCTCACGTTCTACGAGCGACATCCTGATGCGAGGCCATTGGTTGTACGTTCATTCCCTTGGTCGTATGCTGGTCTGACCCCTAGCTCACTTCCTTGTCCAGCCATTTGCAACACGTACCGCAGAGGCAGTACGACTACACACGGGCGAACCAGTTGTGCTCAAAATTCTCTGCACGGGTCCAAAGTACCCAACGTCTAGTGTAGCCGGAGTCCGGTTCGCGAACCTTCCGAACCCCGAACCGAACCCGAACCGAACCGAGGTTCGGGGTGGTTCAGGTTCAGGTTCAGCAGCTGGCCGAACCTCGTCCGCACCCTGTTCGAACCGAACCGAGCCTCCGAACCTGATCACACTTGAGTATGGCTTTGTGTGTTGATCGTGTGCATCTGGGACATGAGATGACCTGGGACAGTTCATACAATGCATGTTGCCCCTAACCCAGGGTCCTCGGCTGATCTCCAGAGCTGCTTGGGAGGTGCTGGGTAGCAATCAAGATGATGTAATCCATTCCCACAAGCTGATATGCTAGACACCAGACTTGAGATCAGCATTTCAGGGGCTTAATAACAGTGATATTGATCAATATAACATTATAGACACTAAGTACTACACCTATGTACACTGAGGGGTGTTCAAGACAACGTTATCTATATCTACACAGTGTTCGAGGTGCGAACCCCGAACCGAACCTCAGGTTCGGGTTTGATGGTTCGGGAGGAGGTTCGGTTCGAGGTTCGGAAAAAAGGCTCCCGAACCAAACCAAACCGAACATCGGCTACACTATCAACGTCCCATGAGCTCAAGATCCTGCGCTTTCTCAACGCGGAACCCAGACGCTCGCATCCTCACAATATCTGCGTGCCCATTCTAGAGACTTTCGACTTTCCGAGCATTCCTGGCCAGGCGTCGACCTTCCAGTTTTGCTTTATTGCGATGCCTGCCCTTCGAGACTTCGCTGCTACTATGGATTGCGGCGTGCAGGGCTATAAATATGACTTATTCCGTCAAGGATTGCAGGTATGAAGGCGGCAGCCGCGGACGTGGTAGCAATGAAGTTGACCATTGGATCTCAGGGACTTGCATACCTTCATTCGCAGGGTATAGCGCACTGGTAAGTGTTCTCGTCCCTGCCACCCGCGGTGACATTCACAGGCTACTCCAGCGACCTCGGATGTTCCAATCTCATGCTCACACGCGAATGGCCGTTTCGTCTTTTCTTCATCGACTTTGGCTTCGCCAGGACATTCAAGCCCGGGTGTCAACAGCCTCGGGTGAATTGGACGGGCACGCAAACACGTTTGCCCGAGGTACCCGCTGACGGTTCTGGTGCATCATCGTACAACCCCTTCAAAGGCGACGTATTCGCGTTATGCCACGCGTTGAGTGAGAATCTACTACGTGAGCCCTGCCGGATTTTTCAGTTGACAAAACCAGTGGGTTCATTTCAGTTTCCGTACGAGGAACATACATATTTGGAAGAGCTAGGAGCCTTGATGATGGCCGAGAACCCAGACGATCGACCTACTGCTGCAGAAAGCTTGGATATATTCGATCGTCTCATCCAGGACGTGCCCTGGCAGGCATTCTTTCGACGGACGACGTCGTTCGGTGCAGAATTTGATCTGGACGGGCGTCGGGCTCAGATACGCGCCGTAATTGGATGGATCACTGGCGGTCTCCGCTTTGCGTTCAAACTATGGAACCCATTCAAGCCATGGCCTTGCTGACAATGTGAATACGGCTATTGATTGCTCTGGTTTCGCGTCCCTGACCTCGCACGGAGATGCATTTCCAATCTGAGTAGGGCCGCATGGTATCCGCAGATACGGCGCAGGTTCGGATTCGTGAAGAAAATATGAGGGGTTACGATGCTGTGGCTGAGAGTACAACTACACGATGCAAACAGCACTCTGGAAGGGATCAAGATTCGGATACGGGCAATGGCTTGTGGATCTACAGCTGGTGAGTGTGGATGCCTAAAAGCAGGACGAAGCGCACCTCTGCTGCGAGTCTGGTCCAATCGTTGAGTGCACGAATATATTCGTCTGACACCTCGTCGACGGCAAAGTCGGCACCCCAGACAAGCAGGGAATCGAATTTCCCAGTTGGAAGGAGAGAACGCGAGGCCGATGTGTTTTCTGCCAGTAAATCCGGGTCAGTCGGAGGGTCGACGTCCATTTCGGCCTCAGCTGGCTCATTCTCGTCCGGCACAGTTGAAGAGCGCGTCCTGCGACCCTTACGACCAGCGGACGTGGCTCTCGGCTTTTTCGGAGACGTTGGGCGGCGCGTTGTGTGTGCAGCGAGGGGAGCGTCGCTCTGCAGTACCAGGCCCGCGTAGCCTTCGGGCAGGGCAACGCGCGTGCCTTGGATGGTCCGCCCCCGGAAGGTCGCCGTATAAGTATCTCGCTTGGGTGGTGCTGGAGAGTTGGCGTCGTCCGATGTTGGCTCAGACTTCGGCTCTGGCTCTTTCGTGGGTGCCACGCGAAAATAGGTTGAGAACGGCGCCGGGCCAGTATACGCGATACGAAACGGCATGAGGTTCGGAAATGCGTCAGGCAGCGACTGCACGGGCTGGATGGCAATAGACGCGTCGGACATGTTCTGCACGGTTGGCGTGCGAGGGAGAGGCCTAGTTCAGTCGGAGTTCGGAGCGCGTCCCGCATCTTTCCTTCCCCCGACATGCCGCCGCGCAAAAGACCTGCAGCAGCGGCAGAAATCGAGGACCCACAGACTTGCGCTCACGAGAATATGATCTTTCAACCCTCGGCGCATGCCCAGCAAGCTGGATACCGCTCTCGTACTTTGAAACACCTTGCAACTGCTGCCGCACTGCCCGTAACCAGCTTACAGGAGGATACTTTCCCATACCCTCTCGTCCTTCCAGAAGACGATCTTGCAATGGATCCTGTCTATCCTGCTCAGAGTGTGGCCGAATGGACCAATGAGCCTGACAGGAATGCGGTCGTACCAGAACGCAACGTCCTCTACGTGGCAGCACCTCCAAAGATCGCGTCTGATGCGCAGTTCGTTCAGAAGTGGGTGACATGTAACAATTCTGGCGCTTCCGGCTCAAAGCCAAACATGGAGGACGTCAGAGAATACCTTGCGGCCTTTTACTACGGCATGCCTGTGCGGACCTACCCCGGCCCGCTGACTTTCTCCTCCTGGACGGGTTCCTCTACTGCAACGCCTCGATACATCGGTATGGACACAGCTACGGAACGCATCCGTATAAGGACACGGGCGTGTCCCGATAAACAGTACACGCGCCAGCTCAACTCTGACGACCTGCTCGACGCAGTGATGTCGATATTACCGGACGACGCATATGCGTTGATCATGCTCGTCGAACACGACATGTGGGAAACTAAGGAGGACGACTTCCTCTGTGGCAGGGCATACGGCGCCAGTCGCATCGCCGTAGTATCGATGGCGCGATATAACCCAGCCTTGGACGCTGTGCAACGAGTCGAACGTCTCCACGCGTGGCCTGCATCCCATTGTGCGGCATACGTGCACGCACAGTGCTCCGGCACATCTCAGAACAAGAAGCGCAAGGGCGGTCCGGATAGTGGCAAATCCTCTGTCATCGCGGACGACGTTCCGCCTTTACGCGCAGCTCTATCCGCGTATACGTCCTACAAGGGAGTACAACCAGAGCCGGATTTATGGCTCTCGCGTATCTGCCGCACTGCGTCGCATGAACTCGGACACTGCATGGGCTTCGACCACTGCGTCTACTTTGCATGCGCAATGCAGGGAACGGCATCCATGGGCGAGGACGTCCGCCAACCGCCGTACCTCTGCCCTGTAGACCTCACGAAGTTGCTGCGCGCGACAGGTGGCAACGCAACGGAGCGCTACCAGTCCTTGCTGCAATTCTCTCGCAAGCATGCAGGCGAGAGCAGCCTCTTTACCGCGTACGCAGCCTGGCTCGAGCGTCTGTTGGAAAAGTCAGAAAGCTAATTCGATTCGATTCATCGTCCGTGCTTGGCGTACTACATGTGCGTACTTATTATACTAAACGAAAGTAAGAGTAACGGGGGGGGTTCGTTTTGCAAGTCGAGTCAAGTGATTCCTCCTGCGCTACACTTTGCACGCCCACTTGTGCGCGTGCGGCAGGTTTTACATAGGGGAGATGTCGGTCTTACACGTCGTACTGCGAGGCAGAGGCAGTTAGAATAGTAACAATGAGGGAGCAAGTCCTTACCTGAATAACGAGCGATTCGGGCCACGGAGTGATCGTGCCCTTGGCGTTGATATACAACTTACGCGGCGCGCCGTGCCAGTTGAGCGTAATCCTAGAGAGACCGCCACCATGGTGGATAATAAGAATGAGACTCGACAAGAGTACATTACACGCACCTATTTAGCTGCCCAGAGCGTCCAGGAGCGCGACGGATGTTTTTGAGGCTGAACACAGCACGGATGACCTGGGGCATCGTCTGTACGCCAAATGAGCAAGGGATCCCTCTCAACGGCGCGAGGTACAAGATTCCCTACCTTTTCGAGGAACTCGTCGTTGAGCATCGTCTGAGCGCCGTGCCTGAACAACAGGTAGTCCCTATGCGCACGCTCCGGGTCGATGGCATGATGACAGTCGGGACCGAACGCCTCAGGCTGCAAAGGTGGGGTATTCAGCGCTGTAGGCCAGGGTCGAGTATAATGAGACACTTACGTCTAGGTTCGCCTTTGCGAGGCTGACGAAAACCCGTTCTCCCCTGTTGATGCGGAGCTTCGGCAGCCCGGGGCCCTGGTCCACCTCAGTGTCCGCAGCAACGTCTCTGAACAAACCAGGGGTCTATAGAGAAGTTAAGACAAGCTATGCGGACGAAAGTCAACCATGTCGTACCTGCGGATCGAGACCTGGGGAACACATCGCGGCATCTCAGTAACTATCCGAGCGGAGGTGTCTAACACTCACGAAGGGCCTCAAGGACGTATCCCGTCAAGAGACGGTTCGACTCATCGTCCACGCGCAACGCAAGCCTGCATATGTGCTCCTTCTGAGCGTGGTGATGCTCCTCGAGGTAAAAGTTGATAATGTGCGCGGCGGCTAAACGGAATCAGTTGTGGCAACGAAGCAAAGGCCCAGGGGGGAAATCAAGGCAGACCTTGTCCATAATCAGGCACGCTCGCCACGACAGTCCCGAGGACGCTGTACGCAAGCTCATCAAGGGTCGCGGTGGTGTTCATGCTGGTAAGTCTGCGGAGGAAGTCGTGCGCGTGGCTATTCTGCCCGACAATGAAGTGGATCAGCGCGTCCTTCGCGCCGGACAGCGAGAAGTGGCCGCGCGCAATCTCCTGCAGGTGTGCCTTGATCTCGCCCAGGAACATGCGCGAGAACGCCAGCGACTGCTCGCGCAGGTTCCACCCGGCGACAGGGCGCGTGTTGAGGAACATGAACCTATGAGACGCCAGCGTCAGCCAAGGGAGAAGCCCGAGACTGCGGCAGGTGTTGCGCTCACTCAAACATCACCGCGGTCATCTGGTACACCTCCATCTCCGTGTGCGCGCCCCGCGGGTTCTCGTGTGTCTTGAGCGGGATGCCAGCCTGCCACGCAGGGAGGTGAGAGCCGCTCGCGCAATGAATAGGTAACGTACGACATGCTCGGAGACCCAGTGGACGGGAACCAAGTTGACAACGTCGCGGACGATATCAACGGAGCGGACGTCACTGCCCACAAGTGTATAGCTCTTCTCGCGGATGAGCTTGCGCGTCTGGTTGAGGTAGAACCGCGCGTAGAGGTCGATCTGCCCGGGCGCGAAGAGCGCGTCGCGAATCTACGTGAATGAGCATTGGTCGGCCGGAAGAGTTGTCGAACACAACACGTACCAGCAGCCGATCGCGACGATGCTTGACAGTATCATTATGCGCGAGATACATCCCATAGCCATCAGTGATGTCCTTCATGAATCCCGCATACGCGACAGGGAAGTTGCGCCAGTCCTTGAGCACATTGCGGCACGCCGCGGCGGTCTCGACGACCTTGGTCGTCTTGACGGTCGAGTTCATCTCGAAGTCGTACTTGTCCGCAATGCCCAGCTTCGCAAGGATCTCGTGCACCGCAGGCGGGGTGAGCATCGGGAAGTGCGCGTAGATGCTGCGGTCGTTGTAGTGGTCGGGCAGCGTGCGCATCAGCAGCTTCGAGAGCTGACCACCAAAAGAGCCGTTATTCAGGTCGCGCGCGCAGTCCTGGTAACCCCACGAGGATAGGTTGAATGCTAGATATCTCCGGTTAAGAGGCGATGAGGTATTTGGGGAAATGCACATACGAGTGAAGTCGGTGGTGAGGAAGCGATCGCCGCGCACGAGGCAGACGGCGTCGGCCAGAATGGCGCGTGAGATGGTGAAGCCGGGGCACAAGCCTGCACCGGGGCGAGGCTTCTTCGATTCCTCGGCCTGCAAGCCCACCTACAACGGGATATCAGTAACCGCGGTGACGCTCGCAACTTAGCCACCCTACATAAAGCTCGAGATGCTCGATGTCGCCATACAGCCGCATCGCGGGTTCCTGCTTCAAAGTCAGACAAAATATCAAGCTTCCAACATAACCGCGTACATGAATCCTCGGATCAGGATTCCACTCCTCGAAGCTGGAGTACGCTGTCATCAAGGGCGTGTGAGCCAGATGCCACGGTGGCAAGGACCAAAGCCACAACGCACGTTTCAAACCCATAAACTTCCTGAACTCGTTCAACGAGCACACGCCCCAATTGCGCGCCTGCTCGATCGCCATCATCTCCACGACGCGCAGCACGGCGGGCGTGCCGCGCGCGCCGAACGCGCCCGCGACGTTCGTCGTCGCCTCCTTCATCACGCGCGCCAAGTCGTCGTCCTTGAACCTGCCGTTGCCCTGGCGCTTCAGCCTAGCGGGTGCGGATACAGTAAAGTAAAGAAAGAGAGAATGAGATGCGCGATGGGGAACAAAAAAAGGGGGGGAGGGCGTACGAGCCAAAGTCCCACTTGCCCGGGTCGCTGTCGGTCTTGCGCATCCACGCGCGCACGGCCGTTAGGAACTCGCGCGGCGTGACGCTGTCGGGCGATTTGCCGGGGAAGAGCTTGCCGAACACGTCGTTCGTCAGCCACTCCTCGTCCTGCTTCGACAGCGCCGCGTGCCACTGCGCATAGCATGAGATTGCGGCCTTTGCGGGCCTCAGCCTCAGATGCAAAGTCTCACCCTGTACAGCAGGTTGAACTCGACGGAGATGACGTTCCCCTCGCCGCGCGGGACGAGCTCGTGTGTCAGCGTGCGGATGGACTGTGCGTTGAGGGTCGGCCTCGGTCAACTCTCAGCTCGGGAGGACGCACCTGCAGCGGATCGAGACACCAATCCGAGCCCTCGCGCACGGTGCCCAAGATAGAGCCCAGATAATCGCCCAGAATAACCTGCATAAACTGTGTCCGGAAAGCAACGTGAGACCGCAACAAGCAGCACATCGCCGGCGAGGACGCACGTAGCCACAGTTGACCAAGCGCGCCTTGTTGAAGATCTCGTCGTCCTGCTCCTCCATCGCGCTCGCGCTCGCGCGCCGCCACTCCTCCGTCGGCTCCTTGAACTTCTGCTGCTCGTTGATGAGCAGGATGCGCCGCGCGACATACTTCAAAAGAGCAGCCCAATTAGCATCTACGCCGCACAAATATAGCTCAATCTCACGCACATTGTGGTTCCGGCAGAACAGAACAAGCAGCGCGCCCACGGCCTCGGGCATCATGAGCAGCCTCTCGTCGGCGAACGTATCCTCCTGCAGCGACAAATGCAGATCCGAGGCCGAGGCACGTTTAGTCATGATAAGTCGCGAAGGAGAAACAGGGGCGCACCTTGAGCAGCCCGCGGCCGTCCTTGATGCGGACCTTGTTCTGCGCCTCCTCGTTGTGGCCGTAGAGCGGGGAGAGGTCGAGGTAGGACGAGGTGTCGTTGATGGTGTTTTGCGTGTGCGACGTGCGGAAGAGCGAGTGTATGCTGCGGGCGACGCGTGAGAATTTTCCCCCCTCGGAATGGAGGAACGCACATGATGTTCGCGAACGCCATGAAGAGCGACGATATCTGCGCCGGGTGTTCCTTGAACTAAAGCAGATAGCGCGCGCCAGACAGAACGCGTGTGAGCTCCGAACGCGAGAAGCCGCGAAGCGAGGGGGCCGACGCACCTCCTGGCGCCTGAGCAGGACATCAAAAACGACGCCGGGGTCCGGGAGCGCGTGCTGCGGGAGCGGGTTGCGAGGCGGGACGCTGCGGGCGTAGGGCATGCCCGCGCGGCCGAGGTCGGGGAAGAGCGGGTTGTTGTTCGAGCCGTCGGGCATGCGGTGCGCGTACGGCTTCCCGGAGAACACGTCCGGCGGCGGGTACGGCGTCGCGTCGGCGTGCGCGGGCCCGGTTCCGTTGGGCAGGCCGCCGTAGCCGTTGCCGTTGCCGCTGCCGTTTGCTTTGCCGAGGAAGACGCTGCCTGCGCGCGAGACGGCGGGCGAGGAGGACGCGGAGGAGCCCGAGGAGAGGAAGGAGGGCAGCAGCGGCGGGCGGCCGAGGAACGTCGAGGGCGGGTGCGGCAGGTCTCTGTAGACTGCGAGGAAATATTCAAAATGCATTCGTTGCAGACGGTGCGAGCAGACTGAGACGCACAGAGCTCGACGATGCGGTTCTCGAGCATCTGGCTGAGCCAGGAGTCCTTGGGCAGGCGGGCGAGGATCATGAGCACCTCCTCGAGCAGCCACTTGCGGTCGTCGATGCCGCTGTCCGTGTGGGCGAGCGCGTCCATGATCGCGTCCTGGCCGCGGCCGTCAGCTCAGCGTCGGCCGGGCGTGGGACTGGGGCACTCACGACGTTCGTCGGGTTGGGCAGCAGCGGGAGGCCGAGCCTGAACTGGGCCTTGACGGCCTCGAGCGCGCGCAGGCCGGCGGAGTGGGTGTCCTGCTTGCCGTCGTCGAGGATGGGCCGCTGGGCGAGCACGGCGAGGTTGGCGACCTGCGACGCGGTGTCGAGCACGCTCTATGCGCCGTGTCAGTCAGTCAGTCAGTCTTTGAAGCTGGGCACCGGCGCTCACCGCTGCTGCGCGCGTCAGAGTATTGAACATGGCGGGGATGGCGGGGGCGGGAGGAGGAGGCAGGAGGCAGGAGTGGCTCTTTGTAAGGCGCGAGCACTGGCAGCTGCCATCGGCGTGTTTGAACGCGCTGCTCGGTTCGTCGCGGCGCCGATCACGAAGCCCCCTTCGCGCGGGTGCAAATGCGATGCCTCTCCATGAAAGGGGGGGCCTGGCGATCCCTCTTTTCTCATCGTCCAGCTGGGTTCTCAGCCGCCCGGCGTGAAGCTTCTCCGACGTTGGACTCGATATGTATCGACGTTGACCTGCCTGGTGCCAGTGGCCAGACTCCACCGCGATGCGATGCATACAGTGCCTAATATTCCCAGGCTGACAAGGATCGACCGGGGGAAGCACCGCTGCGAGCAATTCTTGTACACGCGCAAGGGAAAAGCGATACAGTACGCTGTACTCGAAAGAAAAACAAGCGTCGATCCCCACACGCGCGCGCACTTGAAGCTGTGCCTTTGATTTCCGAGTACCTGCACAGTATGAACGCATTGCTACGCACAACTTGCACGCGGTGACGATCTAGCCGTCGAATCCAGCCTTTCATAAATCACTCTGCCATATAGTATTATTATTAGCTGCTTTCCCTGAAATGTGGCGTTGTTGGCACCCTCAAAACTGTGGCTTCAAGTTGGAGTGAAACAGTTGAGTCTGGAATGCTTGCCGCTTGCACTAGCTCTCTGGGGCTAATGAATCCACTGGCAGTGTTCCTGCGCGAAGACGGCTGTCTTCTCGTCGCGAGAAAGCCTTCACACGCGATACGCCAGCTGCAGGCGCCCTCCGAGCTGGGCTGTTCAGTTACGGCGCTTCGGGCGCGCGCGCCCGTGCAGGGCCGCCGGGCTTTCGTCTCGAGCGCGTGAGCTGCGCTTCTGACCGACGAAGATAAGATACATACCCAGCGCATTCAGGGACCTCTCTCTGCGCAAGTGAAAAAGTTGCTTTATGTGTCGACTGTGGCTGACCAAGATAAGATAAATCTAAGCGGCGCGATTGCAATCACGTGTCATCGTCGCTTACGCGCTTTTTCGGTAATGTAATGCCGAGAATCGGGACGTGGCCGGAGCTCGGGACAGGCGCCCGTGCGTACTTCAGCGAGCCAGCCCAGCCGCTCGATGCACTCGACTCCCCAATCCCAATCCCCAGCACCAGCACCAGCGGCAGCGCAGATGGCGCCCGCCCCGCTGCTCACGAACGGCGCCGCCTCGGAAAACGCAGCGAAGAAGGCAGCATTCGCGTTCGACGCGGTGGAGGACGCGCTCGCGGCGTTCGCGCGCGGCGAGTTCCTCGTCGTGATGGACGACGAGGCGCGCGAGAACGAGGGCGACCTCATCGTCGCCGCCGCCGCCGTCACGACGCAGCAGATGGCGTGGATGGTCAAGCACACCAGGTGCGCTTTCCGCCGGCCGCGCTGACCGACCGACCGACTGAACATGCGGCACATGCAGCGGATACATCTGCCTGGCGCTGCCCGGCGAGCGCATCGACGAGCTCGAGATCCCGATGATGGTCGCGGACAACCAGGACCCGCGCCGGACCGCATACACCGTCACCGTCGACTACAAGCACGGTCAGCCGATGCTGGCCCAGTTATGCCTCACCTTGCGTGCTGATACCATGTAGGGACGACGACGGGCATCTCAGCGCACGACCGCGCGCTGACCGCGCGGCAGCTGGCGTCGGCGAGCTCGAAGCCGGACGACTTCATACGGCCGGGCCACCTCGTGCCCCTGCGCGCGCGCCCGGCCGGCGTGCTCGAGCGCAGAGGCCACACAGAAGCAGCGCTCGGTCCGTCCTTCTCTCGCAGTCTTCCGCACGCACCACGCTGACACCGCGCAGACCTGTGCCGGCTGACAGGCCAGCCCGCGGCCGGCCTCCTCGCGGAGATCGTCAACGACGACGAGATGGGCACGATGGCGCGCGGCCACGACTGCCGTGCGTTCGCCGACCGCTGGGGCCTCAAGATGATCAGCATCGACATGCTGGCCAAGTACCGACTGCAGCAGCAGCAGCAGCAACAAGAGACACCCGCCTGAGCGTCAATGCGCTTTCTCCCCGTATTATGGTCGCATAGTGTTGTTGTATCATAACTCTCTGCGCACCGGATTTCTTGCTTTCCCAGGATTTACTTTATTGTAATAGACACTCCACCCTCGTGAATGCAGTTGCTGCAGCTGATTCAATTGGAATTGAAGACGTGTTCGGACGCCCGTCCCGAGGCCGACAAGCTGCTGTCATGCGTGCCTTGTCCTTCTTAAACTCTCAGAAAATGTAACTGTGACTCTGCCAGCTGCGCCATGCCGCCCGATCTGGAGAGCAAGCTGCAGGCGGCGCTGCAGTCGCGCGCCGAGCGGGGCATCCTGCGCAGACTAGACCCGACGAGCGCGGATGGCGTCGACTTTGCGTCCAACGACTACCTCTCGCTCTCCCGCGCCCCCGCCCTCCGCGACGCCTTCCTCAGCCGCGTCTCGGCGTCGACAGAGTGCGTGTGCATACACCCTACACACCAGCCCGTGCTCACGTCGAGAAGACCGGTGCTGGGCGCAGGCGGCTCGCGGCTGCTCGTCCCCGCGCTCGCCCACGCCGCGCTGGAGACACGGCTCGCGCGCGTCTTCCGCGCGCCCGCGGCGCTGCTGTTCAACTCGGGCTTCGACGCGAACGTGTCCTTCTTCCAGGCCGTCCCGCAGCGCGGCGACGTCGTGCTCTACGACGCGCTCGTCCACGCGTCCGTGCACGACGGCATCCGCGCCGGCCGCGCCGCCGCGCGCCCCTTCGCGCACAACGACGTGCGCGCCCTCCGCGAGCGCCTGCGCGCGCTCCCGCCGGCCGCGACGGCGTTCGTCGCCGTCGAGTCGCTCTACTCGATGGACGGCGACGCCGCGCCGCTCGCCGCGCTCGCCGACGCGCTGCGCCCGCTCGGCGCGCGCGCGCGGCTCGTCGTCGACGAGGCCCACGCCACCGGCGTCTTCGGCCGCGGGCTCGTCGTGCGCGCCGGCCTGGAGGACCGCGTGTTTGCGCGCCTCGTCACGTTCGGCAAGGCGCTCGCGTGCACCGGCGCCGTGCTGCTCGTCCCGCCGCTCGTGCGCGAGTACCTGCTCAACTACGCCCGCCCGCTCGTCTACACCACCGCGCTCAGCAACTTCTGCGTCGCTGCCATCGAGGGCGCCGTCGATGCGCTCGAGAACGGGCATACTGACGAGGTGGGCGCGTTCATCGTCCTTTGATTCAACGCTAACGCACAAAATGCAGCTGGCCGCGCAATTACAAGCCAACATCGAGCACCTGCTCGCGCAGCTACGGCCTCACTTAAACGGTATCCTGCCGTCCGTGCTCTCCATCCCCGAGTGCGACCCGCCGTCGCCCATCATCCCGCTGCTCACGCGCGACCCTCACGCACTCGCACGGCATCTGCGCACGCGGGGGCTCGTCGCACGCCCGATCGCCGCGCCCACCGTGCCGCGCGGCGAGGAGCGCGTGCGCGTCTGCGTCCAGGCGGGCCACACGCGCGCCCAGCTCGACGCGCTCGCGCAGGCCGTCGTCGAGTGGGCGCGGCTTGTGACTGACGATCGGAGCGCACATGCGAGGTTGTAGTTACTCATATCGACACTCTCAACACTGATCTTTAGAGCTGAAGTCTTCATGTACAACGCCCAAAATAACACACGTCCAATCCACAGCGAAACGCGAGTGTTGGCACACGCAAACGCATCGCGAGAGCATGGAGCACATTTTCACAAGTCTCGTGTCGTCCGCAGTGGATTCGATTGCTGAAGCACAGTCGCACGTGCGCTTTTATTCTGGGAGATAGTCTGGCGACATGGCCAAGCTCGAGCCAGCGCTCAATGCTCATAAAAGTCCAGCGGGAACCCCAAAAAATCACACTGCGCGCTCTCCTGGAACGCCTCGAACCGCGCGGGCGTATCGAACACCTTCATGCGCAAATTCCGCACCGTCACCGGCTCCCACCTCCCCTTCTCCAGCTGGCCGAGCGTCGCGGTGTACCCGCGCGCGCGGAGCAGGGCCGGGTCGGGGTTGGGGTCGTGCGCGTGCACGAACGCCGTCCAGTGGTCCTGCACGAGCTGCGAGAAGGGCAGGTCGCGCGCGTCGCGGAAGGGCAGTGAGAATTGGCCGAGGGTGCCCCACGCGTAGTAGAGCTCGCCGGAGTGGCAGCTGAAGTAGAGTGCGCTACGCTGAGTGTGTGATGGGGAGGCGATTGGTGAGGACGCACTGGTAGTATTCTTTCGTGGTGTCGCCGAGCGGGTGGGCGTCGTCTTTTGGTGGATCGCACGTTGGGAAATTGGGATTGAACCCTAATACAAGCGAGAAGGTCTGGTCAGACAAAAGCTGCTCCGCGCCACCGCTGCATACCAGGCGTCTGGTACGACCTGCACAACGGAATGAGCGACCTGTTGAGACCACAGCCATGCCGATATTCACGCACCGGTCAAATTGATAAAACCACACATTGGGAAACAGCTTGCGCTTGACCGAGGAGAACACGGACGCCAAGTCGAGACACCGGAACTCGATGTCGGTCGTAATCCGCGACGTGACGTTGAAGACGTTGAGCGTCGCATTCGGGCCCGTCGGCGGCGCGAACAGGCCCGAGTTGATGATGTCGTTGGCGGGCACGGTCGAGCTTCGCGCGGATTCAGAACTGAGAAAGAGCAGAGGGGAAGCAAGGGGCGCAAACGCACATGATGGACGCGACCTGCTGCGCGAGGTTCGCGTTGGACGGGAAGCCGATGAACGCCGCGCCGTCGTCGCGCATGATGCCCATCAGCACAGGGACATGCGCGACGGGCGCGGAGCCGTCGACGGGCAGCTGCGGCGAGGTGATGAACGTCCCGTCGACGACCGGCGTCCTGTCCGACGGTGTCAACAGTCTGGCTGCCATTGACAGCAGTCGGAGGAGCGCACCTCACGATGGTCGGCAAATTGACGAGCTCCTGCGCATCGAACGCCCGTAGGCACGCCAGCGTCTCCGCATCCGACGTCGTCGTATTGCACCCAGTGAGCGCGAGGATCGGGTTCGCGGCCTGCTGCACCTCCTGCGCGATGGTGGGGTAGTTCGAGAAGATGGTCGCAAAGTTCAGCCCGGCGAGGTTGCTCATCGGGATCGCCGCGGCGAACTTGCCGATGGCCTTGGGCGACGCCATGAGGATGCGCACGCTGCTGGCGCCCGCGCTCTGCCCGATGAGCGTGATGCGGTCGCGGTCGCCGCCGAAGGACGCGATGTTCGCGCGCACCCAGTCGAGCGCGGTGACTTGGTCGGAGATGCCGAAGCTGCCGTTGGTGACGCCGTCCGCCAGCGCGAGGTATCCAAGTGTTGAGAGACGATAGTTGATGTCCACCTAGCGCGGCATGAACGCGCCGTTACGCAACTTCGCAGATGCGGCTTGATAGTACGCACAACGACCATGTCTCCGCGCGACGAGAAACTCCCGCCATCAAAAGTACCGTCGTTCGCAGATCCTCCAGTATACGCCCCACCGTGTATATGGAACAGCACGGGCCGCAGCTCGCTCTTCCGCGTGGAGGCATCCGGCAGGAAGGGCGTGAAGATGTTCAGGAAAAGACAGTCTTCGGAGCCGCCGCCCGCAGTCTGCATGCACTGGCTGCCCTTGACAGTATTATTGAAGCTCTTCTCTGCGCCCGAGAACACTGTGGAATACGTGAAGCGTTGCGGAGTGTTCCCGTAGCGCACACCCATGAAGCGGAAGGACAGGTGATCGCGGTAGCTGAAGGAGGAATCAATCGTTTCAGCGATTCACATTCACTCTGGCCAGCAGACGCAGCAGTGGCGCGGTCGTACCCAGTGAATGTTCGCCCGCCAGATGTCACCACGGTGTGGAAGCGGGCGCTGATGTCCTACGAACGACATGTCTCGTAAGAGACAAAGCTCCTCCCGCGTTCAGGGCTGCGTACCTGGTTATCCGTCGTTCGGAAAGGCGCGCTCTGTGAGCATAATGTGGGCAGCCTGCGCGTGCACGCCGTAGGCAGGACAAGCCCGAGTGCATCGATACTGTGGCAGGCACCGCGCGCGCTGGCCGACACCCAGAACTGCTGGGCAGCGGGGAACTGTTTTTTGAACGCGAGGAAGGACAGCTGGGCGCGGATGTCGCTGGAGAAATGCGTTCCGTTCGGCACGAGCAGCGTTTCGCCGAGCGCGGCGCAGGACGCGACGGCCTGCGCGTGCGTCTGCGCCTTCAGCAGGATAGCCCCTTTATGTTCTGGCGCTTTTGTCCCTGTTCAGAGTTTTATTGCTCAGCACGAAGTGGCAAGGATAATCCAGAAGCCGACACACAGTCCAGGTCATTTTGATAGAGGAACGTCAGCGAGCTTCCTAACGATGCTGGAGAAGGTGTAGTCGCCGCCGCTACCACGATAACGCCGAGTGCAAAGACCACAGGGAGAAGCATCGTTGGGTGCTGCTGGCATTTCCACGTCTAACGGCGCGCTCGCATTTTATACGTAGCGCGTAGAAGTACCGCCGCCAATTGACCGAATGAAATCCGGCTGCTATCAGAACTGCCATAGAGCACTGTATCCCGCCCGTGTGACCATAGTGGCACCAGGTAGAGTCAGGGCATCGTCCGGGGTCATGGCAGAAGAAAGCTGCAAGCTGGGCCGTACAGTGTGATCCCGAGAGGAACAAGTGCCAATTGCAAGCCTACGGAGCCCCTTGGGAGCCCTCAGCCAATACGTCGCACATCGAATGCCATTTGGATCATGCTCTTGAGCAGTTCAATTGAAAAGGCGAGACGCCGTCGCTATAGAGTCTGGCAAGTGCGGTAGCGAGCAAAGAGTTTCGCACGACGCCGCAATCTGGACATGCTGGCCGCAAAATAACACGGCGTTCGCGGCCTTGAATAAGAAAGCAAGGCAAACCAGCTGGCTATACGGATGCTTGCGAGATGCAGACATAATTATGCTTCCCTGCAGCCGCAAAGAGCTCAATGGCGTGGCTTGCAAAATGCTAGAGACGAATGCAACAATAAATATTGCCGTCCGTAGACGGTTCCACTCTGAACTAGCGTGTCATCCTTGTGCAGGGGCCATGCTAATCTTCTCTGTATCGTTCCAATTTTAACGTATGTCACCCCGAAAGGGACAGTAATTGAAAGAGGAGGGCTCGGGGGCTTCCGATTGACCATGTTTTGACGCGAACCGACGGCTGTTCAGCAAGATCCTCATCCTGATGGTGACCCTCAACGGTCTCATTGCGAATGCCCTCGGCCTCCAGAATAGCGTATTGACCGAATATGACTTCCGCTAGAGCAGGACATGCCGCAGCCGACTACTCATATGTATCGCAATGGTTTTTCCCTTCCCTCTCATGCCAACCACAAACTTGGGACGCGAGTAAGCGATAGTAAGCCACGCCGAAGTAAAAAGTGCTAGTGAACGCCGAACAAAGTTAATTAGCTTTTGCACATATACAACAGCAAAATACAACACGGCGCTCAGCAGGGCGCACAACATAAAAGTTTCGGGACCCAATCAATGGTCCGTTACGCAGGCACAGCAGACATGGGCGTGTGAGGGCGCTCGGCTGGCGGAGGCGGCGCACCGACGTCGTCCGACGCGTCCCGTTTGCGTTTAAGAGAGGACGACGACTGCGAGCGGCCTGCGGAGGACGATCGGGAGGCGTCCATAGGTGCGGACAGCGAACTTCGGTCGGCCGGCGTGTCGGGTCGCGACCATTGATGCTGCTGCTGCTGCTGTTGCTGCTGTAGCTGTTGCTGCTGTAGCTGCTGCTGCTGCTGTAACTGCTGCTGTAATTGTTGTTGTTGTTGTTGTTGCTGTTGCGAGTCGGTATGCAATGGCACAGGGGCGGGTATGCTGGGATCTTGGGCGTGCGAAGTGGAGGCCACTGGTTGTTGGTGCACAGCAGCAGCTGCTGCTGCTGCGGCCGTTTGTTGGAGGACGGGCATCGCGACTGTGAGTGGGAGCGCAACCATGCCCGCATCGGCGCGCCCGTTCATGAGGCTGACGCCGGGCGGGAGTTGGTGGAATATGGTTCCATGGCGCATGAGGTCCGCGCCGTGCTCCATCGCGCCGTGGGGCACACCGAGGACGACGCCTGGCGGGAGCTGCACATGGGACATGACACCCTGCATCGCGGCCTGCGCCTGCGCGTGCTGCTGCTGCTTGGGTGTCGCGAACTTGGGCGCCTTATTCTGCGCGACGGCCGCGCTCTCCCATTCCGCGTCGCCGGGCTTGACGAACTTGATCTTGCCCGCCTTGAGCAGGTCGAGTAGGCGCGAGTTTACCTGCACGGTGTTGTTTGATGGGTTGCGGAACGGCAAGTCCTGCGGCCAGCCCGCAATGCGCACACCCCAGTTCTCGATCTGCTCAGGTTTCGTCCACCGCATCTCGGCAGACGAGTTACCCGACGCGTTCCTACGGATTTCGGTTCAGCGACGCCGTCCAACAAAAGGAAATATAAACTAATCACCGGAGGGCAACGCGCATCGCAGTGTTGAGTTCAGACTTGAGAGAGTTTTTGCACTTTTTGCCCGAGGCAAACGCGGCAGACTCGGACTCTCCAGACGCGACCGAGAGCTTGCAGTGATTCTTGAACATCTTGACCCCGCTGTTCCCGCCCATCTTAAGCGAGTCCCAGAACGCTTTGCCGATCTTGGTCCCGCCAATAAAGCTCTTGTCTCCGTCTCGCGTGCTGGTGACGAGAACGAGGGACTCGTACTGGCCCGCGCTGTGCAACGAGTCTAATGTGTGGCATACTTTGGCAACGACCGAGCGCGCAGCATTGTTCGCTCCTGAGAGAAGATCGTTATCTCATATAAAAGAAATCAATGTGAGAGGCTCACCTTGAGCAGGATCTTGTTCTGGGAAGGACCTGTCGAATAATAGCCTCGAGTACGCCAAAGCCACATGCCGCCGAATCTGCGGAAGGGTCCGTAAGCCTTGAGCTTCAACGGCGACACGCACTCACATATTCGACTGGCTTCTGCTCGCGCTCGGCAAAGGCAACGAGGGCCTCCTCCTGAGCCTGCATGAGGTGCTCGAGCCTCTCGAGGAAGAGGCCGTGCTCCCGTGCCTCCGGGCTGTCGGGCAGCGCGTTTGGCTCGAGGTTCGCGTACGCATCAGAGCTCAGCAGCTCTGCCGCATCTATGATCTCTGCTGCATCGTCCAGCGCGGACGCGCTCACAGTTGCGGGGGCCATCGACAGACTGGGAGGCTGGAAAGAGCAATCACCGCCGGACGGTTTTCTCCGGCGGAGCCCGTGTGACCCCCTTTGTCCCCGCACGAGTCGGAACGCCGTTCTCTGCGATTGCCTACACTGTTCTCCAGCCTCTCGTCCCGGGCTACCCATACTTACTCCTATGTGCGCAGAAGACGATTGAGCCGCTGTTATACTGCATCGGGCATTGCACCCACGGTACTCAGTGCTGTGAGTCAGTGTGATCAATTCATGCGCGACCTGCCTCGTGGAGCAATGCCTCCCCCAGGTTTAGAAGCTTGTGCGGCTATATCTCAACATGGATTACTGCCGCCGCTGGCTCTTCAATGTATGGCATTGATGGAGTCTGGCAAGAATATCATGAATCTACCGGGCGCAGTATGAGATTTTTTTATATATTTCTCCCAGAACTAGATGTGCTTCGTTGTAGAGAGCTAAACTGAAAACTCAAGTGGGCACAAAACGGCAAAACAACGCGGTTTGGCTCTCCGCTCAGGGTTCTCTTGCGCACCCGGCGTGTACATTTTCATTATCTCACATCATGGTCCGATTCAAGGTGCATGCTACCCGTACCGATGTTGATAATGGGACTCATATTACCGTAGAATCGCTGGCTTTTGGTCGAGTTCATTCACGTCCCCGAGGGTGCAAAGCCCAGCGCGCCGCCAACCCTCGACTCAAAGCGCATCTGGGCCGCCCTGAAACAGAGCATCCTCACGCATTTCGGCGAAATTGGTTGGGGCGCCGTGTCCACCTCATTGACTGGTACAACGCTCTCGCTGCAAGCTTGAAAATTGCTGACGCCCACGCAGTGAAATACTTCTCGCCGACGACGCGCATGTGCATCATTCGCGTCGCCCGTGATCACCACCAGATTGCATGGGCTGGCTTGACGCTACTTTCACAAATCGACCGCGAGAAGTATATCCCGCATGTTGTCCATTTGTCTGGTAGGTGTTGCGTGAACTGTGCAGTGCGGCATTAATGTTGACCGTCCGTACGCAGGAACAATCAAGCATACCCAACTTGCTGCGATACAGCACGACAAGATCGTCATTGCGCGTCTGAGAGCGAAAGCCGCACAAGGTGCGTTTCTCCGCGTTCTCCACTCCATTCTCACAGCTAAACCCCTCACGCTCTACAGCAAGCAAAAATGGTGTTGCCCCACCGGATACCCACGACGCCTATCTCGAACGTAGCGCGGTGGAAATCAACGCGCTCCAGGACTAGTAGGACCGCTGGTTCATACCGGCATCTGTGCAACACCGTCGCGTATGCAACACGCGCCGCCCATGCATCGCGGCCATAAGTGGCCAGCTGGCCCAACCAAACGGTGTCATCCTACGGACGCCCTACTTGCTCACGCGGTCGAACTCACAACTGCTCGAGGAAGGCAGCCAATCGACTGTACCCGAGGCGCTCTTTACCCAGACGACTGGTACCACAGGAACTGTCTGTATCAGCCAGGCGTTGCAATTGTGCTTTCGAACTGCTTTCGAACGACTGTCCTTGCTATTCACAAATCTTCATTTCGACTACTGCATCTAGAAGAGTTTGGATTACTTCTTTATATATTTTAAGCGACACATCCTGGGCAAGAGGGCAGCTGGGATCAAGCTGGGATAATGTACTTGCCCGAGGTTCATCACAGTCGTCCACTTGCTAAGCTTGGGGCGTTGAGGAAGAAATCTTCGCGCAAGTCACGTCATCCCCTATTCCAGCTCAAGAAGTTAATGGTTGCTTTCATGTATCAGTCCAGTCCAACTGGAATACATCATCGACTTGCCATGCCACAGAATGTAGGTGATATAAATACAGATGCTAATGTACCCATGGCTTAGTTCAAGCCGAATCCCGGTATCCAGAGCTCAAAAGTCATCAACGCGCACCAGGAGGCTTCGGCGCACCAGGTGGAGGGACACCAGGACGTTGCTGTTGCTGCTGTTGCTGCTGCTGCTGCTGTTGCGCGATCAGTGACGCCTGCATAACCTGCATCTGCTGAAGCTGGTGCTGGGTCAGCGGTCCGCGCGGTACAGGCATACCCCTTCCCATCGCCATGGCATTCACCCAATTCTGGTACATCTGGATGTTCATCTGAGGACGCTGGCCCTGTTGCTGCTGCATCTGCATCGCATGCATCTGCGCGTGCCAGTTCGCGGGAATCGTCCCAGGCTGCGGCTGAACGCCGGGAGCAACGTTGCCCTGGCTCGCGGGGTCCCCGCTGCCGGTAGCTAGCGGGTTCGGCGGCAACGCGACGACACCCGGCGCACCAGGTCGGCCCATCTGGAGGGCGCCACTGAAGCGGTTGCTCGTCATCGGCATGCCGCGCCCGGCAGCGGCATTCGCGGTCGCAGCGCGAGCGTGCACTGCAGCCATCATGTTGAAGGCTTGCTGTGCGGTCGCCTGGGTCTGATACATGGGAACGCCGTTGGGACCCAACATGGTAGGCGGACGACCAGCTTGACCAGCCTGGCTGGGCACGCCATTCTTCGCGGCGGCGGCCATCATCAAGGCGGCCTGCTGTTGCGGCGTCTGAGGGCGCTTGCCGGCAGCCGTAGAAGGCATGTTGCTGCCCGTCGCAACTGGATTCTTTGGCGGGGGCAGGCCACGAAGGAATTGTTCGGACAGCTGTCCCGGCTGGAAAGAAAGGCCGTTGGTCTGCGGTGGTGGCGGAGCGGCGTGGGCTGCACTCGCTTGGGTTTGGTTCATCGATACTGCCTGCGAAGGTACAGGAGTCTGGGTGCGCATTGGCTGCTGCTGCAGGGGCGTCGATACTCGGCCTGGCGCGGGAATGGGCGTAGAGACACGTTGGGTTGGCTCGTCTTTCTTGAGCGAAGCCTGCGTCGGTAGCTTGAGGATGACCTTCGGTCTATCCTCCGATGCACTGGGAAGAGACGTTGAAGCGGACGCGGGTGAGTCGTCGACGCCTTTGCCACCCAGGCCCTTCTTCATCATGACAACATTCAAGTTCGGTTTCTTCTTGTCTTCCAGCTTGCCGGAAATACTGCCCTTGGCCGAGGAGATGGACGCAGCGCGGGGAACTCCTGTGTTGATAGGAAGAGGTGTAGACTGACGGGGAGCCTGAGGAGGGGCGGCCCCACCTAGCGGTTTCCCAGCCATCTGAGCGAGCACATCGCGCACCAGCGCAAAGTCGATGCGGCCGTCGGCCAGCCTGATAGCTAGTTAGCAGCTATAGCCGTATATAACAGCCATACGTACCTCGGGTTGAATGTGCGTCCTGAACGCGGGTTCATGAATTGCATCAGCTTAGCCCGCTGTGCCTTCTGGAACTCATCATCGCCAGACTCATCGGGACCTTCTCCACGTTTACGCTTCAGCGACCGTGGAACGGTTGGTGTCGAGGCGCGCAGAAGCCGGTTTGCAATGCGCGTAACGTTGATATCTGGATCGAGGCACAATGGTTGCGATGTGGCGAGCTAGGCAGCTTGTCAGAGACCGGAGAACGTCACTGAGAATAACGACTCACAAGGATCTCAGATTCAAACTCTAGCGCTTGCTCGTCTGTCCAAGGTCTCCCTTGGATGCGATCTGCCTCCGCCAAAGACTTGATATCTGCGTAGAGCGTCTCCGCAGTGGGTTGAAGAACGACTCGTTGCGGGTCTGGTCCAGCGTCAGCCGCATTGTTGGACCCATTCGCTTTGACACGAATTCGATGATCGTAGAGCGCAACGATGAGGCAGCCTCAAGAGAGGCGTCAGTTGCATTTCCTGGTCTATGCACGTTAGTGCTCACCCTCAAAGAAGCGAACGCCAGACTTGTCGAACAAATCGAGGAAGTCAGTCGGGATGCGGCATGCTCGAATATCGTCTAATATAGACTGCTACGGGCGTCAGATACGACACATGAGAGCCAGAGGCAAAGACGTCTCACCGAAATGGCAGATCCATACAAGAATTGGCTGGTGGCTGAATTATTGATCGACCAATGCGCTTCGTGGAAGTGAACAGAGAACGACGGCTCGTCGCCCTTGTGTGTTTCCAACAAATTGTTGGTCCACTTGGAGACATTATAGTCGATCGACGCGACGGTCATGGTGGTCGAAGTCCAAGTTTCGGAATGAACCGGCACCGCGTCGCGGATACAAATGTGCGGGCTCACAACCCGCCTTCAGCACGATGCGGGAGATAGCAGGGCTAGAAGGCCTTTGAACTTCGACAATCACCACCCAAATCAAATCCAGCACCATTGATATTGCCGACAAAAATACAGTGAGAGTTCTACAGCAGGGATTGCACTGAAGTGGTCCATTCGACGTGCGTAACGGAAAGCTAGTTTCGACGATAGGCTCGAGAGCTCGCCAGATCTCAAAGCGGAGGAAGTGGCCTTCTACATTGCGGGCAAATGTTCTGTAGTAACGCGTGAGCGAGGTAATTGATGGCAGGAGAAGATTCGTATACCTTGATAGCTAACCACTGCAGATGAATTCGTCATGTCAGCCACAAACAGCAGTCAGCAAATAAATTACGCACGCGTTCAAGACACTCCGTATGCTGGAGGGGCTCGTGTCAGCGACCAGATGAATTGGCAATGATCGAAGGCAGACGTACGAAGAGATGATTACACGGCGCAAGCGCGTAGTGCCGCTTGACGGAGGCACCAGCGAGCAGACCGCTCTTAACGCGCGTCGTCGCGTCGTCAGGCTGCGCGAGAATAGTGTCCATGCATATTGCACAGTCGCCCAGCGACACCTCGGGCGATTCGGCGTCCGGCATGGGAAGCAGCGGATGGTAGTCGTATATCTCCGTTTCAACCCACTGAGCGTTGGAGACTGGGGTCAGAGCGGCAAGCGACGGAAATCCGGGTGCTTACGCCTTTGGGTAGGAAGAATGTCGGCCCAAGCTGATCTTGGGCGAAAAGAATAAGAAGCTGGACGCCGAACGCCCAGGGGATATACTTCGCCCATTCTGTGGGCTCGACGCCGAGTACGTTGTCTGGGCACGCAAAGATATCTGTTTGACCGCGTTGTGTCAGAAAGGCGAACGATGCCCTCGAAGCACGTACACATGAGGAAGAATAGTCTAGCAGCAGAGACGACCAAAATGTACTCCCAGGAGAGCGACATGCGGGCGTTTCGTCGCATGTTGCGCACTATCTGTGGAAGCCAGAAGATATAATGCGCCACGCGCAACATGAAATTCCCAGCGCGTAGTGTGTCAAAGAGGAGCCAGATCCCGCAAATGACAGCTAAGGCCAGCCAAAATACTACACAGGGCGTTAGAGTGCGATGCCATACAAGCTTGCTCGTGCTTACACCCTGAAAATGCGCGAGCGGCCTCAAATGCACTAGATAGGCCATGGCGGAGGCGCTGCGAGATGTTCGCATCCTCCGGTGTTCCTGGGGTTCCACTGTCGGCCGGTGTAGGTGTCACGGACTCCTCTGGAGCTTGGACTTCGTAGATGTTGTTGCTGAATTGCTGCAAAGTGTCAGGGTTGCTGTGTCATTCGCTGGCGACCGGCGCACCATTTGGAACATAAGCAGGATGCATGCCAGGAAGCCAGGCGCGATGAGCGGCAAGGACGCCTTATTGTCTGCAACGATAGCAAATGTCAAGTGCTAGACAGCTGTTAGTCGGATACAGAAAGCCAATCAGGCCACGTACTGCTGTAAATGAGAATGCGTCTAGGCATGTCTGCATCACAATGCTCCAACGACCCACGCGCGAAAGCATAGCCGGTGTCTGACAGCGCGCCATTTCCCGCACCAAGACAACAAGGATGCTCAGGTACGCGAGACCTGCTACACCAGCGTCTGCGTGGCCGTAAATACGGAGACAAGCCATAAGGTTGCGGGCTTACAATTGATCACTTTCCGCCAGTACCTCTGGGACCTAGCAAGAATGAGCCAAGGATAATAGGTTACGAGGGAAGTCGTACTTGAGGCCCTTGGCTCCTTCGAGGTGGAGAACTATGCCACAATCCGGGCTAATAAGGACAGCATCTATGAGCAATGGCGGCCGCCTGACGGTGGTGATGCCAGTCGGCTGGTCCATCTCCCGCTCCAATTCCTCCATTTGATGATCTGTGACAGAGGCCGGACGCAGTTGTGCGCGGAAAACGAACGGACACGTGGTCACGACGCTGTCGTCTGTAGTGTCCATATCCGGCATGGTGTTCCCGGATATCATAGACTTCAAGCGGTCTATTCGTTGCACGAGTTCGGCGTCAATGACGAGCCCTGTCTCGTTTCGCACGGTTTCGGGCACAAGACCAAGGATATGGCGAAGGTCTGGTTGGCGTCTATGAAAACTTCAGGCGCATGTCTCGCCCATGAGATAAGACGCACCCGCGGGCCTCTACGAGGCCATAAAACGAGCCATTCAGGGGGTAGTGGACCCCTTCGAGTGTGAAGCGGATAGTCCGGTCAGCCTTTCTATCTGTCAAGTCTATCTTTCCCTACCGTAATAAGGTCATTAGTATTGCAACTGGAAGAAGATATCAGAGACACGTACATGGACCATGTTTATGGTCTTGTTGGCTATGGGCCTGTTCTCCAGCACGCTGAACACAATGCGATCGCTTGCGTCCCAGTCCCAGTCCCCTCGACGCCTTGCAGCGTCAGTCAAGTTCACGGTCTTCGTAAGGGCGTCCGCCCATGGCTGCCGCATCGTGTCGTTCGTGTAACTTGAGAGATTGTGGAAGTGGGCGCCGCCGACAGCGAACCCGGTCACATTGTGGTAGAACGAGACAAGGCTGGTGTGTCGCGGGGTGGTTGGCTCTGGCAGGTACGAATTTATGAACGGCGCGAGCTCTGGTTCGAATACTTGCTGCAACGCGTGTTAGTCACGACGTTATCTCCCAGTGAGCTGGGTAGGCGCACAAGTGTGAAATTGGACGTCTCGTTCTTGAGAAATGCTGAATAATTCGATTGCTGGTAAATGAGCGACTGCAGAGATTCCTCTGGGTGCGTGTAATGAGCTCAGAGACAGCCGACGAGGATGAACGTACGAAGCTGGTGGCGGGTGAGTATGTCGTCGCCGCGCGAGCCACCGCCAAAGAGGAAGAACAGAAAGGCGAGGAATAGAAAGCCAGAAACGCGACCGCGCGACCGTTGCTCGGCTGTGTCCTGGGCATCGACCACCTGCGCGTTGGCGTTCCCAGTGCCAGCTTGGCCGGCTGGCTGGTCCATGGCGGAAACCTGTGGTTGATGCGGCGAAGGCCGGATGTGGCTTGACTCTCAATCTGACTGTCTGTCGCCAATTTCGCGTGCAATAGGTGTTACTCGATGTTGCAGGGCGCAGCAACCTATGGCACGCATACTTATAGGCTCTGCAGCCCGAACAGAGTTCTCAACTCAACTCAACATCAGACCAACGCCATCTTGTTTTGGTTCTCCTGCGCCGTTTGCTCGCTCACATGTTTTGAACAACGGAATCGCCCCTTTCGGACGCGTTTCTCACGAATGTTATTGCCCTCGAGTTTGCCTGGCGATTGGTCCAAACTCGTGCGGTGGCAGACTGGTGCACAGGATGGACATGGTTGCACGGGCCATGCCGCTGGCTGTGTTGCCCTCAGGCTGCTCAAGGACTTGTGCTTCAACTGTGCCCTCTGGTTCCCGCGCTGGTGTTTCAAACTGGGGCTATGCATCGGTCTTATATGATGCCGTGACTATGACGATGGTGCTCCTCATTCGTATAGAAGCTCGGATTTCGAATGTCTACAAACACTGTGGATGGACCCTTCGTTTCGTTCGCATCGCGGAACCGAAGTCTGCCTAATGCTTTACATCTTCACGTTGAGCTCGCTGGAGTCCTTCTCGAACTGCTGCATGATGTCCACGACTCCCTTGATGTGCCTGTACGCAACGGGCTCTTTACGACTCGACGCCATTGCTCCAGCGGTTCTAACGGCGTTCTTGATCTGCCGGCCATTCAACGGCTTGGCGACGAGGGCCTGTTCGTCTTCAGCGCTCAGCTGGCCTTTCGGAACGCCGAGCTTGTCGAGGAATCCCAGCCATACTTTGCGCCTTGCCTCCACATCGAGCTCACGGTAGCGGAGGGAAACGTGGATACGGCTTTGGAACGCCTCGTCGAATGTGCGCACGCGGTTTGTCGTGAGGAAGAGCAGGCCTGCAAAGTATTCGAGCTGCCGCAGGAAGACGGAGACGAGGGCGTTGCGCTGGAGGTCGTGCATGGAGCGTTGCTCGAGGTAGACATCTGCCTCGTCGATTAGAACGACTGCCCCCCACGCCGCGCCGACCTTGAATATGCCAGTCAACGCTGAATCGAGCCCTGATGCTGTTGTTCCGAGGTCGCCGGCCCCCACCACATACAGCGGCCGGCGCAAGTCTGAAATGGTGTGTTAGGCATAGCTGCGTCGTGAAGCTGTTTGACTCACGTTCACTGGTTGCCTCGGCGCTCAAGGTTTTCCCCACGCCCGGAGGGCCGAATAGGTTGATCACAAGGCCTCTGCCCTTGCCTTCGACAAAGTCGTCAAATTTGACAGCGTTGGTGGCCTGAGCCTCAACGAGACCCTTGATCAGGTCTTTCTGGTCTTCGGGAAGCACCAGCCTTTCGAACGCTTCCTCATTCCATTTGATGACCGTGATATGCAGAACATTGAATGCAACTGGAAACACCAGAGTGAGTACGATGAATATCATGTGAATTGCCCACTCACGCCATCGTTTGTCCTCGAGAGAGAATCCATACACAAGCACTGGGGTCATGAGGAGGTCGTCTTCGGACAACTGGGACAACAGCGTGTATGGGTTGGGAAAGACGTAGTTGTCATCCTCCGAGCCGCTATCATAGGTGTCGTAGTAGTATTCATCCCTCCTGATGACTTCAGGTGCCGAGTCCCCGGACATATTGTCGTAGAGCGCTGGTGAGGACATATCAGTTATTGTTGAACTTCGCTGATTATGGGGTTGCTAATAGGCGCACCTCGGTCTACCATGACTCTCGAGTTGACGAGAACGCGCCTGCCGCCAATGTATGCCACGCCATCGTAGCGCTTGTGGAACACCCCGTCGAGGGACTCCCAAACTCTGCCGCGGCCGATGAGCTGCTTGCGCATCTCCTGCACGCGAGGATGCCATTTGAACGGGTAGACATCGAGCGCGTGGATCTTGACTATGCCATTGAAGTCGATGATTCGGAGGCACAGAGATGAATGACCAAAATGCGGCTCCTCGTCTGAACGGGTGCCAGTGGCCTCCACATAGACTGTGTTGATGTTCCAGTACGCCGGGCTGCTGTAACGAGCTGGGACGAGGTTGACGCTGACGAGCTTGCAAGCACGAGGCTCCGCCGTAGTGCTGCACGTTGTGTAAAGGACCGTGCCAGGCAGAAGAATACAGTCCAGCAGCTCGAATGTGATCTCCCCACGCGCCGTTATCTCCTCCAGTTCTTCAAACTTGGACGCGAATTCTGCGCGCGTGAATTCAAGCAAGAGCTTCAACTGAGAAACAGTCTGAGAGTCGGTGTTTTCGCTTTGCAGGGTCGCGAGGCGCTCCTTGAGTCTGTAGTAGAACCGGAAGAAAACCGAAGGTTCAATCTGGAAACATCATCAGAAGTGAACGATCGTTGAAGTGACATGGTGCAGACCCGCAGCTGCCGAGAGCCCCATGACACGCCATCGAGCTCGCCGATAACGCGACGGCAATTGTCTCTGAGGACTTGACTCTTAATTTCGACCCTGCATGTGAGACCAATGAGCCGTTGGTTAATCCAGAGACAGTGAGAAATGCACGCACATTGTCCACATAGGCTGCCCAGTTACCTCGTGCATCCTGCGCACGACATTGAAGCAGTACTGCCCAAACTGATCCACCTTCTCCTGGCGGGGGCGCGGAGGCGCGCTTTCCTTCACGATGAAGTTTCCTGAGTCCTGGTCCCAGATCTCATCCAATCTCTTGTATTCGGCACGGGTGCCCTGTGGCTCGACGGCAGGTGCAGCCTCCTGGGTCTCAACGCCATTGACACCGTTGGGCGCCGAAACCGGGACGGGCGGAGTTGCCACATTGCCCTCTGAGGCCTCGTTTGCTGCTGCAGGCGCTATGGGGACCGAGTTATCAACGGCTCTATCGTCGTTGGGCATCTTGGGCACTGAGGATGGCTGGATGAGAGAACAAGGGAAGTGAGGTGAAAAGGCAGATGGGCGTGCGGTTCATATGCTAGGCTGCAAGCGCCGAGTCACAGAAGCCTCGTGTTGCAAACATTTGTCCGGACCGGAATTAGAGAACCTGCACGGTGAAAGGGTTCCTATCGGCGGTCGACCAGGCCGGGTTTGCTGGTCATCGATGCTACTTGCTTTCAATGCAATGGTAGACTTCTCCGAGTCGATCGAATGAACGAATCCCCGTCCTTGCGACGTCCCTCAGACTGAACCGCCACAATATCGGGACAGTCTGCATGACCATGCAATCAGCATGCATGATTTCGTCCGTCCGTGTGATGGCTGAACAAGATTTGGTTCGGTTGAAGTTTGCCTACGGCGGACAAGTGAGGCAGCCGGTAGAAGCATGCAGTGGATGGATGTCGTCGAAGAGAGTTGTATTAGTTATACAGACGAAGTACTCAGCGTGCTAGACTCTCACTGATTACTACCTCTCCTTATCAAATAACGTGGCGCCTCTCGCGGCCCTATGCTCAGCTCCAGATTCGCGCAGGACATGGGCTACATCTTCCATTCCCTGAGCGATAGCACACTGTAACGGCGTTGTCTCGCTGAACCCAACGCCCGCATTCACGTCTGCCCCAGCACGAATCAATCGCCGGGCTACCTCAGCGTGGCCGCCCTCAGCAGCGGCATGCAGAGCGTAACCACCGCGGAATGGGCTCCCTGGCGCGTTAACGTCTGCCCCGGCGTCAAGCAATGCATCGACAATGTGGAGGTGGCCGTAAAAGCTGGCTGCCTGGAGCGCCGTGAGACCGCGATGCTTCGCAGCGGGCGCGTTGATTTCGGCGCCGTGTGCAAGGAGCAATTCGACGAGCGGCAGACTGCCCGAACACGCGGCGGACTGTAGCGCAGTGCGACCGCCAGTGGTAGCGACGGGGGCGTTGACGTCGGCGCCGTGCGCAATGAGGAGCTGTGCGAGCTCAACGTTCCCCGTCTTCGCGGCCGCCTGCAGCGTCGTGAGGCCGAAGTAGCGCTCCGCCGGGTCGTTCGCGCGCGCGCCATGGTCCAGCAGCAGCTTCACGAGCTCCAAGTTGCCCGTTGCGCAGGCCCACTGGAGGGCAGTCAACGTACCGTTGGACCCGCCTGGGGCGTTGACGTCCGCGCCAGCCGCAACCAGCCTGGCGGCGCAAGCAAAGTGGTTCTTTTTACATGCAGCCTGTAGAGCTGTACGGCCGTGGTAGCCCACTGCAGGTGCGTTGACGTCTGCACCGTTGGCGAGGAGCTGCTCGATCAAGGGCAGGTCACCGGCCCGAGCAGCGACTTGTAATGGGGTCCAGCAGTTTTCTACAGGATCGTTGTCTTCGAGCACGTCCTCGGAGGCCTCGTCGATCTGCTCGATTGGGTGTGAAGACATGATCATGCGAAGTTGACGAAAGCAGGGCGCACAGCTGCGCATCTGGATTTCAAGGATTCAGAGCAGAGCTAATCAGTTGGTAAGCATGAGTATCAGTATGTATCGCTGGGCGGCGACAAGCTATGCGGAGTGGTATTGTGTATGAATACAGAATGAGATATCCAAGCTAGATCGCGAATGTCCGCGTCAATGACAGAAAAAAACATGATCACTGTCCCGTCTAAACGCCATCTAAGCAAGCATCAGAGCGCAAAGGCCGCTATGAGCAGCGGCAAGTAAAGAGACGATATGCCAACGACCATGCTCGTCGCCCCGTTGCTGCCCCCAGAGGGCACGCTGCCGCGTACACCCGCCGAATCCTCTGGACTAGGGTCTGCAGTCGCGCGCACGGGGTCCGCGGCAAGCGTCAGGCTCGGCTGCGGCTGGCCCACGACGCTGAGGCTATTTGCCAGTGGGGACAGCGCTGCGAAGCCAACACTCGGTGGGTCGAAACGGTATACAGAGTACACGTTCTTGAGGAATGTGTCGCCTGACAAGGGAATTCAGCTACGTAGTGTACAAGAAAACGTTCGACATACCGACGATCCACTGCGGGTTTGCACTGGACGAGCCAAGACTTATTTCGAAAAATCCACCGACGCAATTCCGGCGGTCGATCTGCATGAGCTCGAAGTCCCGCGGCGAGACACTCCAAAGCGAGCCGCTGCCGAAGCCAAGCTGCACCGTAACCTCGGTGTCACACGGATAGACGTAGAAACCCTCAAGGTCGCCACTGCCTGGGAACGAGCCGGGTATCTGGGCGAAGATAGCAGCAATCATGCTGGCCGGGCCACCGACGAGTGTTGTGCCAGTGTCGATAGCCGCAAAGCTTTGCGCCGAGGGCACAGGAACGTTGTTGCCTTGCACAACGATGCCTGTCACCCTATTAAAAGCTGTACCTAATTTTGTGCAGTTGCGGGTACGCACTGGTCATGGGAATACCCCAGAAGCCTTCGCGCCCCGCCGGAATGTCGATGAACTCGATCTCTCCCTGGTACAGGGACTGGTTGACGCCGCCGATAGTAAACTCTCCTCCGAACTGAGCGACGTCGTCACGGACGGTGAGGATGTCAAGGAACCTATACAGGAACGCGTCCGATCAGCAACGCGTGCCAAATTGGGGTGCGTCAACGACGGCGCTGCTGATCGTGGCGGTACACACCTGGTCAAGAAGAAACCGAAGAGCGGCAGGGTAAGAGTCTTCTGCTGGAAGAGCGTCTGGACGAAGGGCGTCGCGCCAGACGACGAGATGGTGTCGAAGCCAAGGCCCAGAAGACCACTAATGTCATCGTCGAGGAGGTTTGCAGTGACGCGGTCAACGACGGCTGGGCAAAATGCCAAGGTTTAAAACGTCAATGGCAAAAGACAAATGCCAAGCACGACCCACCGAAGGCTTGGTTGGGGACTTCGAAGCCCGCCATTTGCACAACGTCCGCAGCGAGGTCCCCGGCCGCAGCGCCACTTCCGTATTGAATTTGGAACGGTTGTGTCAGATTCCTGAACGTTGAGGACTTGCTCTCGTCGAAAAGCGGCACGCCAGTGCAGCGAACGCAGCCTGTGCCAGCGACCCAGAGGTCGCTCGAGCCGGTGTCGAGGATTACGTTGAAGGGAGTGGGCGGGGTGCCTATTGCGAGCGTTCCGAAATAGGTAGAGTCGCTGTTGACGTTCACAAGCGGACTCGAGCCTTGTGCTGCGCGGCGGGCGACGTCTGGGGAAGCAGAGCCATACTTGGACTTTAAGCGAGCGGCCTGTTTCGCGGCCCAGGCGGTGGTGCGGTTGGCCTTGTTGTGATGGCCAGCGCGTGTCATGAGGTTCATAGACTGGCCGTCGATGATCGAGCGTGGCCTGGCATTAGCGGGCGCCGGGGCGGCGAGTGCGGCGGATACGAGCAGAGAGAGTGGCAGCCATGAAGCGATCATTATGGAGAGCTGGCAGAGCGGGGCGGCGAGGGTCAAAGGGTAGTAGGAAAGAAAAGGCCGACACAGTCGCCTGAAAGGTGCGCTAAAGGATTAAGAACGGGACACGAGGTTGAAGAAAGGTAAGGCGCTGCCGGCTACTTCCGGGCTGCGGTCCTTGGCCTTTGTTTTTATCCAAGCGCTCTCGCAGCTCCGCCATGCGCCACGCGATGCTTAGCCCGGACACGGAGCTCATCGCCGTCGATGACGCCGACGAGGAGGTCCATCGCGCACAACAGCCAGACCAACATTCGCGTGCTCACGTCAATTCTTCCGTCCCAGGTGTTTCTACTTTACACTGCTCTGGCGGCCGCACCGGTCATGGGCTCTGTCAGCACCGGGCTTGGTTCCGTCAACTCCTACAAGGATCACCTGACAATAGACTTGGAACTACCTCCTGTGAAAGTCCAAGGAAAGCGTCGAGAGGAGCCGCGCAGTCTGACGATCGAGCTCTCACAAGATGTCACTTCGCTGCGCTCCCGGAAAGGCGATACCGGTCAGCCCCGAGATATTTCGCTCTCGTTGTGCTCTAGTAACCTCTGAGATCGGTCAGGCAGTGTCCTGTGGAGAGCAAGGCAAGGCCGTCCTTTGCGCGAGCCAAGCTCACACAACGCAGTGTATTTCTGGCGCAACTGTTGCTGAAAGAGTACCACTCGAGTCCTGAACACGTCTTGTTTTCCCGGGACCGTTTTTCCGAGAGCAACGTGCTCGAGCTCGGGTAACACATCTTGCTGTCGCGTGTCCACTCTCCATAACCTGGTCTCCTGTAGAGCAGGCACCGGTCTCTTGGCTATCGCGCTCGGGCCGCTCTTCGCACATTACACAGCAACGGACCTCGACTTTCTCGTCCCACTCATGCACAAGAACCTGACGATTAACAATGTGCCCTCCAGCGTTTCCGCGGAGCCACTGGACTGGGTTGCACTCCAAAGCCTCCCTGCGGCGAAACGTCCTCCACCGGACAATGTCTCTCTGGTCCTCGCGGTCGATACCTTGTACAACCCGGCACTTGTCCCCTCCTTCGTCGCTGCGCTAGAGCATTACACATCAAAAGGTGCATCCGCACTCGTCGTCTGTGAGCTCCGCGCCGAGGATGTTATTCGCGACTTCCTCGAGGCGTGGCTCATTTCGGGAAAATGGGAGATATACAGGGTTGGCTCTGAGCTGTTTGAGTTGCCGTTTGTGGGTTGGGTCGCCTGGCAAAGCAGTCAGGTTCAGTAGCTACTGTATATTATCACTCACATCTAATTTGTACTCACGATGGAAGGTTATTATCGGTGTTTCCACACTGCGAGCTAGCCCGGTTGTCGACAACTCAGCGATATCTCAATTGCGTGCCATTACTGTGTACTATGTGCTATCCCGTTGTTGCTACAAATCACTGCACCACTGCCAGCAGCGTAAGATACAGATGTCCCCCCTGCCATGCGACCGGAATTCCTTATGTGCTCTTCTCTGCACCCTGAGATCCACATCCACGCTCTATCTCCTCTTCCTTCACCTGCAATCGTCGCATGGCTGCCTCAAGCGCCTTCTGCCTTGTGCTTTCCCTCGATCCATCGCCTTGAGAGGAGCTGTTCCCTCCAAGCACATATGAGCCCTGCCCGAGCATGGTGGCATATGCATCCGCTTCAAGGGCGGGCTCATAATATTCCTCGTTGTCGAGATGGTGCACCTGGGCGGCGTGGGAGCGTTCGTATTCGGCGACCTCTTCGTTGAGCTTCCGGTCAAGCGCTCTGAACTGAGAGCCTGGTGAGATAAAGTAGTACATCGAGGTGACACAAGACATACATTTTCGTCGTGGGGCCCCCAAACGTTGTGCGTCAGCTCGTGGCATAGTGTTTTGCGCACATCGGCGTAGCGCAGCATGGCGTTGGGGTAATTCGACCGCAGGCGTAGCTTGATTCTTCGGTATAATGAGTTCTCTGAAACTGAGAGAGAGAGAGAGGGACGTACACTTGTCCACGGCCCACGTTCAGACCGTGCAGTGTCGGGTTCTCGAGTATCTCGCGCGGCTCAAGCTCTGTTAGCAACATGACGCTGAACTTGTGCGTCTGCATAACGTGCTTTATGGCGGGGTCGTTCGCAAGCCGCTGCAGGAACGCTTCCGCCTTGTCGGCGTCGGGTAGGTTCGGCAGCGCCGCGATGCGGTGGAACCTGTGGCTGAACTGGTCCAAGGTGATCGGCGTCGACGGCGCGCGGGATGAAAGCTGTCGCCGTGTTAAAGAAGACCAAATCACATAAACACCATGTACACACCTTTGACGGTCCACGAGCAGCGCGCTGCGCCATAATGGCGTCGCGTCGTGCTTTCTCGTTCTCGGCAGCCTTCATGCCCTCGATCTCGCCGGCCGTACTCCCCAACAGCATGATCTTCGCGCCGTCCTTGAGACCGGCCTCGGTGAGAGTGGCCTTCGCTGCGTCTGCCTCCTTCTTCTTGCCCTTGCCGTAGAGCAGCTTCTGGTACTGAACCGGCACATCCGTAAGCTCAGCGATCTGAGCCTGGAGCTCGGCGAGCGTGGAGTCTGGGGGTGCTGAGAGTGTATGGGGCTTCCCTCGGTGTGTTATTGTGAGGTTTATCATGGTTCAGAGGCAAGGTAGAGAGCAGAGGATGACGCGGCTACATCTTCCTTGTGCTGAGTCTATCAGACCCGGGCACAGGTCGGATGAATCAGCAGGCGTCGACCGATGCATCGCCAACGAGCCGCAGACTCTCGCACATTCGAGAAGGATACGGCTCAGTGCTGGATTGTAGCTCTCTGAATGTGAGTCAGTAGCCTGAACTGATATTGATTAGTTAATATCGATACTTATACCGAGTTCAACTGCGGATGCAAGCCTCAGACGAGAAATTCCGCATTTTACCACTTTGCATGACCCTCAGCAATTTTGAGCTACCATAAATCATGAAAATGCGGGCGTGTAGATTGTGGAACCTTGAGCAATGAACCTGACGGTGTCCGGGAAAAAGACACCATTTGGCGGAGTTTTTCGGCACATTTCGTTCGCTGTTTCCGATGACCTCCAGAGTCGCTGTGAGCTCCTTGCGGGCTGCAGGTGCGTCGCGCATACTCGCATCGGCGGTCAGCAGCGCCGTTAACCGCTCATTGCAGCGCACGCCTCGCGCCTGGCCCCCCTGGCCCCGTAAGCAGCGGGCATGCGTGCTTCCAACCCAATGCTGACCTTGGCGAGGACAGACGCGCCGCCGCCCACGCCGCCTTCTCGACCTCAGCGCGCGCCGCCGCCGAAAAGCCGTCGCCTGCCGAGCGCGCGTCGCAGATTATCGAAGCCACGCCGTCGGCCGGGAACCTCGTCACCAAGACGGGCGCCATTGTTCTCGGCACTGGGCTCACCGCTGCTGCGATTTCTCAGGAAATTTACGTCGTCAATGAGGAGACCGTCGTTGCCGTTGGCTTCTTCATCATCGTCGGGCTCATCGCCAAGGTCTGTTGGGCAGCATGGGAAGCATCTCGAAAACTCACAATGAATTCCACAGCTCATGCGCACCCCATACAACGAGTGGGCGGAGGGCCACATCAACGTGCTGTCCCCACTATCTTTGTCTTCACCCTGCTGAAACTTTTGTTGTAGCGTATCAAGGGCATCCTCGAGTCCGCCCGCGCAGAGCACACGCAGGCCGTCAAGTCGCGCATAGACTCGGTCCAGCAGATGAAGGACGTTGTCGACGTGACCAAGGGCCTCTTTGCGCTCTCCAAGGAGACTGCCCAGCTCGAGGCCGAGACCTTCGTTCAGAAGCAGCGCGTCGCACTCGCTGCCGAGCTCAAGCAGGTCCTTGACTCCTGGGTCCGCTACGAACAGCAGCAGAAGGAGAGCGAGCAGGCCGAACTTGTCAAGGCCGTCATTGCCAAAGTCATGGCGTCGCTCCAGGACGAGAAGACCAAGCGTGACATCCTGCTTGGTGCCGTGGCTGAAGTTGAGCGTGAGTATTGCTCGCACATCTCCATGCGAAATGCGTTCTTACTTTGTGGCAGAGCTGGTGAAGAACAAGGCGATTTAGAAGCATCTTGTACTGCTCCTTCAAGCGGACATAACAAATTAGCCGTTTCTTACATTCGACCGCGATCCTTGAGCAAGCCGGACGCCGGGGACCTGCCATGAATCACTCAGCGTAACAGTTGTAATTGAGTGAGTGCGATGTTGATGCACTTGCGCAAACAAGTCTACGTCCTCCGCGAGTGTCTGTTGCCTAAAAAGCGCCCTTGCTCTATGTCCACGACATGCATAGTCCTCAACACGGCGTCGCAGCGTCCGAAAGGCTCGGGAGCAGCTTATACACTTGGTGCAGCTGCGCTTCGAGTATCACTGCCTTGTGCATAGTGACATGCACGCGCGCCTCTGGAAATCTTTATACAAGCCGGACGCAACCAGTTTCGCTGTTGACCGAGGCATTCACTTTGTTCGCCCAGACTGCGTCAAAGTTGCTGGCCTGGACAAGTTCGCAGGAATCCAGCAGACGCACTTGGATAGACTGCGCCGAGAAGAGCAGGAGGTACGGCGGGTGGTACGCCACGCGCTCTATCGTGCCCCGCCACTCGGCAAAGATCCCCTAATTGGGGGAGCCTGTGTCATCTGCGCCGATGCGAGAAAGGCGGCCATGGTCGACGTAGACGCTGAAGTCATTGTAACAAAGCAAGCGTTGTCTTCACGCCGGTTGTCAGTACCGGCCCAAATGCGAAACATGTCCATAGGATGAGCCTGGCTGTCTAAGTGCTCAGCGTAGCCATTTTCTCCAGAGGACAGGTGCAAAGACGACGCCATGGAAATGACAGTTTTTTGTATCTGAAGACGTTGAAGACATGGAAGAGAAAATACAGTGGGGCAAAGGCTGCGGTCAAGCAGTGTACGAGGACGGGTGAAGCAGGTGTTGGAGGCAAGGACTCTCGGAGACTGATCGGAGGATGAAAGCGTGTCACTCCTCTGACTGCTGCCACCATCATGAGCAAGCCAAATTCTCTTCTGCAGCGCGGGACAAGTGAATTCAAGGCTGGGAAGTACGAGGAGGCTATTAAGCTCTACACCGAGGTCTGTTCGAAGTCATGACGGAGAGTGGAGATATTAACCACCACTCAGGCCATGAATACGCCGAGCACCAAGGTACAAGCCTTGGATTCGCGGGCGGCGGCCTATATGAAGCTGGGAAAGCTGCCCGACGCGCTCAAAGATGCCAAGCAATGCATAGACCTCGCTCCTAAGCTCCCTGCGGTATGTACCTCGGGCTGTTCGGCGCATGAACTGACTGTCTGCAGGGCTACGTGCGCGCCGCGCGTGTCTTCAAGCAGCTCAACAAGCCCGACTCTGCCCTCAAGATGATTGATTATGCCTCAAAGCGCGTCACTGCCTCCGACACGCGTCGTCTCGCCGAGCTCAAGAAGCTGAAGGACGAGACACTGGCGCTGCAGGCCGAAATCACGCGCTTGCTGAAGGCGACTGCGTGCCATCTGGCAGTACTTCCCGTCGAAATTCTCACAGAGATTTTCGTCTATATGCTCGAGGACGACTGGGACGCACCGCTCCGTATGGGCGCCGTGTGCAAGCACTGGAGGTCGGTCGCGCAGGGCACACCGGTGATGTGGACCAAACTACGCTTGGGAGGAACGACCAACAACGTCGAGCGTAGGATGCGGGCCAAGGCTGCGCAGTGGGATGCAAAATCGCGCGGTCATGTCAAGCACATCGAATTCACGGGGCAGCAGGCCATGGCGATCTACGCTGAATACTGCTCCTCTGGTCGCTTTCGCTCCCTGGAAGCCGCCCGTTTGATTCTGAACCCCGGGGACCAGTGTAAGAACAGTGGGTCATGGCATTTAGCAGACCTTCCGAAACTCGCTGTGTTTGCCTTCAGCTTTCCCGACAATATTCGCAACGCGTGCAACGTGGCCGAGGAGGATGTTGGCCGTCTTGCACGTCTGCGCCAGCTAGAAGCAACCTCTTTCGACTTGATTTTCGAGTCGCAGCCTACATTTCCCTTCCTGGAGAGCCTGCATCTTGACCTTATACACTTGTCTTCGCCAGCTGGGGTCAACCTTCGCACGGTACTACAAGCATGCCCCGTCTTGCAACACCTTCACATCACCGACCGCGGAATCGGGCTGGATCATCCACCACCAGATGCGGATATGGTTCCTTTCGGAAATCTGAAATCCCTCGAACTTCACGGCAGGGTGTGTCACTCGCCCCTCTGGTCGCGAATGCTCCCCGCCTCCGTGGCATTGGACCGTCTTATCCTAGAACCACTCCAATCCGCGGCCCTCGTCCTCGCGCAATTCAGCACCCCAACGCTTTCCACGCTGCGCGAGCTGCGCATCCTGGCCGTAAGCGACGGCGCGCCGCTCGACCTGCAGGCGTACCTGCAGGCAATGCCGCGCCTCGCCGTGCTGCAGCTGTCGCGCGCGAGCGGCGACATGGCCGCGCTGCTCGACGCGCTGGCCGCCGCGGGTCTACCGCTCGAGGACGTCGATTTCTCCCATTGCGCGCGGCTGACGGGCGGCGCGCTCGTCCGGCTCGTGCGCGCGCGCGCCGGCGGCCTGCGCGCGGTGCGCTTCGACGGGTGCCCGCTCGTCGAGGCCGAGACGTTGCCGTGGCTGCGCAGCCAGGTGCCCAGGTTCAGCTGTGTGTATATGACGCGGAAGCAGGCGAAAGGCCAACGCTTCTTGTCCTAGTCGGTGTCCTTGCGATCTATCTCCAATATTCCTCCCGCTTTCTTGTCAGTAGTCACCTTTGTGGCAAGCGACGCTGTGTATCAATCACACTATCCCTGCATTTTTCGCGCACATTGATCCAACTGTAAGGTCTGCATGAATTTTGGGCCGTGTTGCAACGTTGGTTTGCCCCGCGTTGCCAATGCCTTTGCCCGACATCTGTAATATAGTAACTCAGGCTTGGTAAGACAATGAAACAGGCAGTGCGTTAGGTCCATTATTACTCAGTGTATGCTCCTCGGAGAAGCGATGCCGGGGTCAGCCGCTATCGAGTTGAACCCTTGCCACAACCATGGTCAATGTTGCGCCTACAAAGCATTGCTGAGCAAAAGGGCATTGGCCGGGAAGCTAAGACACTACGACGAGACCGAGACCCAGGCTGCAACCCTCGACTGACTCTCGTTGATTTCCTCCTCCTGCTCATGTGCCAAGCGGGCGCGGTCCCAGGCCGCCGACGGCCAATCTAGCTCGCTATCCGTTCCATCTTCGTCCGAATCGCCTTCCATACGAAGCGGCAACTCGGAATGTGTGATGTTACCGAGCGCTTTGTACTCGTCGTCGCCCAGGCGCTGGATGACGCACTGTGTATAATGCCACCTGAAGAGGCCGGGCGGCGGGTTGCTTGGGTGGCCAGGATGCGGTGGCGTAACTTCGAAGTCGTGCAGGAGAGGCACACCGTAGCTGGCGCCTAATCCCCCGTCGTAGGTCATCGTGTTGATACTTGGGCCGACTTCAAAAACGTGCGCCTTGTAGTGTTCCTAGAATGTACTGTCAATGTCCAATCCCTGAGGAAGATACATGATTTGCTTACCCCGGCGATGTGACGAAAGCCTAGATTATAGTCATCGAACATGGCGTCGTGCCCGCGAATGAGGCAGAGTCCGAATACAGCATCATAAACAGTTAGGCCAGCCGGAACGGCGCCGCAAAACTGCCCGTAGATGTGCCGCGCCATGTGCTCCCCCATGCGTTTGGGACAGATGTGGCTATTGATATTGTACCTCCTCTGCGCAGCAGAGATCCAACAAGTTGAGTCGTCGCGTGCCATGACTTCCGTGCGCATCTTGTCCGCACGTCCACCCGTACTGGTCTTCGATTTGCCCTCCCTCTGGCTGATTTTCGAAAGGCCGACTACGGCAGCAGGCGGAAGACGGTATTCATACGTCGACGCGACGAGCCGATCCGTTGCCTGCACAGCGCGCCAGTGGCCCGGGGAGTCCACCGAGTCGACGAAGAGCGTACCCCGCTTCTCGCGAGGATCGCAGATATCATGGGTCATGTCGATGAGCCAAGCTGAGCGCTCTGCACGAGCATAGGTCTCAAAGTCGTCCAGGGGTCCGGAAAGCAGGCAGGTGTAATTGTCTCTGGGTGGCGGCGGCAAAATGCTCATCAAATCCGTAACGTCCTGATCTCTGGCAATTGTGGGAGGCGGCTGGGGGTATAGACCAACATGTCGGCTTGCAATAACCACTTGAAGGAGGGCGGAAGATGCGGCCTGGGAGGTTACCGTATCAGGTGCAGATGACGGTGCGGACATGGTAAGAGGAAGAGTGGCAATGCGGAGTTGCATTTCGCCGATTTCAAGTCGCAGACGAAAGCACGAGATACTTGACCTGAACAGCGACGGCAGAAATCGGGAAGATGTCATATCAGTTTCTGTGAGTGCAACTCGATGCCATACGAATCAAATATGAACAGTCGAATGCATCGCCACGGTACTCCGCGGAGGAGTCTTACCTCCATCAACCGTCGTCCACAGCCCAGGCATATGCAGATCTGCGACTACATAGGCATAATATGTATAGGATGTGTCTAAACAGGAAGTTGCAGCGAAGTGAGCATCTTGACCGCCAGCTCGAACGCCGCAAAAGTGACCATGTTGACCGGGACCGCGCTTCGCCACCGTGACAGTCAAACGCGAGCACATATTGTATAGAGCACGGCTGCACTCACCGCACGACCGTCGGCCACAGGCCCACGAAGAACACCTTGCCGCCGTCCGCGCGGTAGCTGTGCACGATGGTCGAGAGCGTCGACGTGTACGGCCTGCATCGAGGACAGAGCGATCAGCAGCTGCCGTAGGGAGACGGCGCGCGGCGCACCCTGCAGAAGCTCGTTCGGTCGCCTGCATGCGCGTCTTGACGACGTCGAAGCCGAACGTCGATGCCCAGCCCGCGACGCCGGCGACGCCGCCGGCGAGCATGAGCCGCGGCCACGAGAGCAGGTCCGTCTCCTCCTGCAGCTCGCCGGCGAGCGACGAGTGGTCCACGGCCGCGTCGTCGGGCGCACGCGCCGGCCGGAGGAGGCGGCACATGCCCTCGTACGTCCTGCACCAAAGGAGAATGATGAGTGGAGTGAGGGTGAGAGCAGGTGGGAGGGAGGGGCGCACGCAAAGTACGCGCCGTAGCCCATGTCGCGCAGCGCGGTGGCGCCGAAGCCGCGGAACAGCCCGCGCGGGCCCGCGGCGGCGGCGACTGCGAGCGCGCCGGGCTGCCGCCCGCCGGCGAGCACGAGCTGCTGGCGCACCTTGACGAGCTCGCTCGGGCACGTGACGACTCTGCCGGGGGCGCGCGTCAGCAACGCCAGGCTGAGTCGTAGGCACACGTACGAGGAGACGACGCCGCTGCCCGCGCCTGCGAGCGCGATCTGCGCGATGGACGGCGTGTCGGTCGCGCGCTCAAGCTGGGCGCGCATCAGGAAGCCGTACGACGCGAACACGAGCCCGTTCATGAACGCGCACGCCGCCTGCGCCCCGCAGCGTCAGCGGTGGGGAAGACGGAAGACGGGCGGTGCGGACCATGGGCGACGTGATGCCCTTGAACAGCCCGCCGACGCGCTCCTCGCGCACGATCGTCGCGAGCGCGTGCGCGACGGAGCGGTACCGGTGCGCCGTCGCCGCGTTCTGGAACCGCACTTTCACTGCGCGCGTCGACGTCCACGCGTCAGCAGTGTAGGCCACGGTGACTGGCAAAACGAACCTGTATCGAGCGGGTATCCCACAGCGAGCCCCGCAATGCCTGCCGCTCACAGTCAGCTCAAAATCGCCGTCATGGAGCGGAACTCGCACCTGCAAACGTGCCTGCGACAAAGTCGACGGTGGGCGAGAGCTTGGGTTTCTGCGGCGCGTCTACGGCGCCATCGTGCGCATCTGCGGCCGCGGCAGCGTCAGGGATACGGACAGCGTGCAGCAAGGCGGCAACATGCATGCATACCTGCGCGCACGTCCAATTCACTCGCCATGGCATGCTCTCCCTAGTACGTTCAGGTGCAAGAAGTATCCAGTCCAGATGTAATAGGGGTAATCGTCGGGATCATGATCGACCGGTCCGAAAGTCCGCGGTGCGTAAGAAACGACGACTGCGATGGCATTGACAGAACGCTGACACTGACAGGGCGCAGAGAGTCTGAGAGAAGAGGAGGGACGGATGCATATAAAAAACGTCGATGGGATGCGGGCGGGGGCCATTAGTAACTACTTACGACGAGAATGGGATGGGATGGGGATGGGGATGGGTACATGCATAGCGTGACGGGGGGACAAGCCAGAGCCAAAAGACAAGGACAAGACGACGTGCGGCGGGCGGGGATATATACTGTGCGGTACGTGAGCAGGCGGGCTAGCAGCACTTGGAGACGCCCGTGGCGTCCTTGAGCTTGAGCACGACGCCGCGGCGGCGCGAGCTGGTGCCGCCGCCGAAGGAGAAGCGCGAGGCGGACGAGATGCGGCGCAGCTGGCGGTCGCCGTAGCTGACGCCCGAGCCGGCCTTCTCGGGGTCGAGCGTGCCGGCCTCGATGGCGAGCAGGATCGCGCGCGCGGCGAGCCGGAAGGGCGCGTCGACGTTGTCGCCCGTGATGCTCGACGTCTCGATGAAGTGGATGCCTGCCGCCGTCAGCGATGCCAATGGGCAACAGCAAGAGCGCACCGTTGTCCGCCGCCCAGCGCGACGCCTCCTCCCACTCGACCTCGCGCTCGTCCTCCCGGTCGGCCTTGTTGCCCACGAGCACCGTCACGAGGTTCGGGCTGCCCAGCGCCCGCGCGTCCGCCAGCCAGCGGCCCAGCGACGTGAACGTGTCCCGGCTGCAAGCAAACAAGCAAGGCGAGTCAGCCAGGCAGCACACGCACCCGCACACGCAGCACGCACTTGGTGATGTCGTAGACCAGCAGCGCGCCGGCCGCGCCGCGGTAGTAGCTCCGCGTCACGCTGCGAAACCGTTCCTGGCCCGCCGTGTCCCACAGCTAGCGTCGCGGGCGCGGTCAGTCCCAGTCCAGAAGCGGGCTGCGCGGCAGACCTGCAGCTTGATGCGCTTCTCGCCCAGCTTGATCGTCCGGCTGGAGAACTCGACGCCGATCGTGTGCTGCGACGGGCCCTTGACTGCAGCGCACGGTGCGGTGGTCCGAGCATCAGCGGCGCCGTCCACCACGCAGCACGCGACACGCACAAGAACTATGAAGGAAATAATGAAGCAGGCAGGATTTGCCTGTGCCCGCCTCGCCTGTAGCAACGTCCCTTCAGCTATAGGGATGCATGAATCGGCAGCAGGACGCGCCTATGACGATGAACTTGAGCAGGAAGTCTGGGGCGTCTCGCTCAGACTACAGTACGCAGCGGCGAGGGGCGGGGCGGGGCGCACCATAGGCCTCGAGCAGCTCTGTGGAATCGCCGTCGTAAGGCGCCATCGTGCGCGGCTGGCCGCGGGGGTCGTGAACGAGATAAAGGGGGGACTCGGAGCGTGCGGACGACGGAGTTCACTTTCAGTGCGCCTTCGATCACTGCAGCTACTCTTCCAGCTCCCGCACATTAATGTCCTTATTAAATATACACAGTGCATTATAATTATTTATTATCCTTGCGCTGCGACAGTATCTTCACGGCGTCCTTGGAAAACACGTAGCTCAGCCCGCTCCAGATCGTCGTCGCGCCCACCGTCCATCTGGCGTTTGCAGTCAGCGCGGGTGCAGGGTGGGAGTGACGACACGGCACGCACTGCAAGTAGGTGATGGGCAGCGAGAGGTCGAGCGGCAGGACCGGGTTGACCGTTGTCACGCCCATGAGCAGCAGCTGCAGCGCCGTGTTGATCTGCCCGCCCGTCAAGCCCTCAAGCTCAGTAAGTACGGACGCTCGGGCGTACCTTGCTGATCTGCGTGGGCCGCACCTCGGCGGAGGGTATGGAAAAGTCCCAGTAGCGTGCGAATGTTTTCTGCAGGGCCGAGCGAGAGTCAACGTCAGCTATGGGGTAAGTGGGCGGCATACAGGCTGCGGCAGCGAGATGTAGCGGTAGTAGAACGCCGAGATGCTCAGCAGCACGTCGCGCCCGATGATGATGACTGCCAGCGGGACTGCGACAGGCGGCAGAGTCAGCGGCGCCCCCGATAGACCGCGACGCGCAGACGCACGCGGGAGGAGGCCGCTCATGGCGAGCGTGACCGTCAGCGTCGTCACGAGCGCCTTGTCCGCGGCGGGGTCGAGGATGGTGCCCAGCACGCTCTGCTGCTTCCACCGCCGCGCGATGTAGCCGTCAATCTGCCATGCAAAGCCGGGTCAGCCTATAGTCATCGCCTCACAAGTCGACTGCACCCAGTCGGTCGCGCCGGCATAGGCGAGGACGAGCGTCGCGGTGCGGAAGTCGCCGTGGACGACGGCCCAGCCGAGCAGCGGGCAGGCAGCGATGCGCGAGACGGTGAGCAGGTTCGGCAGCGTGTAGATGTTTTCGCGCAGCTCGCGCTTGCGCGGCGGCTCGGCATCCTGCCCGGCCGTCGAGAGGAAACGCGCTGAGCAGGGTAGCAGCCCTCGTATGCGCACGGGCCTAGCGGTCGCGAAGAGCGTTAGAGAGCGCGTACATGCCGCCGCTGGACGACGCGGTATGCGCTGGGCGCAATGTCGGAGGAGAAGAGCGCTCATGACGCGCCGACATTCCGCGTTGAACCGACGCTCATGCTGAGGCTGCCAATGCCAAAGCCTGCAGGTGTCAACGCGCAGCTGTCAGGCTCGTTGTCTTGGTCGCCAGTCTCTCAGCCTACGAGCACTCAAAAAATGAACTTCTGAACGCGACTGTCTCGAATGCTCATGCAGGAAGCTGCCGAGCCCGCGACTTCTCGTGCAAGACAGCGAGCGTTTCAATGCCTACAGATTGAATCATTGATATTATAATAGCATTCATGCTCAGAAGTTTTACAGAGCGGGAAAGGTGGGGATTTGAAGACGAACGACTGCTCGCAATGGTCAGCATCACCAACTTTCTAGACGCGAGGGTGGAGGCACCCAGGCCAGCGCGCATGAAAATCGCAGCCGACGTCGCAGCTGGCAAAAGGAGACGTGGAACGCAGCACCAGCCTCGCCGCATACGCGTGGTATGTCCCGGACAGCGTCGACGGGATGTAAAGCCCTGTCCGGTGCGAAGAGGCTGGGCTGGATGTGCGCATGCAATTTCGATACCCAAGCGAACCGCAAGGAGCAAGCAAAGGCCGCGTTGTGGCCTGTTGTCGTTCCTGATCCGGCGCGCGTCGCTGTTGGCCGCCGACGCGTCCGCATCACGTGCACCCGGTTGCGCGGCTGCGGCCGGCGCGGCCAAACAAACACGGCGCCGCTATATAAGGGCCCAGCGGCGCGGCCCAGACACCGCCCATCCGAACCGCCCCCGGTCTCAAGCACCCACCACCCACACTCAACACTTTATCTCCCCTCCCCTCAACAACAACACTTTATCTGCAATGTCTGGCCGCGGAAAGGGGTATGCTCTTCAGGCTTTATTCATTTTATTATGTACTGACCTAACCGCCGCGCGCAGTGGAAAGGGACTCGGCAAGGGCGGCGCCAAGCGTCACCGCAAGATCCTACGCGACAACATCCAGGGCATCACCAAGCCCGCCATCCGCCGCCTCGCCCGCCGCGGCGGCGTGAAGCGTATCTCGGGCCTCATCTACGAGGAGACCCGCGGCGTCCTCAAGATCTTCCTCGAGAACGTCATCCGCGACTCCGTCACCTACACCGAGCACGCGAAGCGCAAGACTGTCACGGCCCTTGACGTGAGTCATTGCTCTTATTCCTCGCTGTTGTCCTGTTCTGTTGCTGACACGCGACTGCGCACCAGGTCGTCTACGCGTTGAAGCGCAGTGGCCGCACATTGTACGGTTTCGGAGCCTGAGCGTCGACTCGCGTCCGCTGTTCTCTGTCTCTTGTCCATGGGCCCATGCGCTATGTCTGCTCTATGTTATGTTCTGTACTCTATACTCCCGCAATGCATCTTCTCTTGACTCTGTATTTTGGTTGCGTGCTCTCCAACTCCATGGTGAGGCAGACAGTTAGAGCAAAAGACGACCAACAAATCACATTCAACTGGACGTCGCTCTGTTACTCGAAACAACTGGCGGACCGCGGTTGCGGCATATGCGAAGGCTACAGAGCGATGTTGTGAAAGCACACGCTGGTGCATGCTCTACAATTGAATAAAAGGCTCATGTGTCGTTCAGGCCAAAGACGTGCGCGGCGTGGCAGGACTGGCCGCAAATGGGACTGCAAGTACAAACGCCATTATCCCGCGCGCGCGCATGTTTCGAACGTACCACTGGGCGCGGCGGTGATCTGGTCCAGGTTTGAGCTGAGCTTGGGGTCGACGAGGAGGAGGTTGTGGCGCTCTCCATCCGGCACGTGGAAATAGACTGCAGGAGAGAAGGAGCGTCGTAGTCAACTGCAAAGTGCTCGTCTGCCGACGCGCCCAGACAGACTCGGGCTGCCGCTCGTGGTACCGAAGATAACGCCGCATACGTACAGTATCCAGCGCCAAGGGGTCCCTGATGCAGCGCGGTCGATAATCTCGTGGTCTTTGGCAGGGATCCTGAGCATTTGCGCCCATACCCACTGCGGTTGCTCGGCTTCGGAGAACAGAGGAAGCTTAGCGTACACAGTCAGACCTGGCTCTAGATCTGCATGTACAGCGGTCGGCTCTTCATGTAGCATGGTGAGCAAGCTGCGATAATGGAAGGAGCTGCCAGTGAGCTGCGCGTATCGGCTTGAGACGACCCCAAAGAGCCTCTCGCTACGACCAACGTCTACTGAACCAAGCTGGTATTGCCGGATAGCGACATAGTAGTAGCAAGAAGGTCACCGGCATGCACCGTCGCGTCGATGAAACCTCAGCCTGCCACATCGTCGTTCAGCGAGCCGCCGCCGCTCGCTTCATCACTTAGCGCGGCATCCTCTTGTGGCGCTCCGCCAGGCCTCTGGCTGATTTTTGCGTCCGTGTCGTGTTCCAGCAGAAACGCGTCCTCGGACGCCGACGGCGGCCGACGCGGCCTCGCGCTCGTGACCGTGCAGCGCCGCGCGGCGTGCCAGATCCGTTCGGCAGCACGCTCGTCGACGCCTTGATCCCGCCCCGCTTGGCCTCAGCGTCGTGGTGGTGGGTGATAGAGGCTTAGTAGATGGGGTGCTGACAGCCTTTGCGAAGGCTGTCAGTGCTTGCATTGCGCCTTTGGACGCAAGGGCGAGGATGCATCTGCAGGACTCGCCCAGGACGGTGAGCCCGGTGACCACGCTCGCTTCGCGGATCTCGTCTCATTTTCCTGGTGTTTGTAGACGGCCGTCCATAAGTTATGTAAATGGGTTATCCGCTTCATTGCCCTCGACAGCGAAGCCCTAGGGTGACTACTTGCCGGGAGGCTTCGAGCAAGTTGTTCCCACCTTCTGACAGCGATGTTCGCACTGGGTACTCCCCAGACACGAGCGCAATGTCGATCAACGCTGCGGCGCGCTGCAGACCAGCAGCAGGCCAACGACTGGTCTACCGAATGGGAGGCGGGCTCAGGCAGATCGTGTACGACAACTACCCCGCGGCTGTGAAGCTCTGCTCATGCTCGCCGGCGGCGTCGCCGGCGTCGCGGGCTGGGCGTCGACGTTCGGCTTCGACGTCGTCAAGACGCGCATGCAGGCGACCGCGCGGGCTTCTGCAGGGTGCGCCGCGCGCCGTCTCCCTACCGCGGCCGCTGATCGCTCTGTCCTCACTGCAGGCCGTACACGTTGACGCTCTCGACTATCGTGCATACTGTAAAGCTAATAATTATTACCGCGTCACGCGTCACGGAGGACGCACGGCCCGGTAATAATCATCTTTTGTAGCATGTCACGGGCTGCTCGAGGTAATAGGATGTCACGACGTTCGAAGGCCCAATTGCTCAGTTATTACCGTCAGGAGCGGCGCGCCTTCGGCGCGCATGATATAGCATTACATGAAGGGGTGTTTCCACATAGTATGTTGCAAATTAGAGCGATTAGTGCCTTATTTCTCGATGAATTACCTGGTTGAAGCATCGGGATTCCTGCAAAGGTCCAGAAATCAAATAATCCGGCACAGCATCTTGTTTGCCTGTCCAATTGGGCAACTGCATGTCCTCCTGATGAGAAATACAAGTACACCGATGAGTTTTTTTTTCAGTCATATGGCCATGGTCACGTGTCACGGGAGGCCCAAGGTAATGTCTCCGACGTGTCACGGTCCAGCGGCCCCGGTAATAATTATTAGCTTTACAGTAGCTACCGCGCGGACGGCCTCAAGGTGTTCTTCGTGGGCCTGTGGCCGACGGTCGTGCGGTGAGTGCAGCCGTGCTCTATACAATATGTGCTCGCGTTTGACTGTCATGGTGGCGAAGCGCGGTCCCGGTCAACATGGTCACTTTTGCGGCGTTCGAGCTGGCGGTCAAGATGCTCACTTCGCTGCAACTTCCTGTTTAGACACATTCGATACATATTATGCCTATGTATTCGCAGATCTGCATATGCCTGGGACGCCGGGACGAGCGTTATTGGAGGTAAGACTTCTCCGCGGAGTAGTGACCGTGGCGATGCATTTGACTGTTCGTTCATCGAGTTGCACTCACAGCAGCTGATACGATATTTCTCTGGGATGCTTTCGTCTTCAACTTCAATTTGTCGAGCCGCGAGACGCAACTCCGCATTGTCACTCTTCCTCTTACCATGTCCGCCTCGTCATCTGCACCCAATTTGGGTTCCACCCCAGCCGGACCTTCCACTCTCCTTCTTGTCATTGCAAGCCGTCACGTTGGCATATACCCCCAGCCGCCTCCCACAATTGCCGGAGATCAGGACGTGACGGATACGATGAGCACCGTGCCGCCACCACCCAGCAACAATTACACCTGCCTGCTTTCCGGACCCTTGCATGAGTTCGACCTCTTTGCTCGTACAGAACGCTCAACTTGGCTTATCGACATGGCTCATGATATCTGTGATCCTCGCGAGAAGCGGGGTACGCTCTTCGTCGACTCGGACGACTCCCCGGGCCAGTGGCGCGCTGTGCAGGCAACGGATCGGCTTGTCGCGTCGACGTATGAATACCGTCTTCCGCCCGCTACCGTAGTCAGCCTTTCGAAAATCAGCCAGAGGGAGGGCAAGTCGAAGACCAGCACGGGTGGATGCGCGGACAAGATGCGCACGGACGTCATGGCGCGCGACGACACAACGTGTTGGATCTCTGCTACAAAGGACAAGTACAATGTCAACAGCCACATCTGCCCCAAACGCATGGGGAAGCACATGGCGCGCTATATCTACGGGCAGTTCTGCGGCGCCGGTCCGGCTGGCCTGTTCGCTGTTTGCGATGCGGTATTCGGACTATGCCTCCTTCGCGGGCACGACGCCATGTTCGATGATTATGCGCTGGGCTTCCGTCACGTCGCCGGGGTAAGCACAACCATCATATGCACGTAGTTGGATAGACGTTGACACTACTGTACATTTTAGGAACGATACAAGGCGCATGTGTTTCAACCCGGCCCAAAAATCAACACGGTGACCTACGACGGGGGATCGGGCGCCGGCTACGGTGTGCCTCTCCTGCACGAGTACGAAGTAATGCCTCCGCGTCCTGGCCACCCGAGCAACCCGCCGCCCGGTCTCTTCAGGTGGCACTATTTGCAGTGCGTGGTCAAGCGCTTCGGCCACAGCGACTACACCGCGCGCGACAACATCGCGCATGTCGAGCTGCCGATGCGCATGGAAGGCGATTCGGACGACGACGGCACGGATAGCGAGGCGGACTGGCCGTCGGCGGCCTGGGACCGCGGTCGCTTGGCTCTCGAGGAGCAGGAGGAAGAAAACCAGCGTCAGACGAGGGTTATGGACTGGGTTTCTGGCGGTGCCTCCTAGTAAGTAGTGTCTTAGCTTCCCGGTATGCTAGTACCCATTCTGTAATTATACCCTCTTGAATCTTTACGGAATCGAAGGGCAGACCCGCACGGGCTGTTCTGCAGATTGCGACTAACGCGCTCCGCGGTATAGGCTCCGGCGCATGCGCCGCGGCGTGTGTTTCTCGCCATCGGCCTTACACACGATTGTGTCTACATCCAGCGTCAGTGGCTATATGTTTGTGGAGCAGATGCGATCCGAGCCATATGTAATGGTTACCTCCGCGGCGAGCTGTGGGATTTCCAGGACACTGAAGGCTTTCAAACCCTGACGGTGAATAGGCGCTATGCAATCTGGGACCGTGGTGTCGTGCTAGTTTTCTGTCCTGTACGTGTTCGATACCAAGTACACTGATTTGATGGCTGTGAACGCCGTGTGGAGCCACTGCAACGGTCAAACCGCCATTAAGGACGCTCAGTGTAGTCTACCGATGATTCCCTCGCCCTCAAGACCGTATTCAATCGCCTTTTGCTGAGGACCAGAAAGACAATTCGCGGGAGCTCACTCATTGTTTGTCCGAAGAACAACAGGATGATAACGTGGCTGTGCAGGGGCTCCGCGTCCGACGCTCCGCACCGCGACCATGCGCACGCCGAAAATACAATCCCTGACTGGGATACCCGCAGACAACGCGGGCATGGCCGTTCATTAGCGGCTGGTCGAGTGGTGGTTAAGGTGTTTCTGTGCCGTGTGGCAGGCGTGCCTTGCCGTGGTAGGACAATAGGGTCGCCGCTTCGCGTGCCGACTAACGATAGATCACCGCTATATAAACGAAGCGGTGGTGCCCCACGCTTGCTCTCCCCGATATAAGGCGCAGCCTTTCGCCGTCAAGGCCCCATCTCCCTCCCGGTCTCCCACTTTCTTGGCTTGAGCTTGCGCGCCAGCTGCCACAGAGCCTCAGCCGCAGAGTACTTGAACGCCCTCTTGCCGCGCCGCCTTTTCCTCCACGAACCTACCCAGCACGCTTTTCCAAACCATGTTCATGCCCGCAGGACCGGCCTTCATTTCTCTCCTCGCGCTCGTCGGCCTCGTGGCGGCCGGCCCGCACCCCACTGGCCGTGCTGCGCACGCTAGGCGGCAGGCCGAGCGTCTCCAGACCCGCGACGGCGCCCTGAAGCTTGTCGACACTTACGCCGGGGATAACTTCTTTGAGTGAGCCGCACTTTCTTTAGCTTATCTTTCGTCGCTAACTTCAGGGCCTCAGCGGTTTCCACTTTTTCGACCAGGCATCTCCCACCCACGGCCTCGCCGACTATGTCAACAAAGACGTGGCCATGGGCGAAAACCTCACCTACATCAACCGGCAGGGCCAGGCTGTCATCCGCGTGGACAGGACCACGCACATTCAACCCGGCCAGAAGCGCAAGTCGTGAGTCTGTCCTATTTTTCGCTCTCTGCATGAAGGCTGAGACGTGTCTCAGCGTGCGCCTCGAGTCGAAGAAGACCTACGGCAACTCGCTGATTGTCATTGACCTCGCGACGATGCCTCATGGGCCCTCAATCTGGCCTGCATTCTGGACGACGAGCGCCGGGAAGCCCTGGCCGTCTGGCGGCGAGATCGACATCGTCGAGGGTGTGAACGAGATGACAAACCAGATGACTCTGCACACCGACCCGGGCTGCCATCTGAACGACGGCGCGGGTTTCAAGAAGCTGTTCAGCGGCAAGGTGTTGCAGACGAACTGCGACGCGCGCGCGAACGGGAACGCCGGGTGCGGCATCCTTGACGAGGACCCCAAGTCGTACGGGCATGAGTTCAACGTCAACGGCGGTGGCGTCTTCGCCACGCTTACCAACGACGACGGCGTTAAGATCTGGCGCTTCGCGCGCGACGCTGTCCCCGGCGACCTCACTGACCCCAATGCGACGCCGAACCCCGACAGCTGGCCCGCGCCCAAGGCGTTCTGGAGCTCGAACGGCTGCACGCGCGAGTTCATCGACCAGAAGCAGCAGATGATCCTCAACATTGAGCTCGGTGGTGACTGGGCGGGCAATGTTTTCCCCGGGCCTGGACGCATCGAGGACTTTGTCGCCAACCCGGACAACTTCCAGTGGGCGCGCTTCACCGTCAACTGGCTGCGTGTCTACCAGTAGGCGTCGTAGACGACCCTGCTTTCTCGTGCTTCGATCTTTTCTCTGAGATATGACTACTAGACTGGATCTGGGATTTCTCTGGGTTTTACGCCACTAACGCACGGCACAACACGCTCATTGTATTACTGTAGGTAACCAACACACTCGTTCTCGCTCTCCCCTGTAGCACTTGGTACGGTTCGAATGAAGATCATATAGATGTGCTTCAGCTTCTACTAGAGGTTCTAGGGCTCACCGTTTGCACCTCGACTTGTGTATCACGAATACTTTTATTCCTATATTTCGTTCTGAACTCATTTTGCGTGTTGACATGTGGCTAAAGCTCCCTGACAAGTGGTCGGAGCGTGAAATTGATTTGCACTTTGCCGATGGCCACATCCACCTCCCTTTACGCGACCGGATTTCCTCGACACAGGTTTGCCAGCACTGAATATCTATTTCCCTAGGCAGTTCTGACTTCTGGAGCGAATACACTGGATGGTCGACCGGCAAGGGTGGTCTTGACGAGGCCCCCCGAAAATCCCGATATATGTCCCATCTAAACGGGACCGAAAATCGGGCCTCCAGAGGCTCTTTCTCCCATATAAACGGGACCGAGAATTGGAACCCTCAGGCTCAGGTCTCATGTAAACGGGACCGAGATCTTTTTCTCGGCCAGCCCAATGAAGACCTCTGTCGGAGCTCCCCAGCTGGTTTTCCGACCTATTTTGCTTAGCATCACACTATGGAAACATGTTTACATCTTTTCCATTAAGAATTAAGGCCTGAGAGCAGTATTGGAGCGAGTTTGTGCCCAATTAATGGTGCTGAGCTACTTCCGCGGAATTAAATTACATCCGGATTGTTCCGAGCCTACAGGTAAATGGGACCGAATTTGCCACCTCCGGAGCTCATAAACGGGACCGAAATTGGTCGAGGTCCGGATGAGACCTCAATTGGCATTTTCGGGGGGCCTTCTTGACGGTGCCACCGCCGTGCTCGCCGCGCGCTTGCTCAGACACTGTGTCTATAGCGCTCGAGGTGCTCGTTTCGCACTCGTGCACGCAACACCCTGCTTCTTGGATAGCACATGATCCACATGCGCATGCACCATCTGGAGGTCTGGCATTCACACCCGGTGACAGGGTCCTCGCGCCGCTCTTGCATACGCTCGAACAGCCGTCATCGATGCTCAAGGCACTGGCTCTGCAATTCTGTTGTTTGACCCTAGCACCTTGGATGTCTACGTCCCAGACAAGCTCATTGCCAACGCTGGGGACATGCTGGAATTCTGCGGCTCAGCAACATCGCGTTGCGCGCCGATTTCTTCCTTGCGCTCTGTGACCTGTGCTCCTCGCACAGCTCTAACGTCAACAGCCTTGGGATCCTCGAGTTGTACCCGTGCCTTGAACAATCATACGCTCGTACGCTGACACTCATCTCCAGTGGGCAATAGGTTCCTGCGCATAATCTCGAGCTGCTTAACATTAACGCGGCGGTAAGCGCAGATGCGGTGGTCTGTGGTCAGATGCGCTGCGCGCGGTCTCTTATGCTTTGGGTTCTGGATGGTCATAACCGTTCAACTGATGTGCTTCAATTATCTGGCCTGCGGAGCGCCCCAAAGCACACCCCGCGCTGCTTATGGCTCTACATCTATTTGGCTACCCTAGTTCTCTGCTTCGAGCTTGGCTACGATCCTGGAATGACATGGGTGCCATTCAGCACGCCCGTCACAGGGCTGGCTCTGCAGGACGGGGCGCTGACTGCTAACATCACAGACTCGCTTTCGCTTCACGAGCTTCAGTGATCTTTACAGCTTTCAACGCAACGCCCATGGTACCGAGTCTCCAGCGACTGACGCAGGCTTTAAGAGCTTTGCCGCGCCGGAAGCGGCGACAGCGACTAGGACAGCGCAGGTCTGTTGTATGTACGAGGAAAGTCTGTCCGAGTCAGCATTGCACTGCCCTGACTCGAGGAGCTGTGCATTGCTTCTCCCACCTTTATGCCAGCTGCGAGCATCTCAGGAACCCAGCCCTGGCCGTGGATCTGCACGATGTCCGCGCATTCATTGCTACATGGCTTCGTTTTGCAGATCACTAGCTCTCATGGTTGACTCTGCGGAGTGTGCTCCTCAGCGACTCCACGCGCGGAATCGGTATGCAGGCGCTGACCGCCGTTATGTCTACGATCGATTACAGCTCTGCAAGGCAACCAAATTCCGTATATTCATCCGAAAGGCACTGGGTACGCAATAGATTGGGTTTGAACGACCAATCGCTAGTGTTTGATCAACGAGTGCGCAGGTTCATCGCCCAGCGCACATGTCCACGGACGAACATCGAAATTGACGGCGATGAGCAGCACTTCCATTGATCCTTAACGTCCGAGATGGAGTAATTCTCCGCGCTCCAGGGTTCTTGGGCTGGTGCATAGCCGAACGATAAACAGCTTTATGCGACCGCGCTAGGAATCGAAGGTCGGAACGCCTAAACACTGATTGTGGAAGCGGTGCAAAGCTTTTATACATCAACGCAATAGGTGAGAACTTTACCCAAGCTCCCTAGTCCCCATGAGCAACGGTGGCATCCTACCAACATCAACTGACGTTCATGTACCGAACGACGATCCGACCAGTCAGTATGCCTGTTTCTGAGTCTGTGCCCTCAGCTCACGACATTGTGGCACCGAAGTTACCTACTCGTCAAATATGTGGTGGAGTTACAGCGCCAAGGACCAAGGGAAGACATACATGGTCACCAACGGCTACCTTGCGCAGTTCACCTACACCTTCGTCGGTACGAGTACGACATGTCATCGACGAAGAGCACAGATTGATGACTCCGCAGGTTCCGAAATTTGGTATTACAGCGACGTCAGCAAGGACCACGGCCCTTTCAGTGCCGCAATTGACGGCGTGATGCATGGGGTGTCCACATCGGCGTGGCCGATGGAGCGGCCAGGGATGGTCCTCTTCCATGCGAGTGTGTCACCGGGAAAACATGCCCTTACGGTGACAAATATGAGCCTCAATTATACATCTCTGGAATACCTCGTGTGGGTACTTGGTTTTTTTCGTCGATTTCCCTCTCATTACATCTGTAGATATCGACCATCGAGTGAGGAGTCCGTCCCACGCGAATCCGGTTCCTCTCAGTCTCTAGCCCAGAACATCTCTTACTCGAGGTGAGAGAATCTCCTAAGGCCCATTCTTCGTACTTTTGACAGCGTACCAGTACTCATGCGCCATTCTCACCGCTTATAACTTCTGCCACCCCATGGAATCCCGTGGAGACGCTAATCTCCTCGTCGGCTGCACAAACCACGTTCTACATTAGCATCGCTCTAGGCGCAACTTGCTTCTTGTTGCTGCTCATCATCGCCGGCCTAATATTCGTTGATTGTAGACGGCGACGCCGGAGTGCAGGGAGGTCGAAGAGCATTGCGCCGAACCTGGACGTGGACCACGAAGACCACGAAGAGGCGCTCCGACCATTCCCCATCTTACAGCCGACGTCCACGACTGTCATTCCCGAACCCTCCCTCCTCGAGCGAAAGCTCGACATTCTGAGCTTTTCGCATGTGGGCAAGGAAACTACCATGCCGTCTTCGAGACCTGCGCCCAGAAGCATCATCTTGGAATAACAGAAAACCAGTATCATTACCTACTTAATAGACGTATATTTACCCGCTACACAGTACGCGCGACGTGGTCGAAGCAGAATCGGTGTGGTCATGACTGTTTATCACTCGATCTGCTGTACAGAACTAGGCAGTGCCAGCACTTCGGACCCGAGTCATCAGGCCCTTTCAGGCGCGGACGCTCAATGCTCAAACATACGGATACGGTACCCTTAAAGCTCAGTAGGCAGCGCGCATTCCATGATGGCTCGCCCCCTTTTGATCGCCCATGGCGCCGGGAAACTACACGACTCCGGTGGCGACCAAAGACCATCTCATCGTCCAGGACGATGATCCCGCGGGTCAGTACCTACATTATCATCAATTTTGCTCTGCGACGCATCGGTTGTAATGCTTCGAATGGATGCCAGTCATATACACGCCACCGAGCGACTGGTATCAATTCGGCGGCGATGGTGGCAATTACACCGTGACGAATGCGTACCTCGCACAGTTCTCGTTCACATTCGTCGGTATGATGCCTTTCCCTCGTTCTGCTGGATTTTATGCTGACTCTCCAAGGTTCGGAGATCTGGTACTACAGCGACGTTAACGGTGACCACGGGAACTTCAGTGTTGCAATCGACGGCGTGCAGCAGGGCATACGAACGTCTACTGCGCCGCAATGGAAACCACAAGTAGTCCTTTACCACACAACTCTGGAACCAGGACAACACACTCTCACGGTCATGAGTATGAACCAGCAAGGTAACGTCCTGTCGTTGGATTACCTGGGGTGCGTCAATCACGCTGCATGCTTCAAGTTTCCGCCGACTCACTTTGGGAGACAGATACAAACCAGCCGTTCTCGCAAGCTCAGCGCCCTCTAACACAGTGAGCAGATCGACGGACAGCGCCAGGTGAGATTCGGATCCAGTGCATACTGCGGTTAGAGAGCAACTAACACTTCCACAGCCCGAGCTCTCCGACGCAAACGCCATCGCACCCCGCTTCTCTAAGTGATCCCCCAGCTGCGTCGGAATCAACGACGGCTGTCATTTCAGATTCGCCCACGGGAGGCCCTTCCTTTCTTTCGGCGTCGGACACTGGTCCAGCGCTATCCACGGTACTGCTGCCATCGTCAGCGCCAGCCCCGGCTGCAGCGCACCGCTTGAATAAGCTAGTCTACGTCTGCATTGCCCTAGGGATAATGTTCTTCCTGCTGCTTTTGGGTGTGGCAGCGCTACTATTCGAGAGGCGCAGACGGCGCCGTTTCGCGAAAGGTGTCGATGCTGCGATCGACGGCCACTCTCGCCCCCCAGCCTCGCAGGCAGTGATTCGACCTTTCCCTATATCCCGGCCAGGCTCAGAACCCGCACCCGGGTACTCCAAATTGGAAATAGAAAAGGTGCGATAAGGGTAAACGGTCTGCAATGGTGTTTGTCCAGGTGTCATGATCTGTTTGCATTATTTGCGTATGTATGTTTCCTTGCCTGTTTGAAATCCGAGCGCGTGTAATGTATCCCTAGCTTAGGCACAGATGATTAACGCGGAGGCTCATTGCAATTGCTGTCAGGTCAAGTAAGGGACTCTACTGGAAGTGCAGAATAAAGCATCATTGTCACTCTTGCAGACGGCGAAGTGAAACTCACTAATACATGTATTGTAAATCTAGAACGTACAGTTTCGGAATGAGCAGTGGAAAATGAACATGCATCCGCCGGGTCATGCGTCGTGAATGATAATCATCACCATGGTCCACTGTCCTAATACGTACCATGTTCATCCAAGAATCCGACCGAGGCCGCCGCATGCGGGGCACTGCGCAGTGTCAAATATGAAGACACTGATAGTGCCCTCGCCCATACAGCGATAGCACAGGCGGCCGCCGATGCGCGGGTCGCCGGGCTGGACGACCGTCGCGCCTGGTGGCGGCGCGGGCATCCATGGGCGCGAAGGGTACGCGCCCGGCATGTGGCCGTGCACCGTCGCGGGCGCAGAATGCGGGGGTGCGGGCCCTGGTGGTGGCTGCCGTGGTAGCGGGCGCTGCAGCGAGATTTGCGAGTGCGATGAGCCGCCGGCGGTAAACGGCGCGTAGGTGATCGCGCCCGTATACGGCTTTCCGTACTTCTCCCAGCACTGTGCAACATTATAAGAATATAGTCAAATGCGCTCGGTTCACTGAGACGCACGCCTCGACATGGATGATGCGGGTCGAAGTTCTTGTAACCGGTGTTCAGACCTGCCAAAAAGCACGCGTTAGCCACGTGCGGATTCGCAGACGAGATGACGCATGCGCACATTTGTGGCACTCAAACGAGGATGGGTATACGAGGATCTGGCCGTTGCGCAGGAAAGGGTGACCAGGGACTGGCGAGGTCGTCGGCCGTGCATCCTCCAATTCCGACGAGGCACTGCCAGTGCCAGTGCCAGACGGCGCGGCATCCTTGGCGTTCTGCGCAGGCGGCGCCGTCGACCCGCCGCGCGTCGGGCTGGGAGGAATCTGCGAGCCGCGCGCGGGGGCGCCGTCGCGAAAGACGCCGTATATGGACGGCCGGGGCTGCAGCCCGGGGCCGGCAGTCGGCGGGCCCCATTGCTGCTGCTGTTGCTGCGGAGGCGGCCACCCGCCTGGGATCTGGTCGCGTCGCATCGCGCCTGGGTAGCCTGCGTTGCCTGCCCAGCGCTGCGGTGGAGGCGGCGGCCTGTACTGTTGCTGCTGCTGGTGTGGCTGAGGCGGCGGCCAGCCACCTTGTGCGCCATGCTGCGGAGGCGGCGGCGCGGCCTGGAATGGCCTTGCGGGCCCATACTCGACGGTCGCCTCGCCCGTGCGCAGGTCGGGGCGCGGCGTGTATGGCGGCGGCTCCTCGACGGCCTGGAGGATGTCCTGGGCGGCGCGCGTCAGCATCGGCACGGTGGCTCGCGTTCAAGAGCGCCGCGGCGGGCGGTGCAGCAGCGCACCTGGTTGGAGAGGGCTGGGGTGCCCGTTGGGTTGGGAGCAAGAGACGAGGCTTCTCGATTGGGCACGCTCGGGTCGGTTGTCGGTGACATGGCGAGTCTCGCGGGACAAGTCGCGCGCTCGTCCAGATGCGGTATCGCCCGCGTTTGCCATTCTCAGCTTGAGCAATCATCCAGGCACACATAACACAGGGCTTTATATCCAAGAAAGCACGACAGCAATGTTGGTGTATCCAAGATGAAGCAGCACGGACTGCTGTAGCGTTCAGCCGCGTCCCCGCCCGCGCTTTCCTCTGCCGCGACCACGCCCGCGAGCCGCACCTTTCTTACTTGCTCCGTTGGCGGCACCGTCGTTCTTCTCAGACAAATTGTCTAGGAAGTCTCCAAGCAGGCCTTCCTCTGCCAACGAGCGAATGAACCCGCAGATGAATGGTTGGTAGTCATGCGTTCTCTTCAGGTGGTCCGCCTTCGAACCCAGGTCAGCAACAGCACAGGGAGAAGCGACCAACACGAACCTGAGCTTTTTGGTCGCGCTCGACGAGATCCTCCAGTCGCTTCTTCACCTCCAGCGCATCCTCGACGCAGCGCTCCCACGCCCGCGGCAGCTCGCTCTCGGGCAAGTCGAGCACTGCACGCTGCATCTCCATCGCGCGAGCGCCGAAGGACTTGGAGAACGTCTCGCCCGGCTGAGCAGACGGTCTGTACGGCGAGCTGAACGCCGTGCCAGAAGTCGCGCGTGTGATGGCATCCACCTTCGCGGCGAATCCGTCGCCCATGCGGCGCTCGATGGCGGCCTTGCGCCGCTTTAGCAGCTCCATAGCGTCGCTCGCGCCCTCGTACGAGCCGCGCACGAGCGCCAGCATGCTCGTGCGTATGCCGCCGAGCCGCGCCATCTTTGCGTGCAGCTTCGGGCGCACGGCGTCCACCCAAGTCGTTCCCGGGACGCACGATGCGACGCGGACAGGCGCTGTGCTGTACCCATCCAGTTCGTACACGTGTCCGTCGCGCCATGGCAAGTAGGCAATGTAATGGAAGACGTCTGTGGTGCTGTCGCCATAGGATTTGGTTTTCCGCCGCTTCGCAGGCGGCCTAGCAGCTTCGCGGGCATCGGCCATTGTTTGTATGACCAGAGACGACAGTGCTGCGCGTCGGTCTGCAGGCCTGGAGTGAGTGCACGGTCAGAGGTGTCCAAAATGAAGACAAGGACACGCCTTGCGAGCCCGTTGTGCGTTTCACGCAACAGCGTCGAGTTAGATATGGCCAGTCCTTTCATCTTTCACCCGTATCAGACGCATATTATCAGACACAAGATAGCAGAGCGTACCTTGGGCTCAAATTCGCAGGTTTCGCTGCGGAATGTGGCAAGCTCCCCGCCGAGCTCGACGTCTGGGTCGTCGTCTGGCAGGTTGAGAACGGTGTTGAGCACAGCGATGGTGCCGCATGCGTCGGAGACAACCTGGTTGGCAAACCAGAAGCCTTGCGGGACGTCGTCCGGCCGTTCCTCGACCGCGAGCTCGTCGTCCGCGTCGAGCTCGTCGTTCTGCAGCTCGGCATCGTTGTAGCAGAATATGAGCGCCTTAGGTCTGCGAGCATAGTTGAGCGAGGGCCACGGTGCAGGCAGCAGGCACGCGTGCATACATACTCGAGGCGGTCGATCTCGTCGGGGTCGATGCTGTACACCTCTGCGAGCTCCAGGCCGCCGACGCCGAGCCCGTGCAGCAGGCTGGTGAACACAAGCGGGTCCGACTCGAGCACGGCGAACGGCTCCCCGACAAGGTCGACCCCCGCCGCCGCACGTGCGCGGTTGCTTCCGGCTGTTGACGGCTCCATGATAAGAGCGGCGAGCGGAGACCGAAACCGCGTCGCGCCTCTCTTCCTCTTACTACCACCTTCGATTCATCACTCACCATGTCTGGCCGCGGAAAGGGGTGCGTCGTCCCTGCTTGCTGCTTGGATTGCATGGTGTATACTGACTGGTGCTTGCAGTGGAAAGGGACTCGGCAAGGGCGGCGCCAAGCGTCACCGCAAGATCCTCCGCGACAACATCCAGGGTATCACCAAGCCCGCCATCCGCCGCCTCGCCCGTCGCGGCGGTGTGAAGCGTATCTCGGGCCTCATTTACGAGGAGACCCGCGGCGTGCTCAAGATCTTCCTCGAGAACGTCATCCGCGACTCGGTCACCTACACAGAGCACGCGAAGCGCAAGACCGTGACGGCCCTTGACGTGAGTCATTGCTCTATTCCTCGCTGCCGTTCTGTTGTTGACTCGCGCATAGGTCGTCTACGCTCTGAAGCGCAGTGGCCGCACATTGTACGGTTTCGGAGCCTGATCATCGACTCGCGTCCTCTGTTCTCTGTCTTTTGTCCATGGGCCCATGCGCTCTGTCCGCTCTATGTTTTGTTCTGTATTCCATTCACCGGCAATGCATCCACTGTAACTCTGTGAAGCTTATTCAACGTTGTGGTTGTCAGTCTTGGTTACCGATGCTCTGAATCACTGGCCCAGGTGTCTGACAACCGGTGCCACAGCGGCCGTGGTGGTCAATTGGAAGCCTACAGTTGGCCTACAGCAGTTGCTATCATCTAGCCTGTAAACCTATTGGGTTTATGCGCCTTTCCGGGACGTGACCTTCCTGCTGAATGTACGAACTCGGCTGAGGTCAAAAATCGACACTCTGTACCTACCTACCTACCTACCTGTCCCAGGTCGCATCCCAGTTCGATGTGAAGAAGCCAACCCAGAAAACTCGTAAGATTCAAGCGGCGCCTTGATAGTGCTTCCGTATTTGGTTACGGCATCCAATGTCAGACGATCGTTGGACTCGACCTCCGCTCACAACCTGCGTGCTCCTCGCGTCGTTGCGCGCAGAAGGCCGGTTAAAGCCTGAGCCGTGCGATGAATAGCCATATTCCCGAGCACGACGTCGGCGTCAATCCTGCCGTGGCGCCTGAGCAGTATCATGTACGCTGCAAACCTCTGAGCTTCGGACTAAGGCGCGATCTAACGTTGTTCCCAGAGGTACATTTGTACTATCTAGATGATGTAGGAATGCTGTAGCTCACACGAATAATATAGGCCGCGTCCGACGAGTTATAAAGACAAGTGCGTGCCACCTTTGCGTCTGCCGACCCCGATTAACCAAGTCCTGTAGATACGATCACGTGCGGGCCAGATACGACCATGCCATCCGCGTGAGTACTCGCAGCGTCTGAACGGTCGAACTGGTTCCGAATGTGGCTTCTTTGCTGCCAGACGAACCAGGACTACGCCAAAGCATATGAGGCCGCCCACGCGAAGCAGTCCTCCCTCCAGAACGAGATAGAGTGAGCCATTCCCGACGGTGCAAAGCATCTCTCTGAACCTCCCGTCGCAGCTGCTTGGTCGACTACATGTTGAGCCGCGCGCCACCGCCATCCCAGCCACCGCCCGCGCCCGCGCCCCCGCCACGCGCTTTCTACCCGCCAGCGCCAGCACCAGCCCCGGGCTCGTCGGCCGCCCAACACGCTAACGGCGGCTCGAACGGCGCGGACGACACCAACGGCCACTCCAGCAAGCGCCAGCGGCGCGCGTAGCCCGTTCCCCGCAATCTCAATCCTCAGTGCGTGCGGCCCCTGTGCATAACCCCATCACGCGCACTCGCTCTCGTGCTTTCCCGTCTCAGTTCAAGTCCGCGCTGTACTGCTACTACGTTGGCTCGGAAAAGAAATCAAGCTTCGTCGAGCTTTGCCCGATGCAATGCGAACTGCCGGCAACTGGTCCTGAACGCTGTCGCAAGTCTGGCAGCGCGAAGGCTGGTCGCCGATAGCCTTACTGGCCTAGCTAGTCCTTTCTGGGACAGTCCAGTCGTGCCAGTGCTATCTCACTGCACTCCTCGTCTGTCCACCGGAATCCTTGACAAGTGTCTGAAGCAAGCACATGCCGACCATCTTTCTTACGACATGCAGCAAAAGAGTGGGTCATTCTTGCGCGGTCGCGTCCACGAGGCGAATATTTCGCACGCCTTCTGCTCATATGAGCGCCCTGGCTTCGCGTGCAGCCGGATAAAACGTCACGCGAGCAGCGCGACATCGACGCGCGAGAGACTAGGCCGGCCGCCAAGCGGCGGGACGCGTTGATAAATGCGTTTTCGCGTGCGACCGTGCGACGCGATCACGATCCCGTATCTCGGCTGCAGATCCACGCTGCTCCCATGCCTCTTGAGTGAATGCACAGAACCGAGGACTGAATGGCAATAAGATGAATGAATGGTCGTCAAAAACGGGACAATCGAATTTCTTCTTCTTTCCTACACAATCGACGTCAAACGTTCCGCGGAGGCATGAGATGGAGGAAAAAAAAGTGAGAAAAAGATGAGTGGCGACAGATGGGCACGAGCGAGATGTATGTGTGGGCTTTCGATGGATGCAGCATGGATAGATAACAGATAGAGAAGACGCGCGAGGAGGGAGCGTATGGGTGCAGGGCGAGAGATACAAGGCAGAGCAGAGATCCGATACGGGCGACACCCCAAAGCCGTCACCGGCAGCCCAAGAAACGAAGCGGGAACAGCGGCAGCGCACGCACGCACACACCCTCCCTCGTGCCCGACCATTCCGAGAACACGAGGGAGCGGGCGGCGCGAATGCCAGATGAGGAACAGACACAGACAGTGGACAGCGAGAACGAACCGAAGCATGTGCAAATGGAAAACCATGGGGGAGGGGAACATGTCCGGAGAACAGAATGCTACCTTATTTTACAGCACGCCAGGGCGCGACCGGCGTACCAAGCACCCGCTTAGAGGTGGCAAGGTAGGTCAAGCCGCAGCCTGACAGGGAGTTAAGGCGTTACAGGCCACGCATGGACTCGTCTTTGACGCCGTGAGATGGCGGCATCACCGACAGCTGTTGCTGTTGCTGTGGCGCCGAGGGTGGGCTGATCCCTAACGAGTTCATGCCGTTCATCATGCTGCCCACGCCGACCATGCCGCTGACTGTGTAGTCCGGGAGCGGGGGCGCTGCGGGCCGACGCGTAGACCCCGACCGCGGGCGGCCGACGTCCCATGAACTCCCGCTGCCCAGGCCGTAGCCCAGCGGGGCAGAGTCCGAGCGCGCACGGGAGAGCTTGCGCATCGACTGCGGGAGGTCTGGCGGGTGCTCGAGCGAGGGGGCGTTGTCGTTTGTCCTTTGCCGTTTGGGGATCCGCGGACCGACGCCAGGCGCCGTCGTCGGGCTGTGGCCGTACTCAGCCTCGGACGCAGCGCTCGGCGACGAGGGCAAGGTGGGACCGGCCGAGTCGTGGCCCGGTCGTCGGCTCGACTGGTATGCGCCGCTAAACGTTTGGCCGGCTCCGTGATCAAAGGACATGCGATGCACGACTGGCCGGCGCTGCGGCTGCTGGCCAGAGACGCCATTGCCTTGTCCAATGGGTCCCCCGTTGACAGGCGCCTGGCTGCTCGAGGATTGGCCACTGTTTGAGGAAGACGCAAACTGGGGAGGGGGGAAGTCTGCTGATGTGGGACTAGAGCTGGGGCTGAGCGTGTGCCCGGTCATGGGTCTGGCGTAGCCCGAGGGCGCTTGAAGGCTAAACTGGCTCTGCGAGTGAGCGTCGGTGGGCGACGTCACGTAGATCGGAGGATGCGAGTCCAACATATCGTTCGGGAATGGCATGGACACTGAAAATTGCGCATTAGCGCAGTTCGCGCGGCGCGTAATGATGCTCGGGGACGCACGCTGGCCGGGGAAAGTATTCGAAATGAAGTCGTACAGAGTCTTGACTACGCCGGTGAGCCGCTCGACCTTGAGGCGCTCGGAATGGAGGTCCTTGACGACGGCACGATACTCGTCTGAAATGCGGCCCAGCTGGTTTGCGAATTCTGCGGGCAGCTCCACGCGCTGTCGCACTATGGGATCTGGCTCGAGCGCTTTCCTCTTGATCTCGTCAAGCAGATCTGGACGCCCACGCAGGAACTTGTGATGCGAAAACTCCCACGTTTGTGCGTCCGTGGTTGTGCGCTGAGCGCGAGGCGTCTGGGGGCCGGATCAGGGGGGTGCGCACGGTACGCGGGTTCAGCGCTGGTGCGACTCACACGATTGATTTTATGAAAGCCGTACATGTTTAGCTGCCGGACAAAACTCGAGAACTAAACACGTCGTGTCAGCGAGAGGGGGTCAAGCAAGGGTGCAGCGGTGGCAGGGTGCCCACGTTGTTGTGCTTGAAATGGGAGCCTAGAATGGTCCTGCTGAACTCGCCGACCGAGCTGACGACAAAACTGAGCGGGAAATGAGCCTTGTCTCCTGGATCAGGGGGACGAGAAGCGCACGAACCTCGTGCCGAGCTCCGTCCAAGTGATAAACTGGGCCGCGTTCGGGTCGTTGATCATGCTGGCAACATAGTCTGAGTGCTGGACAGATGATGGAGGCTGGGGACGCATACTGATAGAGTTTTGAGACGAAATTGTTGGACGTCGGGGCCTTGCTAGCGCCCATGGCACCGTAGCCGTATGCGCCGTTAGAGAGAACACCGTCCATAGGCTTGCCGGCGTCGTCGAGGTGGTCGCCGCCGCTGCTGCCGCTGCCGTCTATGGGGCTGGCGGAGGGGTCCTGGGCGTAGACCATGTCCTGGTCGTCGAACGGGGCGCCGTTGGGCGTCCTGAGGTCGACGGCGGAGCCCGGGGGGTCGTCGTACGACGGCGGCTCCTCGATGCTGACGGAGAGCGGGGTGATGGTGCTGAGCGAACGCTTGTTGTGCAGCGATTTTTCGGACGAGCTCGTCGAGCGGGACGAGCCCGGCGGGCGGCGCTGCTGCTCGAACGGGGCCGTCTCGTACGAGTGCCACCCGCCGCCGTTGACCGCGGCGTCGCCGGGCGCGTTGTACTGGAACTGGCCGTACTGCACGTGGGGCGGCACGGGCTGGGCGGGCTGCCCGGGCTGGGCAGCGGTGGACACGGTGAGGCCGATGCCTGCGTACGAGGCCGGGTCGTAGTGCTCGGGCTGCATGTGCCACTGCACGTGCTGGCCGCCGTCGTGGGCTGCGGCGGGCCCGGCGTACTGGCCAGCGCTCTCCATCTCACGGACGAGGGGGGGCGAAGCGCAAGTCGGCCAACTCCGCTCGCGGGCTTAAGGTCAAAGGCCACTACTGATTCCGAATCCGTGTTCAAACAGCCCAAAACTCTGTCCAGCCCACTCCCTCCGCGCGCTCGCTGCGCCCGACGATGGCGGCCGCGTTCTGCACAACCCGCAGCTCGCGCGCCCGCATCCGCCGCACCCGGCGGTCCGCGTCGGCCGCGTCCAGCTCGTCGTCCGTCGCCTCTAGCACCGCGCTATGCGCCGCCGTGTCCCTGAGCACCCGCTGCGTCGTGCCGACGGCCAGCGCGGTCGCCTCCCGCAGGCTCTCGGCGCTATCGGCGCCAAAGTGCGCGAGCACGAGCGCGGAGAACAGGTCGCCGACGCCGCTGAAATATCCGTCGAGGCGGGCAATCCCGAACGCATGCACGACGCTCGGTGCCTCCGAGTCCGGCGTGCGCGACGAGCACACGCACAGCAGCAGATCTGCCTCCGCGCCGAACGCCTGGGCCGCCGCGGACGGCACCGACGCCCGCAGCGCCGCGCTCAGGGGCACCGAGCTCACCACGACGTGCGGGACGCCGTGATCGAGATGCAGAATTCTCAGCGCAGCCCTCAGCGACGCCGCGTCTGTCAGCGGCACTCCGGTTAGCACCCTAAACAGAAATATAGACGTCAAAAAAGCACCGCGAGAGGTTCGCAAATCAAATTGGAGGATTGGCAGCTCACTCGACTTCGAAGTAGTTCGGCGTGATTATCGAGGCGCTCGACAGAAGGCTGCGGTAGATGGGCACCACATCCTCCGCGACGTACAGTTTTCCCGCGTCGCCCATTACAGCTATTGGCATTGCGAAGAAGGTGAGAACGGGACGTCATGTGGCCGCATACACTCACGGTCCAGCAGATAAACGACCTCGGGCTTCCGTGCCTTGAGCTTCCTGACCACTTCTGCGACGACCTCGAGGGATTTTGCATTGGGAATGTAGCCTGCGCCGCCCATTCAGCAAATCGCCCTCCCGCGCGACGACGAGCAGCGCCGCACCCGTCAGGACTCGGGACGGCTGCAGAAGCCCGTTCTGGTCGAGATACGCAAAGATGTTTGCGAGATCAGACGGCTCGGTCCTGGGTCCGCCGAATCGCCCGTAGCCTGTCGCAATACACGCGAGAATCGAGCATGAGCGACGTTAATTTTTGCGCCGGGGCCGCCGTCGCGCACCAGAATGGTTGGAAAACTGGACGGTGTTGACGACGTCGACGTCCCAGCCGAGCAGCTGCATGGGGAACACGGCAGCCTTCCCGCCCACGTAGCCGGACACGACGTGCGACTGAATGGACAGCACCCGCCGCGGCTCTGCGGGCTCCTGGGAGCTTGCGCTTGCGCTGGTCATGGGGCGATGGGCGCGATGGGCCTGGTCTCTCTTTCGCACAGTGACACTCGAAGCTGGATCGGCTGATGGGCGGGCTCAGATAACGCGATGCGCGGCCCACCAGAAGCTCCCTCACAAACGGCCGTCTTAGCCCTCCGGCGCAGAACTCAGAAGGTCCTGGTCAACGTCCGCTCGGTCTCTGACTCCGCCCGTCGGCGCTGCCCGTCCGGGCATCGATCTTCACACTTCAACCTTCAGAGTCAGACTTCTCGCACCCCTTGATGACCACGCCGCCCGTCACAAACTGAACACTGCAATGCCTTGTCTGCCGTGCCCCTACCGCCGGCCTGACATCATACTCGCCCAACATGTCAGGGATGTACCAATTCGAAGCTGTTTACACGGCACCGTTTCCTTCCTCCCAGGCACGCGCGCGCATTATCTGCTGCTTCGCGGCGGAATGTGCTCATCTGTAATTGCTCATTTTATCCATGGCCAGCTCCGAGCTCGTCATTTCTCGGGTCCGCAGCATGGGGGCCGCCCTGCCTCACTCGGCGGTGGCTCATTGCAGCCGCGAGGCGAGCGCATGCCCGTCCGGTCGCGGCTGCTAATCAGTGATCAGATCATCCTGCACATATCAACACATGATATGCATCACGACTCAACCTGCGCACTGACTGAAAGAGGAAATGAGCTGCGGGGCGATCGCCGCTTTAAAGGCGCGTGCGGCTCAGGGACCACGACGCAGTAGCGATGGAGGGAGGTGACGGTGTCGTTGTGCCCTTCGCCGTCGCGCTTGCTGTCAGAGTGTGTGTGTGTGTCAGTGTGTCAGCGTCCGTCTGCTTTGCCGGATCAGCGCAAACGTCGGGTGCAAGAACGGACACGGATGTCCGTCCGTGTTTGTTACGTCCTGTTAGCTGTTAGACCCAGCGCCTCCCGCATGTTTGCTGTGCAGGCCGCAAGCGGAGCCGTCGACCCAATAGATTTCGAAGGGCCGCGCCGCCGCCGCCGCCGCCAGCGTTGCATGCGGCGACACGCTTGATACTCCGCAGCTGTGCATTGTCCGACGTCCGGCTCCCAGACGGTCTCTAACTGAATTTTCAAATGCTTGTGGGTCGTGCGATGCCACGAGCGAGTTTGTCAGCATGGCCGCGAGCAATAGGAACCACCGGGGACATGCCGGAACTTCGGGCCTGGGATGGACATCGGTTTGGGAACGGGACGAAGCCGCAATGTCCAAACTGAAGCCAGCTGGCAGAGAACGTCATGCTCGGGGCCGAAGAGCGGCGATACGAAGACAGCCAAGGCGCCCGGGCGATAGGCCCTAAAAACTCAGACCGCTGCTAAGCACTAACTCCGCAGTCGTGGCAAACGACCCTGACCGAGGACGAGTGAGTGAATGCAGGAACGCGTGATGTGGCAAGCTGTGTCGCGATGTCCCAATGTCCAGTGAATACCTAGCATCCCGTAAATGTCACGTGAACAAGAACGTCCGCGAAATGGGCTGGAGCAGTAGCGTCAAGGGAGGTCCTTCTCTGTCAGCCAGCACGAGATCTCTGTAAGCCTCTGCCTGGCACTAAAGCTGTCGCTGCCGCCAAGACGAGTCCGAGGGATAGCTTCCACGAGCCTTTCGCCGCGAAGCCATCCCTCGAGCGCCCAGCTGCAACGTGCCCAAGTTTGCCTGATGACTCAAGCGTGTGAATCCTATTGATGCCGTGGGCTGGAGGCAGGAGACCTTCGACGATCCCTAGGACGTAGCAAGACGGTGGGAGCAGCAGGGAATGTGAGCGAGACGTCTTGCCAGCCTAAGCGAAAGAACAACAGCGACCGACGGCTGGAGAGAGGCGGGCCCTCACTGAGCGGTCGGACGTCCGGGAGAGACAGCAGGTCGCACTGAGCCAGCGACGCCTCAGAGTACTAGCCGCCGTGCCAGGAGCATCGTCCGCCTGCTCCTGAAGCAGCGGCCAGCCCTGATGCGTGGGAGCGCGGACAGGCACAGCAGGTGAGTAGTCGACAATGACAGGGCTTCCCAGCCAAGGCGGGCAGCATCTGGATGGTGTAGCAGACTCCAAACCTATGTAGGCCTGTAGTCCCGATGAGCTGGAGACGCCGCCCACGCCTGGCGTGTGAGAACTGTGAGCGCGGCCGCACGGTGACCGGCGCGGCGATGCTTCAATCGCGGCCTGGGCGAAGGCGTCCACCATTTCGCTAGAGAAATAGCCAGATCAGTCTCACTGTCCAGCGCCCAGATGGCAAGTTCTCGCACCAGCGCCCTCCGCCACAAAAGCCAGTGCGGCAACAGGCATCTGATCCCGCGCGCGTGACCATGACGCACTGCGGCGCAGAGGCGACGCCGACGGTCTGTGGGATGCAGTAGCAGCGTTGGAGGGGGGTGGGGGACGAGAGTTCAGAAGGACCTGTAAATGAAGTGCCAGGTCATATAGAGAACAAAGAGAGCGCAAGCAGCCACCGGATCGCCGACCGGATGGCAACGAGCCGGCCATGCGAGGCGAGAATCCTCCCAAGCCGCGTGCTCGCGAACCTTACGTAGCTCGTCCCTGGCAGCACGCGCGTCGCGTTGTGTCGCTGCAGTCTCGGGGAAGTGTTCCCTGGCTGGATGGGGAAGGGTGGGGGAAGGGAAGAAAGTGCCGCTCGATGGGAGCCCGAGATACTTATGCCTTCTGCGGAAGCTGCAGCTTCGGAAATAGATCGCATCTCATGGAGAACCGTGCAACGTGAAAGAACGTCAGTACGTTCCATAGAGATGATGCGCTAGAACACGTTGCGCTCATGCTCCGCCGCCGCGCCCCCAAACAATACCGCGCGCCCCCAGCCCCGTCGCAGCTCTGAGATACTGACCCTGAAGCTGGTAAATACCGTTGTGCCGTCCCAGACGGCTCGCAGACGCGCTAAACACCGAGCTGGGAATTGTGTACAAGACGTTGTGCCCTCGGTGCCTTTCCGAAATGGGATGGGGCTTCGAGAACAATAAGTCAGCACAGCTTTTCACATGCCACAGACCGTCTTGGGAGTCCAATGGGCTTGCAGCGACGTCCAACGTCGCCATCTGGAAGGATCTTGTGCTCGGGTCTGCTATCAGAACGCGGCTAGTGAATGCGTTCAGGCTGCGATTGCATGCACACCGAACTGACACGTAGCGCGCCACACCGCGTGCTCGTAGGGCCTCGACGGTACTCCAGGGCCGTGTTTCGTCCGTTCGAAATGGAGAAGAATGTCCTGGTATGAATTGTAGACCCATCGGGAACGCGGCGACGGCCCTTGCCCGCGACTCTTCCGCCCGCCATGGCCGGAGATGGTTTCAGTAGAACGGAGCTCCGACCGTTAGCGCCGGCGTGGGGACGGTGAGTGGCCGCGTATGTCGCAGAGAACTCCAGCGATGCCTCGGCTCCGTAATGTTATCGATGACAACGATCAGAGGAATTCGCATTCCACACTCTACTTTGGGTTTGAGAGATTGACGAGAAGGCCAGTCGCAAGGTTCGCCATCATCAAATCGTGTTCATCTCACCCCCAAGCCCGCAATGCTTGAGAGACCGTGCTGAGAGCGTAGATGAGAGCCAGATCCTGATGCCCACAGCGTTGCCCAGTAGATGATAGCCTGTACACGACCGGTAAGCTGCCGCGCGGGCAAGTACAACACACACACACACACACACACACCGGCAACAGTCCATAGTGCCCCCTTCCGCCCTTCTGGTGCGCCAGTCATCGGTCGCCGACACATGTACTTGGACGAGCCTTGTGAAGACGCATCGTTCATCCGGAATAATCACAGCAGGTTCCCTTCTGCCAGGATGTCTCGACAGCGCATTGAGGCCAAGTACTGATAGACAAGATAATTAGTACGTAGTACCTACAGCTCGTTCCAAAACGTACACATTATGCAATATGATCCGCAAAGCAGAATGCGGTCCGCAGCGTGAGAGGGGTTATCCCAGAAGCTTCCTCATTTTTCTCAATTCATCGCAGCGGTCGAGACCCGGACACCGATGTTGAAGTTCTGCATACCCGAAATCCACCAAACGTAGCACGCCGTCTGGTCCGCGGACGACGTTACGCGGCTCGAGGTCGCGATGCGCGATGTGCGCCTCGTGCAGTTTCGTGATCATCGACCGCAGACTCGAGCTGCAAATTTGTCAATGCTCGACGCCGAATGACGCCTTGGTTCCCGAAACCGTACCGATCAGCAAGGGGTAGCTTGTCCAGGCCGCAAGACAGACTCGAACCCCCGTATTCTTGGAGAAGGATGTTGAATCGTTTGCCGCGGAACCGACCAAAGACCCTGGGTGCAACGTCGCCGCAGCGCTCGCGAACAGTCCGGATGGCCCGATACTCGCGGTCGAAGAGTTCGTTGGAGGGTTTGAAGAGCTTAGCCACGTACAACGCGGCGTCTGGCCCTTCAAGTAGGAAGGTCTGCGCGTCGGGACCCTGGTGAAGAAACTGGCGCAGCCGAAGCCTCATCGCGCCAGACGCGTCAAACCACAGCGGTGATGGCGACGCTGGAAGCGTTGACTGTGACTGGCGGGCCATAATAATAAAGCTCTTCGAATGAAAATGTATGAGTAAAGCGGCACGAAAGCGAAGCATATTTTTACCCCAGGGATTCCAGCAGGCCTTCTTGCTATCTTGCGTCGTGAGACCATCGAGTCAGAACTCCCGGCCGCGCTCTCTGGATCATACGTTGCGTTACTGACCTCGTCATCCACCGCGTCGTTATCCTGATTCACAAAAGACGAGATTTCCTCATCATCGGCAACAACCTCGTCAGAAACAGGTATCTTGCCTGCGTCGCGCGCAGCTGTAATTTTGACGTTAGGCAAGCAGAGCGCGAGCATGACAGCCAGAATTGGAACAGGTTTCCTTTGATCGTCGGACGCGAGAGGGAAGCAACTATGCATCTTGGACACGCGTAGGCAGTTCTCCGGCTCGCGGTCTCCATGGGGTCCCACCCAATCCTCTGCAGGGCGCGATATCAATGCCAATAAAACGACCATAGCACGATGCCTACCTTTCTCCACAAAGATCACATAGTGAACTCCGTAGATCATCGCGACTCGCTCGGTGGCTTCGCTCATCTGTAGATAAATCTGACAGACTCTTCAGACCATGCTACGGGACGGCACGAGCGGATTTGCTGACGTTGAACAGGATACTTTCTGCTCTGCCGGGATAGTAGCGAATGGAGTAGCGGTGGGGCGTCTCACAAAGGTCCTGCTCGAATTCGCGCAACACCGAGGGCGCCTTCCTCTCCACAGCCGTTGATCTCAGCTTGTCGTGCGAGACCGCCATATTGGACATCATACCGTCACCTTGGACGGAGTAGACCATAGGGGCGTCGAGCACCACACACTGATGGCCGGGGGCGAGATACGCGACGCACGCCCGGACTACGGCAGCCAGGAGGTCCAGCATTGTCCTAGTCTTGCCCTCACTCTGAATTGGGCAGTCACACTCGCGCTCAAAGGCGGAAATGGCGTCCAGTACGGATGGAGGCAGGGGGTCATCGAGTTTGTCGCCGACATGGGCCTCGAGAGCGGTGATGGCACGACGCCAGAAGGGGTCGTCGGGGGCGGAGTCTGGGGCAGACAGTCTCAACGCTTCTAGAGGGTCTGGGCGGTCTATGCAACGGTAGCTGGCCGTGGTTTGCTGCGTAGATAGGTCCATGGGAGGAGTGGGCGTCACATAGTTCAAGAGACCCCTGAACGTGGTCGGTCTGTTTTGCGCCATGGTGGTTGAGAGCGATGTGGCGGAGTTTGAGATCTCAGTTTACTTCGAAATCTACCACTTGCAGTACTTGAGCGCAGCTGTGCTGTATTGCGCGCAGGTGAACGTACTACACGAGGGGCAACTTGGCGCTCAAAGGAAGAGGCGGCGAACGCGATTGCCAGCGAGGGCCGGACTCGTCAGTTCGCGAACCCTCGCGTCTTGCAGCCCGCACGAACAGACCAGCATCACACATCTATTAGCTACACAACGCAGGAGCACAGCGCAAAGAATGTCCCAGGCCGCAGAGAAACGTACAGGTGGGGGTCACTTGGCAGACATGGTGTACATGGACGTGTCGAGTATCGCCTTGCCGCAGATCGCGCACAGTCCTTTCTTGTACGCGCATCCTGTAGCCGGTACACGCGTTAGTGCTACTGAAATATTTCAAACAGTTGACGCGGAGAGTGCGTACCGTGACAGTATCTGGCGTCGTTCTGCGTGACCGTCTGCTTGCAGTCTTTGCATTTCCGCGCGTAAGGCTGCAAGCCAAAGGCATTGAGTTGGGAGTCAAGAGGACGGTTATCAGGCAAAGACTGACCTTGAACTTGGGCTTTGCGAGCTTATTCTCGCCCACTTTGCGCGTGCTGCTCGACGACGCGGTGAACGGGTCGGGCGCCGCGACCTTGGACAGTTTCTGCGCAAGAATATGAGCTAAACCGAGGCGCAGGGGCGCAAAGACGAGTGCTTGCCTTGGTGCACTTCTGGCAGACCATGACGCTACAGCAGGTGCGAGGTGGTGGACAGAGCCAAGAGGCGCCGCCGGCTCGGCGGCTTCCGATCCGAGTCCGCAAGGTCCGAGGAAATTGACAACGGCGTTCAGTGACAGTCTGACGCTGGGAGAATGCAGTGACTTTTGACAGCAGGGTAGTCAGAATTGCAATATGGAATTTTTTAGTATGGCTATGGACAATTCAACGGCTTCTTTGCGGTTACATGAAACCCTTCAATTCTCTCAGTCGAAAGACAGTAATATACAGAAGTAACTGGTCATTGACCACTGGTCGCACACAATGTCAAATCATCTCTGATTGAATCGTGGATGAGGGAACATGCTCTGCCGCGATTGACAAGCCGGAGGCTCAAACGCTGGAACGACGAGGAGCAGGTCAATCGAAACGACAAACCAGGACTCAGACGGAGCCCGGGGGCCTTGCAGAGTGGTCAGTGTACAATATGAGAGCCGTACTCGGGGCTGGCTGGAGCCCAGAGTGCATTGGGACTTGTGCGGGTACGGTCTTGCCCGGTGGAAGGGCGCGGCAGTCAGCGAGCTCGCGGGGAAAACCGACCTCCCCTTGATGGAGCCCGCCCGCGGCCGTCGCAGTGTGCTCGCCGATGGAGACGATGAGCTCTGTTGCGCAGTGTGGGGCGGCGGGTGTCGAAGGGCCGCTGACGAGGCCGCGTGACGGGGCGTGACTGCGTGACCAACACTCTTTCTTCCCCCCAGCCCGATGTCGCAGCACAGCGCCAGCCCGCCCGCCGCCGAGCACAGCGCGCACGAGGACGAGAGCGGCGCCGCCATCGCGATCCCCGACGGCGCCGTGCCCGTGCACCCGATGATGGCGGCGCCGCTGGGCCAGGAGTACCCGCAGCGCAAGCGCGTCCGGCTCGCGTGCTCCAACTGCCACCGCGGCAAGATCAAGTGCGACGGCGAGCGGCCCTGCGACCGCTGCCTCAAGAAGGGCCTCGCGCCCGAGGAGTGCATCGACTTCCAGCGCAAGCGCACCGCCTGCACCTCCTGCCGCGCCGTCAAGATGAAGTGCGACGGCAACAGGCCCTGCAAGCGCTGCGTCAAGAAGGGCAAGGGCGAGGAGTGCACAGACGTCGACCTGCCTGGCGTCCGCCCCCGCAGAGAGCACAGGCTCAAGCACAACGGTGAGCAGAAATTATTTTATTTTATATAATGTCTCACCCCGTTCCCGCAGACGGCAGCGTCGACGACGAGCATCGCCCGGTCCCCTACAACTACGAGGCCGCTGCTGCTGCTGCCGTCGCCGGCTACTACTACGGCGCCCCGCCGCCCTGGGCGTACCATCCGCACCACCCTGCAGGTAGGCGCCTGCAGCCCGGTGCTCGTCATGTCCTGTCTCACCTCACTTCCTACAGAAGGAGCCCAATGGCATCCGTACATGTACCCGTATCCCCAACCGCCCCCGGGCGGCGAGGAGGACGGCCGCCGCGGCGAATACACGGCGCCGCTGCGCTCGTCCTACCCAGACATGCCTGTCGACCCCGCGCTCGATCCCGAGCTCATCCGCCAGGCGCAGCAGTCCGGCCAGGCGCCCAACATGCCCGCCGGCGCGACAGAGGGCTGGAACAGCATCCTCCGCACTGCCCAGGCGAACGGCTTCTACAACCAGAACGGCGAGGGCGAGGGCGAAGACGGCGAGGGTGCTGGCGAGGGCGAAGGTGAAGGCGAAGGCGAGGGTGAAGGCGACGGCGAGGGTGCCGGCGACGCCGAGGTCAAAGACGAAGAAGACAACGACGAGGAATAAACGTCCGCCGTTCTAAATGCACTCCGTTCCCTCTGACGCTTTCTCTGTACATTAGCGCCCCTCCTGGTCTACTGCTGTCTCCTCCCTCTTGATCATGGCTTTGGTTTCTTCTTTGTGGTCGTGGCCAATATAATCGCGTGCGCCCGCTCGCGCGGGTTCATAGTAAACGTCGTGTGCTTCTGCATGCTTACGGGTTTGTCGGGACAGTGCTGAATTGTTCAGGACCCGGGCTGCCGTGACCGCATCCCCTCGAGCAAGGCAACTGTTCCCTAGGCTGCACGTGGGTTTTTCAATAAGGATGCGGAGGCTGTCGACGTCACGGAGGGCGCTGTCCCGTGGGTGCAGTTGAGCCTGTTGTCAGCTGGCAACGATTCAGTGGACGGGCAGCGAGGTGATATGCAAATTTTTAACCTAAGAGAAGCAGTTTGAGCGGGAGAAAGCTGGAAAGTGCTTGCGAACCGGAGTCCGACTCTTTGGCATTTGTTCGATGTTGTTAAAAGTTGTTTGGGCGCGCGTTGCCAGGCTTCAACTCAGTTCATGTCAGCAATGCGGCGGGCCTCGAGCTGCCCACTCCCTCATTCAGCCTTGCACCCGCACGGGCTTCAAGCAAACTGGCATGTCCGACGGCGATAGTTTCTATTACTCCTCGTATGAACGACGGAGGACTTTGCCCTACGTTCCATGGGGCATCGTGGGCGACATCCTGCGCGCCCCTCTCAGAGCCGGCGGTCCTGGCTATCGAATCATGTACAAGCTGGGCTGGGGCGCGTTTGCGACTGTGTGGCTTGCCCAGCACACCAAGACGCAGGCGGTCGTGGCCGTCAAGGTCGTCGTGTCCGAGGTTGTGTCGTCCAATGAAGCCGCTATGCTCGAGGCCGTCGCGAAGTCTGTGCCTGGCGAGACTCGGAGACAACAGACGAATGTCGTGACATTGCTGGACTCGTGGGCATTCCATGGGCCGAACGGCACCATTCTCGTCACTGAGGTTGCAGCTGCGCTCTCGACGTTCCGCTCCTCGCCGAGTCGCCGCAGTGGAGGAAGACAGTCGCTCGTGGGCTTTTCCGCGCCGACGAGCAGCTGCACAGTGCTGGCGCAGGCATCGTCCACGGAGGTGCGATGTGCGTTTTGACTGCAATGTCAGAATCGTATCCAAGGAGAGGCTCAAGACCTGCACCTAGGGAAGGTCGGCGTCGCCGTGCCCCACTGATCGCGCAGCAGGACACCAGGACACCTGGGATGTCATGTTGGACCTCTCCTATCCAGAGGTCACCGACGTCCTGCACGCTAGCGCGGAAAAATAGACGCCGTCGCTGCCCGCGTACCTCCTCGCGCCATGCGATCTTGCGGGATACTACACCTAAGTCAGGACCGAAGAGCGCATACACTGGCAACATCTGTGTCTACTGCCCGCCGCATACTTTGGCCTTCGATTTGGCGCAGGCCCGCCCGCGTGCCCTTTACAGCGTTTCAGAGCGTCGATTCTTACTGCCTATAACCAGCTCATGAGGTGGGGGCGCCGCCCGCGAGTTTCCAATGCAGGGCGGACGTCTGCACGCGCGAAGTCGCGTTCGCCTTCTCCCACGAAATGAACTTGAATCCCACGGTCGACCGCACAGCAGACATCTGGGCGCTAGGAGCATGCGTGCGTTCGCCGCCGTCCCCTCACGAGCCCTGGCGTGACCCGCCTCCAAGTAGATATTCGAAATCTTCGCGGACTCGCCGCTCTTCAATATGGGATGTCCGTCCCTGCTGACGCTGCCTCGCTTGCCGGGTACGTCCCCGGGCGCTGGATGGACTGCCAGAGCTTTCGGGAGCTCAAGGCGCGACGCCAAGTTGAAGGACCCGACGTGTCTTCCGAGGCTGCAGAAAAAACTCTGGTTCGAAGAACGCAAGTTGATCCTTGAGCATACAGTATGTACAGTGCGTAATATACTCTGATCCAAGGAAAATGCAGCGGGTCTAGGATAGCTAGGTACATTACAAGCAGATGTGACAGATTACACTTTCGCAGAAAGATCCAGCGTCCAATAACAGTGAGTGCGTGGTGGTACAGAAGAGATGCATGTGTGCCCAAACATAACCAATTGCCGTCCAGAATGCGCAGTCTTCAGAGCGGTGTTGCGACGTACGGCAGCGTCGGGAGCAGCTCGTACACCTGCAGCACCTGCTGTTGCGGGCGCTCGCCGGCCTCGCGCACGGCGACGTGCACGCGTGCCTCGGGGCTCCAGCCCTCCTCGCCGGGCGCGATGGGCCCGCCGGCGAGCGCGTTCGCCTTGGCCGCCCAGTCCGCGTCGTCCCATATCGCATGGCAGTCCGTGCCGGAGATGACCTGCACGATCTTGCACGAATCCAGGAGACGCACTTCGATAAAGCGCGTCGAGAAGAGCAGGACGTGCGGAGGGTGGCACGCCACGCGCTCGATCGCGCCTTCCCACTCGATGAAGATTTCCCCAGACTGCGCGCCGTTGGAGCCTGTGCGCGAGAGATGTCCGTGCCGATTTATGTAGATGCCAAAATCATTGTAACAGAGCAGGAACTCGGCTTCAGCCTGCCCTTGATTCGTCGACCGCGTCCTGAAGATGCCCAGTGGCTTCGCGGCGTCGATGCGTTTGGCGATAGGCGCGAGAGAGGGGTCGGCCTGAGTGTTCAACACTGGAATCCGGATGCCCTCGCATCTGTATAATGACGTGAGCACGTGTCGCGCAGCCAGAGCAGATAGCAGACGTACGTTGGGCCATCCATGATCATGATCTCGAACCCACGCGCGCTCAAGACAACCATGAAGTTGTTGTTCAGGAAGTAGACATCGTATCCTTCACAAGGCAGTTGGAACTCCTGCAAAGAAGAGATGAATCGACCTCGCATGGACTACAATTCAGAAAACGCACGGTATATGGCCTGAACCACTCCGTGCCCCGCCCGTTATTGGAACCAATGATACTTCCACGGAAGCCGCGAATGGAGGTCGAGTGCCTCAAGCTCGATTGGCTAGGACTAGTCAATGCGTGCGTTGCTGCCACAGGCTCCAGCACATGGAAAACGCTGTCGAGCTGTTGCGCTCGTCAGAAAGATCAGATTGGGAAAGCATCCCTGCTCACCAGGCGCTTCGTCATGTAAACGAGTAAAGTACGGTTGTTGTAATGCCCCACCCGGAACCAGAAGACGTCGCGCTTATTGAGCTTTTCACGCGGACGAGCGGTCGCCTGCTTCTCCGCCGAGGAAGGAACCATGGACTCGATGTCGTATGCCCATAGATCCTGAAGCGCGGAGTCAGCGTCGACGCGAGAGCCCGCAATCTGAGCTTGCCTTGTCCGCTAGTACCAGGAAAGTACCGAATTCGGGCAGCAGCGCGCATTGGGTCACATTGCGGATGTGTAAAACCCGGCGAAGGGCTGGTGAAACTGTCAGATGTCACGGTACTATAGAGCAGCTAGACGCATACACCGTGCTTCTCGCCGCAGGCCGATCCATACACCGTCAGAACATCCTATGGCAATGAGACTGCGTCCATCAGGCAGTGCTAGACAAAGCGTCAGTCAATTCTCCACCACCGTTCTGCGGCACCGACCACGCACCAAAGGGAACCGAACAAGTTATTTTGCTTGCAATCGGAGTATCGTCAGGCGTGTGCATAGTGATGTTGCCGGGGATAAAAAAGCGTCCTGCAGCAATTGGTTCCAGCTCAAAAGCCTATGCGCATCGTCAGCGAATGGCCAACGGTGGCGAAAACTAGAGCCCACCTTGTCGCTCTCGGACACCGCGACACGCAAACCGATAGCCTCTTCCAGCTTCTGCTGCCACTCGCGCCGAGCTTGGAGGTTGTCGGTGTAAAGCGTGAGCTTCTCGTCGACCCGGCCTTTGTGGAAAATAGTGCAGGGGAACATCATGCGAAAGTCTTCAGACGTGGAGCTGCGGTCGGCCGCGGGGGATAGGACAAGGCGCGACTGGGACGACAGCTTATTAAAGCGCACGGGCTGCTCAGTATCGAAGTTGTTGATCGTTACGAGATCAAGGAGCCAGGGCTGCGAATAGGTGTCAGAATAGCTTCGAAGCTGAGTATTTCGCGCCCACCCTTTGCTTTACGATGTATTTGGTGGCACCGCTAGGCTCTTGTTGCTTTGCTGTAACGAGGACTACGGAGCGATGAGCGGGATGAAGGAGCCGCGGGTGTACTGTTAGAGCTTACTGTAGTGATCAAAGAGAATGATAAACACCTCTCGCCACCCGGAGCCGGAGCGCGGCTCCAGGTACATCTGGCTGGAATGAACGATAGTCCGGGTCTTGTCGTTGAGGTCAAGATCCTAAAGAAAGCTCGTTTCATCGCGCGCAGCGTGCACAGATATTTATCACTTACCACATAGTCGCCTGGCGTGAATACCAAATCTGCCGAGTATCGCCACAAATCCACCTTGCGCTTGGACGCGACGGCGCCGTGTTGGGATGCAATGCCCAGGTCGCGAAGGATGTCGCACACTTGGGTGAGCTCGAACTGGTCTGGATGATCCTGCGGCGTATCCTGAAGCATGTTCTTCAGGATGAGCTCATACTTCAGCAGGCGCGGAATGGGGCGATTGATAAAGCTACGAATGTCGAGCTTCCTCGCGTCCGGGTGGTTCTTGGCCTCCTCGACGAAGCGCTTGAATGCCGGGTTCACGACGATTTCCTCCTCGAGGTGGTACAGCGCGATAGGGTAGTGCGTGATGTATTCCATGTAAGCATCGCGCCAGTTCAGCGCAGCGTCGAGCATCGGGACCGAGATACTGCGAATGAAGGGATGTTCTTCGCGCTGCAAATCGTGCAGGTCGTCGAGAAGCTTGCGGTGGTACTCCAACAGCTCGTTGATGTTGTAAAATACGGCTTGTATAAACTCCATCGTCCGCTCGCGCTGGATTATAGGAGGATTGATCGTGCAAAGCGGCCGAATGAAGAGCTGCCAAGGCGTTAGGACACGCAAACGAACTCAAGCAGTGCACACCGATGTAATCAGCTCCAGGTCATGAACATAATCCGACTCGGTTTGTATTAGCTCAAAGATGATCCTGCACGGTCGCGCAATCAGCGACTTCACAATGCGATGTAGAGTCAGTCCAACTCACGATTGCCGCTTTGCTTCCTGTCTCGACACCGTTTGCTTGATCTCCGGTGAGACTAGCTCGTGCCAGGACGTGCTGATCTTGCTGCCGTTGAGCTGAATCGTCCGGAGAAGCGCAACTGTGCCGACGCGTCGCAGAAGTTGGATTGCTTCATGAAGCGAGTCGACGTCCGGACTTTGTTTGTCTGTCACTTTGAGAACACTGTCCAGGATCTCTGGATACTGGCTCAGCCGTTTCGAAGGAAGATGAAGCAGCGTATGCAGTGGAGGCGCGTCGGGTTCCAATTCCACACATTCCTACAAACATCGGTATCAGCAAAACAGGTCCCGCAAGTCTCTAACAAAGTGCGCACGTCAATATAAGCCTTGAAGTTTTCGTTGGTCTTGAGTTCCTCCTGCAATCGCTTCTCTGCTCGCTCAATATGCGAGATGTAGACGGGGTACTCGTTGCGGAATTCTTCTGCGACTGCGACGAATACGTCGCCTATCCACTGAATGAGCGGCGCAGACTCGCGTTTTCGAATGGCCAGCATTTCGAGCAGCGTCCGATTGCACCGCCGCAACTCGGAGATGTTCCCAAAGACTTCCTCAAGGAACTCTTCATGATCGTCTGGGGCAATTATCCCCGGTTGTGAAAGGCCCTTGAGATAGACCTGCGCAGCACATCGCGTGTCAGCCAACGTAGACCCTCAGCCTGCACCACGACACGTACATCTTCTATGACCTCCAGGTTGCTCACGTATTGCTCCTCGTCGCGTATCATCTCGCGGATAAGGCTGCAGAGGCAAAGACATTAGAAACACGGCGGGCGGTCACGTAGAGCGAAATGTCTCACTCTTGCCGCCGCCGCTCCGAGTCCGTCAAGCTCTTCAATTGGGATGGTGTGAGCCTCTCTACCCAGTCATCAATAACGGGCTGTGTGCGCAGCGTGAGCAATTGCAGCCTGGGAGGGATCGCAGCACAAACTTTTGGAGGTTCTGGTGGCAGATCGTCGTCAAGCACGATCTCCGTCTGCTCTTCTGCCTGTTGTTACACACAGAGTCAGCAGTGACCCATCTGAATTGTACGCGCACGCACTATTCTGTATGGACAAGATATGGAGTAGCAGCGGCGGCCTTCCTCGCATGTAATCGAATAGCATTGCGTGAGAACGGTGTTGACGCCGGTGGGCAACGCCTCGCCGTAGAGGCCCGCAGAGTCTTCTGCATCCTCTGGAAAGCGAAAGAGGTCGTCGACATCGTCGCAGAGCGGCTGCCCCGAGTATTCGACGTCGTAGAACCAAAGCTGGCTCTGCAGACTGCGTGCCACTTGCAGCGCTAGCCTGCGATCGTTCGTGGTGATCCCGTACATTAGCATGAGCTCGCGTTGTATGAGCGACTGGACCGTGGACTGCGCGCTGAGCTTCAGTAACGTGGTTCAGAGCAGCGAGTATCCCAGGACTCACCACCATGTCCTTGCCAGTGAACGCGCGTGGATACGGGATGCAGCCCTTGACGTGCATGGCGCGGGGCACGTCGTCGCGCACCTTGACCGCGATATGCGACAAGAACTGCAGGTTGAGGAAGCGGGCCTCGTCGTCGTCGCCGTTCAGCCCGTCGTCGTCGTCGTCCTCCTGCTGCTGCCGCAGCGCGGCCATCGTGCGCTCCCAGTCGGCGCCCACGCGCAGTCCGCTCGACGGCCGGCGCGGCGGCTGCGACTGCGACACTAAGCTTTGGCGGGGGCCGCGCGGCCGGCTGGCGGTCGAGCGCTGCGTCGCCTGGCGCGATGGCCCCGGCTGCGACGACGGGCCCGGCGTCGGGGGCCCGTCCGAGTCGCGTGCAGCAGCGTGCGGGAGCATGACCCAGGAGCGCGAAGAGGCGGGTCCTGACTCGGGCGTCGATATGTTGGTCCAGCTCGCGCTGTGGACAGACATGGCATCCACCAGATGCAGTACACAGGGCCGGCCGTCACTGCGTATGATATGCACCGCCGCCCAGTTCCGACTCTTTCTCTCTCCCTCTCAAATCAGCGCTCTCTCACTCCTACGGCCGTTGTTACTGTCTCACAGCCATGCATTGCCCCACACCATCAGTTCCAGATGCATCATAACCCTGCAGAGACCGCGCATTTCAACCGAGCGAATTGAACTGAGATGTCACAAAACGGGTTGTCTCTGAAAGTGTAGCTCCCTTGGAGACTTGTCCTCGAAAGATAATCGTTTCGCACCTCACTCAAATGCAATCACAAACTTGCCCTTCATGCCTACGTCCTCCTGATCATGCACCATCTGCATGATGTCGTCCAGTTTGTATGTCTTGGTCTGCGACAAAGGTCAGTCTCGCATGGCAGGGACGTCAGTACCAAATCGGACATGGATGTCAATGCGCTGTTGCGTGACCAGGCGCACAAGCTTTCTGAAGTTTTCCTGCGTGGAGAGCACGCTGCCCTTGACCTGAAAACGCGTCGTCAAGGACACTGTACGCCGTTCAGCACGCACGCACCGTAATATCTCTGAAAATAATGTCTGCATAGCTGTGGCAATGATGAGCTCCGAGTGCGACGGCCACGGGCATTGCGTGTCCTCACGTAATGGGCACCGGCATGCCGGGCTGGCCAACCTGCGTGCGCACAGGGTCAGCGCCAGCGGCGGACAGAATGTCGTGCTCCACGCACCATGACCAGTGTGCCATGTTTGGCCAGTATCTTGATGCCGAATTCGAAGGCGGGCACGGCGTCTGTAGCCACGATCACCGCATCACAGCCTACGAAATTCCTCAGCACTGGGGGGACCGCAATGACATACCGGGGAACTCTTTTCTCGGCACTAGGTCTTTGATACGCTGCACGGCGTTGGTGCTGTCGTTGGAGTTTATGAGCAGAGCGGGCGGGAACTTGAGGCTCTTCGCGAGTTCGAGAGGCGCCTCCCGCGCGTCGACGCCGACGACTTTGTGACCCATGAGCGTTCCCAGCTGGTGCCCCAGCGCGCCGAGACCGACGATTCCGAGGACGCTGCCGGCGGGAAGGTTTGCCGTGAGAATGGATTGTCGCTCCCGCGGTGCTGCATACGAAAAAGAGGCAAGTCAGCCCGGTGCGCCGACAAGTCCGTTATCTATGCGAGACGCCACGCTGCGCCCAGGCCTCGTTCCCGGGTGAGCGTACTGAATGGTCAAGGAGAGGGAGTGGCTAAGTACACCAGTTTTTTCACGTCTTGCCCCCGCTCCCATTGGTCCAGCGTATCAACGGGCTCTTATTTCCTATCTACGCGAGGGACGGGACACGGGAACTGGGCGGAATGCGAGCGAAACGGCCGTGGGGACGGCATTCGACGATTTGGCAGCAAAACAGTGTATTCTCGTCCAACCGCTGAGAGCGCGGGGACGTAATTTGGAGGGTGCGATATGGTACATGGACCCATCCCAGCGCCCAAGTATTAGGGCATTCGGACGAGGTTGCGGTAAACGTGAAATCGGCTCGTCTGCATTCCTCAACGCCCGTTGGCCCGATACAGGCGCCGGTCTGCGCGCGAGTTGGTGTATGTGTCGGAAGCCCAGGTGCAAAATTTGACGGGAAACGGACGCGGTCGCGCAGAAGCTCAAAATCGGCTCTCAGCGCGGTCAACGGCACAAAATGAGCCGCAGCTCACCACCCGCTCCACCGCGGACCGTGTCGATGCAGGGCATGGTTTGTGTATCGTGTGCGATGTCCCTTGCCGATTTTCGCGCCAAACGGCCGAGGTCGCGTCAACGCTGAAAATCGAGTTTCAGCGCCGTCCCGCAAGAAAACAGGACATTACTCACGCACCGCTGCGCCGCTCCGCGTAAAATTTGGGCGGCGCGTTCCCATGTACCGTCCGATACCGCGCGAGAAGTTTGAGGGCGCGCCGATCGAAATGGCTGGAGCGCTGAAATGGCCGCTCAACGCCGCGAGCGGAACAAAATGCGACACTGCGCGCGCACGGCAAAGCGCCGCGACTTGCGACTTGGCGCTCGAGCTGGTGCATGTGGTTGCATTCCCCAGCCTCGCTGCCAGGCCGAGCGGTGCAGGTCGGGGTCGCGCTGGAAATGGCTGGTCAATGACCGCAGCGGAACAGAATGTGCGATGGCTCACCAACCATTGACTGCCCGAGCGCGATCGACTGCCATCAAGCTTTCATGTACCACGGCACATCCTCTGCCAAGTTTCAGAGGAAACGGTCAAGGTCGCGGGAACGCTGAAAATGAGCTCTCAGTGTCGCGAACGGATGCCGCGCACCAGCGGCTCGGGCAGACGGCGCGTGCCGTGGCCAATGAGTTTTCATGCCTGACGCGATGTCGAGCGCGCGGTTTCGTGGCAAACGGACGAGGTTGCGCTGGCGGCAAAATGGAACTTCAGCGTCGCGGAAGGAACAAAATACGACGCGGCGCACCAACGGCTGGGCCAATCCACGCCAAATTTGGTCACCGCGCCCCGGTCGGTAACCGCACGCTGTGTGCCAACTTAGGAGCCAAACGCCGCTGCTTGCGTGGGCCTTGAGAAACGGCTCGTCAGCGTCGGGGCGGCACAAAAATACAGCTTACTCACCGCGCGTGCGGCCGCTCATCGCGAATTTTGGAGGAAGCAATCCTGCACAATGTCGGCAGATGATCCTCGAGTTTCAGCGCGAATGAGATAGGTACGGCGGCGCTGCAAGCTGCGCGAGGTCAGCACGGAGAAAAAGTTGGACGAGATCGGGATTTACACACCAGTCCCCATGACGCTGCGAGAAACGGAGAGCGTGCTCGCATGCACTTCCCAATTCCAGGCACCGTGTTTTGCTGCCCAGTACAAGGCGGCGCCGGTGCTGAGAATCGTATGCTTGGCGCAAGGATGTGGTCGTCGCCCAACGTCGATAGTGCCAGAGACACCGATAGCGCGAGAGAATCCGGCTGCAGCCCTGGCAAATTGGGATAATGCGTGCCGGCCAGGGTCGAGATTTTTGACGCGGGGAACGTGCGAGGCGGTCGCGAAGCGTGATGCACTGCGCGAGCGTTCCGCGGGCCGTTATGCACTGCAGCGAGCAACTTTGAGCAATTGCACGACGGAAGGAAAACATTAATTGACATACCTCTTGCACTGAATGAGCCCCGCGGCGCAGTTTTCCAAGCGCGTCGGGCAGCCAGTTTCGTGGAGCGGAAAGAGCCTGGTCCAAATATGAGCAAAGCCGCCGACAAGAGGGAGATCTGAGGTAAGACTCACCATGTGCGCCGAGCATGAGTCCTATTCACCCCTTGAGAGGTGAATTACGCTGGTTCCAGTGAGATGGAGCACGGAAAAATCGCAGCGCGTGAAGATCACGTGATCGCGCTTGACGAATAGGGACCGTCAGCAACGACGGGCATGCGCTAGACGAGTAAATCACCCACCTCCGAGTGATGTCAGAGATGTGCGAGTGGCAGAAAGCATGCTCCCAGCTGCTGTCTCGAGCAGAACGGTGGTCCAGCGTCGACGGTGGCAACGACTCAGGAAACGGGAATAGCGAGGAGATGGGTAGGGCTGACGCTGAGTATTTGTGGACCTGGTGGTGTTTGGAAAGAAAAGATGCTGCGGGGATTCAAAGCAAAAACCTTGTGCGGCGGTGCGGCCGCGGCCTCGGACTTCTTAGCAAGCGAAAGAAGACCGTCGGAAATACCGTGAAAGTGATCTCATCGAACTTAGGCGCTCCTCGAGCCATCTGCCAAACATAGCGTCGGCTGACAGCTCTATATGCAGGTATAGTCGCAGCACTCTCCGAGTGTTGGCGCTGTCTGACGACTCAGAAAACCGATTCCCCAACTGACAGCGCCGTTCTCCCGTCCACGTGAGCTGGGGCGACTACAGGATCACTCTGGGCCAGCCATGTATCATAGACAACGTGAATGCAGCTCGTACGCATTGAATGAAAGTAATTTACAGCTTGCACGCATTTGGCCTACCATCATTTCTACTGAAATCAGAATCGTCGGTCAACGTCATAGGAGTCGAAGCTCGCATGCAGTCACAAATCCCAGAAGGCTTTTCACTCGCCAGCTTTATGAATCCATGTAAAACGCGGGACATGCGATCTGTCACCTCTCCGTCGCATGCTTCGCGACTGTTCAGAGTTTCGGGTGCACCTAACGCGTTTACTTGTCATCTCAGGGCTCACAGTGTTACTGAGGTGTATAGTTTGCTCGAGGAGACCGCGGGAAGCCCGCAGTGACAAAAAAAAAGGATGAGATCGTGAGCACGGGGCCAGGCGGACACGTTCGCAACACCGCTCGGCGGGGACAACGCGCGCGCAATATCGGTACCCTAGTCCCTGACACAGCAGATCTTGCAATCAAACTAAGAGTTCTGTGCTTTCTTTGGCTAACTGAGACGATTCCGGCAGAAATTCATACGAGAGGCCCAGAAACGTCAGAGATCGCGGCGACCATTCAGCGAAAAGGATGTGTATCGCGTTGACTCCCGCTTCACAGCATTAATACAAGCATTAGAAGCGTGATGGCGCGTAGACTCTGCCGTGCGCACGCGATTACGAGGTGCTCACTTGCGGATGGAGACGAAATTGAACGGTCAGGGGTCTTCCTCACCCTCATTCTGCGCGCTACGGGCGCTTATTTGGGTTACATGGGCACTTGAGTAGCAATATTTGTGGTTGAGACTGCGGGAGGGGTCGGAGAGGTTGTAAAATTCGTTGAGAACGCGTGCACGGGACCAGGCGGACGCGTTCAAAACTCCGCTCAGCGGGAACAACGCCGCACGAAATCGGCGGTCCAGGCGGCGGCACGGCCTCCCTGAGGTTCTACTGCGGCGGCTGGCGTTTGGAGTGGCTGACTGTGCTATTCCCGCAAGAATCACACGCGGGCGAGGCCTGGAAACGCGCCGGAGGTCGGGGAAGCGATTGGGCCATTCAGCGAAAACGACGGGTATCGCGCTTTCTCCTCGTTTCACGGCCATCAGCTGTGAATTAGAAGACTGATGGCGTGCAGATCCCGCCGTACGCAATCGATTACGGCGCGTCCGCTTGTAGATACGCAAAAAATGCACCTTGGGGAGGGGTATGGGACCCCCCTGGCCCACACCCTGGCTGTCACGGGCGCTTAATCTAGATGGGAGCATGAGATTGTGCAGAAAAATTGAGGGTGAGAGGGATGGATGAACGAGGTATGCGCAAAAATGCGATCGGGAGGGCGAGGCAATGCCCACATCACCACATTCAACCGCATGCCGACCAGCCCTGCTTCTTCGCCCGGTGCTTCGCGGTCACTCTGTCGTACGATACGCTGATCACAGTCAGCGCTGCGTCATTCCCACTGCCGGGAAGGTGTTCTGGGCGGGTATAAAGGCGGGCAGGTTTCGCTGCAGCCACAATCATCTCGCCCTTCCTTCCGCTACTCTCCCACTCTGCCTATCGCAACTTGTGCACTCGGATTTAACGACCGCGGACGCCCTCGACACCTCGCTGCCATCGCTGTGTCCGTCGTACTCGGCCTTCAAGTCGACACTGACGTCGTGCTCACCAATTCCTCGTGGTGCGTTCGTTCCTCGCAGCCATGCAGTTGCATTGCTAATTCAGCTGCTGCACAGCGAGACACGACCATACGCTGTATCGCGCGTTCGCGGCCTCGCCAGGTTAGTGTACGCATCCCAGACCCATGTGTCATCCCATGCTAACGATCTCGCCGTTCGACGCAGAATGCAATAACAGCCGTTTGTTGACGCTATCTACCGAGGTACGGACAGCTCTTCCTATCCGCATTGCGCGCCGACCAGGGCGTCGCACACCGCGCCGCGGGGAAGCACGGAATACGCGCGAACGGGTCGGGGGCGTCATGCTCGCCGATCCATTCGACCGCCGATGTACTCGACCGTTTCGCGCGCTGCTGGCGTCGTCACAGGCCCCTCAATCGTCCAACGCCCGTGACGCGCATAGAGCAGCCGTTCGCGCGCCGCGCTCGCATCGGACGCCCGACGTGTGTGCGGACGCATCGCGCGTCGTCCTCGCGATTCGCGTCGCCCACCGCTTTTTTCGTTGCTGACACGGCCGTAGGTTCTGACTCGTCGTCCCGCGGCTTTGGCGTGCACCAATAGGGCGAGCGGCGTGCCGTGCTCGTCGAGGACTTGCGATGGTCGACCGATGCGGCTGACAACGTACTGGTACGCTGCGCAACCTTCGCCGCGCCTTTCGATCGTAGCTGACGGTATCGTCGTCCAGTCCGAATGCCCGAACGCATATTGCCCGCTAAACCACGGTACGTCGCTCATTTGTTGTTTTCCAGCCGTGACTGACCGCCGATCGCAGATGTCGAGCACGCCTCCGTCGTGCGCACCGTGTCGTTTGGGATGTCGTGCGCGATGGTCGGTGCATCGGCGTGCTTCCGTTGCGCCCGCGCCTCGCACGTCTGCCGTTCGATGGGACCTACTCGACTTTGCGTTAAACGGACCATCACAAGCTCACACGCTCACGGCACGTACCTCGCGCGTTTCCTGCCGTTCGGACATTGCTGACGAGAGCGCTTATGCAGGTCAAGTCTGCGTGAGCCGTTCTGCAGCTGCATGATGGTGAGTCGGCCGTCGTCTGCGATGCCTGCCCGCGGACTGACCTCCATCGTAGACCTGAGGCGCCGCCTTCCGCCCGTTGTGCACCTTGCCCGAAGCGCGCACGTCGTGCAGAGTGCCGTGCATGACGCGAGCGCAACGTGGCGCCCGTGAATCGCGCCGGTATGCGGTTCGAGAGGACACTTGCACATCGGTACGCAGACTTGCGTTCTTGCGCGCGTTCGACTGGCTGACCCGCGCCGCAGGATAGGCACAACGTCCGGTTGATCTTTTTCTGCATTGGACACGCGCGTCAAACGTCTATGCTCGCGGAAAAAGGTGGTACGTACGAGTCATCGCATTTTGACCGTTTCCGTCGTTGCGTGTTGACAGCTCGCACTCAGCGACGGATCCGAGCTCCTCGAGCCCGCGTTACACGGCACGCAACACAACAATGGCGTTGAGGCCTTGAATGACGAGCGCCCGCGCGCCGTTTGTGTCGGCGGTTGACAAAGGCGGCGACGACGATGCCGAGTCGGCGCGACCGAGAGGCCGCGCGGGCAGTGGGACAAACGACTTGTCGTTGCAGATGCCGGCCGAGTCGACCACGACGTTCCCGGGGCCTTGCGTGTACGGGCGAACGGGATTCGGCTCGGCAGCTGGCGTCGAGGAGAGTTTGAACGGCGGCGATGGGAATTTGAATGTCACGCCGAATAGCATTGTAGCATTTCCCGCGTAACGTCTGGGGGATGGCCTTCTTGTGCAAATGTTGTACACTTGGTCGCTAGTAATCTGATAATAATATACGAGTTCAGTGCAATTCCAAACATCGCGGATAAGTCGAAGGCAAACCACGCAAATCTCCACGAATTGGTCTCTGCTTGTTTTGATGCATGATGTCGGGATGGGTCAAGGTTGAAGAGGAAGCGCGTCGCGTCGATTTCGAAGACGTGGCTGCTGGAGTCCGAGTCGCGCGCAGCCGTCTGCGCCGATCTCTAGCGCCGCCGCGGTGCCAATGCTGTCAAGTTCTGCAAGCGACGAGCACGGGTAGTGCTGAATGAACGTTAGTCAACCGTCAGGGGCTGCCGCTGACGGAGACGGGCTTTTGCAGTGAACAACGAGCAGCGTCGAGTCCGGTTGTGCCGGACACGCGTTGAACGTCTAGTTGACGGAGCCGGATGGACTCCCCGATGGTCAGGAGGGACACATCGAAGGTACCTCGACCAAGGTCGAAGATGAGGACGTCGCGCTCGCCAGCGACCTTCTTGTCAGGACCGTAGGCGGTCGGCTCGCTGATGATACGGAGGACATTCAGACCCGAGATGGAGTCACTGAAGTAGGCGGGGACGGTGCTTGTAGCTACGAGCGCAGGGCGTCGCGGCGGGCATGTTGAAGCTGTTTGCGGGTTCAAACCAGTCGGACAGCGTCGAAAGTCTGAGGGTGTGGACACGGAACAAAGTTTATTCGCAGGAGATATGTACTAGAACAGCGTCAGACTCGAGCACGACGCGGAGTACGACGGGTAACATACCATGAAAAATGCGTGAGATCTATTATTTTGCTCGCGTCGCAAGATGGCCTACACCGTGCGCGGCGCGGGGATGTTGCGAGCTCGTCGACGCTGGCGTCTGCGAGCGCGCGAGATATTCTGCAAGCACGGCGGCGCGAACTGACGGACAGAAAAAAGCGTCGAGGGGCACGCGCGCGACGTGGACTTGGGCAAGCAGTAGACGGAAGTGGTTCGGCGCGAGTCCCGGCGAGGCGGCGGGCCAAACAAAGAAGTCTTGCACTTGCACTTGCACGTCCGAATCACCTTTCGACGTCACTTTCTTTCTTGCGCGCTAGCCTGCGATCGTTCGTCGTGATCCGTACATCAGCATGAGCGAGCGACTGGGCGCCGGGGCCCGTCCGAGTCGCGTGCAGCAGCGTGCGGGAGCATGACCCAGGAGCGCGAAGAGGCGGGTCCTGACTCGGGCGTCGATATGTTGGTCCAGCTCGCGCTGTGGACAGACATGGCATCCACCAGATGCAGTACACAGGGCCGGCCGTCACTGCGTATGATATGCACCGCCGCCCAGTTCCGACTCTTTCTCTCTCCCTCTCAAATCAGCGCTCTCTCACTCCTACCGTTACGGCCGTTGTTACTGTCTCACAGCCATGCATTGCCCCACACCATCAGTTCCAGATGCATCATAACCCTGCAGAGACCGCGCATTTCAACCGAGCGAATTGAACTGAGACGTCACAAAACGGGTTGCCTCGGAAAGTGTAGCTCCCTTGGAGACTTGTCCTCGAAAGATAATCGTTTCGCACCTCACTCGAATGCAATCACAAACTTGCCCTTCATGCCTACGTCCTCCTGATCATGCACCATCTGCATGATGTCGTCCAGTTTGTATGTCTTGGTCTGCGACAAAGGTCAGTCTCGCATGGCAGGAACGTCAGTACAAAATCGGACATGGATGTCAATGCGCTGTTGCGTGACCAGGCGCACAAGCTTTCTGAAGTTTTCCTGCGTGGAGAGCACGCTCCCCTTGACCTGAAAACGCGTCGTCAAGTACACTGTACGCCGTTCAGCACGCACGCACCGTAATATCTCTGAAAATAATGTCTGCATAGCTGTGGCAATGATGAGCTCCGAGTGCGACGGCCACGGGCATTGCGTGTCCTCACGTAATGGGCACCGGCATGCCGGGCTGGCCAACCTGCGTGCGCACAGGGTCAGCGCCAGCGGCGGACAGAATGTCGCGCTCCACGCACCATGACCAGTGTGCCATGTTTGGCCAGTATCTTGATGCCGAATTCGAAGGCGGGCACGGCGTCTGTAGCCACGATCACCGCATCACAGCCTACGAAATTCCTCAGCACTGGGGGGACCGCAATGACATACCGGGGAACTCTTTTCTCGGCACTAGGTCTTTGATACGCTGCACGGCGTTGGTGCTGTCGTTGGAGTTTATGAGCAGAGCGGGCGGGAACTTGAGGCTCTTCGCGAGTTCGAGAGGCGCCTCCCGCGCGTCGACGCCGACGACTTTGTGACCCATGAGCGTTCCCAGCTGGTGCCCCAGCGCGCCGAGACCGACGATTCCGAGGACGCTGCCGGCGGGAAGGTTTGCCGTGAGAATGGATTGTCGCTCCCGCGGTGCTGCATACGAAAAGAGGCAAGTCAGCCCGGTGCGCCGACAAGTCCGTTATCTATGCGAGACGCCACGCTGCGCCCAGGCCTCGTTCCCGGGTGAGCGTACTGAATGGTCAAGGAGAGGGAGTGGCTAAGTACACCAGTTTTTTCACGTCTTGCCCCCGCTCCCATTGGTCCAGCGTATCAACGGGCTCTTATTTCCTATCTACGCGAGGGACGGGACACGGAACTGGGCGGAATGCGAGCGAAACGGCCGTGGGGACGGCATTCGACGATTTGGCAGCAAAACAGTGTATTCTCGTCCAACCGCTGAGAGCGCGGGGACGTAATTTGGAGGGTGCGATATGGTACATGGACCCATCCCAGCGCCCAAGTATTAGGGCATTCGGACGAGGTTGCGGTAAACGTGAAATCGGCTCGTCTGCATTCCTCAACGCCCGTTGGCCCGATACAGGCGCCGGTCTGCGCGCGAGTTGGTGTATGTGTCGGAAGCCCAGGTGCAAAATTTGACGGGAAACGGACGCGGTCGCGCAGAAGCTCAAAATCGGCTCTCAGCGCGGTCAACGGCACAAAATGAGCCGCAGCTCACCACCCGCTCCACCGCGGACCGTGTCGACGCAGGGCATGGTTTGTGTATCGTGTGCGATGTCCCTTGCCGATTTTCGCGCCAAACGGCCGAGGTCGCGTCAACGCTGAAAATCGAGTTTCAGCGCCGTCCCGCAAGAAAACAGGACATTACTCACGCACCGCTGCGCCGCTCCGCGTGAAATTTGGGCGGCACGTTCCCATGTACCGTCCGATACCGCGCGAGAAGTTTGAGGGCGCGCCGATCGAAATGGCTGGAGCGCTGAAATGGCCGCTCAACGCCGCGAGCGGAACAAAATGCGACACTGCGCGCGCACGGCAAAGCGCCGCGACTTGCGACTTGGCGCTCGAGCTGGCGCATGTGGTTGCATTCCCCAGCCTCGCTGCCGGGCCGAGCGGTGCAGGTCGGGGTCGCGCTGGAAATGGCTGGTCAATGACCGCAGCGGAACAGAATGTGCGATGGCTCACCAACCATTGACTGCCCGAGCGCGATCGACTGCCATCAAGCTTTCATGTACCACGGCACATCCTCTGCCAAGTTTCAGAGGAAACGGTCAAGGTCGCGGGAACGCGGAAAATGAGCTCTCAGCGTCGCGAACGGATGCCGCGCACCAGCGGCTCGGGCAGACGGCGCGTGCCGTGGCCAATGAGTTTGCATGCCTGACGCGATGTCGAGCGCGCGGTTTCGTGGCAAACGGACGAGGTTGCGCTGGCGGCAAAATGGAACTTCAGCGTCGCGGAAGGATCAAAATACGACGCGGCGCACCAACGGCTGGGCCAATCCACGCCAAATTTGGTCACCGCGCCTCGGTCGGTAACCGCATGCTGTGTGCCAGCTTAGGAGCCGAACGCCGCTGTTTGCGTGCGCCTTGAGAAAAGCGTCGTCAGCGTCGGAGGGGCACAAAAAGAGAGCCTACTCACTGTATGAGCAGACACTCAGCGCACGATTTGGAGACTGCAAGCCTGCACAATGTCAGCAGATGATCCTCGAGCTTCAGCGCGAAGGAGATAGTTACGGCGGCGCTGCAAACTGCGCGAGGTCAGCACGGGGAAATGAACGACATCGGGATTTACTCACCAGCCACCGTGACGCTGCGAGAAACGGGGAGCGTGCTCGCACGCATATCACAATGCAGGCACCATGTTTTGCCGCCAAGTACAAGGCGGCGCCGGTGCTGAGAATCGTATGCTGGGCGCAAGGATGTCGTCGCCCAACGTCGATAGCGCCAGAGACACCGATAGCGCGAGAGAATCCGGCTGCAGCCCTGGCACATTGGAATAATAAATTTCGTCCGCGGTTGAGATTTCCGGCGCGGGGAACGTGCGAGGCGGTCGCAAGAGCGAAGATTGACAGGCGCTGCGCGAGCGTTCCGCGGGCCGTTCTGCACTGGAGCGAGCAACTTTGAGCAGTCGCACAACGAACGGGAAACAGTGATTGACATACCTCTTGCACTGAATGGGCCCCGCGGCGCAGTTTTTCAAGCGCGTCGGGCGGCCAGTTTCGTGGAGCGGAAAGAGCCTGGTCCAAATATGAGCAAAGCCGCCGACAAGAGGGAGATCTGAGGTAAGACTCACCATGTGCGCCGAGCATGAGTTCTATTCACCCTTTGAGAGGTGAATTACGCTGGTTCCAGTGAGATGGAGCACGGAAAAATCGCAGCGCGTGAAGATCACGTGATCGCGCTTGACGAATAGGGACCGTCAGCAACGACGGGCATGCGCTAGACGAGTAAATCACCCACCTCCGAGTGATGTCAGAGATGTGCGAGTGGCAGAAAGCATGCTCCCAGCTGCTGTCTCGAGCAGAACGGTGGTCCAGCGTCGACGGTGGCAACGACTCAGGAAACGGGAATAGCGAGGAGATGGGTAGGGCTGACGCTGAGTATTTGTGGACCTGGTGGTGTTTGGAAAGAAAAGATGCTGCGGGGATTCAAAGCAAAAACCTTGTGCGGCGGTGCGGCCGCGGCCTCGGACTTCTTAGCAAGCGAAAGAAGACCGTCGGAAATACCGTGAAAGTGATCTCATCGAACTTAGGCGCTCCTCGAGCCATCTGCCAAACATAGCGTCGGCTGACAGCTCTATATACAGGTATAGTCGCAGCACTCTCCGAGTGTTGGCGCTGTCTGACGACTTGGCAGAAAACCGATTCCCCAACTGACAGCGCCGTTCTCCCGTCCACGTGAGCTGGGGCGACGTTCAGGATCACTCTGGGCCAGCCATGTATCATAGACAACGTGAATGCAGCTCGTACGCATTGAATGAAAGTAATTTACAGCTTGCACGCATTTGGCCTACCATCATTTCTACTGAAATCAGAATCGTCGGTCAACGTCATAGGAGTCGAAGCTCGCATGCAGTCACAAATCCCAGAAGGCTTTTCACTCGCCAGCTTTATGAATCCATGTAAAACGCGGGACATGCGATCTGTCACCTCTCCGTCGCATGCTTCGCGACTGTTCAGAGTTTCGGGTGCACCTAACGCGTTTACTTGTCATCTCAGGGCTCACAGTGTTACTAAGGTGTATAGTTTGCTCGAGGAGACCGCGGGAAGCCCGCAGTGACGGAAAAAAAAGGATGAGATCGTGAGCACGGGGCCAGGCGGACACGTTCGCAACTCCGCTCGGCGGGGACAACGCGCGCGCAATATCGGTACCCTAGGCCCTGACACAGCAGATCTTGCATTCCAATCAAGGTTCACGTGCGTTTTGTTGCTTACTGAGACGATTCCGGCAGAAATTCACACGACAGGCCCAGAAACGTCAGAGATCGGGGCAACTATTCAGCGAAAAGCATGGGTATCGCGTTGACTCCCCCCTCACAGCGTTGATACAAACATTAGAAGCGTGATGGCGCGTAGATTTTGCCGCGCGCAAGCGATTACGAGGTGCCACTTGCGGATCGAGACGAAATAGAACGGTTGAGGGTCTTCCCCACCCTCATCCTGCGCGCTACGGGCGCTTATTTGGGTTACATGGGCACTTGAGTAACCATATTTGTGGTTGAGACTGCGGGAGGGGTCGGAGAGGTTGTAAAATTCGTTGAGAACGCGTGCACGGGACCAGGCGGACGCGTTCAAAACTCCGCTCAGCGGGAACAACGCCGCACGAAATCGGCGGTCCAGGCGGCGGCACGGCCTCCCTAAGGGTCTACTGCGGCGGCTAGCTTTTGGAGTGGCTGACTGTGCTATTCCCGCAAGAATTTCACGCGGGCGAGGCCTGGAAACGCGCCGGAGGTCGGGGAAGCGATTGGGCCATTCAGCGAAAACGACGGGTATCGCGCTTTCTCCTCGTTTCACGGCCATCAGCTGTGAATTAGAAGACTGATGGCGTGCAGATCCCGCCGTACGCAATCGATTACGGCGCGTCCGCTTGTAGATACGCAAAAAATGCACCTTGGGGAGGGGTATGGGACCCCCCTGGCCCACACCCTGGCTGTCACGGGCGCTTAATCTAGATGGGAGCATGAGATTGTGCAGAAAAATTGAGGGTGAGAGGGATGGATGAACGAGGTATGCGCAAAAATGCGATCGGGAGGGCGAGGCAATGCCCACATCACCACATTCAACCGCATGCCGACCAGCCCTGCTTCTTCGCCCGGTGCTTCGCGGTCACTCTGTCGTACGATACGCTGATCACAGTCAGCGCTGCGTCATTCCCACTGCCGGGAAGGTGTTCTGGGCGGGTATAAAGGCGGGCAGGTTTCGCTGCAGCCACAATCATCTCGCCCTTCCTTCCGCTACTCTCCCACTCTGCCTATCGCAACTTGTGCACTCGGATTTAACGACCGCGGACGCCCTCGACACCTCGCTGCCATCGCTGTGTCCGTCGTACTCGGCCTTCAAGTCGACACTGACGTCGTGCTCACCAATTCCTCGTGGTGCGTTCGTTCCTCGCAGCCATGCAGTTGCATTGCTAATTCAGCTGCTGCACAGCGAGACACGACCATACGCTGTATCGCGCGTTCGCGGCCTCGCCAGGTTAGTGTACGCATCCCAGACCCATGTGTCATCCCATGCTAACGATCTCGCCGTTCGACGCAGAATGCAATAACAGCCGTTTGTTGACGCTATCTACCGAGGTACGGACAGCTCTTCCTATCCGCATTGCGCGCCGACCAGGGCGTCGCACACCGCGCCGCGGGAAGCACGGAATACGCGCGAACGGGTCGGGGGGCGTCATGCTCGCCGATCCATTCGACCGCCGATGTACTCGACCGTTTCGCGCGCTGCTGGCGTCGTCACAGGCCCCTCGCAATCGTCCAACGCCCGTGACGCGCATAGAGCAGCCGTTCGCGCGCCGCGCTCGCATCGGACGCCCGACGTGTGTGCGGACGCATCGCGCGTCGTCCTCGCGATTCGCGTCGCCCACCGCTTTTTTCGCGTTGCTGACACGGCCGTAGGTTCTGACTCGTCGTCCCGCGGCTTTGGCGTGCACCAATAGGGCGAGCGGCGTGCCGTGCTCGTCGAGGACTTGCGATGGTCGACCGATGCGGCTGACAACGTACTGGTACGCTGCGCAACCTTCGCCGCGCCTTTCGATCGTAGCTGACGGTATCGTCGTCCAGTCCGAATGCCCGAACGCATATTGCCCGCTAAACCACGGTACGTCGCTCATTTGTTGTTTTCCAGCCGTGACTGACCGCCGATCGCAGATGTCGAGCACGCCTCCGTCGTGCGCACCGTGTCGTTTGGGATGTCGTGCGCGATGGTCGGTGCATCGGCGTGCTTCCGTTGCGCCCGCGCCTCGCACGCCTCTGCCGTTCGATGGGACCTACTCGACTTTGCGTTAAACGGACCATCACAAGCTCACACGCTCACGGCACGTACCTCGCGCGTTTCCTGCCGTTCGGACATTGCTGACGAGAGCGCTTATGCAGGTCAAGTCTGCGTGAGCCGTTCTGCAGCTGCATGATGGTGAGTCGGCCGTCGTCTGCGATGCCTGCCCGCGGACTGACCTCCATCGTAGACCTGAGGCGCCGCCTTCCGCCCGTTGTGCACCTTGCCCGAAGCGCGCACGTCGTGCAGAGTGCCGTGCATGACGCGAGCGCAACGTGGCGCCCGTGAATCGCGCCGGTATGCGGTTCGAGAGGACACTTGCACATCGGTACGCAGACTTGCGTTCTTGCGCGCGTTCGACTGGCTGACCCGCGCCGCAGGATAGGCACAACGTCCGGTTGATCTTTTTCTGCATTGGACACGCGCGTCAAACGTCTATGCTCGCGGAAAAAGGTGGTACGTACGAGTCATCGCATTTTGACCGTTTCCGTCGTTGCGTGTTGACAGCTCGCACTCAGCGACGGATCCGAGCTCCTCGAGCCCGCGTTACACGGCACGCAACACAACAATGGCGTTGAGGCCTTGAATGACGAGCGCCGCGCCGCCGTTTGTGTCGGCGGTTGACAAAGGCGGCGACGACGATGCCGAGTCGGCGCGACTTCGAGAGGCCGCGCGGGCAGTGGGACAAACGACTTGTCGTTGCAGATGCCGGCCGAGTCGACCACGACGTTCCCGGGGCCTTGCGTGTACGGGCGAACGGGATTCGGCTCGGCAGCTGGCGTCGACGAGAGTTTGAACGGCGGCGATGGGAATTTGAATGTCACGCCGAATAGCATTGTAGCATTTCCCGCGTAACGTCTGGGGGGATGGCCTTCTTGTGCAAATGTTGTACACTTGGTCGCTAGTAATCTGATAATAATATACGAGTTCAGTGCAATTCCAAACATCGCGGATAAGTCGAAGGCAAACCACGCAAATCTCCACGAATTGGTCTCTGCTTGTTTTGATGCATGATGTCGGGATGGGTCAAGGTTGAAGAGGAAGCGCGTCGCGTCGATTTCGAAGACGTGGCTGCTGGAGTCCGAGTCGCGCGCAGCCGTCTGCGCCGATCTCTAGCGCCGCCGCGGTGCCAATGCTGTCAAGTTCTGCAAGCGACGAGCACGGGTAGTGCTGAATGAACGTTAGTCAACCGTCAGGGGCTGCCGCTGATGGAGACGGGCTTTTGCAGTGAACAACGAGCAGCGTCGAGTCCGGTTGTGCCGGACACGCGTTGAACGTCTAGTTGACGGAGCCGGATGGACTCCCCGATGGTCAGGAGGGACACATCGAAGGTACCTCGACCAAGGTCGAAGATGAGGACGTCGCGCTCGCCAGCGACCTTCTTGTCAGGACCGTAGGCGGTCGGCTCGCTGATGATACGGAGGACATTCAGACCCGAGATGGAGTCACTGAAGTAGGCGGGGACGGTGCTTGTAGCTACGAGCGCAGGGCGTCGCGGCGGGCATGTTGAAGCTGTTTGCGGGTTCAAACCAGTCGGACAGCGTCGAAAGTCTGAGGGTGTGGACACGGAACAAAGTTTATTCGCAGGAGATATGTACTAGAACAGCGTCAGACTCGAGCACGACGCGGAGTACGACGGGTAACATACCATGAAAAATGCGTGAGATCTATTATTTTGCTCGCGTCGCAAGATGGCCTACACCGTGCGCGGCGCGGGGATGTTGCGAGCTCGTCGACGCTGGCGTCTGCGAGCGCGCGAGATATTCTGCAAGCACGGCGGCGCGAACTGACGGACAGAAAAAAGCGTCGAGGGGCACGCGCGCGACGTGGACTTGGGCAAGCAGTAGACGGAAGTGGTTCGGCGCGAGTCCCGGCGAGGCGGCGGGCCAAACAAAGAAGTCTTGCACTTGCACTTGCACGTCCGAATCACCTTTCGACGTCACTTTCTTTCTTGCGCGCTAGCCTGCGATCGTTCGTCGTGATCCCGTACATCAGCATGAGCGAGCGACTGGGCGCCGGGGGCCCGTCCGAGTCGCGTGCAGCAGCGTGCGGGAGCATGACCCAGGAGCGCGAAGAGGCGGGTCCTGACTCGGGCGTCGATATGTTGGTCCAGCTCGCGCTGTGGACAGACATGGCATCCACCAGATGCAGTACACAGGGCCGGCCGTCACTGCGTATGATATGCACCGCCGCCCAGTTCCGACTCTTTCTCTCTCCCTCTCAAATCAGCGCTCTCTCACTCCTACCGTTACGGCCGTTGTTACTGTCTCACAGCCATGCATTGCCCCACACCATCAGTTCCAGATGCATCATAACCCTGCAGAGACCGCGCATTTCAACCGAGCGAATTGAACTGAGACGTCACAAAACGGGTTGCCTCGGAAAGTGTAGCTCCCTTGGAGACTTGTCCTCGAAAGATAATCGTTTCGCACCTCACTCGAATGCAATCACAAACTTGCCCTTCATGCCTACGTCCTCCTGATCATGCACCATCTGCATGATGTCGTCCAGTTTGTATGTCTTGGTCTGCGACAAAGGTCAGTCTCGCATGGCAGGAACGTCAGTACAAAATCGGACATGGATGTCAATGCGCTGTTGCGTGACCAGGCGCACAAGCTTTTTGAAGTTTTCCTGCGTGGAGAGCACGCTCCCCTTGACCTGAAAACGCGTCGTCAAGTACACTGTACGCCGTTCAGCACACACGCACCGTAATATCTCTGAAAATAATGTCTGCATAGCTGTGCCAATGATGAGCTCCGAGTGCGACGGCCACGGGCATTGCGTGTCCTCACGTAATGGGCACCGGCGTGCCGGGCTGGCCAACCTACGCGCGCACAGGGTCAGCGCCAGCGGCGGACGGAACGACGTGCTCCACGCACCATGACCAGTGTGCCATGTTTGGCCAGTATCTTGATGCCGAATTCGAAGGCGGGCACGGCGTCTGTAGCCACGATCACCGCATCACAGCCTACGAAATTCCTCAGCACTGGGGGGACCGCAATGACACGCGCAATACCGGGGAACTCTTTTCTCGGCACTAGGTCTTTGATACGCTGCACGGCGTCGGTGCTGTCGTTGGAGTTTATGAGCAGAGCGGGCGGTAGGGCTGTCAACCGTACCGTATACGGGTGACGGCCGTACAGCAGACGGTTGGATACGGGTTACGGACCGTACCGTATACGGGCCTCGGGAAGCTCGCACGAGAGCCATACGGTACGGGTGGAACCCGTATACGGCCGTTGACGGCCGTATACGGGGAGCATGCAATTTCGATGTGCCTTGACCGCTCCAGGTCACTTGAAAAACACATCTGGGCCATTAGTGAGCAGTTCTATGCGCCCTCGTGCAATTATGGAGCTCTGAAAGGCATTGTTTCAAGGTTGGCGACGTCTGCGGCGGTGCTGATGCCCAATCTCCGGCGCATCAACAGCACTAAGTCCGTGAGATCCGGGCCTCAGGTCACGGCATCAGCATGAAATCCTGTTTGGGGCTATGTAGAAGGTATTAACAGCCGTGAGATAGCCTAAATCCTGCGGCCTGAGCAGCTTCTGATCCCAGAGCAGACCGTTTTCACGATACCTGCCCGTATCCCGTACGCGGACCATATACGGCCGTAGACATTACGGGCTATACGGGATGACTCCGTACCGTAGGCCGTACCGTACAGACCTCTCGCGCAGGTCCGTACGGTACGGCACCCGTACCCGTATTACGGGTACCGTATTTACGGTTTTGACGGCTACGGTTGGCACCCCTAGCGGGCGGGAACTTGAGGCTCTCCGCGAGTTCGAGAGGCGCCTCCCGCGCGTCGCCGCCGACGACTTTGTGACCCATGAGCGTCCCCAACTGTACGCCGATGTGCCCCAGCGCGCCGAGACCGACGATTCCGAGCACGCTACCGGCGGGGAGGTTTGCCGAGAGGATGGCCGAGTGGATGGTCGCTCCCGCGCATGCAAGTGGTGCTGCATACGAGAATGGCATGTTATCAGGTACGTGAGCGGATGCTCGACAGTCTATGGGACATATCAATGAGGGATCCGGCAGGGTCAGAAAATGCCATAGCCAGACGCACCGACGAGAACATAGTCCGCAAAGGCGCCATCGCAGGAGAGACCAACCCACTTCATTACAGGGCAGTGATTGTCGCGTCCACTCATGCAATCGGGGCACTTTTCTGTCGGACAATTAGAGAAAATCGACGGCATTAGGAGAGGACGAACCACAATATCCGATGTTGGTCATGGCGACGACTCGTTGGCCGACTGCCCATCCCTGCTGGACGGCGGCTTCTCCGAGCGCAACAATCGTTCCGGCAGGTTCATGCGAGCCTGGAGAAGAGGAATATTGAGGGAGTATTGCTGAACAATAATGGCTTCCAGACTGACCTGTGATTGGGTGGACGTTGTAATGACCTTCGCCCCTTCGGACCATAGTGTCTATATGAAGGTTAGCGCTCAAAGCAAGGGTACCTTGCTTTCCTGAGCGCCAATACTATACCTGTGTGGCAGAAACCCGCGGCGCCAGTTTTCAGGAGAAGTTGGTGCGGCTCAGCAATCTGTGGAACAGGGATCTCCTGGATTGTGTAAGGGGTGCCTGGCTCGAGCTTCAAGCCGTCAAGCGCTGCCCAGAAGGTCTGAAACTTAACGCACAACACGAGCTGCTCGCATTGTCTTTGGGATTGACATGGTGCAAGAGACGTGTATTCGGACCGCCATACTCCGGGGCGTCATTTCTGCGCCAGGTCGGTACATCGGCGCCGGAATCCCGAGCCTGTCGATCCCCCACATGCAGCGCGACGATGTAAGTTACAGTATAATACAGTCGAAGCCCTTATAAGCCATGGCATTTGGGACGCACCAAAACCTACGGTTTATGCGAATTATGGCCTAAAAGGGCGGGTATTTGTATGTAAATCTCGATTCCGGAGGTGGCCAAACGCTCTGGCCGGCTAGGGGTTATCGACGAAGAGGGCTATGGGTTATAAGAGCTTCGACTGTACAGAGCCATACGCACACGAGGTTGTCGCAGGCGCTCGAGCTGACGCCCAGGCCTGCCAATGTCAATCCATGCGCGAGCTGTGAGGTGCACTGTTTGTCAAGTTTACCTCACGGGTCCTGGTACCGCACATGCTGCGAAAGGTCGTGCAGCCAGTTGCGACAGTAGCCGTATCATCTCGCCGCTGCTTCCGCACGGTTGCTACGAAAGGCAATTCGTCGGGCACGAGCAATTCGAAGTCGGGCCCCAATCCTTGCTTGCACATCCCACGGCTGCGTTGGCCTTGGATTCCGTCGAGCTAGCGCGCGTTCGCCGTGATACGGTATTGGCTCCCCATGTGACACCTGTGGCAGCCCGGACCTTGCGGAGCATGGCTTCACACAGCGCGAGCAGCAAACAGTGACCCTTTCCATACCACTCTTCCGCGTACCACGACCACCCAGCATCAGCATCCATGGCAGCGAGCAAGGTCGATGTCCTCATTGTGCGCCATAGCTGCCCAGCCATGCACGTCTAGCGATACTGACGGGCCGCAACGGCTAGATTGGCGCAGGGCCAGCAGGCGTTATGTGCGCAATGGGCCTCGCGCGTGCGGGCGTGAGCGTGCGCATTGTCGATAAACGGTGTGTAAGCGCGTCGAGCCAGGTTTGCGTGCCCGGTGACTGATAATCGCTGTGGCGCACGATGACAGCCCCGAGAAGGTCATGGCCGGCCAGGCAGACGGCATCCAACCGCGCACGATTGAAGTGCTGCAGGTGCGCAACAGGTCGTGTGGCCAACGTTAACGGTGTTCATGGTGGTTGATGACAGAGTTACGGCCTGGCAGAGCCGCTGCTCAAGCACGGTAATCAGATGCACATGGTGCGCCTTTGAACACTTCGCACGTAAGTCGATTACTAACGGATCTTATCAGGCTGCGTTCTATAACCCCAGCCCTGACGGTGGCATTGAGGTGTGCCAATGCTCAGATGACACGCCGAGTTTGAGGCTCAACGAACAAGCGCACTGGACGCGCATCCGATGTCACCGCGCCGACTGCGCGTTATCCTTTCGAGGTTCGAAGCACCTACTGTAGTATCTCAATGCTAGTTCTTGCTCACTTCTCTCTGGAGGTCACACTACACCAAGGCGAAATCGAGAAGATATTCCTCGACGACATGACCAAACACAACATTCAGGTCGAACGCGCCACTCTGCCCACGTCTCTCGAAGTTTCAACGGATGAGAAAGTGTTGAGCGACCCTCAGTCATATGCGGTCAAGGTGTGCAGAGCTTGCCCGACCATGAACCTGTCTAATCGATGTCAAAGGTCGTCGTGCAACACTTTGAGCGACCCGAAGGCCAACAAGAAGAGATAATTGAAGCCAAATATGTCCTCGGCTCGGACGGTGACTATTGAACGCCCCCCATTCACAAAGAGCTTGTATCTCATCTATCGCTTGTGACAGGTGCACACTCGTGGGTCCGTAAGACGTTGGGCATTGCGATGGAGGGAGAAAGCACAGGTATGTGGCGAGTTGCACGTATTGGGCATCACTCTTAGCCTCTTGGTAGATTATGTATGGGGAGTAGTGGACAGCATCCCTGAGACCGACTTCCCAGACATCCGGAACAAATCTGCGATCCATTCGAGCAACGGCAGCTGCATGGTCATTCCGCGCGGTGAGCTACCCCTCTCTCGTCGTTTGCTCAGTGATAGACTAAAACCTTGCCCTTGCAGAGGGCGACGTCGTGAGATTGTACATCCAGCTCGAACAGGCGAGCTTCGTTGAGAACGGCCGCATCGACAAGTCGAAGGTCACCCCCGAGAGACTGATGGAAGTACGTCTCGGATTTCACTGAATCTACGCCATTCACCTTACCCGCTGCACAGGTAGCCCGCAAATCTTTGCACCCATACAAGATTTCATTTCCAAATCCGATCATGTGGTGGACGCTTTATATCAGTAAGTCTCTGAAATGTTAGCTGTGTTCTTTCGCTGAAGTTTCGTAGTTGGTCAGCGCGTAGCTGCTAGCTACAGTGTCCACGAACGCGTCTTCATTGCGGGTGATGCGTGCCATACTCATTCACCGAAGGCGGGCCAGGGAATGAACGCTAGCATGAACGATACACATAATTTGAGTGCGTGCTGTCACTGTCGCATGGCTGCAGGGATTCATATCGCTGATAGGCTGGAAACTCGCACATGTGTTGCGCGGGTGGAGCGACATCTCATTGCTCAAGACTGTGAGTCCGCACTACCGTCTTATTTTAGACCAGCTCTTGATGTCCTGGTTTTTGCAGTACGAGTTTGAACGGAGGCAAGGATGATCCTCAGCGTAGCCTTCGCACTGTGTTGCTGACGGGAAATTTCAGAAAATACGCGCAGGACCTCATTGACTTTGACAGAAAGTTCTCTGCATTATTCTCGGGCAAACCACGTACAGCGGATAATCAGGACGGTGTATCGCATGACGACTTCTTGAGGTACGTTGACCGATCATCCGGACCGTCGCAGTAATTCTCAATGCTACCACAGTGCCTTCCAGACATTTGGCGGTTTCTCGAGGCGAGATGTCTCTGAATTGTGTGATGAAAGGGCTGACGGAGTTACAGCGGGATTGGCGTGCACTACGAGCCCTCAGCGATCGTCGACACATCAAACCAGAAGCTTGCACCAGGTCTCCGCATCGGAGAGCGCCTCATTCCCCAGGTCCTCCTGCGTGCGGCCGATGCGCGCCCGGAGAACATCCAAGAGCTCGTCCCCGCGGACTTCCGCTTCAAACTCCTCGTCTTTGCTGGCGACATTTCGGACCCCACCCAGAGGGAGAAACTTGAGTCGCTCGCAAGGATAGTCGAAGCGCCGACGTCCTTCGTGCGGCGCTTTACTCCGAAGAACGCCAAGTCGGACTCTGTCTTTGATATCGTGACGATCTGGTGCGTGTTAGGTGCCGCCCTGTGGCAACGCTGATGTATCGTGCATAGCACGACGCCGAAGGACGAGGTCAACTTCACCGACGTCCCTCCTGCTCTTCGAAGCCACTGGTCAAAGTGAGAATATCTCATTTTGCCCGTCCACACATGCTTATTGTTGAATCTCCTGCAGGGTCTGGACAGACGACGAACAGCTCGCTGGAGGCCTCGGTGGTGAAGTCTATGAGACCTATGGGATCTCGCCAGCGGTCGGCGCGATCGTTGTCGTTCGGCCCGACGGATACGTATCGGCTATCTCTCCGCTAGACGGAGGCGAGTATCTCGTACAGTATTTTTTACAATTCCTCAAGGAACAGGCGTAAATGCTCACGGACGATGACACATATACATGTACTATGTCCCGACGGTAGCTATGACACGAGTTGAAACGCTTCTTGGTTGGCCAGGGTGTTGGCTTGTGGCAAAGTGCCTGGAAATTTATCCGTTCGGACAAGATCGACGCGGTCTAGGTTGAAACCCCGCTTTCCGCCTTCTTCAGAACACTTTTGAACCTTTGGATCCCATTGCATCTTCACCAAGTTTACCAGCCAAATGACTACTTCGAAATCGACCAAGAAGACGGGCAGCAGCGCCATGAAGCAGAGCACGCTCGGCTTTGCGCCCCAGAAGTCGTCGGCCTTCAGCAAGACCAAAGACAAGCGGACTGCCAGCAGGACGTCCTCCGTCGCCTCTGTGTCCGTGTCGGAGGCGGCCAGCGTCGACGGTGGCGATGATGCGGACGTGCCCAAGACGCCCGCTGTTGAGGAGCGCCGTGAACCCGCTGTCGTCGAGGAACTGAAACCCAACGACAAGCGGTGGACGAAGCCGATGCAATGGGCGCGTGGGAAGAACAACCACCTCAAGCCCAGTGTGTACTTTTCTTTTTCCTGTCATTTACCGTGTACGCGTACTCAGATTTTACCGCAGTTCACGGCGAAGGCCAAGACAAGTTCGACTACATACTCCGTGTGTTCGACAACTCGCACGAGTATGGTCCCTGTGTGGGCATGCCCCGCCTTCAGCGTTGGGAGCGCGCGCACGCCATGGGGCTCAACCCTCCGCCAGAGGTATGCTACTGTAACCCTGTGTCTGTCTGACTCACCAACACCGCGTTTACAGATTCGCGATATTTTGTTGACTCGTCAGGGTCAGGAAGAGTCTCGACTATCGCAGTCTTGCTTCCACGGCGAGGTCTGATTTGTCTGCCAGAACATAGCACATTGTTCAGTCATCGTCTTGCTTTCTAGTCAACGTCGCATGTCGCTCTCCCATGTATCATGTACTCATTCTCGTCTGTCGCAACGCTAGTACTCAATACAACACCATGTCCTGTTTCCTTGTGTGGATACATGTTACCATCGAGCGCGCATGTCTGGAAATCTGTAGGACTTGGGCTTCAGCTGCACGGTTTAGTCACACATTGCTCGTTTCGTTACTCCTCTTGCCAGCAGTGCAGAATTGTGAATTCCATTCGTCAGTAACAGGATGCGACTGAGGTGCGGGTCCTGCCCATTTTTTTTTGTTTGTCGTGCTTTGACTTGCTTCTTAATCTGTTCTTCTCTTCTCCGCACCCGCCACCACGATGGCAGAACAGGTCCAGTCCAGAATCTATGACTTCGTACGCGGTGTTGTAGACGAGCTTAACGCGTCTGCTCAATCGTGCGCCACGCCATACGTTCTTGTGCGCCGTATTGCGTATTGATGCCTCCAAGTTCGCAGCACGTAGAGGAGTTCAACTGCGCCGTTCTCTCGATAGCGAGTAAGGCTTGCGCGGATTCCTTGGAGGCATGGAACAGGTCTACCTCGAAGGCTATGATCCGACGGTTACCGCTAGAACTGTTGACGGAATGTCTGCGCGCTGCTGACGCCGAGACTCGCATTCGAGCAAGCCACATTTCACGTTCGTGGCGTGCACTTGCTCTTCAAGACCGCCAACTTTGGACGGGTTTCTTTTGCTGCGATTATCGCAGCCCACTTCACCAAGAAAGAGCGTTTGACCAACTCGCGACTATGTTGCAGCGTTCTGATCCTCTGCTGTTCCGTCTTCAATTACCCCCCGCATGCTACGGTGACTATGACGAATACGAGGCGCGCATGGTCGCAGTTCTTCACCCAAATATTGGCAGGATACAGGAGTATGACGGGCCTCTTTGGTTATTCAAACTATCGAATCGACATTCGATCCCATTACCAAACTTGATATCCTTCAGCTGCGTCGACTCCCTCAGTCCAGACGAAGAGTTTGAAGTACCCTCCGACTGGGGGTCACATCTCTTGCCCAACCTCCGCCACCTGGTCGCTCCAACTTTATGTTTGTTGGATTCATGCAGCCCGCTACGCGCATTGACAACGCTCTGCTGCTACCTCTCGCCGGACGAGGAGGACCAGGAGAATTTCTTTCGCTGCTTCCCAAACCTAGTCTCCCTCGACCTCCGCGGTATTGAGGACACGAGCTTCCTCCCTAGAGGCCCTCTACCAAGCTCATTGCAGGCAGTGATTCTTGGAGACGGTTCGGACACTGGCATTGATTACATGCAGCCGCTGAGATCGTGGCTTGGACTCCGCGTACCCAAGCTGACTCTACATTGTGCCAGTACACTGATCCCGTCAACGGGAGCCTTTCTGGCACGCAACAGTGGTCCGGTTTCTCTTGTCGTTTGCGGCCCAGGACGGGGCTCCAACGTCGCTATCATGGGCAGCGGGCAGCGCTGGGAAATTAATGCATGGGATTTCATGGAACTCAACTCATGTTTCCGCCAAATGGAGAGGCTCTTCACCGAGCGGATCACTTCGGCCTCCATCCCAATTGAACACATCGCCGCGTTCTTTCGCTCCCACGTATACGCGCCGTTGCTCGTCACCCTCGAATTCACGCTCACTGGCGTTGTCGACGACTCGCTGCCTCAGAACCCGAACGCGTTATACAACTTGCGTGCACCAAAGCTGCAGCACCTCACTATCAGTATCCCGGGTACCACGGAGGACGTTTGGGCGCACTCGCCTTACATCCGGGCCGTCGTAGAAGCGTTGAGTCGAAATCTACGCTCGCTCATCGCTTATGACGCGGACGTTCTGGACACGATTACTCTTCGATATTCGACCATCAATGTCGAGGACATAGGTCACCCGGAGTTTGCTATCTATACGAAGAAATACATTGTCGACACATGACTATAGACATCCAAAAATGCGGGAACTACAGTTGGGGACAGTCAAAGTGTATCCAGTTTTATATACCCCCATACATATATAGACGAAAATGTGCGTCTCGTCGAGGGCTTTCCAACGGTATAATTTTTATCGAAATCCAACGAGCCGTTCTCTGGGAAACTTCCTTTTTAGGAAGGAGGTCCCTGAAATTTGGCAAAAAGCTTAAAACCTTATAGAATATTACGTAATATATATCATTCGAAAGCTATCAATGCCCTGAGCATGAATCTGCAAAAATTGGACGATTTTAACGAGCCATTTGTATGCCAATTAGCAAAAGGTCTTTGGTAGCGGAGCTGAGCAGTTTGATTCCGGAGCAGACCCAACGGCTGATGAGCGTCCGAAGGTCAATATCCCGCTCGATGCAAATGAATTCCACTGCCAGACACCATCTAAAGGGTCAATGGGACTGAGAATCTCATGGTCCTCAAACTTTTCAAAAAAATAATTTCCTATGTAGATTTCTCTTGTGCTCAAAATGCTTTTTGAGACAACTTGTAATTTTGGTTGAGGGCCAAAATTTTGGCAAAACCTTATTCCTCGTTAGAATATTACGTAAGTATACTCAAAAAATGCGCATTATTTTCCTGAACATGATGGTGTAACATTTGAGAGGGTCTATAGCCTGCGTGGAAAGATATGGGCAGTATACTATTTGGATACACTTTGACTGTCCCCAACTGTACGGATTTCTCACTTGAATCCTGTCAAGGACCACGAGGCCCCTGTGATGCGCCTGCCCAAGTTGAGCAAGCACAATAGTTCATGCACTGATCAGCTCCTTCAAAACCTACGGTCTTGAGAAGAAATTTATTCCAGGGGGCAGATACGGCGCACCGCGTTAGGTGCATGTTCATGCAGCCGCTGCAGTCTGTTTAACGTCAAGAAAGCAAGGAACGATGAGCACAAGCAAATGCCAAATTGTGCGTTTATGCGAGTTGCTTCAGAGCACGAGGCTGACGCCGCTGAGCTTCTACATAACCCATTCGTAGCCCGACAAGCTCGTAGTGAAATGTAGACGCCGCTCAGCGCATAGCATCCGAACCTGATGATAGGCTTCATCAAAGCGCACGGACTTGCTGACAATGCGGAGAGTGTCGAGAGCAGGCAGCCGAGGTAGGACAGCCTGCAGTGGAGGGAGATGGTCATGAATGATGCCAGCGTCGCTCTCCGCGGGGGTGCAGTGGATGAGCCGCAATTCTCGAAGCGGCGCACAAAGCGCGCCGAGCTCCTCTTCCGTCGGAGGCTCGATGAGCGTCAAGCATCGGAGGCGCGGGCACTTGGATATGATGCCCGAGTTGTCGAAATGGTTTCCTATAAGGACAAGACTGCGCAGATTGCGGCATGGCGCCAGTGCTTCGGCGAGGATGGGTCCGATGTCCTCGCTGAACACCCAGTGAGCCTCTAAGTGCTGGAGCGTGTCATGAGACTGGCACAGCAAGTGCGCGTAATGACTGAAGCAGATGCCCCAGTCATCGCTAACAACAACGCTCTTCAGCCTGCATGCTGGTGCTGCAAAGGATTCCGGGCCATCGTCTGACACTGGCGGGTGCGTTGGAGTTAAATCGATAATGCTGTTGAGTTCGACGGAATGTAACGCCGGCATCGCTGAAAGCAGCAAAAAGAACGAGGCTGAACTGAGCGTTCCGCGCGGACCTATCACGAGCTCCTGTATGGAAGCCAGGGCGCCTGCAGCGGCGCGCTGAATGTTGGTAGCGCTGATGGTGTTAAAGCCCCATCCATCGAGATCTAGTCTGTGCAGTCTCCTGCATTCAACTAGAATATCCGTCAAAATTCCTTCGTCGATGGGTTCAGACGTTAGATTCCACCCTCTAGGATGGCTAATAACGACAGTGCGGATGTCAGTGGCCTGTAGAACACGAGAGCGAATGTGGTGGAGGGCCGCGAGGGCTTCGACTTTTGTGTAGAGATAGAGGGTAACGGGTCCCATCGGTGGATTGAAGTTGGCCAGAAGAGCTTGAATATCCGGTCACTGCTGAAGCTCTCTAAGTCGCGGGTGACGAGGTTTGAGAAAAACGAGCGGCGCCTGCCGCGACCGTGCGACGGCGGCGGCCACGCCACACCGGGGCGCTGGCAAAAGCCAAACAATGAACCTTTGCGCCGTTCTTACATTATACAGAGGACCTACTTAGGTATTTCATATTCAACTCCAACATCTGGATCGTCGAGTTTTCTAGGCGTAAGTATTACATGCTACTTATTACTCTACATGCTCGCGACGAGTGAATGAGTGAATGGCTCCATGGTCATGCACCTATCAGATTCGACCTACGTAGCCGAATGAAGTATACGCCGCTCAGAGCATAGCGATATAAGCTGGTAGTAAGCGGCGTACATTCGCGAGCTGTCCTCCAGCGGCATTGGGAAAGCCAGGGCACGCAGCGAAGGAAGCTCGTTGATAGAATCCCTCCATTCCAGCATGTCAGCCACAACGAAAGACTGATCGCTGTCAGCGGAAGGCGTTACGCGTAGTTCTTGAATGCCAGCGCGTGCTCGCATCGCGTTTACTTGCGCGCGACTGAGGGGGACAGAGAGCGTCAAGCTGCGGACGCGCGGGCAGGACGCGATGACGTCCTCCAGTCCCATAGCACCTATGCGTCTGAGGTTGCGCACACGAGTGCAGGAAGAAAGCGCGCGGCAGATGTTGGATACGACGGAAGTGTCCCAAATTTGCTCGAGGCAGAGCTCAGTAAGAGTGTCATGCGAGTTGGCAAGCAATAGACCATAATGCTCGAAGTCGTCCGAGTCCTTGGCGACATAGAGACTCGTCAAGCTGCACGCGGGTCGGGGCCACGAGTCCGGATCCGCATCCGGATTGCGATAGACCTCTCCAATATGAAGGGCCCTTCAGTCTGGGCATCGCAGAGAGCAATAGAAAGAGCGTTTCCTCGTCGAGGCCCGGATCTCCAGTTCTGAGCTCGTGCAGCTGGGAAAATACGCCACGGTCCGCAAGCTGCTGCACGCCCTCGGGGTAGATGCTGTCAAATGGACATTGGACGAGATGAAGTGTGCGCACATTCCGGCAGTGAAGAATGATTTCGACAAAGAGTTCTGCCTCAATGGACCATGGGTCGCACCATATTACTGGCGTGTCATTCTTCAGCACGACCGTTGCGACGTGAGTGCCGTCGATGACCTGGGATCGGAGGTTGTTACGTATGGCCAGCGCGCTCGGTCTTGATAATAGCAGCAACGTCACAGGCTGCATGGCGCACATTATATCGATGCTACTTGTAGTACAAGTTCACAATCATCGAGGTTGACCCAGACCGCCGATGACGAGGTGGAAGTCGGGAACAGCGGAGTTCAACTCATCCTCTCCTCGTGACCTGCCACTGTCCTTGCCAATTGATTGGGAAAAAGCCACTAGTCTTTGTGGCCATAGTTGCATCAGAGCCGGCGGGGTACGACAATTGTTTCTGGGCCAGTCTGCCGGGTGCACCAAATTTGCCAGTCAGTTGCCGCGTCAGCACACATTCTCCGACGAAACGGGCGATATTCATGGTGATCTCTAGTTATGGTGCCTATTTTTCGTGTCTTCGACTTGCTTGGAATAGCCGATACCGTATTTCTGCCAGCCTAATGCGTACGGTCGCCCGGCTTTGCTGACATCTCGACGGCGTCGGGCGCGTCTCGGGCTACGGCGATGCAAACCGGGCTTGTATGCCCTGTCATTTGCGTCGGATCGGCATACATCTCGGGCGTGGTGTTCTCAGGATATAAACGCCAGGGTGTGCCGAACTTTTAGCTGTCTGTCATCCGGGGATTCCTCTCAAGATGCTTATACTGGGACGTGCTACCCTTCTCAGCGCGCTTCTTGGATTGGTAGTGGCCCTTGGGCCCAGGGAGCAATGCGTCGGTATGCATTATGCCAATCTCTTGCCTTCAGCTTGCACTGAGGAAGCGGGTCCAGAGATCGACAATGCGAAGTACGCTTTATGCCTCCTCAGGGCGCCGCTGAAATAGTAACAGGCCTGGAGAAACCTGTGCATCAGTTGCTGCAGATACTGGGGCGACGGTTGACACCATCGAGCGTCTCAACCCGGGAATTGACTGTCCGTCGCATCCCTCGTTCCCCGCACATTTTCAGTATGACTGACACTGGCGCCAAAGGCAGCACTCCCTTCCCCGGTCCTGATCGTACCTCAGTCTGCACGCGTTGTTCGTCTCGCGCTTTCCCCTGTGATGCGCACTATCAGCTGAAGTTACGCGTTTTCTGCAGCCTATACGCCGACATGCGCGGCTTGGGTGGTTGCCACAGAGTCCACCTGCGACTATCTCCTACCGCAGTACCATCTCTCCAAGGAACAGTTCGTGCAGAACAACGATAACGTCGACGCGAACTGCGATCTTGTCGTGGGCCAGGAGGTGCGCATTGGTATTGGAATCGTCGCAGAGGTTCTGCGATGCTCACGATTCGATCGACAGTATTGCGCGACCATCGACTCGTGCGTCGTGCATGCCGCCGAGTGCTGCAAGGACTTCCCGGACAGCGTGTACTGCGACTATGTTTGAGGAGTCTCAGCAAAGCTTGTCCATCTCCCAAGCCCTCAGAAGCCTTGATATACGCATGCATGCAACTGCGATTACTGCTTTTCGGGCCCAGAACTTGGACATTTGTGAAAGAAGGTCAAGTTCGCTCGATATGATTGGCTCCGATAGGTGGTTCTGTTGTTGACACGTGGGATCTCAGCAACAACCGTGTCTTTTGCAGTGTGCGGGAGGCCGTTCAGCACCCAGCACGTGAAAAGAAACTACAGGACGCTGAGGACAGCGTCGAGCTGCTCGCAGAGAGGAAAATTCTATGAGCCTAGTTCGCTACAAATAATCGCAGGCCTGTCGGACTTCCGAGCGAGGAGCATGCGCGGTGTGTCCAGACGGGACGCCTTTCGGGTCCAGACGCGCCTGGATAGGGGCCGCGTTCGGTGGCGGATGCCGAAGACATTGGAGCCGCCTCCGCCTCCCGCCAACTATATGTATGCGCTCCCGACCTCCGCTTCTTGACCCCACAGTCCCCACCCCCGCCCTCGCCCTCGCCCTCGCCCTCGCCCATGGCTAGCGTCAGCGCCGCGCTCCGGGCCCGCGTCCGCCGCCCGTCCTTCTTCCCGTCAGTCTGCTCGTCGTCATCGTCCACGGCGCCCACGGTTGCTGACGGCGTTGCATACATCCAGCAAGATTGCCAAGGCCGAGGACCTCGTCCCGCACTTCAAGCATGGCGACCAGATCGGCTGGTCTGGCTTTACCGGTGCGCGTCGCGTCTCGTGCTCAACGTCGCCAATGACACTGAACGCTGCGCGTCACAGGCGTCGGCTACCCCAAGCTCACCCCGACCGCGCTTGCGGACCACGTTGAGCGCGAGGGGCTGCAGGGAAAAATGAAGTTCGATCTTTTCGTGCGTTTGTCGTCACTGCGCTCGATGATCCCAGGCTGACCAGCTCATGTGCCAGGTCGGCGCCTCGGTACGTGCTCGCTGGCGATAGCCAGCATGCTCTTACACGTCACGTGCAGACAGGTCCCGAAGTCGAGGATCGTTGGGCTCAGGTGCGTAATGTCCTCTTGGGCGATGTGAAGCCAATCTGACACACCGACAGCTCGACATGATTGACCGCCGCGCACCGCACCAGGTCGGCAAGAACATTTCGAAGGGCATTAACGAAGGTCCGTATGACTATTGGACCTTGCGCGCAAAGCTGACCTCGTTCCAGGCCGCATTAGATTTGTAGACAAGCATTTGAGCATGTTCCCGCAAGATTTGCAGTACGGATATTACACTAAGCCGCGACCTGGGAACCCACGGGGAAAACTCGACTGGGCTATAGTGTCCGTCGAATCCAGCCATATCTGTCTGCTCGACGTTGACCAATGCGCAGTGAAGCTACCGCCATTACCGAGGACGGTGGCATTATACCTGGTAAGCATATGTCAGCTCAGCGGTTCCTTGCATTCATAGATGTCTTCAGGCGCTTCTGTTGGCGCTGCACCCGAAATTATTGCTCATGCAGAGCGGGTGATCATAGAGGTGTGCCGACAACATCGCTGTGCTATCTTGTGCTCATAATTTGCAGGTCAACACGCGAATTCCTAACTTCGAGTACGTGGATAGTGCTGCCGCTTGTCATTGCCAGCTCATCTAGCGCGCAGGGGCCTGCACGATATTGTGCACTCGCGCAATCCGCCATACCGGCAACCCTACGTGAGCTCTCCCGTCATGCAACGCACTTGGCACGCGACTGAAGATGGTCATTCCTACGTAGCTCGTGACGCACCCGTCGAACCGCGTTGGCGTGCCGTACATCACCGTTGACCCAGAACGCGTGTTTGCGATCGTCGAGAGCGACAAGCCGGACAACACGACGGAGAATGCGCCGGAGACACCGGACTCAATTGCTATCGCGGGCCACCTCATCCAATTCTTCCAGGAGGAGGTCGACAGCGGCCGCTTGCCGCCCAACCTCCTCCCGCTTCAGAGTGGTATTGGCAACGTATGATATTTTCTGCTCGCTCTGCTTACCCCCGATGTGACATGGTAGGCTGACTGTTCACAATTATATAGATTGCCAACTCGGTCATTGGCGGGCTCGCAGACGGGCCGTTCCAGAACCTGACGGTGTGGACGGAGGTGCTGCAGGACACCTTCCTTGATTTCTTCGAGAGCGAGAAGCTCGAGTTCGCCACGGCCACCTCCATCCGCTTCTCGCCGGGCGGATTCGAGCGTTTCTACAAGGGTTGGGATCGGTATGCATTCTTTCGTCGCGCTTCAAACGAATGACAATGCTCAACGCTGTCTTGCATAGCTACAAGAACAAGCTCCTGCTCCGCCCCCAGCAGATCGCCAACGCGCCGGAGATCATCCGCCGTCTGGGTGTCATCGCGATGAATACGCCGCTCGAGGTCGACATGTACGCGCACGCTAACTCGACGGTACGCCGCACGCCAGCTTCCCTCTCCCTGGCTGACAAACAGATGTTTCGCTTCGCGTGCAGATGGCGATGGGCTCCCGCATGCTGAACGGTATCGGTGGCTCTGCGGACTTCCTGCGCAACGCGAAGATTAGCATCATGCATACGCCCAGCGCGCGCCCGACGAAGAGCGACCCGACGGGCATCTCGTGCATCGTGCCGTTCGCGAGCCACGTGGACCAGACGTGCGTCGCAGCTCTCCTTCTATCTCCCTCATCGCCTATGAAGCCGGAGTACTGATTCTGCGGTGGACAGTGAGCACGATTTGGACGTCGTCGTGACGGAGCAGGGTCTGGCGGACGTGCGCGGCCTGTGCCCGCGCGACCGCGCGCCGGTGATCATCCAGAAGTGTGCGCACCCAGACTACCGCGACCAGCTTATGGACTACTATGAGCGGAGCCTGCACGAGTGCCTCAAGCGCGGCGCCGGCCACGAGCCGCATATGCTCCGCAATGCGTTTAAGATGCATGAGGTGCGTTCTTTGCGCTGTATCTTCTCGATTGGGTTGGCGACTGATGATCTGTTGTTCTTTGTAGAACTTGAGGCTGGAAGGAACGATGAAGGTTAAGAACTGGGACCCGTAGAGGACTGTTTGCGCTGCTCGTGATAGGGTTTGGCAGAATTAATGTAGCTGTAGCTTATTACAAGACTTTTTTTTTTGCTTTCTGCTTGCCGACTGAGTGACTCTGACGGGCGAACTGCGATTCTGCGGGAAATCCTCTATAACAGCTAGTTATACACGTTTCATATCGATACATATGGTGGATGGCCTCCGCCTACGCGAGCTGCTCTCCACCTCGGAGGTCGCCACCCTGCGTCATGGCCTCGATTTTGTCAATCCCTTCCAAGAGGTCACGCTCCACCACTTCCGAGTGTTCTTCTCGCCCGATGTGCACGCCTGCGCACTTGGTGATGAACTCCAGTAACATTTCCTCTGCCTTTCCAGCAAATTTAGTCAGAGCGTGGTCGTCGTTGGGAAACAGTAAGATGGTCCGCTCGCCCCGCGCGGAACCATAGAGGTCGTAAAGGGTTTGCGAACAGCTCGGGCTGAGCGTCTTGTCGCCAGTTCCGTGCATTAATAGCACGGGCACCCCGCGCTGAGCAACCTGACGGATACCATCCGTCTCTGCCGTCTGGCTCGCGATGGTCGCACAACCGCACACGCGCGCGTCCTGGCCTCCGACGGTGAACACGGGCGCGCCTCCAAACGACCAGCCGACAAGCACGAAGCGCAGGACGCCAGCCTTCGCTTGCAGGTAGTCCATAGCGGCCAGCACGTCCGCGACGCAATAGCTGTTGCGCGCGGGGTAGCGGTAGTCGAGCCTCATAGCGGGGATGCCGCTCCGGAGCGCCGCGAGCTTGTCGGCCATGCTGAGGTACATGGCGGACGGGCCCATGACGCCGCCACCAGCGCCGGAGAGCAGGATCGCGGCCGTCTTCGTCGCGTTGAGCGCGAAATCTGGCGGCATGTGCAGCAGCGCGGGGACGTGGCCGCCGCGCGTGTCGTGCACGGGCAGGTCGAGCGAGACGACGTCGCAGACGCGGCCGAGGCTCGCAGACGCCGGCGGGTGCGCGAGCGTGGAGTACTGGCTCACGGTGGCTGGCGGCGTGATTTGTGGTGCCTCTGTGTTGGCAGAGAGCGTTGTGTTCAGAGTCCCAGCTGTTGCCATTGTGTGCAAGCAAGTAGGAGGAGGAGGTGGCAAGCGCAGGCCGGTCTCAGAAACGAGCTCCAACAAGTCACGGCGTCGGTTTCAGTGGTGACACAAACTCGGAAGCTTTGGGACCAGTTGACAGTCTAGAATCGCAAGACAGCCTATGACAGGTACCATTGCGCTGGGACGAATGTCGAAGATGTCGAGGACAAGTCAGAAGCAAGCCATGTGGAACTCCGCACTCTCGCCCCCATGAATAAATTCACCTCCAGCTATGCATCATGGTCGGGGTAAAAGAAGACATGTAAACGGACTCCGAGTCCGCGCCGCGACGAGGCTGGTCAAGTTGACTACAAATAGATCGACGTTGCTGTCACCGCAAGCTCATACTCACAGACCACGCTCACTGATACAAAACACATACGGTATAGCAAGTAAGACGCGGATTGCTACCTAACAAATACAATTTGGGAACTGCAGCGAGAGCAAGGAACAAAGCAGAATAAGCGGGGCGGATTGGAGGCCAACGATCATGCCTGCGACTCGCGTAATGTTTCGGAAGGTGTGGAGGATGCTCCGAAAGTTTTGTCGCGGTGGATAAACATATTCGAGAGTAGGTCTTCAAGACGGTGCAAGATGGCTGAATGTCTCCCCGCTTGTTCCTGTTTGCGAGCGGCTCGTTCAGCAGCAGCGATGGCTTGTTGACGCGCCTTCTTTCTCTTCCTGCGTTCGGCAAGCCAGATATGTCCCCGCAGCAGGGCAGAGTGATACTCAGGTATTTGTACAAGAGGTTTGTCGAGCTCTTTTGCCGACAGTGAGTCGCGTATGGCCTGGAAACGGCTCAAGACCTCGTCGGCTGAGGGCCGCTGGGTAGGATCGGTCGCGGTCATATCCATGGCCAGCGCGCGAATGAAGTCAACGTTTCGATATGCCTGCATATGATAAGCAACGTTCACTGCGGATGTAAGATACGCACTTTCAACCAGTGCTCGACGATCACGTTGCCGACGCAATATACGTCGAGCGCAAAGGGGTCGCAAGGTTTACGGTCTGGGGTCTGTTCCTCGGGGACCGTCTTGTCCTGCCCGAGCTGTCGCAAAATCGGTTCTCTGGCCTCAAACGATTTAAAGCGGACAGACGTCTCGAAGTCGGCATAGTAATACTTTATGGGCGAAGCGGACTGATACCGCTCGAGGTGCCGGGCCGTCTTGAATCCGTTTGGTACCGTCGCAGGGCGCATTGGGTGGAAAGGCTCCTTGTAGAGATGAACACCCGCCATGAGGATGTTGCCACTTGAAGCATCGCTACTAGATATTAGAAACCACCAAAAAGGCGCGCTGATACGACGCACAGGTGAGCGATGTTATGCTTGTGCAAGAAGGCCAACCCCTGTATAGATGGATATGTTTCGAGCCGACACCGTAAATCTCGTGGCTCAACGTACCTCGAATATTTGCGTGAAGAAATCAACGGCCTCGCCAATCCTGGAAAATGGCCATATGTTCCACTCCATGCAGAACGGATAGACGAGGATAATGTGACTAGGGTAGAGCGAGGGCCGCAGAATGTCTAGCAGCGGCAGGCAATGGTTGTGGGGGTCACTGATTCCAGGCTCGCTTTCAAGGAAACGGGCGAGTAGGTCAGAAGGATCGTTATCCATTTCCACCATTTTGAGCATGACACGTGAACCGTCATGCACTCGAATGGCATCCACAAGGCGGACCTGAACGTCGCGTTAATGGAAAAATTTCAGATCGGCCGGTCGGGTGCATACCAGCGCAGGTTGCCCGTCTTCATAGTAGTATATGAATTTGGTGTATTTCAGCTTCGACCATGAAGGAGTCCAGTCTGCTCTCACATTCAGATGGAAGGCAGGTGGGCAAGTTGTTCTCGTACCAGGCTGATAGCGAGCTCGTAGTTCATAGCCAGCCTCCTTCAAGAAGCCGTTCAGCAAAACCCAGCATTGTTCGTGCCGAATGATCTCGCTATGCATGGTGCTCATGGTGGCCAAACTGGCCGCTGGACGTCGGGCGATGGAGGAAACGGAACTGGCCGGAGATGACAGGTTGACAATATGTCCCAACTGCTAAATAATTCGTTGTCTCCCCGCCTGCTTACCAGTTATGGTATGTCCAACCCACGGTCGAGTCTGGTGATCCCTCAGCGCTCACCCACGGCCCGAAAAGAGAACAATGGCCATGGGGTCATTTATACCAAGGGGTGGTAAGCGGCAAAATCCGGTACATCACGTTAGTATGTATGTCCCCTCCGAGCTCGCGCTGCAGAGGTTGTGGACCCCGGGCTCCGGCGGAGCCGGAGGCCAGCCCGGTGTGCTGGCAGCCTCTGAGCTGCATTTTCACCTCATAAAATTGCAGCTGAGACCTCTTTGGCATCAGAATTGAGTATTCCAGGTAGCCATGCAGATGTATGAAGGACAAAGTTTGTTGCAACACTGGTTGACTTGACCGACAACATCATCCTGGTGTTGATGTACTTCAGAAGCGGAACAAACCGGATGCAAATCCGCGGATACGGAGGTAAATCCGCGGATATAGTATGTATGTCTCCTCCTCTCTGGCCTTACAGCGGTTACCGACCCGGTGCCGTTGATTTTGGTTCCGGATACCCCTTGATTTATACGGTCCTGCTTCCTGCAGGCGTCCTGGATTCTTTCTCCCGCACCCACCTCCTAAGTATGAGCGATTCACGCGACCCCAACCGCGATCTAAATCGCCGCATTCCGTTCGGAAGAAGGCTGCTAATCATTGGTCAACGATGGATGGCAGTTGGAAACCGTGCAGAACGCAATCAGAGCATGGAGTTGTGCCTTCTTCTCCTTCAATCCATCGAGAAGGCAATGGTGTACTTCCTCCATAAGAAGGGTATGCCTGCGCGAGGAACCCAGATGTATAATGACCATTATGAACGGCTTGAATAGTACGTGTGCAGTCGAGATCTTTGCTTAATAATCTGGAATACTAATTCACCGAATTCTCACAGTGAGCAGGCCTATCTGCGCACACCCTTGAGCAATGCTGAGCTTCGCGCAGTAGTGAAGAGGCTTACGAATTGGTCGGAGCTTTTTATGGTATGTGTTACTGCGGCATTGCATTGTCGACCACCAGAAGCTGATCCAATTAAAAGCGTGAATCAGCAGCGCAGGGCGTCGTCATTCCAGAGCGTGTTGAAGAGATCCTTCACGAACTCGAAAGTGCATACTTTCCCGATGCTGATGACGCAGAGCTGATTGTTCTCCATAGTGTCCGATATACGTGCTCCTAGTCCTTGGGTGTGTCTTCCAGATGCCCGTCGTTACTAGTTGCCAACGCCTTCGCAGGATCCAGCTCCACCACTGCCTGTAACCTGGAAGTTGGACCAGGCCGAGGCTGCGCAGCGCGCTCATGCTCACCAGCACACTTCTGCTCCTCAGCGCGCTCCTGCTCCCCAGCACACTTCTGCTCCCCAGCACGCCCCTGCTCCCCAGCGCGCTCCTGGTGCAGAGTATCCTCGCCAACGTACTGTTTCAGAATGGGGCACTCGCTCTTCGCTCGAAATGTCAAGACGCCCCCCTGTGCCTTCGCAGTCGCTGCAGCAGCAGATAGCTGCCCACAGGGAGCAGCAATTCCAACAGCAGCAGTTCCCGCAGCGCGATCCCACGGACGAAACTGGCAAATCGCAGCGCAAGGGGCACAAGAAAAATATCCTCTCTCTGAGCGCCATCGGCGAAAATAAACTCTTTTCCCGATCGTCGAAGTCTAGTTCTGATAGAAGCAGCAGCATTCCTTCCCAGAACAGCAACAGATCTGAGGCAACGCCATCCCCAGGCAGCAGAGCGCACGCGTCGCCGTCCCCATATGCTTTTGACCCGCCGTCTGCTTACTATCCTGGACATGCAGCTAGCATGGTCGAATTGGGAGACTCGCCCGATGCGGCTTTTGCCAGAGAGATCCATCGTCGTGAATGGCTGCCAATGCTCCGCCAGCAGGGGTTCGAGCCTGGACCTAGCAGACCGAGACAAGTCACCACAGCCGCTGAACCTGAGGACGAAGAAGAGGAGGACGAGGAAGCATACCACGGCAAAGGCAAAGGTCGTGCCCGTGGCAAAAGGTCCTTCTGGAAGAGAGGTGGGGGTGGGGGCGGGGGCGGCCCCGGTTACGGCGGCGGTCCAGGATACGGCGGCGGTCCGGGATACGGCGGCGGTCCAGGATACGGCGGCGGTCAAGGATACGGCGGCGGTCAAGGATACGGCGGAAGCTCCAGCTACGCTGCCCACTCTGGTCACGGTTACTTAGGCGGCTGGTAGAGCCCGGCCCATTCGACGCAAGTGAAGGTAAACAAGAAGCCCAATGAACACGAAATGGCCTGCCGACTATGCCCTTTGATTTTCTTTGAATGTACGACCCAACAACTTAACGAGGAAACGACCTCACCGAAGTCTGTACCGAATGTTTTTAATGCACAGTTTTTCATGCTCCTTCTCCCTGTGGGAATGGTTGTCGAAATTGGTAGCTGATTGTGAGAGTCACGAAGAAGTTTTGAGCCTTCGACGACAGCACAAGTTCGGGCGCCGCCATGGATGCGCAGAAGCACCCCTGACGGTGCTCTATGCAGTGGAGGCTCTCGAGGTATGATTCCCTGCTGTTTAATTCGACCTCAAAGCAGCTTTGCTAAAGGAGGTTGAAACGCGCTACGCGACTGGTCCAGCCTCAGCGTATTGTAAAGGGGGCGTCTGCGTGATGAATATGAGCGTCTGCTGTCTGCGGGCAAGTGGGCAAGGAAATTCATTCGCCGACGGCGACGCTTCGTGTTCAACTCTCAGTCGCCCAATTCAAATTCGACATTTGCCCCGAGCCCTTACAAGCGCTTCGCAGACTCATCGTCGGGATCCCGAGATCTCTTGGGCAAGCTACGCACTATTTTCAGTAACGCGCAAATCCCGTCGATATCTCGACCAGATTCAGACCGACGAGACCTCATCTGAGAGACTACAGTCATGCACCTGCACCGTATCAGCATGCTTACGCCTATTATTCTTCTTTACAGTCATATGTGCGCTTTTTTGGCCCCGTCCTGGCCGTACGGACCTCCAATCCTGCTATGCTGTTGATACCGTCAGTGGCCGAACAACGTTATTGGGCTACCTCAGACTTGCCTGCCGACGGAAGGGGCTTCATATCATGCGCTGGATAATTGTCGGGCTCGGAGGTGCACCCAAGCTGGCTCAAGCCATCATGTGCTGAACGCCCGGGGCCTTCTGGCCGTGCCGCCCGCCAGCTCAACATTTAAAGGCATCCAGACACCCTGAATTATAGACCTCACTCACTTTATTGGACTGCTCGAAGCGATGTTCATGTTCAGCTCGCCCTTCCTGCTCCTGAGTGCAGTCTTCGCCACCGTCATTGCCGATGGTCCGCGTGAGCAATGCGTAGGTGCGGCGGCTCGACGTGGCTTCCTCTCACGCACGCTCTGACTCGTCCTTTTCCAGGCATTTGGAACGTCAACCAGTGAGAGGGCACGTACCCGGGTTGACAGCGCTTGAAGCCTCACCCTTCTTTCAGTCCGGGACAGACGTGCGAGACTATCTCCAGCGGCATTGGCGTTCCCATCGACTGGCTTTTGGCTCACAACCCCGGACTTGTCTGTGAGTTCCTCGTCGCTTATTCCTAATTTTATGTGTGTAACAACGAGCTCAGGCGATGGGAACGAGCTGGCCATAGGCACCCGCGTTTGCACCAATAGTCAGCGATTGGTGCGCTTGTCTAGGCAAGGAGAGGTTAACATCACCGGACAGCGTACACGCCAACCTGCGAAAAGTGGGCGGTTGCAACAGAACCTTCCTGCGATAACCTGCGGGCGTTGTTCAACCTCACCATCGACCAGTTCGTCGCTCTCAACGATAACGTGGACGAGTCGTGCCAGGTAATCGTCGGAAAGGAGGTCTGTTCTCTCATTCTCGTCATGGCACGCACATTAGGGAGCTGACATGCTTTGCGAAAAAAGTACTGTGTCACCGACAACTGGTGCTACGCCAATGTGGAGGAGTGCTGCTCTTATTTTCCCGACGAACCGATCTGCCCCAAGTAAAGTGGCTCGGCAAACTTGGGAGGGTCATGTCCGAAGGTGTAACATAGTATGCGCTCGCTGTGCCGAGTGCCGGGAGACATGAATCCAATGCCCATTGAGGAGCGTTGTGTGAACTGAATGGTGAGAGGACCAGTCCTACAAGACAGGTGGAAATCGCTGGATGCCCAATGCCCATGCTGAGTATCAGGAACTCATAGCGTCGGAAAGGAGTAGGCAGCGCAACGATGTGCGTATACTTCGCGTTCTATCACTCATCGCAATTCGTCGCGATTTGTGTTCTGGTAAGTACTTAGTGATAATGGCTCTGGCAGATACTTACTGCATACCATGATCATCTATCTCAATCGCCGGCGCCTCACAATCAACCCCCTGAACGACGAGACTACCAACCTGACCGTACACTGCCCTCGATGCCCTGCAGACTCTCGTGGATGCCAATTGCAGCACCAGCAAATGCGATGAACATGTTATTGCTACAGCTGGTGGTACACTGAGGCACAGGGAGGCGTTGCTGGGTGTTGGAACAACGAAGGAGATCAAGGTATGAGATAAGTTACCACAATTTGGAGTCTGGATGAATCGAATGCATATCGTGGGTGGAAGGGAGAAACGGGGACATCCGCAGCGGACGCTGGAGTGCTGTGCCTGCACTAGCCGCGCTCCGGAGCGTCTTTAGCAGAGTCGTTGTCGTTGTTCGAACTCTTGCTCGTCGTAGTTGGGCGTGGGTCGATTTCGAAGCCTGGGGGCTTGGTCGCAGAGGCGGCAGGTGGGATCGTGGAAGCTATGACGGGACGGTGAGCCCGACGCAGTCCGCAGGAGAAGGCATGGTCCACGTACAGCCGAAACCCATGGGTCCCCTGACAGGTTTGCCATCGGCACCCGTAGCAATGGCGCCATCCGAAGGGTTTGGAGGCATGACGGGAGCGGACTGAGGTGCGCTCGAAGGTGCAGGGGCCGCGTCCTGAGTCTTGTGCTGCGAGCGCAGACCGTACACACATCCGAGGACCGTTGCTGGGGTGATGAGGAAGATGATGAAGCAGAGGATGAAAGCAATGCGGAGACACTGCTTGCGCGAGCGAATGCGCGGGCGGATGCTCCGCGGCTTGCGCTCCTCGTACGGCGGGAGTCTGCGGCACTGTGTCAATATAACGCTCCTCGACTCCTCGACGAAAAGACGGGACGCACGTCGCCTCTATGTCAGCCCACTTCTCCTGAATGAGAGAAGGGGGTTTCTCATTGTCCAGCGAATCCTGCAAGTCGTGAGAACGGCGTTCAGGGACCGAGGCCGAGCAATCCAAAACTCACAGGATAAGAGGGCAGGCTGTCGACCACGTCGGCGTGCTGCATGGCAACAGCAAGAGAGCAAAATGAACAGGATGAAGGAGAATTGAACAGGTAAAGGGTATGGGCGAAGAGGAATGCGAAAGAGAAGGAGATGGATGGCGTCGGCCGTCAACGACGCTGATATCTGTTCCCATGAGCTGGCGGGGCTGTGATGGGGCGACTGGCCGCATCGCCTGATGACAACACCTGCCCGGCCAGCTATAAAAATCCTAGCTATGCGGTTTCGATGCTGCAGGGGTCTCATAAACACCTTCGATTGCAAGAAACATGCCAGTGCCAGGCAGACAGGCTTGCAAAGTGTGACGGTAGAACTCCGCCAACCTGACTCTTGCCCTCACTTGCAGTGTTGCACACTGTATCCATGTCCGGTGTTACCTTGCCATGCCCCGCGCCAGCTTGCGCTCTGTGTGCCAGGCCTTTCTTTCCAGCACGCTACCTGCCTCATTCTCCTCTGGCAGCTCCCTGGCTTCGACATCGAACGTGCGCATGCTTGTTATGTTCTCACCTCCAGAACACACATTCCAACCTGCTGCTAGTAATGAAAGCGTGGACCAAGGCCACAAAAAAACTGAAGACCTGCTTGCTGTCGACGTTTTCCTGTCGTTCTTGAATTTCGCGACCTTTACCGAATGATATTAGGGGCATCGACCATGTCCGCATTGTCGTCAGCGCCGACGCTTCGCTTGTTTTTTCATCCCTGCGCATCAGACTGTGCAGCGTGTCCCAGAGAGACAGCGACTCTTACTCCCTTACAAACTTACTCCCCACGAACTGACTGCTCCTGGACATCGCGTCTGCCTTTCCAAACGGCCGGCCTCTCATCACATTGGCAATGGACCTTCTAGGGCGTGCACAACGTCACTGAAAATATGAATGGGATAAAGGACACAATAATAATAACACAACAGTCAAATGCTGGATCTCCTACACCTTCTGCAGCTTGTACATGACGCTCTCCCCAGGCCCAAGCCACGACTCGAGCTTCTCAGAGGCGACCCCAATATCCGAATGGTCCTCGCCGCCATGCCCGCCGCCGCCAAGCACGCGCCGCACGTTCCAGCTCTGAGCGCCGATGCCGAGCGTGTCGAGCCGGACGCTCACGAGCTTCACATCGCCGTCGCCCGTCCCGAAGCCGCCGTTCCCCTCGTCCGGGCCGTAGTTCGCCAGCACGACGACGGCGGTGCCCTCCGGGTTGGGCCCGGATATCCACGCCTGCGTCTGCAGCGCGTCTGGCCCGCCGGGCGTGGCATTCGGTGCGCTGTCCGGGTTGCGCGGCTGCATGGGCCATTGGCTGCGCGCTGCTCAGCCCGGGACGCGCAAGGGGAAGAGGGAGAGCGCACCTTGTGAAGGCGGCGACGTCCATGAACTCGTCGTCGTACAGCAGCGTGCGGCCGAGATCGTCCAGGTGCGTCAGGTCCGAGCCCGTGATGAGGTTCGCGCCCGCGCCGACCCAGTGGATGGCCATCGTGTACCGCTGCACGTCCGTCAGGCCGGAGACGGACTCCGGGTTCCCGACGTATGTGTTGTCCATATCCGGGCGGATGTGGATGCTGATTCGGACGGTCACGCAAGAGAAGAGACTCGGAGGAAGATTCGACTCTCACCCCTGGCCCCAGCGCGTCTGGTCGAGCACCTGCTGGTTGATGAAGCTGCGGTAGTTCTCGATGGCGCGCTGCACGGTGCGCCACGCGGTGAACGTGCGCGCGCCGCCGTTGTTGACGTCCTGGTCGAGGCGCAGCGAGTCCGCGCTCGCCTGCCACGTCGCCCAGTACGGCTGCTCGCGCGAGAGCTTCCACGAGAGGTCGAGCCGCATGCCGGCGCCGTGCTGCAGGATGGCGTTGTGGAACAGCGTCGCCGCGGGGCTCATGTCCGCCGGCAGGTCCTGCCCGGCGTCCGGGCTGCCGGGCGTGAGGTAGTCCAGCTTGATCATGTCGACGCCGCTATCGGGTGTTAGCTGCGCCTGGGAGCTCACGGTGTGCAATGGGACGCACAGCGAGGCGAGGTGCTTGATGACCGAGTCGTGCCACTCCTGCACGCCCGGCGCGTCCCACTTGAACGCGCGCCGCAAGCTGAACCAGGGCTGGTCAAAGTCGAGCACATCGCCGAGCTTGACGTTGGTTCCCTGCCACAACGCATGACCCAACCGCGCTGGGGGCGAAGCTGCCCGTGCCGGCTCACCTCGATGACGGTGTCCTTGTCGCTCTCGAACGCACCGGGCAGCAGATACACGCCGAGCTTCAGGCCCTTGGCGTGCAGATGCCCGGCGAGGCCCTCGAAGCCGAACCAGCTGAACACGGCCGGGTCGGGCACGATGCGCGCGAAGACGTCGCCGCCGTTGGCGGACCAGCCCGAGTCGATGCTGCATATGTAGTCGTAGCCCTCCCGCGGGACCATGTTGTCGCATTGCTGAGCGACTTCGCAGTAGTATCAGTCAAAAGTAACGGCAATGGGGGACGCGGACGCGCACAGTGGTAGTCGTTAAAGTCGAAGCCGGCGGAGCCGTAGAGGTCCTTATTCGCCTGCAGCCCAAACGTATTCCAGCCTCGCGCGGGGCTTGTATGCTTATTGGCCGTCGCGTCGTAGAAGGGGACGTAAATGGTGCTGGTGGCGGGCTCGGCGCGGATTCCAATAAAAGATGAGTTCAACGGAGCGGCGCGGGTTGACAGCGCCAACGCCAGGCAGAAAATAAAAGAAAAAGCCATCAGGCCCAGGGGAGAAGAAAGGAAAAAGAGGTGGAACTGGAAGAGAGGACAAGTGGGAACCTGGCGATGCTTTTAAGGGCGGGCGTCGGGCATCGCAGGCCGTGCAGCCTGTGCACCGTTTACACCGGCGTCTCTCAACTGATGACCTGTACAGAGATAATTCCTGTGGGTAGGGCCCATTGATATTGTCGACATGCGAGAGGGGCTAGGGCGGTGGCAAGCAGGGTTACATCTGAACCAGTAATGCCATCAGTAAAAACCAATTACTCGGGAGCGGCCGATTCCGTGCCGTCTTTCGAAGAGCACTCGGGAGCGACCAGGAGCAATTGCCACATGACGTTGTGCTCCTCGACGCTCCTGGTCACTCTCGCTTCCTCATGCAAAATGGGCAACTGTTGGCATGTTCCAAATCAATAAATTGTGCGATATGCTGCCTTATCTACGTAATTGTTCAGCCAAAATTCCTGCCAGCGCTCGTAGAGATTATGCACGGTGAGATGGAGTGGGATACTGGGTTTGTGGCCGCCTATCTTTGCAACCAAATGTGCGCTCCGACGAATATCAACGGCTTCAAGCACCGCCGCTTGACGGACATCTCCTTGTGCGCCGGTCTTGTAACTGCGGCGCACGCTGTACATCCCGGTGATACTGTCCGGTTGACCAGGACGCGAGAACCATTCGACGTACGCCAGCTTGCCAGGGCTCGGAATGCGTAGCCGTTTGAATATTGACATGATCTCCTCGGGCAGACTGAACAGCACACGCAGTTGTGCAACGCGGATCCCTAGAGCGCTATTAGCTGGTCGTGAACATGTCCCATACACAGCTGGCAACGCACCATCCATGCCGCCCTCGCCGGCCACTCCGTCGCTGTTGGTCTCGACCAAGACCGGGTCGTAGCGTGCTGGAGCTGTCCTGGTGCCTGTATGGTGGATAGGCGTGGCATGGGCTATGTCGCGGGTGTCTGGTGCATTCAGAGTCTGCGTATCGGGCGTCGAGAACTTGACCTGGTGCCAGATGTTGAAGCCCAAGCAGTCGGGCGACGGGATGTCGTAGGCCGGTACGCTCAACGCCGGGTACTTCTTCTTCCACTCTGTGCGTACGAATTTCTTGACAAACTCAACGACTTGCTCACCAAAGAGCAGCGCGCCGTGCTCCTCGCGGATATAGTCTGTGCTCCGGGACTTCGCATTCGGGTGTCGTGCAAAGCCAACAGCCGGTCGCGCACGCTCCGCCGGCGGCCGCTTCAAGGCAACGTGGATGGTGCCGTCCAGGTCTGCAAGGTGTGTTGCAAACCTGAACATCTTTTCGCGGCGCTCAAGCCACGTGCACATGAACGGCTTGACGTCGGCTTCGCGGTGGTGCGACGCTTCGTACGCGTGTTTTGCGTAGTCGATGTGCAGGCGCTCCGTCTGCTCTGTATTATAGCCCCCCGTCGTGCCGAACAGGCGAATGGATGGCGCGTAGTGGAGCAAACTGTGGAGCTTGGGCAGCTCAAGGGCTACAGAATGTCAGGTCGCATCGCTGCTGCCGCTGGAACGGTACGCACACTTTGCTGCCTCCGTGGTCAGGAAGACGTCCTGATAACGGTGGAAATCGCGCAGGCAGGCATCCAGCATGGATAGAGTGTCTTCGGAATGGCAGGAGTACTGTGCAATGTACGTGAAGTCGAGCAGAGCGCGCGCCGCCCGAACGGCGTCTTTCTGCGGAATTCCTGCCATGCACGCAAGAAGCTGCTTTGCGATGGCCCTGTGCTCCTCGCCCGAGACCCTCGAAAGACCGCTGATGCCATCCTTGAAGTGACGAAGGCCGTGAGCAAGTCCAGCGCGCTTCATCCGAGCGTCCAGTTCATCCTCGCCGACGATATGTGTCGCCCACAGCGTCAGGTGCTTAATCATCCCCTGATGCAGCTGGTGCAGAATGTCGGGCGTTAAGGCCTGGTGGATGTCCGCATGGGGCCAATCTGTCCAGAATGGCTGCGGGACAGCATTCAGGCCGTGAGGCTTGAGGCGATCATCGCTCGATGCCAGCGACGCGCCCACTGGCATGGACTCGGTTATGGTGTTCAGGGTGTCGACAGGATCTCGTGGAACGCCCAGCTTGCCGTTCGGGAAGTCGACCTTATCGGTCTTGCATTTCGGGCAACGTGTGCTGCGAACGCAAGCGGCGAGGCACTGTTCCGGGTAGTCGCCAGCGTACACCGCCAGAATTGGATAGCACTGCCGAACAGCCCCATCGCTGCTCTTCAGCTTGATTCCAGTGCTGGCTGCGGCTCGTAGCGGCTCGAGAATTGTACGCACGGCGGTGTGGAACAGCTGAGCTCGAGCATTGCGTGCGGCAAGTTCTGTGAGTCCCGCAGCATCCAAGCTCGACGTAGGCAAGTAGCCTATCAGTATCTGAGCGCGCCGCGAGGGCTGGCGGCGGATGTGGTCTGCTATGTTGCCCACAGTCATGTAAATTGGATACGCGGTTGCGCCGCCGGTAAACTGAGTCAATTCGGTCTTGTCTGAACTGATAATGATGGGCACGACTGTTGAACCTCCAGGTAGCTTGCCCTGTGCTCAAGTTAACATCGAAGACATAGCATACTGATAGCCAGCTGACCTGCATCTCAAACCACCAATCGCCTGTTTTCATGTCCGTATACAGACGGATCTTGCGGGCCTCGTCGGCATAATGCTTCTCGGGTGCGTACGACATGCAGTCCCGGAAGGCAGGGTCGGCCCAGAGGGCCCGAAGACACTCGATGGGATCGCGGTAGAATAGATCGTGCTTCGACTCGTGCCGCTCGCCATCCGACTTGACATTGATCACGGCGTACTTCCACGATCCATAGCCGGGAAGCCCGTCAATTATCTGGTTTAACTGTCGGGCATTGGCTACCGTAGATTTCCCTGACTGATGCTGCAGAATGTATGAGCACGATGAGCAAAGCAACTAGACGCCAGCGCACCGTCGACAACTTGCAATATCGGTCAAAGGCAGCATCGGAAAGACCCTCGTTCTTGACCCACTGAGCAAGCTCCCACTCGTCTTTGTCTGCGAATGGCGCGAACTTGTTTTTCTTGTTCGCGAGGTGAGCGAATTGTTGTTGAAGCGGCGGCTGGCCGTGTCGAAGGACCCGACCAGCTTCTGCAGCCGCAGGGTAGTAATCGATGTATGTATCCTCATCTCCTTCATCGACGGCATCTTCGACATGTGCACGTCGACTTTGCATTGGAGACGATTCCTCCCCATCGCTCTCTGAGTCAGTCGGCGGAGATGCCAGGTCCGGGAGAGGTGCATCGTCGACTTGCATGGGTTGGTGGTCGTGCCTCTCGATGTGGATATTGGACAGGCGGAGTGGTGCGAGCAAACGCTGAATGCGAAGTCGCGTCCGTGTTTCGGCAAGCTCTCGACGCTTGGCGAAGTACGACAGAATTGGATCTGCCCGTCTCTTTGCTCGCTTGGCTTTTGCAGAGCAAGAAGCAGACAGAGCGCGATGGCGTTTCAGGTCTTGCTCACGAGAAAAGACCTGCTTGCAGAAGCACTGATGGGGTTTAAACCCATCGGGCGGCGGAGGGCGGGTGCGTGCCATCGTTGTCGGAGGGGAAAAGAGGAGCAAGTCAACAAACTGAGAACTCAGCCCGCTCGGGAATCAACTTGGCCTGCAAATTGCAGGCATTAAGTGGGTATAATAATTCCAATTTTCTGTCAATTTGTACACTTGACATTGTGAATTTTGTGTGCGTTATTGAGTCGATGCACTCGCACTATCATAAGAGTCTTTAGACCGAGTGAATTGGCCTTAATCAGGAGGCACTGCCAACGGGAATTTGCGCACCTTCGTCTGGGATTTTCTGTCGCCAACATGGCTAAGGCAAAGAGCAAGACGTCGACGGCCGCCCAGGCTAAGAAAGGGACCAAAGCATCAACTCTTGAGGTCCCTGAAGACGCCACACCCGAACAGGTGGATGCCATGATCAAAAGGCTGCAGAAGCAGAAGCAGAAGTTCAAGCAGACTGGTCAGTGGCATCTGGCAGAGGATTCATATGCTCATTCTGCCCGCAGCTAAGGACGGCAAGAGCACAGCGAGAAGGAATGCCGAGGAGCTTGCAGAAAAGCAGTATGAAGCGTCCAGAACAAAGTCCCAGAACCCGAAGACTCCAGCACCAAGTCGCGCGAACCGTCGACTGGCCTCAGACACGGTCGTTGACGAAGCTGGGCATAGCACGGACAGGAGTGGTGTCATTTTCGGCGGGGACGATGACGATTTTGTGGCGGAACGTGAGCGTGTGCCACAGAATCTGCTACTGGTTGCTTATGGCCTTATTAGATCGGCGTGACGATACAATCACAGTCCTTTCGGAGACCAGTCCGATATCCAGCCCAAGTCGCAAGCGCAAGAGTCATTCGGTTAGCGATACTGACGAAGGCGGGGACGAAGACAGACAAGAAGCGGCTGCCAGACCAGCGGCTGCTAAGAAGACCAAAGCATCAACAGCAGTCACGGTAGCCAGCACCAGATAGTACAAGGCGCCATTGCTGACGAAACGTGCAGCTTACAGTTGACGATGTGCGGCCGATGAAACAGAAGCAGCGTGCCACAAAGAAGACCATTAGCCGTGAGGTGCAGGTGCGGGTGGAATCAGAATCGTCAGCCAGTGAGGACGCCAGCGATGAGCCCGAATATGGCGAGTTCACGCCGTACCGGCGCGTTCTCAACCCGGCCGATAAGAAGAAACCGCGCCTGGAGGACTTCAGCCCTACGACTGCCAGAATTGCCAAAGACGTACGCACCGGCTACACGATGTACCTGGCAACAGCCAACGCCTTCCCGAGGGACGACGAAGCCAAGGATCTGATCGGGGAGCTCTTTGCCGCGGAGGTGGAGGACGCTGAGGAAGGTAGCAAGATTGCGCGTCGCGGTGAGCGCTATGCAGCAAGCGCCGAGTACCAAGAGGATGTAGAGAATGTGGTGCGTACGGCGCAGCTCATGCAAGGCTGCATCAGCTGACGGGAGCGGACCTAGGGCAAGAATGCGGACTCGGGTTTTCGTGGACGAGTAGTTGCTACTGCGCAGCCACTGGTGGACTTGAAGTACGGGTTCGAAGAGGACGGCCTGACCGAGCAGCAGCGCAAGGACACCGTTGCCAAGCTGCTCACAAACGGCGCGTTTGCGCACGACGATTGGAAGAAGGTGAGCGGCGAGAAACAATGCATGTTTCTTCTCACTCAGCTTATCAATGCCGCCAGCGGAAGGGTTTTCTCAAAAATCCACTAATTTCCAAGCTTCTCGCGAAACATTTTCTCGCAAAGAAAGGAAGGAAGGGCAGGCCGCTGGTGACGCCCGGGCCACACATGGTGAACTTCTCGGAAGTGCCGAACGAGCTCATCGCATTCCTGCTTACTGTTGTACGTTTGCCGGACCACCCTCGTCCACGCCCGCTCCTAACCTAGTCAGATTCACTGTGCCTCGATGGATGGAAAACTGGCACTTTCAAGAAAGCGGAATTCACGCTCACCGAGTACGAAGACAAATACAAAGACCATCTGATCTCGATTAAAGCGGCAGCGGATGGCAATCCTACAGGCATGAGCAAGGTTCGGTCGAATATTTGGGAGGAAGCCTGGTACGTATTCCGGATTCCCAATGTGCAAACTAATGCACCAACAGTAAGGTTGCAAATATTGCCCCGTCGGTCTCCGTTGAAGCAGAGAATCAGGGCAGTGGTTATCTCACACAGGCAGAGATTGATGGACTGGGGGATGACTGGACTTAGATGGATAGAAACAGTTTCGGCGGGGTAGGGCCTGCTGAACAGAGAAGTTCGGCGATACTATCGTATAAATTCGGCAAGCACGATGATGTGAACCGAGGGCCGAAAATAACAGGCCGGTGTGGGAATAATGAGACTATCTCGCAACGTCCTCCAATTTCGCGGTCGGATGGACTTTGCGAAGAGAGCGTGACGATGTGTTGGGTCGGACTTCGAAAGCAGCTCGCCCGTCTCTCTGACTCTCTTCCGTACGGCCAGAGTGCGCCGCTGCTCGTGCCGCGCCAGCACCACCACCACCGGCAATACCAGCAACACCAGCACCCGCTGTCGCCGTTCACACACGCATTCCACGCGCAGTTCGACCACTATCAGGCACTGCCGAGCACCGTCACGCAGCCCGCGCCCGTCCAGCAGCAGCAGCAAGGATGGGCCGCTGCGAGCCTGGGCCTCCGCGGACTGCTGCACGGCCCCATCCTGCCACAGATTCTCCAGCAAGTGTACGTCCCTGCCTCTTGTCGCTCATTCCCGCCGTTGCTGACTGAGCACCATAAAAATTCAGAATGGAAATCTCCACCAACACCCGCAGTCCAGCATCGCGCTTCTCGCATCGCGCAGAGGGCTCGGTGCGCTGCTCGAGACCACGTGCGCGGCGGCATGTGTTTGCAAGACCGAACAGCATGGGTGCGTGGGAAGGGCATGTTCGCGCAGCACGCTACCCTCGCGCTCACCCGCTCCACCACCTCCTCCAGCACTGTCTGCGGGCCGTTGGGGCCATTCGACATGAAGTTACCGTCGTCACCGGTTGCACCGTCGTAGTCCCAGGATCGACGGCGGCGGCCTGTGCTCCAAGACGACGGTCAGTGCGGCCCATCCCCCGTTTGCCCGCGCTGACGATGCCCCTATTTTCCAGCTTCAAAGACCCATTCGGTGTCGGGCGCCAACATTCTCATCCTGGCCGGGATTTACAACAGCCACGGTACGCTCGCCTCACTTTACTCATTGACTTGCTGCTCATGTGTCAGACGCTGTGCAGGAACACCCAACAAGGCCAATTACCGTCGCCATGCCCGGCGGCAGTGCCATGCTGCGCAACCTGCAGGAGCTCAACATACTCGCCTTTGACGCTGGCCGGATGTTCGAGGGCCATCGACCCCTTGGCGGCGCGTTGAAGACGCCATTGATCGGTGCTCAAGAACCGCGGGTACGCTATGCTCCGTTCCATCGTCAGGTTTGTTGTCTGCCCTCCATTGCTGTTCAGTCATTGAAGCATACAGCAGCATCTAGAAGGGAGTAGCGGGCATCATGGGCGTGACTGTCGGCTTGCTACTGCAGGGCAACTCGCAGGAGATAGGGAAAGAAGAAGTCGGTCGACACAAGGTAAGCCTGCAACGTGCGTCGTCCGCCCACGCTTCTTGGCTGACGCGCATGACAGCGGCTTCAGTCACTGCCAGGTGCCCAGGCGCTAGCGACAGCGGTAGATGGCTGTTCGCTGCCATTCTCTCCCTCATTTCGGCGACCATACAATAACATTTGTATATAATTACTGCAACGGATTCGAAGTTATTTCTTACTGTGATAAGGGCCGAATAAAGCTCATTTTGCACCTGCCTTTCAATCGTTGCCTGGTCGTCAGCAACACTCTGGTCTACTCCTCGGTACTATACCGGACCGGGAAGCGCGCACCCCCCGGGAAGCGCGCACTTTCAGCAATCGCTTTCCCGCCGTCGTATCCGTTGAGCAATGCTCTTAGAAAAAATGTAAATCGCTTTTACAGGTTCTTTATATTTTCTGTGCGAAGCCCGGCTTTGAACGGGCAACAAAGAGAGTGGTAAGAATTCAGACATTTCGGCCAGTTGCACACCCATGTGTTAAAAGAGTTGATTCCCATCCGTGGGAGAGCCCCTCAGACCCTGCATTCTCCAAGGTGCGTTTTTACACTATCCTTGACGTATAATGCAAGTTACCGAGACGTTGTATTTGCTCTACGGTGAGACCGTCGAAGGTAAGGTACTTGGGGGGATTGCCGTGCCTCGGTCGGGTTCGATCCGTCATCGGTGATGCACAATAGTTCCGAGTACGGTTCACATGAACTTAAACTACCATTGGCAACTCTTCCAAATTTCTGCTTTTATCAAAGAAATATTTTTCGAAAGAAAATTTGGAGCAGGTTCCGAGGCAAAATAATGTGTGCATCGAGGGATCGAGCATTCGAGGTGCTGGCCGAACTCGGACGCGGCCCATCACACGCCCTCCGGAAGTGCGCGCTTCCCCGTCTGCAGCCGGCATCCCTAGCTCTCCCGTTGAGTCCCCTCCAAAAATTTCAGTCACTCAAATTCTATTGTATTAAATGATGAAGAATCTTGCTGAGATGAGCCGAGAGTCATCGGGCAAGTGAGGGAGGCGACAGGCGAAAGTGCGCGCTACACGGTCCGGTATAGTAGTCCAGAACCGCTCCAGACTCGCTCCCTGATCATTCCCGGAGCGGTCTTGATTACTTCGGCCCACCATCAGCCGCTCCTGATTCTGAGGAACGGGGAGGGTCGCTCCCACGTTCCGGCTGTTCCGGAGCGCGGAGAGCGTTCCGGAACATCGGTGGTTTTTACCGATGGCGCATCGCCACTGTTCTCCGCGGCGAAGGTCTGTCGGACACATGTACCTCTATGCTCATCTTTAGATATATAGCCGCGAATGCACACTGCACAAATACAAGTCCAGAATCCGAGATACAAGAAGCGGGGCGGGCAGCCGGAAGGAGGATGGAGGGAGATCACAACTCCTCCTTGGCTTTGCTCTTGCTCTTTTTCTTCTTCTTGTCGCCCTCGTCTTCATCCTCGTCGTCGTCGTCCCCAGCCTCCTTATCCTCCTTCTCGCCCTGCGCGGCGAGCTCCTTGTCGCCGACCGCATGCGCAGACACGTCCAGCTCGTCCTTGAGGAGCTGGTTCAAGAACTCCACGAGCGGGTCGTACTTCATCGTGCCTTCAAGCCGTCAGCTCAACCAAGTCAAGTATGAGCAAACGCGTTAGTGCATACCTTGGTACAGTATGCTATCGAGCTTGCCATTCTGGAAGACGATGACCTTGCTCTCCTTGCTCCCGCCGACGTCGAAGCCGAGCGATTTGGAGACGAGGCCCTTGCGGTCGCGCGCGACGGCGAACTTGATCTTGTCGTGGTACTTGTTCGCGAGCACCTTCCACAGCAGCGGCACGCGCTGCTGCTTGTTCAGCAGGATCGCGCGCGGCGCGTCGCGGTTCTACAGTAATAGTAAGTATCGCAATGTCAGCTGTGGGAACGACGCGTAGAACGCACGTCGAACTTCCACTTGGAGATGCCCCACGCGCGTTTCGGGCGCGCGATCTTGGCGGGGATGCTGCGCGAGACCCACATGAACAGGTTCTGCGCCGTGCGCTCCATCTGGAACTCCTGCGGCGGCACCTTGATCCCGCGCGGGAACATCTGCATATACGCGCTCAGCGCCGCCCTCTGCAGGGAGTAATATGCGACGGGGCACGCACCTTGACGGTGGGGAAGCCCTTGATCATCTGCTGGGCGCACAGCTGCTTGTTGGCCTCCGCGTCGCAGTCGACGGCGTACACGGGCACGAGCGGGTCGAGCCCGCGCGCGACCTGCGTCAGCTCGGGCGCCATGCGCTGGCAGTGCCCGCACCACGGCGCGACGAACGCCACGACCGCTGCGCGCTGCGTCGTCGTCGCGTGAGCGGGATAGGCAGGAGCGGAGCGGCGCGCACCTCCTCGCGCATCGTCTTCTTCCACGTCTTCGCGTCCAGCATTTTGACGGGCCCGCTGGCGGGGAACAGGCCGGCGCTCGCCAGGCTCGCCAGCGCAAGCACTATCGTCGCCGTTGCCGTGCGCATCGTGGCCGTTGAAGGGATGGAAGAGGTTAAGCAGTATACGCCGGCTGACGTGGAGCTTTAAATCGCGTCCGGGCCCGGGAATCACTCCCTACCGCCCGGACTGACACCGACGGCGACGGCGAACACAGAAGACTCGAGACAGGCGTGAATCGTGAATCTATCAGGACCGTGTGAACTTAATATACATTGGCATGGCATGGGCGTCGTCAGTCAGTGACAAGAAAAAAGAATCAATTCTTGTGCGGCCGGACAGGACGCAGCTGCAGCGCAACGTCGACGCACGTCAGGTCAGGCTCGTCCAGCCCGTCGGCCGAGTACCCGCGCGTCTCGATCTTGTATTTGCCTGGAAAAAAAAGTAAGTTAAATATCGAATAAAAATAAGGAAAAAAGACGGACCCATGGGCGCGACGCCGGGGATGGGCACGACGGTCTCGACGTTGTAGACGCCCTTCTCGACGGGGCACCGCACGTCGTCGGACGACTCGCGCAGCTGCTGGCACACATCGACGCGCTGCGTGAGCACCTTGACGAGCCCCAGCTTGACCGTCACGGAGAGCCACGCGCCCTCCTCGATCATCTTGTACACCGTGCCCGCCGCCGTCACAGTCACGTTCTCGCCCGCGCGCGGCGGGTACGGGTCCGCCACTATGCTGTCCAGCTTGAACCAGTCCTCGGCCGTGCCGCAGTCCGTCAGGTCGATGTTGGGCCCCAGCGCCGGCGACGGCGACAGAAGCGGGAGCTGCAGCTGCGACGGCAGCGCGAGCGCGAGGGCGGCAAAGAACAGTATTCTGAGCATCGAGGGCGGGGAGCAAGAGCAGGAGAGCAGAGGGCGGAGTGCAACGCGCTGCCAGTGGCACGAGTCGGGCTGCTGCCTCGATGACGTACGCTGATCTCCGTCGGACATAAACTGTACATCCGACTCCTGAGTGCATGAAAATGCTATACTAATGTTGCGTGTTCGTAACAATTTCCTGTACTGTACTCCGAGGCTGTGTGTGTAAGAAAAGTGTAGGTGCGGGGGAAGAGTGATGGATGGATGCAAGGGGGCAGTAAAAACCGACCAACAACCCAAGTCAACCGCAGAGATGGATGAAGGGAAATAGCAGACGAGAGCGAGAGCGAGAGTGGCAGGGACGACTGAATGAGCGTGACGGGCGCGCGCGTGCGGTGCGGGGGGGGGTAAAATACGACAGACGGAATAAGATATGTATGTGCAGATTGTCTCAATGTCGGATGCTGGCTGGCTGGCTGGGCGGTGACGCCGGCCGAGGTGGATGGACTCTTATTATGAGTCGCTAGCAGGTGGCGCAGCAACGTCCGGCGACCATCGGCTTTCTAATATCGACCGTGCCGGCGCGACAGGCGCAGCAGCAGCCTGCCCGTCCGCCATCCGCCGTTTGCGCTCGCCGACCCGCCAAATGGCGTCCTTGAGCTCCTGCACGACCTCCGTCCCGGGGCCCCACGAGTCGCGCGCCTCGCGGTCCACCATCTGCCGCTGCTCCGACGTCGGGCTCGTCGGGCTCGTCGGGCTCGTCGGCAGCCCGTCGATGTTGAACCCCAGCGCCGCAATCAGGCTCTGCCGCTTCACGCTGTCGCGCTCCCTGCGCGCCTTGGCGAGCTCGATGCGCTCCGCGCGGCTCAGCTTCGACCGCTCGCGGTCCGCGCCGCGAATATCGACCGTCGGCGAGCTCGCGGCCTCGAACACCTGCTCGATGCCGGGCGACGGCAAATGCGCCGCGCTCGCCTCGCGCAGCAGGTGCGCCGTCGCGTCGTCCGCGCGGCCGTCCGCGAAGCCCGGCAGCTCCAGCTCGGGCGCGGGCAGGAGCACCGGCGCGCGCGGCGGGCCCGGCGAGTCGTGCGAGTCGCACGACGACGCCGACCCCTCGGAGTTGGTCAGCTCCGGCGCGTCCTCGAAACTCCGCCGCCCGCCGCCGCCGCTCGACAGGCTCGCGCTCGTGCGCGTCGGCGGCCACAGCGCGTTCTGCAGCGGCGCCCGGCTGCGCTCGCACTCGCGCAGGCTCATCCCGATCTCGCTCCGCAGCCGCTCGTACACCGTCAGCGCACGCGACCGCAGCGCGTCCGGTGTGCCGTGCACATTGGCCGGCGGTAGATCCTCGTCTGCGCCGAGTTGTGCTTGCTGGTACGCGCGTAACACGTCGGCGAGCTCAGAGAGATGCTCCTTGACATGTCCAACCGACTCCACAATGCTGTCCATATGGCCGGCCAGTCTTGCAAGGTTGGACGGCCCCGGCGCGAACGAGTCGCCCGGCGACGGGTGCAAGCCAGGCGGGAACAGCAGCCTGTCGGCAAAGGACACGGACGCCGGCGGCTCCGCGGGCAGATCGGCCAAGGAGCTTGACACGGGCGACGGCTGCGCGACATACGCCGCCTCGCGCTCGCTCTCCTCTAATGCGTCCACCATGCGGAGCGACGCGTCTTCAAGCGCCGAAGTCATGAGGTCGATGACGGAGCGCACGTCCTCCCAGTAGGTCGCATCGTCGCGCTCTTCCGGCACAAGAACAAAGTCGTCCTCCTCCTCCTCGGGGTCGCCGTCGAAGCGCAGCGCAAGCAAATGCGCGGCAGTATAGCGCCGGCTGGCCAGGGTCGCGTCGAGCGTGCTCCGAAGCCCGGCAAGCGAACTTGTAGGTGTCGAGCGCGGGATAGTTGTAAAGCGAGAGCTCGATGGCGACGGTGACGGCGAAATCTGCCTGCCAGGGGAGCGAGGTACAGGCCCAGGCGAAAGCAGCGGCGCCGGCGCAAGTGGAATGTGCGCGTGGTGCGGGTGCTCAGAGATGCTCGAGTTCATGAAGCGATGCGAGCTAGGCGACAGCCCTGCACGAGCCGAATGGCGGCGCGAGAGCATGTCGGTTGGCCTCGAGAACAGATCATCTTTGGTGTGCGGCGAAGACGACGGCAGAGAAGACGTCTCAGCCGCGTCAACGTCGCGCCGCGCAGGCCCTTGCCAGGGCTGGGCACCGACGAAGAGCGACGGCAACGCCGAGCGCCGCCTGTCTTTTCGTGACAGTGGCGAATGCGGCATGGTCGACACTCCAGACATGTGCGCCGACGAGAGCGATCCCGCGGAGGGGGACGAGCCGTACCATGACGCGCGGTTAGCGCGCGTCATGGTGGCCGACATGCTTTGGCCGCGTGCATGGGAGAGCGACTCGAACGAATGCGAGGCGAGTCTCCGCGCCTGCGAGCGGCCGCTGGAGAGGTGGTAAAGGCGCGGAAAATCGGGGGATATGGGTCGTGATGCGAGCGTAGACAAAGACAATACAGAGGGCTTCGTGGCAGGCGGGGCGTACATCTCGGAAAGCTGGGAGAGGGCTGTGGGGGACGTCAGGGGGGAGAAGAGGTTGCGGATATTGTCGCATTGTAATTGCGTCGTGGTAAGCGTGGAATTAAGCGTTACGCGAAGCGAGACTTGCGCGTCGGCGGCCGTGGGCGACGAAGCGATGCTGCGGCCCAAAATTGAGTGAACGGTTGGGATCAATAGCAGTCAACGCACCTCCGCTCCTCCTTGTCGAGCACGGCGAAGCCAGCCTGGACGACGGAGTCCCAGTGGGCACCGGCGGCTATTAGTGCCTCGAGAGACGCGATAGTCTGCGGAGTGAAATTAGCCATCGCGCGTCCGTGATGGCGCGGCAGGTGCAAACCTGGACGAGATGCGACGGCGGGCGCGAGCTACGCGGGCTGTGGGTGCGGGATATGGAGTGCGCGATGGCATAGACCAGGGCAAAGACGATGGCGAGCCCGAAATGACCAGCCATGAGAGCGAGGGGCCCTGCTGCTACTACGGCAACGGCGAACGGCGACCATGTTCGCGGCTGCTCTATGCGCTTGCTGTCGGCGCTGGGAGGGCCTGGAAAGGACGCAGACAGGGACGGGGTGCGCCATCCTGACGACCGGCGCTGGCCATGGGTTGCGAGCGAAGTCGAGAGCAGCGACGAAGAGATAATTAAGTATTTAAGCCGCTCCACGAGCTCGCGCTGAGCGGTGGTGGAATGCTGGGTATGTACGGGCATGAGTGGTTGAAGCAGCTGGGCGGGCCGGGTTAGCTAGCACGCGCTAAGGGATAGAGCTTGGACGGACTTTGAGCACAGACTGGACGGCTCTGGCGGGCAGGCTGTCGGCGCTGAACGGGTCCTCGTCTCTTTTGAACGAGTCGAGGCCGCCGGGGACGAGCGCGGCATCGTCGAGCGAGGTCTCTGCGATCGCGTCCAGTTGAGAAACGGCCTAGCAACGGGCGGGCGGCGCTTACCCCTCAGATACGCTTCAATCGGGTGTTCGTCGCCATCCTCGAATACAGCCTCGGCCATTGACTGCGAGCGCCAGCACCGACGAGACAGCGGGAATCGGGACGGACGGGGAGGAGGAGAGAGACGGACAACGGCTTTCTCCGGCGCGCCCGCATGATGTTTGCTTTCCGTCGCGTTGGTCAGGAGCCCGTTCAACACAGCACTGGCGTATAATGCTATGAGAACTGGCAGTATCCGACTGCTGAGCGTTGAACGAGTCTACCTCAGTTCTGTTCTCCGAGTTGCAGCTCGTACTACCCTTATTCTCACATCGAAACTGCTGGCGATGACTGTACTTGTTACAATGGCGATTGCATCGGCATCTGTGTTCTTTTACAACCACGCAACCTTGACGTCGATGCTGACTCGGAGGGGATTCTGGACGAGCTCTTCGTCGACGTTCTGCTCTGCTGCTCGAACCTGCAAAGTCTGACATTGCCAGAATGGGCCCTCTCGGCGTTCAGCAGCCCCACCATCTCCCAACTGACTGCCCATGGCGCCTTTACCCGGCTGCATACGCTGGATGTGGCATTCTATGGTCGATTGAACCTCGCATCGTTCTTCCTACTGCTCTCATTAGCTCCGGGGCTGTGGACTCTGCGTCTCAAAGGTGTCTACGACAGCTGCGAGCGGCCTCCCGACTCCCACAGCGAGGAACGGCTTGCGCGACCGGCGTGTGCACTGGCAAACCTGCTTGTCAGGGACCAGCGCGGCGTCACCTTCACCCCACTACAACAAAATCCGGCGGATATCTGTACTACACGATTACTAGCCGTCGCCGCTTCAACACTTTAGCACCACATGCCCCCAAGCACTTTCCTTCTTCTCAAGGTGGTGATGGTGGTGCTGGTGGGGGAGCGTAGATGGTCGTGAAGCGGGACCAGCGCCAAGAATTTGCTCGGGCAACCTCTTCTTGCACTTTCCTGCGTTTCCATTGTCCCAGAGCTCCGGGCGATATGTACGGGATAGTCATTTGCGGAAAATCACAATGTCACAGGGAGACAGAGCGGATTTCTAGAAGGTAGCAGGACACGGGTAGATTCCGCAGTATAATACAGGATGTCAGAATACAGAGCAGGTGCAGCGACAAGACGGACCCCCCAAAAAATACCAGCAAGCAGAAACAAAACAGAAAAGCGAATAACATCAAGCACGACCGTGTCAGCTAGCATCCTCCACTCCAAGCTCTTGCGCTAGGAAATCGAAGTCGTCTTCCTCCTCTTCGTCATCCTCCTCGTCCTCTTCTTGGTCTTCCAGCATGTCATCAGCGTTCCCCGCGTGTTTCAAGGGCGAGCCGTTGGTGCTGGACACCTCCTCCAGATCCTCCGCCGTCGTCGTCGTCCGCAAAAGAGACCCGCTCCGTTTCACCCGCTTCCCGTCCACACTCCCATTCGACTCGACGCTCCGCGCGCGTTTCCTGCCGCGCGGCGTGCTGCCCCCACTCACGCTTCTCCGCCCAGGCGTGCGCCACCCGTCCGAGGCGCCGTCAAAGTCCTCATCGCCATCGTCGTCCGTATCCCCCAGCTCGGCGTCCACCTCCGCGCGCAGATCGGCCCAGTCGACGGTGACAGTGGGCAGCTCCGAGTCCGGCTGCGCGAGCCCGGCGCCCATGGCGTTCTCCTGCTCGTCATCGTCCTCTTCCTCCGTCGCGTCGCCGCCTGTCGCTTCTTCAGCGCCGGCGCCGGACGAAGTGCTGCGGTGCGCACGCAACTTGTCAGCCGCGGACGGGTCCACGAGGTACGGCCGCACGTCCTGTGCGTGCCAGACAGAGAGCGAGTCGATGAACCACTGGACCCACACTATGTGCGCCTCGCCACGTCTCCGCGCCGCGTCCACTTTTGCTGTAGAGCGCTGTGTAGATAGCATTAGTGACAGGGAGCAGGTATAGCAGCAAGGCGGACCTTTGCGGTAATGACATGCGTAAGACGTGACGAAACTTCCGAGTGGCAAATGGCACCGAACTCTTGCGCCTGTCTCCAGATTGGACTCCTATATGTGATAGATTGATTAGAAAGACATACGAGGCTGGCAAGTAAAGACGCACTCTTCTGGTTTTTCCTCCAGCGGAATGAGGCTCGAGAACAGGAAGTGCATTCCGGCAAACGTCTGCGCTTTGATTGCGGCGATGATTTTCTGTAGAACGCGACGATGAGTAACTGAGTAGAACAGAATACGAGTGCATGACAAACCCGGACGTCGTAGGGCACGGATGGTGGCGGAGTTCTCCGTGTTCGCGCGTCGTCTGACGGCCGCCGCTTGTCATAGAGCTTGAAGAAACGTTCATGCACGTCGGAGAGAATCTGGAGAGGGAAATGAACAGAAATGAAACACGCTGGTGTAGCACTTACGTGCTGTAATCGAGCGAGCTCCGTGTCGTCGTTGCGCAGGAGGGCCACTTTCTTTTGCGGTGTTGCCTCGCGCTCGGTACCGTTGCCATTCGTGGACGATGATTCAGGATGCTCCTCAAGGTCATGCTGTTTCTTCGCCAGCGGGCGCTCTTCAATCTGTGCCTCCAGGAGCTCTTCCTGCTTGGACAAGAGTTCGTCTTCTGTTTCCTCCGTTTCGTCCTCATCGTCTGGCGACACGCCGGCCTGTTGTGGTCCGGTGGGCTTGCGCTCAATCGTCGGCGTTCCCACCGGTATTCGCAAACGCGGGTCGACTTTGGGAAGAAAGGTCGAGTTGATGTCGCCGATACCCACGAAAAAGTCGTATCGGACGACCTCGACGAGGTTCGGGCTGCGGTCCCACACGTCGGAGCGGTCGTCGATGATGACGACCATGGAGGTGTCGCAGGGGAACAGCCGCTCGAGCGACTTGGCTGTCAAGCTGCCGCTCTCGTCGCGACTGAGGATCCTGCGGCCGAACATGCGCCCGTCCGGGTCGATTGCTGCGCAGACCTTTTCGGCATACGCGCGTGTGCCCATCGTATAGACGTGCATCTCGTACTTCTGGCTTATGGCCTCGAGGAAAGATTGCAAGCCAGGTCTGTGCCGGCCGGATGAGTGAACACGAACGCGTCGAAGCTGAGACTATCACCACTCACCGCGGCTTGATGTAGTACACACAACCGTGCTCCTCCTCGCGCTCCTTGCCCTTCCAGGCGTGTCTATGCTGATGGTGGCCTTCGTGCGCAAGCGTGAATTTGCGGACATCGCGCAGTGTCTCCCAATTCGGATGCGGCTCGGGGGGCGCGTCAGGTTCGGGGGTCGTAGAGCCAGACGCTTTGCGAGCCTGGTAGGCCTCCCATGCCTCGCCCCCTGCGATCCATTCGCCCACGGTGGGGTCGACGGTGGCATGGACGATGGTCTGGTCCAGATCGACGATCAGAGACAGCTTGCGATTTTTGAGCAGTCGCTCGGCCGTCTCGTGTTCGATTCTCCGGGCCTCTTCGAGCGACACGGTAGGTCCTCCGGCAAGGTGGGTCATTTGGATGTTGGCGCGCGCGCTGTCCGAATAGCCAGTGTAGTCCAGACTGCACAAGGCTTGTCAATAATGCCTCGGAGTATGATATGTGATACACTAACGCAGTCATGTCTTTACCACACAATGCACAAAGGCCGCCCATCTGCAAGCCATGGGTGCATGGCTCTTCGAGCAGGACGACCGGCTGCCGTTTCACAGCAGCAGCGTCGAGAGTCTGGCCCTTGCGGATGTTCCATTTCGCGACCTTGCCGTCGACTGGCGCATCCCAGGTGCCGAAGGCTATTTGGCTTGCAGCGGACGTCGAGGCGGCAGTTGAGACACCAGGCGAGTTGTGTCGGTACGAGTACGATAGCAGACGCGTGCCGCGCTTGACATCTTCGCCGACGCGTGCATGCAGGTCAACGACAGAGATTGGGAATGGTAGCGTCCGTGGTAGATAGAGGTCGGTCGGGGACGCCATGGCGCAGTGCGCGTTCGCGGGATAGAGGTTAGAAGCACCTCTTGTTCGGCTAAGTGCGAGTCGAACAACACTCCAAGCAAAACGTCAACTGACATTGATAATGGCAGGTCCGGAGAACTAGCTTAGGGGCTTGGAATCATGATAACAGCTCTGATATTTTTCTTCTTGTTCGTCTTGTGCTGGAACAGGCCCTTGTGTATATTTCAGCACAGAGTTTTTTTGTTCAACCACGGTTCGAGTTAGCACGATTTCAACCACCCGCATCCAACCCTGACAGTCCGCCCAACTGAAAGGCGCTTGCTGGCAGATTGCGTGCCGCGAAGTATGAATATCAGCGTCAGTATGCGTCTAGGGACGCGAAGAGACAAGAGAACAAGGAGAAACCAATGTTACTGGCAGACACGTTACACAGAGCACAAACACAGGCGGCGGCGGCGGCGGCGGCGGGCGAGTTAATTGGGACGGAGAGTTGGGGGCGACAAACTAAGTACTAATGAAACAGTCTACAGACGAGAAGGGCAAAGGTGGTGGCGGGGGACGAAAGAACACGTGCGGACGAGTAGGGGAAAAAAAGAAACAGAAAACTTCCTATGAACTGGTGAACTGTAAAGAAGCGCGGGCGCGCCCCTCTTCTGTAAATACTGGCTGGCACAAGGAGACGAGCGCGACCGACCGCCTCCTGGATAAAGGCGGCATTGATGAGACGAGACCGGGAACCGGGAACCGGACACGAAAACACCCAAGAACTCCGGAAAGCAAATGAACAGGTCAGAAACGTAGAAAGCGAAGGGGATGGGGAGAGTGAAAAACCTAGACCGCAGAAGAAGAGAGTTCGATGTGATATGGACATATGGACGACGCGCAGACCGTGCAGACGGCCGCACGAAGCAGCTAGGGAGATGTAGACAGCGACGGACCGCGGAGCGCGACAAAGCAGGACAAGAGACCACAGGAAGCAGCGGAGAGCAGCATATGGATGGCGTCAGGAATAGGATACGAGCGGCGGGCGAGCTGAATATCACAGCGAGCCGATAATGTCACCAGCGCCATCGCCGTCATGGATCCAAGCAGCAAAATCGTCATGGAATGTCGACTCGCTGATACCCGCCATTCCCATGTCGCCGAGATCGTCGTTGCTGAACGGCCACTGCTCGCCGAGAGGGTCGGAGAAGATCTGCACGCCTCCAACCATGGAAGACATGCTGGAGCCCAGGGACGGCGCTGACGTCGGGGGCGCAGATGCTGGTGCTGCTGGTGCGGCCGGTGCGGCAGACGAAGACGGCGCCGCGGGACGTGTGCCGGCAGCCGAGGTTGTAGCTGCACGATTGGCGGCGTCCGCTTCAGGCGCAGGTGGGTATGGCTGCGGACCAGCATTATTGCCCCCTTGGTTCTGGTCGCGCGACGGCGCCCGTTCGGGTGACGAGCCGTCCACTCCATTTACTCCATGCTGGGAAAGAAATCAATTAGGGACAGAAGAAAGCAACTTGTAGGACGCTCACCTCGTGAGGCTCAGCCTTGGGCGACGAAGTCTGCTGCTGCTGCTGGATCTGATGCTGCTGCTGCTGGTGTTGCTGGTGCAGTAGATGTTGCTGCTGCTGCTGTTGCTGCTGTTGTTGCTGCTGATGCTGCTGCTGTTGCTGCTGCTGCTGTTGTTGCTGCGGCGTCATGCCAGGGACTGCAGGCTTCTGAGCGGGCGACCCAGGCGGCGCCATAGAACCAGAGCCGTAGGGCTGCTTAGCCGCTTGTTGCATGGCCCGGTTCACCATCTGAGCGGTCGCCGCATTCATGGGTTGCTGCTGTGCCATTCCCATGTCAGTGGCACCGTACGGCTGCTGCTGGGGCCCTTGTCCCTGGTTCTGCCGCACCATCGTAGTCTGATGCATGTTAGCCATGGACTGCCTGTAGTTCTCGACTTGATGACGCTGGAAGTCAACGGGCGGACGCATTCCGGGTTGCTGCTGTTGCTGCTGTTGCTGAGGCTGTTGAGGCTGCATCGGTTGGCCTTGCGCGTTTTGCATCATCATGGGTTGACCGCCCATGCCAGCCATGCCCGGGGCATGCGCCATATGGCCCATCTGGTTCATGCCTTGCATCTGTCCTGGCATCCCGTTCGTACCCATGGGAGGCCCCGGCCGCTGCACTACGCCGTTGACGTGCACGCCGCCCATATTCATCATCATCTGTTGCTCGCCAGGTGGAGGTGAAGCACGCATGCGCTTCTGAGGTGGCGAGGACTGGTTTCCATTCACCTATCATCAGGTTCAAGCTATTGCGGTACAAATGCAAAAGAAAGGCGCACGTCGTCTCCGGGCGAAGTGCTGCTTCGCTTTGCGCCTCGACGCTGAGTATCTGCTGGCGCGCTAGCAACAACGAAAAGAAGTCAGGACTTGAATTCAGTGCTAGACCTCAGAACGCACCTGGGCCCAGGTACTATCCGGCGACCGCCTGCGGACATCGTCCGGAATGCATTCAATAGATTGCGCTGTAAGCGGGCGGGGAGACGATGTCAGCGACTGGGCAGTGTCCGATGCGCAACCACCGACCTTTTGATCATCTCTTAACATGTTCAAATCTTCTTTTTCGCCGATGCCGGCCATGCTGCGCAGCTGCTGGAAGTGTCCCTCGGGCAGCGCGTTCATCTGGGAGGTCATGGCATCCCATTCCTGAGAGAAGATGTCCATAGGCGGCTGCAGCGGTTGGCCGACCATACGCGGGCTGCCCTGGTGCATATGTCCGGCAGGTGTGCCTGCACGACTGGCAGGACGCATTCCATAGGGCGACTGGGCTGCGTGCTGAGGCGGCATTTGTCCAGGTTGCATCATGACCTGTTGGCCGCCGGGATGCATGCCCATGCCAGGACGCATCTGCACCATTGGGCGGGGCTGTCCGGGCTGGCCAGGCTGGCCAGTGGGCATCATTGGGGAGCCGTACTGACCAGGCTGCGCGGGCATTCCTATGGGGGCTCCGGTGCGACCCGCCGCGTTTGGCTGGCCCATCCCATTGACCATTGGGTTCGCAGGGACGACGAATGGGCCACCCGGCTGGGTCTGCATGGAGCCATTAGGCATTGGCTGCTGCTGTTGGGGATTGTGGGGGCCGGTGCCGTTGGGCATGAGGTGCGGCTGGCCGGGCATGCCCATGCCTTGAGGGCGCGGCTGGCCGGCCTGGGGCATCCCGACGGGCATCATCCCAGGACGTTGCTGCACCATGGAACCGACACCGGGGGGGCCTGGCTGTTGCTGGCCGTTCTGCGGAGGAGGAGGTTGCTGCTGGCCGGCGGAGCGGAGTCGGTTTTGGTGCTATAAGCGCGCAAAGCAGACAGTCAGTCGACCGAAAATTCCGCGGAGATGGGAGGCGCCGATGGCGACTTACCTCGACGTATGCATGGGCGTCTTGCTTGCCGACCTTGCTACTTTTCGCCTGGAAAATTTCCCAGAACACGACCCACCATCTGGATAGCGCCAGATCACGCGCAATCAGCCCGTGCGCACTGACGCCGGCAGGCCACTCACTCGTAGAGCAGGCCCTGGGGAGCGTCGATCGGAGGCTTGCGGCCGGTCGGGTCGATGTCGGCCTCGAGACAGAGCTCGTTGGCGGCCTTCTGAAAGCCGTGCTTGGTGAAATAATCGTAGATGTAGATGTTGAGCCTGGCAGCGAACACAGTCAGCGCACAGCAGCCCCTGCTGGCGGCATACAGACACGGACATTTTGTCGTGCTCCCAGTTCTGGACCGGGGGCGACGACGGAGACGGGGCGGAGGTCCCATTGAGCGTGGGCGGCTGGGAGAGCGGAATGGCCATCGAGTCGCTGACGCCGCTCTGGCTGCTGGGCTTGACGTCAATTGCTGGCCGGGGCCGGGTTCGAACGCGGGGGGCGGGCTGAGCACGAGCCACAGCAGACGGTCGGCAGTGGCAATCGGGACGGGGCGGGGGCTGCGGGCGGGGCGCGGTGCACGCAGAGACGAGCTAGGCGGAAGACGGCGCAGGCAACGGCCAACACACGGCGCAGACGGCAGAGGCGGGCAGCGCTGGGCGGGGGCGGCGGCGGGGCGGGCGGAGGGGATCCGGACGAGGGCCTGGTGTGATAGCTAGGCTCCGCTTCAATCTGCAGTGCACTGTCCGTCGGCGCCTCCGGAACAATACACAGACAATAAAATTTATACAATAATACCCCCTGCACTACTGCTACATGCACTCCGTACACTATCCTGCATTTATCCGCGCCGTATTACAGCCAGCACAACGTCCCACCGTCCAAAGGGCCCGCGGAACTCGATGAGTCGCTTCATTTCGCGCCACCGCTCGTGGTGATTCAGCTCCACCAAACGCTGGAGCTCAGACCATTGCGACTGCACACCGTCCGCCCCCGCCGCGCCCTTCGTCTCCGGCGGCAGATACACAAAGTCTGCGGGGACGACCAGCGAGCGAAGGAATGATCCCAGCAGGAAGGAAAGCAGCGCAACTGTGATCAATGTCCACAGCGACACCTTCCGCGCTTCCAGCCGCTTCATCAGGCGGGGGCGAGTTCCGCTCGCCTCGTCCGCCGCTACTGCAGCTATCTGCGCGTCCGCCGCTACCGACGCTGCCGGCTCGACGGGCTCCGGGGAGCTGGTCCGCGCGGGAGCCTCGGTCTCCGCATCACTCGTCGGCGCCACGGCTTTCACAAGCCCAGCCGAGCCCAGCCATGCCGAATAGTTACTGAACAAGTTATTGAGTACGCTCGCGGATCTGGGCACCGCGGGTCGAGGCTCCGCGACGACCTAGCCAGCTCGTTTAGATCCCGCGAACGTTCATGTACCGGGCCAAACTCACCATCTGGCCTGCCGCGGGATCAGCCTTGGGGGCCTCCCCCGTGACAGAAGACCGCGTGCTGGGAGGCGTGCTAGACTCGCTTTCGGGCACAGGGTCAGGGAGCAAGTCCTTTGCGATGGCGATTGGCGTGCTCAAACCATGAACGGCCAGTTCGCTCATCCCATCCTTGATGGCAACCCTGTCGATCTTTGTCAGCGGCACACTCTCCAAAGAAACTTTTGGGAGATAAACAAGTCAAGATGCAGACTCACCGTGAGAGAACAGGCAAATTGCACAGCCGGTCCCCTTCAAGTTCCCGGCGCCCCAGTAAGCTTAGTGCATCCTTCTCGCTGACAACCTGAATGATCCCGTCATTGACGAGGACCTCCGTCGTTGCGCTCTTGCCGCTCGCAGAGCGCGGCTTAACACAGATTTCGACGACAGCACCTCGTGCTTCGAGGTCCGTCAACCATGGCGGCCTTGGCGGCGGCATGTGCTGCCCTCCAGTGAGCGGATCGTCCACAGGTGGCGCGTCGTACGGCGATGTACGCAACGTAAATCTTAGCAAGTGCCTGGCACCCGTCTTGCGATCAGTCGTCACTGGAGACGCGGGCAGCGTGAACGCGTGGCAGGCGATGGGCAAAGTGTCGATCTTGGCGCCAGCCAGGCGGCCCAGCGCAATAGGCTCATCCTCGTTGCCTTCGCGCAGAGCAGAAACGACCTCGACGGCATAGCCCTCCTTGTACATCCGCAAGTCAACCACGAACTCGGCAACAAGTGTGTCGTCCGGATTCACGAGACCGACAAGAGCTGCATCCGCAACACCACCAGCTGAAGTAGTCGATATAGTTCGGCGCCGTACCGTCGCAGTGGAAGCGTTGTCTTCTCGACTATGATGGCCCATGGTCGGCGAAAGCGTATTTAGTCGAGGAGTATCATCTGCCCGTTGTGCACTCCGACGCAGTAGCATCGTTGCTCGCATGGACTCGCCGTGCGCAGAAAACCGCGTGGCTATCGACGTGCGCGCCGCATCTTTGCGTTCCACTGCCCAAACATCGCCTTCCTCGTCCGCAATCCGCGTCACGGATACGCCGAGGGGCGGAAGTCGCAACACCGGTGGCTGGCGCATTTTGAGGGTGAACGCCTCCAGCGCAAGAATGGCTCGAGGTAGTTGCGAGTTCATCATGGCGTTGACAGCAGCAGGCACGGCGCCGGCGAAGTCGATGGCCACGAGATGAGTGCACCGCGTCGAAGGGATGGGGTACTCCTCGGAAGCGTACGGATCCAGCGTCTCCAATATCCAGCCTTCCACCAATTGCCGCCCGGTAGGTAGCGTGTGAGGGTTGTACTTGGCAGCAGAGAATCGCGCGACGGATTCAGGCGCGAACGAAGTGGAAACGTGGAATATGACCGAGCCAGAGCCTGTCGGTGTGCCGGTGCTCGCACCAGAATTGTGCCGCGAAAGCGAAAGGGACCCGCGCCGTCGGTCTGTTAGGCGGGCAGTCGCATTCGCGAGGAAGAACCCGCGATCCCGGAACATGTAACCTCCTCTCGAGACGACAAAAGCGGTATGACAGCCCGAGCCATACTCCTCGAGGACAAGAGCAGAGTCGAAGCGCGTATCCCACTGCTTGCGGCAGTCGTAGTTTGTTAACGCGCTCGCAATTTCATCTGCCGAAACGCCCTGGAAGACCTTTTCTGCTCGATGTACTGGGATGGTGTTGGAAATGTTCGCATCCATCGCGCGATGCATTGTGAAAGCCTTTTCCGTGAGCGGCGTCCATGGACCGGGCTGGTTAACGTGTTCTGGCCCTTTGGCGTGATGCCGTCGTAGCCATGTAAGTTTGTCCACGACGTACTTCATCGGATGCACGTCAGGCGAGAGCGGAGTGTCCGAGCTTTGGGGCGCTGCCGCTGCACCTGTCGCCTGCTCTACGGCCATAGTGAAGAACCTAGTCAAAGGGCTAGCAAACCGCGGCGCCATTGGACTGGCAGGTGTCGAACCAGTACCGGACGTCTTGACATCCGCTGGAGCTGGGCTGTCAGCTCTGCTCGACGCCGCGCTGTCCGCCCATTCCTCTCGTCTGCGTTTTATGGCGCCAACGACGGGAGGCTGGTCGAGTGGTATGCGGGTGGGCTTGATACGTTTCTGCTTCGCAAGGGTCTTGACCTCGCTCTCGGGGAGTTCCTCAACGTCGACCTTGACCTTCGAGCCGTTGACCACTACCATCGACTTCGCATCCTTGCCCGCCTTTCGCACGATGACCATCAGTCGCTCGTCGGCAGCAAACAGCGCGTCATGCTCGATGGTCAACCACAAGCCACCGCCGCCACCCGACAGACGATGCCGACGCAGGCAGGACACCCGTTGAGGAGGCGGGTCGACAACAACATCGATAGCTGATGCCCACGTATCGAGGTCGCAGCGAATCTCGCATTCGATGTATTGCATCTGCGGCGGTACTGCTTGCTGGGATACTAATGAGGAGGTGGAGGCTCCGGGCGGCGTGTTGGACAGCGTGAGTGGCTGCGGTGGGGGCTCCTTGCGCTCGTACTCGATGCGGAAGGTACCCTTCTCGTGGTCATACTTCACCGCGGTCTTCTTCGCCCCGCCTAGTCTGCTCAACACAGGAGGGCCGCCAGACTTGATAGCGAACTCGCCAATGCCTGCGACCGCGGCGATCATTTGCTGAGGGATGGAGGATTTGTTAGACCAGCCCTTCGGATCGGACTGCTCCAAAAGCGTAAGCGCTGTCGTCGTCGGCGAAAGCGACTCGATGGCCCAGCCTTGCAGGTCGACCTGCATGCGAATGGTGGTAGGATCGGCGGAAGGGATGTTCGAGAAGAGCTGGTTATCGTCCGTCGAGAATGCAAACACATGCAGCGTCGTGGGCGACTTGTAAACTGTCTTCAGCAAGACGCAGTCTCGAGCGCTAGGATCCGTCAGATACAAGTAGAGTAATGTAATGAGAGGACTGACTTCACAGGCCACGCGGCTTTCGTCTTCCAGTACCATAGTTCCGTCAGTTCGTTGACCTCGCTAAGTAACGTCGCGTCTTCGTGTGTCTTGTCCCAGAAAGAACGCGTCCCTGGCGAGGTAATGGCTGCGTACAAGTCCCACAATCCAACGCCGACAAAGACAGCCTCGGCGCGATAGACTACCAGGGTCGGATCTATCGAATCAAGCTGCTTGACGGTAACGCCGCGCGCATCGGTGGCTATAGGGAGTCGTTAGGATTTGCAGCTGTTGTGAGGGATCATCATACTTACTCGGCTTCCACTTGGCTTCGGGTTCTTGCAATAGCGACGAAAAGTATATGTAGTTACGCCGCACACGCGTCAGGACGACCTTCTCCATGATGGCAGCACGCTCAGCGGGTGTGCGGCTCATGCTCCCCGGACGGGCAGCAGACATAGTCGATGCGGAGTCTCCAGTTGCTGTCGTTTCTACGCTTGCAATGCTGATACCAGACATGCTCTGGGCGTCCTTGAGCAGGCTTTCTCCTGCCGAATCAACGGGACGGGCAGTGGGATCGCGTGCGGCCAAGGCATCCTCGACAGGATGATGCACCCCGTTCAAGCGCAAGCCCGTCCCAGTGGCGAGCTCGATCGCAAGCTTCACCTTGAGTATGTGGTGTGCGGGCACCGACGCATGGCGCGCAGTAAGGACAACATAGTCGCCAGTCTCCCGGCCCGCCTCAGCAGCGGATGCTGGTATCGCCTGCACCTTCCACGGCAAGGCTGCAGTCTCGCTCGACGGCGCCTGGGTCGTCAGCTGCAGGTCCCAGCTGAACTCGCGCGCCGCGGGGAGGAAGCATTCGATGCCGCGGCGCAAGCGTTTGCGGGCTTGGATGACCTCGAGGCTGCTCCCTTGCACAGGCCCATCTTCGTCGTCGGGGATGATGTGGTATTCAAGTACGAGGGCCTCGCGACCAATGTCGAACGAGATGTTTTCCACGCCAACGTTCGCGCCAAAGCCGGAGAAGATGGGTAAACGCCGACCTCGAGAGCGTACAGTGTTGATGAGCCCGACAAGCATCGCTGGCAGTTGCTGCGCGAGATTGGGTGCTCCAAGAGCCCAAGTCGTCTTGAGGTCATGCTGCCAAAAGCATGATATGCGAATCTTGTTCGAAGATGGTCGTCTGGGTCGCTCTGCTGGATCCGCAGAGGAGCTGCTTGCAGACTGAGGTAATTGGATACACCATGCGAATACTAATAAAGTTAGGTAAAGCGTGGGCAGTAAAAAACTGTGCGCACAATTTATGTACGACCGCACGTATGGTGGCGCGGGTCTCAGATATGCAGGTTCGTCAGGGGATCGTGGCAGGCTCGTTGCGATGTCGATGAGCGTGTTGGCATTTCGAACAGTGCGAGTAATCGTTATGGCGTCTCGTGGACTGTAACCAGGGGGAGTCAGTAGCAATTCGGGTGATGGGGTAATTGAGGCGCACTTTGCTGGCCATCCGAGCATGAAGTTGGTCTTGACGATACGCGTTTCAAGGTCGAACATCTCGATCAGTCGCGCGTTTTCGACGGCTGGATCCCATTCTTTGCGCAGTTCGGGTGTGCTGAGCACGGCCTTCCACGCGTCGAGCATTCCGAGCGCCGAGTCCTGGTCGTCGAGCGGCACGTCGACCATGACGCGGTACACGTCGCCGCGCTTGCTCGGTCGACGGTGCACAACAGGCTCAGGCAGCTCTGGAGTGCCATTGAAGGTAGGCGACTGTGGACTGGCGGCGGAATTCTCCCGTTTGGGGGATGGGACACGCTGCCAGGTCGTCGCCGACGACGAGAGCGCGCGGAATGTCGATTCGGCTTCAGACAAGCTGGCTGCCCATGAAGCTCGTAATCTGCAGGATATTCAGAGAGGCAGAATCCTGGAATAATGCACGCACCTCGCGCCGTCCGACATGGAACGATGTCAGCAATAAGCGAGCGCCTGACACGCCACGGGCACGCCCCAAAAGGGTGCTGCGCACTTTGCGTCCGCAAACTCCGAGTCCGGGATCCCCATGCAAGATTTCCGAAAGTCGCGCTTCGATGCAAGCTGTAGACCCCTCTTCTCGAGATGTTTTCTCTTTTCATGGCAGCGTACATCTGATCGGGTTGAACCAGGTATTTACCATTTGGAGAGACTCGATATGTACTGACGGTGAGTACTGATCGACGTGGATGCGAGGATAATCTCTACCTCTAAACGGCTGCATGATACGGTACACAGGCTACAGAAACATAAGGATGGCCCGCTCTCATGGCAATCGAATCCGTGTTAACGCAAGCAGCATTCATGACTGTTCTACGTGCGCATGAAGTGGATGCACCTTCTTCCATACACTTGAAAGTCAGAAACCACGCCAGCCTTCAGATGCGAGTCAAGGCGGCGTAGTAGTAGACCTTAGAATCTAACTTTACTGAACCCCGCGATGCGTACGACCCATTGGAAATGGTTTGTACAAGTCTGATTGGCATCGTGCTGCAAGCTCGAATTGACAATTGACGGCGAAAAGACAACGACCAGAGAGTTCGAGAGCAGCACGAGAAACTGGGGGTGGCAGTCCGCAGGGTCGTTGCGTTGAGTAGAGAGCTGTTGATTGAATCTAGTGGTGGAGTAGTGCATCTGGACAACGAATGGCCAAGGTCAACTCGTAGCCTTGGGTCGGTCGGTGTGTGTCAAGGGAACAGAGGACAATGATCCAGGTCGACGACGCTGCTGATAGAGTGAACGAGAGCCAGCGACGCGTCAACTCGATGCAGATTTGTCGCCAGGATGGCCGGATACTGGTTGAACAGCCTCGTACAGGGCACGTTTCTTCAGGCTCTCCTCCAGCTCCAGCTGCCTCTGGGCCTGCTTCTGCCGCCTGCGCTCCTCGTCCCGTACTACGCCCTGGTACATGCTCTGCGTGCAAGACCGTCCAGTTGGAAATTGCCAGATGGCTGGGACAATTAATGCGATGGTTACGCACCCGTTGCTCGCGGTCCTGCAGCCAGTGCACGCCATAGACCACAGCAGTCGTGAGGACGATAGAGGCCGCGAGCGTCACCTTTGCAGCCCGGGTCATCTGAATGAATGATGCTGGTGGAATCAGAAGGCCAAGGGGGATTTTCAGTGCCGCGATGCGCGTCTGCTGTCCGTCGCCCGTTCTGCTGCCGGTCGCCAGAGATTGGTATATATACCCAAAGCAGACATCCGTGCTCTCTTTGCTCTTCCCGCGATCGTGCGCGCGCATGCATGCTCAGCCCGTGCGTCGGCCGGGCGTTCGTTCTCACCCTCCTGCTCGTCAGTTTCCTTCTTGTACATGCGGCCCCTTCAGCCTCTCTTATCCCCCGCAATGTCACCGTCGATAATGCCGACTCTCTCCTACGATACACCCCCGCAGTCTGCGGCACCGTGTTCCCGCTCCAGGACCCGCTTGCGCTCAACCCAGAGCCCTGCAATGGCACCTGGTGAGCCGTGGCAGCCACCTTGATCGTCGTTATCTGACATCGCGGGGTGCTAGGATCACGATCGCCAATTCTGGGTATTCGGACGGTACCACGTCGTCGGCGACGGGCATCTCGCCCCGCTTTGGCAACGTCTCGCCCAGCGTGTCCTTCACCTTTGCTGGCACCGCCGTGTACTGGTACACGACGTCGTACCCGAATGGCCGCGGCGCTCTTGCCGCCGTCAAGCTGGACGGCGCGCTCCCCGTGCTCATCAACACGTCGTCCCTCTTGCCTGGCGACAACATCGTGTTCAACGTTCTTGGTTTCGCGGCGCATGACCTGGACCCGGACGTCGCGCATACAATCACCGTCACGCTCGTACCGCAGCCGCAAACAGCGCCGGGCGAACCTGTATCACTGCTTGACGTTGACGCGTTTAAGTACACGCAAGTCCCCCTGGGCCATCTTACGACCTTCAGCACGTCGCCGACCAGCACGAGCTCGCCGGCGCCCACCGCAACGGCTCCATCGGCCAATGACCAGCGTGGCACATTCACCGGTGCCCTTATTGCGCTCTCTGTGTGCGGCTCTCTGCTCGTCGCTGCGATCGTTGCATCATCCTTCATCTTCTACTATCGACGCCGGCGCCAGAGACACAGCCCCGTGAGCCCTGACTCGCCCACGAGTGATACGATGCCGGACATCCGTACTCGTGGGCATGCACGAGGGCCGAGCCTCGTGGGACCTCTCATCAGCGAACGCATGCGCCCGTTTAGTGGCCAAGGACCCAGCGGCGGATACGTCTACTGAGGCAGCTCTCTTCGCATTGGACTTGTTTTTACGAACCTGCACGCTGCAGATCCGATACTGGCGCTTTATCTTTATTGAGGACACTCCCAAACACTCCCTCGCCTCACAGAATCATTTCAGCTGCAGATACATCGAGCTATCCTGGGTCTCCATACGTTTCGGGTACATATCCTTTGGGCTAATTCGGCACATATCCTTCCGGGTTCCTTTGGACGTGCGATCTCGCCTCTCGTTTGCGTGCAGCTTCAGCTAGTCAGTGTACAACATGTATGTAATTCACAACCTTGTACCAACTACAATAATCGGTGGCTGGAACTGGATTGCTCCTGGCGCCACGGTGGCCGATCCGGCGTTGATTCAAGGGCAGACGCGCAGGAACGGGCGAACACGAGGCAGCTACCATCATTTATTGCGCCTTTTGGCAGGGACAGCTTCGGCGTAGAGAGGGAGTCGCGAATGTAGCGCCCTCCTGGTTTTCCGAACGTACCGCAGGAGACAATTATTCGAAGCGAAGTCTGCGTGAGAGCGTTCGTCCCGGATTGCTGAGAGTAAATGGATCCAATGCGACAGTAGCGCTGCTCATTGTGTTGCAGGATATCTCACCCGGAGGCTCGCTCTCACGCAGAGGATGACCATGGTCGCCCATACTCGTAGTATTTTGACTCGTCGGCCCGTGCAGGTGGGAATCCATAACCCTGTATCGGCTGCACTTGCCGTGTGCAGACGTCGTCATGAGACGTGCACATCACTGCCCGTTTGCTTTGTAGATCGCGAATCCTCTGGTTGAACAGTGCACAGCAGCGTAAACCCCTAAGCGCAGAGGGTCTCTGCCGCCGTACTTCGCTGTTGCATCGATGAGGAATGCCTTGGTATCCATGGATTGTGCAGCTGATGATCGAGTAGGCGGCAGCGCGAGACGGTGACTCGTGTCCAGTCGTTGCTCGGCCACAAGTGCTCCAGAGCGCACATGACGCAGCTTCGCACTGTCTCTCACGCCAGGTTAACGGACGAATACCGACCGTATCTATTTGCACCAATGGCACCGTAGGGATGCAATAAGATGCGTACCGGCAGGTTGACGGTAGGACTGTAATTACGCCTTATCTGATTCTTGCCATGGCTTATATTTTCGGATATGATATGAGGCAATGCAATACTTTGATTATTTGCGTAAAATCATGCACATAAGCTCTACTCTCTTCGACGAAATCAAATTTTGTTTCGAGGACAAAGTGTTACGAACTCCGACTTGCCTCTTCTTCTTCTCCATCGTCGTGGTCGTTCCGAACTGGTGCCGACCGTTAGATGCCAATGCTCCTTTGTTTGGCGCAGAGAGGCTAGTTTGGAGCCTTGGTGTAGGCGACAAGGCTGCGCTACGTTGGTCAGTCCTGTCGTGCAGCACGAAAACCAAACGACAAACGCATTGGGTTTTTGTACTGCTCCCCTGGTGCTCCGGTCCACTGCGTGCCAGCTTGAAGCGTCCAAATGCGGCTCTGTTTTTGCCAACCTTACAGCTCGCACATCAAAATGCTGCGCTCCCGAGGCCGTGAACACGCGGAGTCCTTCCCTAATGGTCGATTTGAACTGGCGACGAAGCGAGCTCTCTCTGGTAGCGAAATTGTCGAACCAACGGACATAATGATCGAGAACTCGTGGCTACGATGGTCTTTGGAGCTCTCATTTGCTCCTGGGCTGCCGGTACTGGCGCCCCAGCAGGATGCTACAGCACCCCCTCGTGTCCGGGCGCCGAGTCCCTCTTCTTTCAGCCCTTCCCCGTGAAGGCCCTTTGACTCTCCGGAAGTCCCCTTTTGCCTGCGCAGTCCCATCCACGTTCCACAGTACTTCGCAGCGTAACTGCTGGATTCTGGCAGAGGGTTCTACAGAGGTTCAGTTTGCTCGTATCCTCAGTTCAACCATGCCTCGGGTGGCTTACCTTCCATACGCGCCTTTCCACCTCTCTGAGGTTCACGGCGCCTCGGCCATTCTGCGTTGCGCCTGACTGGTTGCTAAATTCAACAGCTGGCTATGAAAGAGCTGCTTCACATAGCCTAATTCAATCTGATGAATATAGAGAGCGGAAACCTCGATGCCAGCTTCGACGAGACTTGAATATTTCCGGGACAGGGCACCGGTTCCAGCGCATAGCTCAGCACTCGAAGGACACATACGAAAGAAAGGATATTTATTGTCAACACTAGAGGAGTATGGCTTGTGGCAGGATGGGCGTTAAGTGCGCCTTGTATAACTTTAGTGAAGTCCGTTCAGTGATAATGAGAGGGCTCTCCCTCGGATTAGGTTCAGCGAGCGCCGTAAATAGCCGGGATCTACCATGACAACGTCGGGCCAAATGTTTACGAACCGGGCATAGCTCAGGCTATGGTGCGGCAAGAGCAGTGAGAGCGTTTGCGAGACGGAATCTCAGTCCTTTCCCGTTCTTGCGCGCTCAGGGAGCAATAGGAGGCAATGGCGGCGGGCCATATGGGGGGTCGAGGCGGGGTGATTCATCAGATCTCCTATGGCGGAGTTGGCATCAACCGCGCCGTTCTTTGCCTCAGTCCCGCCCACCCGTACCGGCCAGCGCACGACAACGAACAAGCCGACCGTCTCGCGCTCCATCCAGCCCACGGTCACCACATTCATTTCGACTCACGCTCCCTATAAAACCCCACGAATTCCGACTTAACCATGCTCTTCCGCAACGGACGTGCCCCCCATCTCAACAGGTTCGCGAACCGCGCGTTCCCAGACCTCCCGCCCTTCCTTGGCGGTGGCCAGGACACGGCCACTCCCTGTAAGCGCCGCGGGCCCGGGCTTTTTACTGTGCTCACGGCAGCGCAGCCCCGTCGTCAACGGCGCCTGTCACCCGGACGACGCCGTCTAACCCCGTCGCCTCCAAGCGTGCGTACGCCGAGTATTTTTATTGTGCGCGATGCTGAGCCGTCAGAACAGCGCCGGCCTCGACCACGGAGAACCCGCCAAAGCCCGACCCGACGAACACCCCGACGAACACGACACCGACCGACACCGTGACCACTCCGTCCGCGACCCAGACGCAGAGCGAGTCCACCACCCCGCCGCCCGCGGAGTCTACTACGCCGCCGGTCAGTGTCTGCAAACCAAGTGCGATCAACGCTGACTATGGGCTGCGGGAAACAGGCTGTCATCAACACTCCGTCGCAGCCTTATGTCTATTCTGGTCCCAGCTACAGCTATGTTTACAACGGCGACCTTCCCACGACCACCGACGAGGGCCTCCCTCAAAGCACCGAGACACCGCCGCCAACCAACAGCCACAAGACCGTGACCATTATTGGCATCGCCGCCGGCTGCATTCTCGGTGCCGTGCTCGTCATTGCCGGAATCATGTTCATTGTGGTTCGTACCGGCGTTCTTTGCTTGCTTTTGTACCGATCTTAAGTGTCCACGACAGAGGCGTCTCAACAAGCGCCGCGAAGATGAAGCCCTCGGAGACGTCTTCGATCGCAACTCCTTCGTCCGCGACAGCATGGCCCTTCCCGAGGAGGCTGATGAGAGCTCGCACCCGTCTGAGCGCAACCGTCCTCGCCCGCCGACCATGATTGACCGCCACATGCGTACCGCTAACCGTGCCGTCACCCCGCCCGATGGCACCTACCCTGGCGCCCCAGACTACAGCAACTTCGGGCCTCCAGGCGGCAATGACAACTACTATGGTCAGCAACAGTACAACGGTTACGACCAGTACGTTGGCTACAACCAGTACGGCAACGGCGGCTACAACAATCAGTACAACGGTTCGGATGGCTACAGCAATGAGCATTACCAGGCACCGCCTGGCTTTGGGCAGTACGACACACCCTCCCAGAGCCCGCTCGGCGAGCATTTCACCGACACCGCCGGCGCGCCGCAGTACCTCAACCACCAGGTTGGAGAATATCCTGCTGTGCCCGCCGCTGCCGCCGTCGCCCCCAGCTCGCCGCCGAAGGACGCGAGCCGCTCGCTCACGCGCCAGCCGAGCAGCGGTGCCGGTGTTGCCTACCCGAACGTTGCTGAACTCGGACGCGGCACCAGCGTCACGCCGTTCCAGGCGTCGCAGTACGCCGAGATCGGGAAACGTCTGGATAACTCGGGTGCCGCCCAGGCCAACGACCCCAGCCAGGCGTACGCCCGCCTCGACAGGCAACAGGGCCACCTCGGCGCGTCGCAAACGCACAACGGCCGCCCGGCCAGCGCGGCGTACGACGCCGAGGACGCCTACGGTGGAATCTAAGCACATTCTTGTTGCAGAACCTGCATCATATTGTCGAATCACCCCTGCACCCCTCATCTCCTCCTCCCGTACTAACACCTGTGTCTCCTCCCCCCTCTCCACATCTCTCCGACTCTGTCTCCCGTCTCCGTCTCCGTCTCCAACAAGTCCGCTTCCTGCTTCCCACCTTCCGTACTATATTTGCTCCCCAGCGCGTGCGCGCTTTTTTACCTTCGAACGGTGTGTTACTGCGTGTTTCCGTACTGTCTCCCGCCCCCCTCCTCGCCCCTCCCCCACATACCAACCTTAAGGGTGGTGTACTGCTCAGTGCTCGTTGCCGGTCAGCCCATTGTTGTGCTTTCTCCCAAACTCGCTATTTTCTCTGAGCTGGCCCGATGTGATCCTCATGCCAGCGCCGGCTTGTGATGTACGTTGTCAGCATTACAACTTTAAGGTATATTCCACCTCGGATGGTGAGGAGTACGTGGGTTGCGAGTGGCTTTGGGCTCATCTTACGCTTGTAGTCGCTGGCCAGTGGCGCACCCGTGCATAAATTCGCAAAGTCATGCTGTTCGCCGTGGTGTACTCGGAGGCAGCCAGAGGTTTCTGCGATGATGACATTTCGACTGGTGCATCCTCTCCAAGGCGCAGCACTGACTATCTGGTGCAAATGCCTTGGTTTGTCTTGTGATCTCATTGCAGCGCTTAAAAACGCATTTGGATGTATGGCCTCCTAGATGGCGGACGGTAGAGAGCATCCCTGAGGAGTCGCAATCAAATTAGTCTCCGCTGCAGACTTGATACGGATGACAGTCGATCCGTGATTTGAAGTCTGCTGCAACTTGCCGGACCCACATATCCGGTCGTTGTTCGTGAAACTCCGACTGGGAACGGGTCTCTTGCAAGTGCAAGATCTTGCTTGGGCGTAAGGTATGAATGGGAAACAATTTTCATTTGGCTCCGATAGCTCGCTCAGCAAAAGAGAAAGGGCAAATGACTTCTCCCTGTTGCCAATTACGAGGTCGGACTGAGAAGGGTCCGTGAGCCGAAGTAACCGGAGGCTATTGAAAAGTAATCGGAGTTTCACGAACGACGACCGGATACTCGGACCCGGCAAGTTGATCTAGACTACAATCAAATCGCACTTGACGGCGAACACTGAAGCCCCTCAGGAAATTCATTAATACAATAATGGCAATATGAGAAAGTTCCCAATCCATGCGAAGGTGTCTTTGTAGCTGTGATGATACCCATTTCACGCTGAGTGCTGTAACGGCGCACGGAGGACTTAGGGCGCGAAAGCAAGGCTCTGACGTCATGACTGCGAAGAGCATCCCTCGACGAGAGCTCAATATCTATGTACGGTAGCTCGTTGCTGAGGATCCTGACCTACTGGATGACGTTCTCTGGGTCTAGAGCGCGATATATAGTCAGGGTTATCACTTTCGCGGCCACAGTCCTCGACACTGGCGCGTTCAACGAAGTTCGCGGTTCCCTGTGGACTCTAAACGAAAAAGGCTTCGCTTGAGCAAGCCCGCATTTCGTCATTCGCTAGAGCATGACGTCCCGCGCTACGAAGTCGAGGGAAGTTGCAAATCTGAGGAGACCGGGTGCCTACAGCTCTGCGCACTGCACCCCCGAGCCTAGGCTCTACGTCACCCGCCCTCGAACCACTCAAAATTCCAAAGTGGGCTGAAGGCAGATTCGAATGCAGAATGGTTGCGGGATGTTTGGGGAATGGTCAGAGGAGAGGGTTGTGGCTTGAGTTGTTGCGCAAAACGCGTCCCAACGCGCACCGCACGAACACCCGCCTGCGAGTGAGGAAAACAAGAATTCCAAAGCGCTGAGATGGTCATTCATAGCCTGAGACTCCAATCAGTGGCTTCAGAAGGTCATTGGAGTGGGCAGCGTCATATTATTTGAGCGGTCGCAAGATATGTTCTGGACGTCCTGAAGCGCTGCGCAGACTCTATATCTACGTCACTTTGGTGTACCTCAGTTCTCAGAACAATTTCCGTCATGGTCCTGATTGCAAAGCATTGCTCTGTGCACAGGTGGGGAGCTACGATAAATGGTACCTGTGAAGTCGGTCCACCCATACGCGCCACCGCGCCGCCTTCAATTCTCAATGAACAATGCTATTCGCATGACGTCCCACACCGTCTCGCAGCTCCAGGGGCGGCGATATAAATGGCGGATGGTTGCCTGTACTGCTAGGTTCCCCTTTGCCTGACTATGATGGATCACCCGGTCATCACGCCGGCGCACCCTCAACTAAACAATTTCGAAGACGAAGAGCTGTATTTCGCGTGCTATGCACCCCCTGAGCCTCCACACTTTCCCGAGGCAAGGCCTGGCTGGCACAGCGTCGTGTGTTCGCTGCTAACAGCCAAGCCCGGATCTATCCCTAACGAATTGCGCCCGGCGGATGGGTTTGGGCCGCGCGGTGTGTACGTGTCCCCGCACTGCGAGCGGTCTGGGCGGGAGGAGCCGTGTAGTTTTCATCGTGCTAAACCTCGATCTAGGCGTACATCTGCCCGCGGCCACCCCCGCGGGGGCCGAGCCGGGCCTCAGGCGTGCGTACACATGTTGCTAACCACAGGAGCAGCGGACGAGAGGTAACGGCCGCTCATGGTGCGGCTATGTCGAAAGCGGGGCGGGTGCGCGCGTTCAGCCTCGCCCCGGGGCTGGGAGCATGCTGAGCATGCAGACGTGCGCGTGGAGATGGCGAGGAAGATTCAGCTCACATCCATGTCGGACTCACGAGTCGCGGGCGCGTTCGGGACCTTGGTAAGCATTTCCTGCGCCTCGAGGAGCTGGGAAGAAGGTGCGAGCGCGTCAGCAGGTGTCGAGCACGTCGACTGAGCCGACTGACCAGGGACCGAGCCGCCTCCGCCGTCTCAGGATTCTGATGTCCGAGGCCGCACGATTTAGGTGTTGCACCGCTATTGTTGATCGAGGTAGTTAGGGCCTAGTCCTGCGCACAAATTGGAGCGGCTGACCTTTGTTCAGTTCGTCAATGCAGTCGGAAATTTCGGCTGCGTCGAGGGTGGCAGAGCTCCCAGATTGGAGCCCAGAGCGGAGCATGGAGAACGAGGCCTTGGCCGCCAAGAGACAGCATTTTCCCCGCGCAATCGAGAGTTGAGATGACCATTCCACGGCCTCTGCCTCGAAGGCCATCTGACCAAACGCGTTGCGATCCGCCCAGAGGGCCCAATGCTTCCTGTCGGCTGCGATTGGTAATTTGGCTGCGACTCTGAGAACGTCTATTCCCGTCGTGTGAAGGGTGCGACATCGAGGGAAGTTGGCGTTCGGAGAGTTGGGCAGCGGGTGCCTGTGGGTGTGAGGCATGTGGAGAAAGCCTCTCATGAGCTGATCGACGGCCAGAGAGAGGATATCTGAGGGCGGTAGACGTGGAAGAGATAGCCGCCGGGGTGGAAAGGGGAATGATTGGGGAGAAAACGGCGAATCCGGCGGCCACATGGTGTCCGTAAAGGCCGATGCTGGGCGTTGAGGCTGCCCAGAGACTCGTTCCTCGGCCAGGTGCACGAGGACACGGCCGCAAGTGAGAGCGAGCCGATAGTCCTCTGCGACGGCTTCTTCCTGCTTCATGCGGCGAGGGTGGTTCTCCCCCACGTCAAATACGTCGAGGGCACGCCCGTAGTAGTACGAAGGGTCCGGAACCTCGTCCGCCTGGATCACGCTGGGATCCTGGGCGATGAGAGTTCCGAAGGAGAATAGAGCCGAGCCATAAACCGTGTAGAACGCTGTGACCGCTTCTGGCGGCCTTGAGGGGTCGACGACGGGCTCGAGGGCGAGGTGCAGTGCGGAGGGAGGCGAGTGTGGCTCGTCGAAGTTCCATTCGGCCGCGGACTGGATGTCCGGGGAAGTGACGAGCTGGGGCGATGTGCGCGGCGTATAGACTGGCGGGGGCGCGTAGAGAATGCTGGGATCGCGGAAGATCGAGAGAAAGCGTTCGCACTCGCGCAGGACCCGCCTGAGGAGCGGCAACGCGTCCTGGGGGTTTGGGCCTGCGAAACACGACGTCACTCAGCCACAAAATCAGTGAGACTCGGTGCGGGGGTATGGGTACCTTCATAGAGCTCCATGGCGAGCGCATGGAGGTCCTTGAGCGCGTTCCAGTCGTCCATTGCGCTCGCTGGCTTGGACTCGGGGTCAAGGTCCATGACAAGAAGTGGAGATTTCTCATCAAACCCGTCGCGCGGCCGGAGTCTCTTTGGGGTGCCGAAAGGGTGGCGGTGGTATTCGTCGCGCTCGCAGGCGAAGCTGGGCGTGCGCGGGCGCTTCATCTTTGACGACGCCGCGAGCATGGGCACGATCTATAAGAGCAGCGCATCCGGGTGCGGGCGTGCGGGGCCTCGGTCTGTCGCTGTCGAGCTCACAGGCCAGGAAGGGGAGCAACGGGCCTAGGCCCACACGGCGTTTCCCGCACACTGATTCCTGCACCGCGCCCAGCGCCACCGCCGCGGCCGACGACGACGAACGCCCTCCCCTCGCCGCCTGCTGCAGCGGCCGCGCATCTGCCTCGGCCAGCAGGTGCCCCTTTGGGTTGCCGGGCGCGAGACGCCGCGCGAGATGCTGCCCGACAGCAGTCCAGGCCGGCCCATTCATTATCTAGCCGACGCGAAGCGCGCGGGTTCTTTGCACTGGCAGATCTTGCCTCTTTCGTCTTCGCCCGCGGCATGTACGTAACGGGAACAATCTTGGGCAATCAAAAACTGGGGATACTGTAGCTAGTACTGAAGCATATGGCGTGAATAAAGAATTTATAAATGACCTATGGGATTTTTTTGGGTTGGTTATTTTGCACTCGACGTCATCTCCTTCCCACCGACCCTGGGACAACAGCATTTCAAACACCGCTGCCTGCCGCGGACTCTCCTACCATGTTGTTCTCAGCCCTGGGTGCCTGTCGGCATTACGTTCTGCGCCTACATGCTCATACAAACTCTACAGCCTGCTTCAGCCCGTCCGTCCCCGACAAAGTCAAGCACGTCTGGGGTGCGCTGCTCGTTCCTGCCCTGTTGAGCTCTAAATGGTAAAGTGCCCACCTAGAAGCACACGGTGGTCAGGTAGCGCAAACTGCTGCAGAGAAGAGCTTATCTACGTTCTTCTTCTGCGCCGGCTTGAACGATCCTTGGCTTCCCACGTAATGCCGATTCGGTTCTCCTCGGGCCTGCTCTCATGACCGCTTCTCGGAACCAGGCTGTCGTCCCGTGGCGTCGTGGTCTTCTGGTCGGCCTGGGTTCTGCATTGCGCGGCCGCAGGGACGCTGCTAGAGCTCTCATCTTACATTCTTGATGGTCTGCTTGGTCCCTCGTTCCCTCCTCGCCTACCCGTGCCTCACAGTCAAGCAGGCCCCTTCCAGCTGCAAAAAGAAACATACCACACCGCTTCTTCCGTCACGTGCTACTCTCCGCACAACAGTACGATCTTTTGGCCCCGTCGCATCTATACCCCCCTCGACACCTTTACAGAGAATAGATCCGACTCGCCACCTTCCAGCCTGTCGGACGCTCCTCAAGACGACGCTCTAGCGTAAGCGTAGCTGATTTCTACCTTCATTACCGAACTACTTCAGCGACGGCCGCAGTGATTTATTAGACGAGTCCGAGATCGAGGCCATGCTCTTGGCTATCCCGCAGGTACGATCTGAAGCGTAGATGTACTCCAGGTTGCTATCACTGAGGCTAGCCTTTCACAGCACGACTCAGATCCAAGCCGTGTTTACCCAGACAATGAGTCTGCACGTGACGTCTGATCGCGAAGTGCATCTGACGCCCAGCAGGTCGCAAGCGGCGTCTTCCTGCTGGAGGTCACTTTCTGAAGTAATTGGAGACTTTAAAGGTCGTGGAGGTGTGAGTATCGAAGATGTGCTTTGTTGCAGTGGAGGCGAGTCAATCGTCTCCTACATGCCGGGCAAAGAATACGCTGGCTCTATATTTTCCTGTGAAGAGAACTACTAATACATCCCGATAATAAATAATACTGCTTTATAACGACTTATATGCTTGCTTCCTTTGAATCTTTTGTCACTTTCGACAACTGTCGTCAGTGATTGTCCGGGTAAATATGATTCAGAGTCCGCCTCGGGAGTGGCATCACGCTCTTTCCGTCTGACCACGTCCGACCCTGCGTCGCTCGCCGCTGCGCCATCAGTCTGTTCACGATGGCGGCACCCGCGGTACGCGCTACAACGTGTTTCTGACCCCGTTTGGCTGACCGTGCGCCCTGCAGGAATTCGAGCCTTTGCTCAAGGAGGTTGTCACGGCCAAACGACTGTCCGCGTCCCAGATGAAAAAGCTCGTCGACATTGCGATTAAAGGCGTTGAGGTACGCCGGCAGCGCCCTCGCCCATACGTAGCTGACCACGTGATGGTGTCCGATGGTGCAGAACGACAGCCAGCTCGTCTCCATCCTCTATCGGACGCACAAGAGCCTGCCTATGACCTCGAAAGTCTCCAGCCTATACGTCTTTGATGCCCTTGCTCGCGCCGCCCGGTCAGATGTGAATAAGACTGGCATCGTCGGCGACATTAATTCTCCTACTGGCAACTGCGCGACTTTCTTGCTGAAAATCGAGGGCGTACTCGACAGCCTTGTCCAGGACCTGATGTCGACACATTCTACCGAGGTTCAGGTCAGTACCCCCACTTTTTTTTTCTTTTCGTCCGAGGTCCTTCTGGTCGAGCCGACCGCCACTGTCCTCGCCTTGATGTCTCGTATGCATCGCTTTGCGGCCTCTCCCTGGAGGCTCTACGTGCTCGGTTATTGCAATGCCCTACCTGCATGCTCGATGTAAAATCGTCCATACATCGTTGTGGTGCCTCACCCACGTGGGCAGCGCAAACGCAGGCGTTGCTCGTATACCGGAAACAGGTTGCAGGGGACATGCAGCTCAAATACCGGCCACTTACGGTCCTCACGCAACACACCAAGCCCTCGGCGTTCCATATTATTTTCTTCTTGTTTGGTTCCGTAAGTACAGGCCTGAGCTGACTTGGTTCTCCTTGCGCCGTCCCCAATTGGGCATCTACAGGACAAGCTGCGGAAGGTACTCGACATATGGACGAAGGGCGGCACCTTTCCCCCGAATGTACTCGTGCGGTTGACGGAGATGACGAAAAAGAAAAAAGGTGCATATCGGACCGGACTGACGTGTCTGCTAAGTACTTCATTCCTGCCTGCCTGCAATCCATTCCTCCGGTCCCCAATGTGTCGTTGCGGCACGTTCTCGAATCCTTCCTTCTTTCCTTGAGCGCGCACAAAGCGAAGACACTGAGACGCATGCAATTTTTCCTTTGGTGTAGACTCGCCTGCGCCGCCAGCGCCCAAGGCAACGGTGGACCCGCGCTTGCACGCAGGGCCGCAAGCACCCGTGATAGTGTCGCCGCCTCCGCCTCCCCCTCCGCCAATAACTGCGGTCCCGCAAGCAGCAACACCACTGGTTGTACCGACGACAACGCCGACGCCCCCAGTCCCGACACCGGCACCGGCCCCCAACGTATCGAACTACCTCATGTCAATCTTGAGCGCTGTGCCCGCGACGACGCAGCCGGCGCAGACGAGCAATCCCCTCAGTTTCCTGAACGGGTGAGTTGCATCTGCCATATGGAAAGCTTAGAACTGACGGAGAATCTTGCAGGTCAACAGGGCAGCCGCAAACAACGCCAAACATTACTGATGCGGCAGGCGCACTAGCATTGATCCAGCAGCTCACATCGGCGGCGCAGCACACTGCAGCTCCTCCCACCGCTCAGCCGTTTCCTATACAGCCGCCACAACAACCTGTGCCGCTGCCGCTGCCGCTGGCCGCATTGACTGCTGGACCGAATGGAGCTCAGCCTCAGCCTCATCGACCACCACACAATGGCTATCCCAACGGCGCAGCAGGCCGACCACCGTATTCGCCAATTGTGCGCAGCCCGCCGACGCCGCGGTCCGACGACTACAGAAGCCGGAGTCGCAGTCCCCCGCGCCGCGGGCGATGGGGCCCGCCACTCGGGCCCGCGCGCGACCCGCGCAACTTCTCGCGCGACCGCGACCGCGACAGAGACCACGACTGGGACCGAGACCGCGACCGCGGGGGGCGTGAGCGCAGCCGGGAGCGGTCGTTCCGCGACGACCGCGCGCCGCCGCCGTTCCGCGACCGCAGACGCGGGAGCTTCAGCCGCTCGCGCTCGCCGCCGTCGGCGCCGCGCGGGCGCTTCGGTGGCGGCGGGCCTTCGCACGGGCACGTTGGGCGGCGCGACGTGCGGCCGTATAGCCCGCCGCGGCGGCCGTCCAACCCTGGTGCCGCTGTGTCCGGCGGCGTTGCGCGCGAGGAAGCACGCCCGGCGCCAGAGAGTGGGAAGGATGAGTTCGGGCGCGACATCCGCCCGCGTAGTGCGAGTCCCGACGAGCCCTCTAAGACCGCACAGGCGGACGACGTGCGGTCGGTAGACATGGAGGAGGAGACGCCGCCGCCGGTCGACGAGCGCCCCGCGCCCATCATCACCTCTGCGTCTGGCACCGCGCCCGTGACTGCAGGCAAGGCGGAAACTGATCGGGATCCTGCAAATGCAGGCGGCGGGGGCGGGCTGGACGCATTCAACTTCGCAGCTTTCAATTTCGGCGAGCCGGCGTCGTGGCAGGCGTTGGGGAAGGCGTGGCAGGTCACGTACGGCACCGCGCCGTCGCAAGAGCAGCTGGTCACGCTCCTGATGGGCAACGCTAATCCGCAAAATAATACCAATAACAACAGTGTTAGCTCTGGAAGAGGAGTGCCGCCAACTGGGCCTGCAAGTGCAAGCGGCCCTTCGATGCCAGTGGGGCAGCCAATTCAGACGTTCGTAGATTCAGACCGCGACCATGACACCGGTGGCGGCTCATGGCGCGGTGGAGGCGGGGGACGTGGTGGATGGCGCGGTGGGTTCCGCGGACGCGGTAGAGGTGGTGGTGGTGGTGGAGGGTATGGTGGAGGTTCGTACGGGTCAGCGGGCGCAGGGGGCCACATCAACGGAGAGTGGGGGTATGCTGGGCCACCAGATGCCAACGATCCGTATGGAGGCTCGGACGCGATTGTCCTGGGTGGTGGTGATTAGTCGCGTCACGTCGACTTTGATGCTGTTTATGCTTCGTATTTTCTGCTCCTTCCGCGTTCTGTACTGTATAGTATAGCAATCCGATGTGACCGATTCAGCAATGTGCATGTCAAGCCTGTGCCCGCAAGCCTGCAGCCGTTACAATAATGCAAAATATGATGCCGTGCGCTTGTTGGTTAGTTGGAAGCCGAGCGCTGCATCTTCAGAATTGACGGTCGACGCCTGGATATCGAGGCCAGGTCAGGAGCGACGTGCGCATTAGACGCAGCACGAGCTAGACACGTCTTTCTGGGCTGCTGTCATCTTCGAGGTCAAACTCGTCGATTCTCGTCATCTCAAATCCATCCCTATCGCCGTCTTGTCGGCCATAGACCCGTCTTGGGCCCAGCGACGCTGACGATGTGCGCGCTTTGCGCGACGCGAATGGACTAGGCCAGTAGATATGCCATGTCCCAAGGATGCATAGGCAGCCAATGAGGCTGCCCGCGAGTATGTCCTCGACGTGATGTCTCTGCCGTGCAGCGTGAGTAGGAATACAGGAAATACGAGAAACTTACATAGTCCTCCACGCGCGAAACGGCGATCCACCCGGCGAGCACGAGCGGCGCGAGCACAATGCTAATTCGTGCCATACGGCTAGCAAGGAAGCCGCTCCCCGCGGGACCGGAGAGGAGCTTGTGCGCCAGGAGGAGGGAGACGAAGCCCAACCCTGTGAATGCGGACGAGGAGTGACCTGAGGGAAAGGATCTTCTGCCGTCGCGTACTTTGTCTGATTTACTTTCAAAATAGAGGTTAGGCTACTCTGGAAGTGATACTGGCACAGAACCTACATACCCCGTGCATGCGCCGGCTACCGCGTCCCATTTGCAGCGGTCGAGAAAGTCCGGGCGTAGACGACCGACGCGGTTCTTGAGCATCTCCACGATGAGCGACATCAAGAACCTGAGTTGCAGGTCAGTATTCTGAAAGACCCAGCGCGCGCAAGCGTTCACAGACCGTCCGGAGAGAAAAGTCAAGGCGCCGTGGTGCAGTTCTATCGTTGACCGTGTCACGAGTCCATTGAGCAGTGCGACGCCAAGCGGGAACCAGAAAGATAGTATCATGGAGAGCAGCCCAGGGACTCTACGCGAGATAGTAACGTGCCGGAATGAGTAGCGGCTTCGACGTCGGTGAAACAGTATTCTACTGACTGTTGCCTGCCATTTGGGAAAGATATGCTGGTATCATCAATAGGTATAGGTCGTTGGAAGACAGGCAGCCCTTCTACGATGCGTGATAGAAAGAAGAGTAAGATTGTAATTGCCCTGCTTGTGCCGTCGGTGAAAGCCACAGGCCGATAATGGGCACCGACCAGTCCGTAGCGTAGGCAGGGTCAAGCCATTCTAACTGGTCGGACGCAAGTAAGTCCTGACATATTGTGCGAGTGCGCTCCATCCCACGGTCTGGACTCGTAGTCACGAGAGGCGTGCCGGAGCCGGAGGAAATGCTGTTGTAAGAGGATACAAACGGCCAACTTGCGCCGCGGCGGAACTGCAATGAACATTTACGGAGAGAAGGTATCAAGCAAGGGAAAAAAAATCTGCAAACCATGGAGAACAAGCGTTGCCTGCATAACCATTTAGTTTCACGGCTTTCTAGAGGTCAAAAGGATTTGTTCCCAGCGTGATTCGAACACGCGTTTGAACGGATGTGTAGACCACAACGTTCCGATCTAACCACTAATCTATGGGAACGTGCAAGAAGGTTGAATAGGAGCTACTACAATCCGTTATGCATACCTTCGGCTTCCACCTTGCATGTTGAACCAGTTCTGGTCTGGTTGATTTCCTCACCATGATGAAAGGGGATGTCTGAACCCGCGTCTGGTCGTTTGCGCAACGCCGTGTGACCCCTGTTCAGTTTGAGACGCAATAGCGCATTTCGAAGCAGACGTCTCGGGTGCTACGGTGGGCCGCGTTGCATCCACAGTCGTACTCGAAATGGCAAGGGTTTATAAGGGCAGTGTCGATTGACTCTGAGTTTACCACCGCCAGCAGGACCAACCGGTGCTAGATCACCGATACTCCGCTCCAAGGCTTCTCTTTCTCTTTTCCCCGCCCAGCGCTCACCCAGGCCCCCGACTCTCAAAATGCTCGCTCTCGTCGTCGCCATCGCCGCCTCGCTCGCTCTCTCGCGCGCCCAGGTCACCCCCAGCGAGCCTGCGCCCGGCCGCGACTTCCAAATCGGCGGGTCCTGTGAGATCAGCTGGACGCCGGACACCACTGGCACCTGGGGCACGACCTACATCCAGCTCATGACCGGCTCTAACGACGCTATGGTTCACATCACCACCGTCCACCAGTTCGACGGCTCGAGCTCCGCGGAGACCTCGTTCACGTACCCCTGCCCGGACGTCACCCCGCACTCGGCCATTTACTTCTACCAGTTCACCAGTGCTGGCGCCTCGGAGCCTCAGTGGACTGGCCGCTTCTCCGTGAGTTTTTTCATCTCTTTTCCGCGTTACCGCCGAGTCCGAGCTCACCTGCGTCATCTAGATCTCGAACAACCATGACCTCGTGCCGCCGACGGAGACCGACGCGTCTGGCATTGCCTGGGGCACCGGCGCTCTCGTGAACCCGGCGCTTGCGGTCGCGCCGCCGCCGACCGTCCCTGGAGGAAGCGAGACGCCCACAACGCCGCAGGACCCGACCACACCATCGAACCCAACTACGCCGTCGGACCCTGCGTCGCCGGACACTCCGGCGCAGACCACCGCGCCGAGCACGCGCCCCGGACCCGGCCACCCCATCCCTCCCGCCGGGGGCGCCAACACCGGAACACCCGCATCGCAGCCCTCGGAAACCCCGGAGGCGACCACGCTGCCCGACAATGCCGCTGGCTCCCTTCGTGTCAGCTCTGTCTCTGCTGTCATGCTCGCTGTTGCCGCCGTCGCATTTGCCGCCTTGTGAGCTGGCCCTTGACCCATTTATCCCGGTGATATAAACCATCTGGACGTTCGCACGTACATGGACATTTCGTTTCCTCACAACACCCACACACACACACTGTGACATCTATAACGATATTTACTTATAGCCATTCGGCCCGTTGAGGATAATGCAGTCGCTCTTTGCTCCTGCCCAATGTCTTCCTGTCAGACATGGCCGTGCCTTGCGGCAAGCGGTCCTAATTTAGGTCCAAGGGTCGCCTGGCAACAACACGCTGGCATGTGCCAAACGCGCTCCAGGTGGCGGTACACCGTACGGGCACGTGGGGATCGGCAACTCATGCGCTCATGTTCTGAACATCTGAAGTCAGGCTTTCTTGCTCGCTAACGTTGAGCGCTGTCAGTCTCAATCACCATCTGGGCGTCTGGATGTTTTATTGAGGTTGCGCGCGTCTTGTATCGGTCAGCTATGCGTTATTATGAATGCGGGAACCTGTTATTCGTTGGTTTACATATGTACGGGGCTGGAAAGTACGACTCGGATATAGTGGCGGGCTCCTTTACTCAGTGAACATGGATCTAGCAACCCTGTTGAAGGGCGGAGTACGTCCATTAGGTTGGCCATTTAATGATCCCGCTGTAAATATCTGGTTGACCTGTATTCCTGAAGCCGATAGGTGGAAGGTCTTAAAACCAGCATCCTGTTGTCCGGTTCATTCCGATAGGAGGCTCCGCGGTTTTGCGAGAAAGGAAGGCCATGTTTTTTGGCCACTCTGTAAGCCATAGCGGAGGCACCGCCAGCACTTCGGCTATGAGCCTCTGATACCGCGATGTTGAACCTGATCTCAGCACCGTGAGATTCTTACTACGAGAAAGCCTGCGCAACAAAAACGAGACAAAACCACGAGCGAAAAATGATGGGCGAAGCTGCAACTTGCAGTGATGAGACGAATGTTAGCCTTGGACCAGTGACAAAGCTTCAGTACCGGCGGCTGCTGGACGAGCCAGAGTCGCGACTAGGTGTATGCCAACTGTACTGTGGGCCGGAGGAGTGCTCGCCGAACGTCGTGTCAGAGTAATCATCGTAACCAGAGCCGCAGGAGGAGTCCATGGAACTGTTCGATTGTGTCCCGTCCTGGTCACATCTAACAAGGTGCGGGCCAAGCAGGTCGATGGGGAAAAGCTTGTGGCATTTGTAGCATTCTGGCTTGCAAGCGGCAGCGTGATCCTGTCTGTCAGAGTGATTGTAATAGTTCGCACAATACGCACACTTGACCCACGGCAAACCAGGGATGCCGTGGATCTGCGGGTATGCACTACGAGATCTGGCATTGGGTGCGAGTCCTGATGAATGATTGGAACCTTGGTCAGGAATCCCTGAATGAGTAGGCGCGTAGCGGCGCGGGTCTCCAGTCGAGGAAACTGTGGACGGCGCGCGGGTCGAGCTAGCATTGCTGACCGACGCAGGGATGCGCACTCTCGCAGGGCCACCGGGTGGCGGGTAAAACCCAGGATCAATTGCTTGTTGAGCATGCGGAGTGAGACCGGGGGAAGCAGTGGCACGGACTGGACCGCGATCCCCGAAGTATGAAGGGCGGGAAGCAACGCCTGCGACGAACTCGTTGACACGGGAGAGATCTCGTCGCTTGTTCTGTTTCAGACTGATGCCGTACGGGGAGTATTGCGCCATGTAGACACTGTCGAAATACCTAGCGGAAGACTCAGTCCCAGAGCTGTCACAGTCATCGCGACTTTCGGCCATTGGGCCCGGAGGGAGGTTGGAAGAGCTGCTACGGGATGGGCTGCTCATCGAGGGGAGAGGACGTGGAAAAAGGTGGCTGATCAAGTCGAGCTTTATACCCCAACGTGACTTGTATTCTGGGGGCAGAGGGAACTGCGCGGAGCCGCGACGGGGCGCTCAGTAGAAATTAATAGAATGCCACTGCCGCGCTGCCAACTTCGCGAGAAGATCAGTTTGTTTGGACTATATAAGGTATACTAGCTGAGAGTGACAAACGGAGGGTCCGGCTCAAGAAGATGACGAAGTCAGGTGTCAATTAGTCCGAGCAGTGACTCATCGCTGAAAGAACACACGGCTGCTCTCGCAGGTGACATCGATAGTCAAACAAATTCTTCGGCTGAATTTTGTCCACAAGTTTCCTTACACTAAAGCAACAACAGGATACGAACGATATGAACAGCTGGTATTGGGACTCGGACGGATTTGGCAGTTTGGAATCAGAAAAGGGTCAGATCAAAACGGTTGTAAACATTCAATCGGTGCGGCCTCGTATAGCTGCTGGGACCTCGTATATGCTGCTGGGACGACGAGGCAAACGGCGTACGCGTCAGATCCTCATGTGAAACGCAGCATAAAGGCGGACGAATTTCAGCGTACCACATGATGTTTAGGGCGGCGAGTCTTATTACACCCGTGCCCGCAACGGCTTTCCGATGCGCAATGCAGCCTCAGCTGAAATGCTGCGCCGGCACTTCGTCAGTGTAGCGCTCGATTGCATCTCTTCTGCGGAAAAGAAATGTTCGAAGAGCATCAAGGGCGGTGCAGACCCCAAAATGCAAGATAACGAGATACCAGAGGCGTTCTCAGCAAGTCTCAGGACGGTAAGGGGCGTTTCGAGTGCAGAGAGCACAGGAGGCACGGCGGCCATGGCCCAGAATGTATCCCCGAGTTCGTGCGGCCAGTCACATAGGACTACGATGTGGCTGCGTGCTTCGGCGACGGCTTCGGCTAGATCTGCATCGAACCCAATGGGGGGTTCTTTGGTGTGTACAGAAATCCGGCGTTTCGGTGTGTGATGTGCAGGGCTCATCAGCTGCCAGGGTACATCGCTTGAGACGGAGGAAAGCGTTACGAGGTGTCGCCGATCATCGATGACAACCAAGCCAATGTTGCAAGATGCATTAGACCTGAGCGATTCCAGGAGATAGCTCCATGTCGGATCTGTGGATGAGCTGATCAGCGAGGAGAAAGCTTGGCAAACGAACCCGCTCACAAAGACCAGACACGAGCAAGGCGATCTGACGACGGCGGTCGCGAGGAACAGCGCGGGCAGTAGCAGGTTCAGCGGGCAGCAAGGCAGATAGAGAAGGATCCGAACGTCGCAACCAAGGTATGGCAGCAGCTGGCACCCGAGCGTCCCTAAATTTGTTGGCATTATATCGAGCCGAGCCTCGATCACACGCGTGTCGCAAGAAACAACAGTCCCAACTTTCGTCTCCCTCTGAGTGCGGTGGGAACCAGGGAACAGGGGCATATCGGGAGGCCAGCCGGCGAAGGTATTCATCGGCCGCAGACTCAATGCGCGCAGCGTAGTCCCAATCCAGAACGGACGTCACATTGTAGCTGCTATCGATCATGACGTTACGAGGGTGCAGATCGCCATGGCTGAGGCCGATCGCTGCCAGACGGTCTACTATGTCGGAAATCTGGCGTTTCAATCGGACTGCAGCAAAATAGCCATACTTGCCGACCACGCTCGAAAAGCAGAGCCCAGGGATGTAATCCATGACCATGTAGCATGAGTTTCCAGAACGACCCCATGCATGTACGCGCGGAACTCGCACGACGCTGCCAGCTACGCGCATATGATGGACGATGGTGTCTACATCCCAGGTGATTGGGATCATTTTGAAGACAAATCTGCCGTCTACGAGTAGAAGAGTACTCAGCGGCAGTTCTATCCATGGTTCGATATGTTCGTATTGCTGCAGCATCCGCGGGTCGATGTGCAAACTCTCCGTTGCATGTGGCCTGCGGTAAAATCCCGGCCTGCCAGCGGAAGGCCCATTGTTAGCTGCGTAGTGCAATACTAGGAACTACTTGCAAGACATCGGGCAGAGACCACGGAGGCGCTGAATGGCATCGACGCCGGTTTGGAAGTTCCTTCGGTCGCGCGCGTAGCATAGGTTGAAGTTGCCGCTGATGTCGGTTTCAAACTCCACATCCATATCACCCGATGTGAGTGAATCACAGCTCGTTGAATACCTATGCACAAAAGTGTCCACCATTCAATCCATTCTGAGACTGTTTACATGTCGGGCTGGCGCACAGAGTACATATAATATGATCCGATGCAAGCGAAATACACAGGGTGAGAATGCTAGTGACGGCCAGCCTGAGGGCCTCCTTCGGAGCCACTGTGGCTACCACTCCATGCCTCGACGACGCCATACTTGGGATTGTTGAGTAACAGCGGCACACCTCGGCAGCGAGACGTATGGCCTGAGAGCTGCGCTAAAGAGTATAAATCGTGGCATTTGTTGCATTCTGCCTCACAAGTAGCTCGATGACTTTTCGTGTCGCTGGCATTGTAGGTGTTGCCACAGAACATGCAACTTTCCCACGTAGGGCCCGAGTTACCTTGTATCTGTGCGTGGCTGCTGTGTGTGGTGGAAGCGGAGGCCTGACTCGCATCGTCGGGAACTGCAGCTGTCCCGGGCGCTACGTGACCATGATGAACCCGGGATGATCGCCCGCTATCTGAGTGTACGTAACGGCGTGCATTCCCAGCAAGAATAGTGCCGCGCGCCGGTGTAGTTGTTGCATGACTGCCAGGCTGCGAACCGGGATATATCATACCCTGCGGGTAGGCTGCTGTACCGAAGCCCCAAGAAGCGCCAGCGGGACGCGTCGCCGTACCAGCAGGTGCACCATGAGCAACTGTTCCAGCAGGCCCGCCACTGAGACCATTGGCAGCAGCCTGATGCGGTGCATGGATCCAGGCAGAAGCCGCAGAACCACCGGTGAAGGGCGCTGCGACTGGCTCGTATGATTCTCCAGAAGTAGTGGAAGCCTGCTCCGCAGGCGAGGTAGACGGATAGTAAGGAGAAGGTCGCCCACGTGAGTTGTAGCTCATGGTAGACGAGAGTGGTCAGGCGTATGGATCTGAGTGACAAGTCTCAAGCTCCTGGGGCTTCACAAGGGCTTTATACGGGGAACAAGATGGATTGTCCTTTTGATTACGCTTCCAGACTCTGATCCGCCGGTGTGGGTTGTGGGTAGCATTGTACTTCCCCGCATCATGTGGACCTCGAATCTTGTCCCTATTGTGTCTTCGCGCCTCCTACGCTTCCGTAGCAGCCGCTTCGCGGGAAATCATCAATTAGCAATGTGCACGCATGCCATGTTCGCTGTCGTTGCCCTCCGAGTTATGGTCCTCAGACACAATGGGCTACTGTTCCGCAGGCCCTCGCGCGCCGGATACGTTGTCCGAATGTATGTGACAAAGAAGGGGTTTTACAAACATAGACAAGTTGGCTTCGTACCGTGAGCCCTCTGTAAATACGCTACCTTCGGGCCTGCAAAAGTTTCCCAATGCTCGAAGCAGATTTACACGCAAAGTCGCGCTGGCGCTGGGTACGTGCGCTCCCAGGCTGCAGTTCCTCCGCGGAATAAACATGTTTGGAGAGCGGGAGTGGCGAAGTGGAATTCGATAGCAACGATAAAGAAAGTCCTGCTGTACCAATTTCTCCTCCCGACAGACTGTCAATCCGAAGAACTGCAACGGGAGTCTGGGGCTGAGAGAGCAAGGGCGGGACTGCGACCATAGCCCAAAACATAGCTTGTAGTCGGTGGGGCCAATGGCAAAGGATGACAGCATGTGCACGAGCCTTGGCAAGTGCGTCGGCTAGGTCGGCATCAAACACACTCGAAAGTTCATTGTCGTGAGCGGGGAACCGATGTTGTGGAACATGTCTGTCGGGATGCATCAGGCTCCAGGGTGCATCAGCGGCAGTCGAGCGGATCGTAGCGACGTGCTGATGGTCATCTACTACCACCAGACAGACGTTCAAGGACGTATTGGACCTCAGAGCTTCGAGAGTGTAGGCCCATATCAGGTCTATGAAGCAGATAAGCCATACTAGCGAAGACTGAGAAAGATAGACCAACCTGAACCAGATACGAGGAGGGCAACTCGTCGGCGAAGATCTCGGGGAACAATGCGGGCTATAGGCGGGTTCAAGGCTTCCGGTGAGGACAACGCTGACCCTGGCCGCGTCAACCAAGATAATGACGCCGGTGGGACACGGGCATTGAGGAAATCGCATGGGCGACAGAAGGCGTCGGCTCTATCCCATGCATGTCGCAGGAAGCAAGAGTCCCAGGCTTCATCGCCTTCGGAGTAAGGAGGTAGCCCAGGATAGTCGGGGAGGCGCGAAGATATTCGCCGTAAATATTCGTCACCGGCTCGTTCGATGCGCGTCGCGTAATCCCAGTCCAGGACGGCCAGAACGTTGTAATATTCGTCGACCATGACGTTCCGAGGATGCAAGTCGCCATGGCTGAGACCAACCGCTGCTAGTCTGTCCACGATATCGGCAATTTCGCGCTTCAAACGCATCGCTCCGAAGTGGCCATACTTTTTTATCACTGTATCAAAGCAAAAGCCTTTGACGTAATCCATGAGCATGTAGCAGGAGTTCCCAGAGCGACCCCAGGAGTGCACGCGTGGGACTCGAACGACACTGCCGGCGACTTGCATATTATGCACGATCGTGTGAATATCCCAGGTCATTGGGACCATTTTGAGCACAAATCTACCATCTAAGAGCATCAGTGTGCTCATCGGTAGCTCTCCCCAAAGGTGTATGGTCTTGAAGGGCTCAAACATCGGCGTGTTAACGTGCAGTCTTTCCGTCGTATAATTCCTGCGGTAGAACCCAGAGCTTGGACGCGCCTTGTCAGCTTGGATCCTGTCTCATGCAACAGCCAAGGTAACTTACGAGACATCGGGAAGCGACCATGGTGGTGTAGAGTGGCACCGACGCCGGTTGGGCAGCCGCTTCGTTTCCATGACAAAGCAAGACGAAGGAGTTTCCTGTTGCTTTCAAACTCCACCGAAGGAATCCTGCGGCGCGGTAATCGATTCAAGATTCTAGAAACTTTGGAGGTAATATCCCGAGGACGGCAAGTAGTATACTAAATATCTTTCATTGTTAATGAAGCAGCCAAAGGTTCATTAACACGGATCAAGCCTTTGCAAGTACAGGTTATCCGCCAGACTCAATCCAAACAGAGTCAAAAGGAGGTCACACCTAGAAGCACGCATCGCCCGCGTCCCATCCAATCACAGAAATTACGATTGTGAGGCATCCTCAGGCTCCAGGCGCGTCAAGAGCGGAGTTGCCGCGCAACCGCATTTTGCCGCAACTCCCTTTCCCCCGTCGCGTCCTCCTCTCCGATGGCGCGTTCCAAGAAGCCCGCGGCGGGCCAGACTACGCTCAAAGGCTTCATCAAGAAGGCGAAGAAGCCAGCTCCCAAATCCGACGCGGACACCGAAAACGACGCGTCGTCCACCATTGCTGGCGGCGACCAGGACGCGAACGGCGAGCTGGACCCTTCCAGCGACGACGGCGAGGACGAGGTCGTTCATGACAAGAAGGCGCCGCCTGACCAGTCGTTTCTGCCGCCTATCAGCGACATTGGCGAGATATTCGCCGACATGGTCGACCGCCGGCCGCAACTGGTCGAGGCTGTCAAGCAGCTCAACGGACGCAAGCTACGCGTCGCTACGATGTGCTCTGGTACCGAGTCGCCTCTGCTGGCCCTCGACCTCATCTGCGGCGCTCTGAAGGACAAGTACGGCGCCACGCTCGAAATCGAGCACGTCTTCTCCTGCGAGATCGAGCCCTTCAAGCAAGCCTATATCGAGCGCAATTTTCATCCTCCCATCATTTTCCGCGACGTCTGTGAGCTCGGTGGAGAGGAAGCGTAAGCTGGTTGTCATATTGGTCAGCCTTTTTGCTAACACTGTCCGCAGGACGACCGTATACGGTTCAAAGGCCAAAGTCCCCGGCAATGTAGACATGCTCATTGCTGGCACCTCCTGCGTGGACTATTCCAATCTCAACAACGAGAAGCAGGACATCGACGCGAAGGGAGAGTCCGGCAAGACCTTTCACGGCATGCTCGATTGGGTTGTCAACACCCGCCCGCCCATCGTTATCCTTGAGAACGTCTGCAGCGCGCCTTGGCTGCGTGTCAAACAGAAATTCGAGTCGAAAGGCTACAGCGCCGAGTTCGTCCGCGTGGACACGAAGAACTACTACATCCCGCACACTCGCACGCGGGTCTATCTCTTCGCGATTGACGAGCGCCAGTCCAACATTCCCGACAAGTGGAAGGACCTGGTAAAGAAGATGGAGCGCCCTGCCTCTGCTACTTTGGACGCCTTTTTGTTACCTTCCGACGATCCTCGCGTGACGACTGCACTTGCGAAGCTCATACGCGACAATGGCGGCAATAAAAGCGACAAGAAGACCGCTATTGACTGGGCTCGCTGCGAGAACCGGCATCATCGCGCCCGCGCAGACGAAGAACTGGGCAACAGGCGACCTCTCACTGCGTGGGAGACTGGTGGTTGCAAGATGCTGGATTTTGCGTGGGCGCCGTGGGCCGCCGTTCAGGTTGAACGGGTTTGGGACTTGATGGATATCAGTCTGCTACGTTCAGCTTACACTGGCGTTGACCCGTCTTACAAGACGTACGTTTCCCCCCAACGCTTAATTTGAATTCCTGACCCGCGTCATATAGACTTGTGTGGAACTTATCGCAGAACGTGGACCGCACCATCGGCTCTGGCAGGCTGGGCATTGCGCCTTGCCTGACACCATCGATGATTCCATACGTGACGAATCGCGGAGGGCCCATTACGGGTCTGGAGGCGCTCTCTCTGCAGGGCCTGCCGGTGAATAACATCTTGTTCACCCGCGAGACGGAGGACAACCTCGCCGATCTGGCTGGCAATGCCATGTCTACCACGGTCGTTGGCACATGCATTATCGCCGCGCTTATCCTTGGGCAACACCACTTACTCCGCGAGGACCAGGATATCACCATGGCTGAGAGCAACGAGGACGCCATGGACGTCGACAAGTCGGTGCAGGCTGTGGACGACATTGACGCGCATATTACTGGCGAGGACCAGCTCACCGAGCGCCCGCTCGACTTGTCCGTGACCTCTGGCATCTCTCTCGCAACCCTGCTTGAGAATGCCCATCGCAGCCGTCGCCTGTGTGGATGCGAGGGCCGGAGTGGGATGACGCTGAACCCGCTCCAGGAGTGCATGAACTGCGGCTCTACTTCCTGTACCACCTGCGGTGGACGTCCCGACCACAACTTCCAGCGCATAGACCTGCTCGCTCATCCACGTCTGGCGCCCGCCGACTTTGCGAAAGAGCTCAAAGGCGCGCTGCCGATGTGCCTCACACTGTCTGGCATTGAGGCGGCCCTTGCGACCGCTCAGGCAGATATCGACGCCGCTCATGCGGCAGACCCTCAGTTCAAGGAACGCTTCCTCGCCTGGAAGCAGTCCCTACTCGAGGCTGGGTCGGGCGTCCTGCGTTTTGCGGGTCTGAAACGTCAGCAGATTTGGAGTGCGCTTTTCGATTCGCCCACGGCGCAGCTAGAGCTGGTCCTCCATCCTACCCAGCCCGAGTGGCGCGTCTTTGGCAAGCCCAAGCGCAACACGCCAGCGAATTCGCCCATCCGCAAGCTGCTCGCGCAGCCCGTCGCGCGCTTTAGGTGCAAGGACGCACTCTTCGAGGGAGTGTGGGAGCTCGCGCTGCCGCGGGCCACCGAAATGACGCTGCAGATGAAGGGCGCCGGGGAGCTGGTGGATTCGTGGGAGCGCCAGCTCGGACTGTTGAAGGAAACTGTCAAGGATAAGAAGGTCTGGTCGAGCCTTGAGATCATCGTCGCGGACGAGGACAAGAAGGACCTCGATCGCGACATCAGCGGCGTCTATACGCTCTATGAGAAGTGTGGGACTGCGTGCAACGCATTGCATCGCCGCGTCCAGGGGCCCGACGATGGCCAACCCGACCTATTCCTGTTTCTGGATCCATCGAGGACGGGAGACAGCAAGGAGGACGCGTTCGTGTTCTCCACCACTCATCGCCGCTACGAGTTTGGCGAGACGCGCCCCGTTGTGGCTAAGCTCGACCCCAAATGGCGCCAGAACAGCGAGGAGGATATCCAGAAGATTGCCTGCTTTGCTTCCTGTCGCTGGATTGCCGCGCCCGCAATGCAGCTCAAGGTCAGAATTTATTTATGCTGTCTCGACCGTAGCTGACTCAGGTAACGATAGGCCAGTGCAGCGTCGCAAGCTATGGTTGCTCTCCCGACCAAGGCGCTTGTAGCTGCCTCTGCAATTACAGCCTGCCAGAGTGCGAACGCCATCCTCGTATGCCGCGTTCCTCTCACCTCCGGTGCGGGGCCCGAGTGGGGTCAGCAGCAGTGGAAGGAGGTAGACAAGATTCACGAACGCAGCGTCTTCCAGAGCCTATCGTGGTGCTTGGACCGCGTCGCTGGCTTAGACGAACATCCTCGCGAATGGATCGAGGTGTCGTCGGTCGTGGAGATCAATGTCGAGTGCGAGAGCTGCGCGCCGCGTCCACCGACCGTTACCTGGCTGAAGGTGGGGAAGAAGATCAAGGGCATTGAAGATCCTGGACAGGCGGGGAGGTACGAGCAGGCACTTAAGCATCGACCTGCGGCCTTCGTCACGCAACTCAAAGCCGACGTGAATGGGGTGGGCGTCGTGCGGATCGGTGTCAACGCCGTTTCACTTGTCCATCGCGCGTCAGCGCGTCTTCCATCCGTCGGGCGCAACACGGCTAAAGAGCTATCGTACTTCATCGACACGAACTTTATTCCCGCCGCTCGCTTGGAACCCGTCAAGTTCTTGCTGGACAGCAACAAGAAGGATGTGAAGCACGCGCAGCCGCCAAACTTCAAGCTCTCGCTCCGGCCCGAGCAGCTGCGCTCGCTGACTTGGATGGTCACGTCGGAGGACGCCCAGTACGCACAACGGCAAACGTTCATCGAGGAGGAAATCGCGGAAGCCGTCCTTGAACCCCTCGGCTGGCGCGTCCAAGGACGCGCGCGTCGGCCGAACACTGTCTATGGTGGCGTCCTTGCCGACGCCGTTGGGTATGGCAAGACTGCCATTACCCTTGGCCTCATCGACTGTTCTGCGAGCACTCGCCCTGTGGATACCGGACGAGATATACGTGGCGCGATTAGGGTCAAGGCCACGCTCGTTATCGTCCCGTCTCATTTGACCCGACAATGGCGGTCTGAAATCGAGAAGTTTACTGGCGACAAATACAAGTACAAGCTTGTATCGCAGGTCACTGAGCTCAACAGACTCACAATCAAGGACGTCCAGGAACTCGACATCCTCGTCCTCGCGTCCAGCATCTTCAAGAGTACCGTCTATCTCGAGAACTTGCAGGACTTTTCCGCCGGTGGCTCCCTACCTCAGACTGAGAAAGGCGGTCGGCACTTCAACCAGCGTCTTGAGGAGGTTGCTATTGCGCGTGCCGAGCAGGTCGAACGCCTGAAACGCAACGACGTCGAGGGTGTTCTGACTGCTTTGCGCAAGGCCAAGCGAGAAGGTGCGGCATATTGGTTTACACCCCAACGTTATCTAATTGTAGCAGAGGCCGAGAGGCTGGAAGCCGAGGCTAAGGCAGCTCAAAGCAAGCGCCTCAAAGGCAAGCAATACCGCGACGCACAGGAAGCCAAGTCCTCCGAGAAGGCAGCAGCCCCGACGGTGAAACAGCCGACGCTTTACCGACCTAATCCCAATATGCAAATGGAGGTTGTTCTCCCGTCGTTGTCGCCGAAGTCGTCCATCGGGAACCGGACCATGACTTCGTCAACGAAGGGCGGCGCGACCACCAGTAGCGAGGAGGTGGCTCCACGAAAGCGCCGCGCTGCCGCCAAGAAGGCAGCTATCATCGTCTCCGACGACGACGACGCCGAAGAGGGGCAATCGTCGGACTACAAGGAGGACGAGAGCGCGGATGAGCGCGATCCAGTGAAGAAGCGGAAGTCTGCTGTTCGGCGTGGTCGTGTCATCGATGACTCGGAAGACTCTGCGGAAGAGACCGCAGAGGAGACCGATGAGGAAGTTGTCGCTGTCCCAGTTCACGCTACCAAGAAGTCCACACGAGGAGGCAAGGCGACCAAGAAGGCAACGTCTTCGTCCGAACCCGAACCCGAGACTAGCATGGCTGAAGAGAGCGATGCAAAGCCTCAGAAGACTAGGAAGCGCAAGAGCACCAGTCGAGACGAGGACGACGAGGAACAGGACGACGATCTGGATGCACCGGCGGAGAAGAAGGTTAAGGTCACGAAATCCAGGCCCCCTCCGGAACGTATGGAGAAGAAACTCGAGCAGGCTGCAGCCAAGAAGAAGTGGCACGCGATGACGGCACCCCCATTCGAAATCTTCCATTTCCACCGTATCGTCCTCGACGAGTATACGTATGTCGACGGCAAGACGTTGACCATGATCACCGGCCTGAAGGCAACCCACCGCTGGGTCCTTTCGGGAACGCCGCCCATCCACGACTTTGCCTCTGTGAAGTCGATCGCCGCTCACCTGGATGTGCATCTCGGAGTTGATGACGACGTGGACATTCGAAAGGCGCAGACCCAACAAACAGGTATGCTCGCTCATCCAGACTCTGCATTCCAGTAATCATCCTGTGCAGATGTTGAACGCTTCCACGCTTTCCGAGAGGCCCGGACTGTCGAATGGCATGCGCATCGTCAGCAAATCGCACAGCAATTCTTAAACCAATTCGTTCGCCAGGCGCGTTTACTTTTCTATCTGTTTGTCGTCTGCTCATCTTTGTTCAGAACATCGCCGAGATTGACGAGATACCCTGGGAAACTCACAATATCATTGTCGATCTTCCCGCCGCGGAGAGAGCCATCTATCTTGAACTCGAGCACCAACTCGCAGCTCAAGAAATGATGGTGAAGAAGAATAAGAAGTCTGCGAGCGACCGCGAAAAACGTCTCGCGCTGGTGATCGGCGAAAGCGGGTATGTTAACTCCAGCCATGTTATTACCTTTCTTGATCTTTTACTTCCGTAGGTCTGCTGAGGAGGCACTTCTCAAGCGCGCTGCCACGTTCGATCTCGACGACATATCGAAAAACGACGCCATGACCACATGTGAACGCATCGTCCAGAACCGCTCTGACCAGCAAGAAGAGTGTGTTCAGGACCTGAAGGCTATGATGCAGAAAGCGTGCGACTTGAAGAAACGATTGGACAAATCCGATGGCGAACAATATCTCGCCGAGTTCATCAAGTTTTTACGCGGCACGGGCTACGGCGACAGCGAAGCCGACGACATCGCGCGGAAATGCTGGGACGACATTTCTGGCGGCAACTATTCACCCAAGAAGCCGAAGACCACCTCCGGTCAAGGCAAGAGCGCCTCAAAGGGCAATTCCAAGGCGAAGAAAGAGTCAAGTAACTCAACGAGCGACATCATCTGGGAGCTGCGCGAACACACTCATGACATGCGTCGTGTCATCAAGGAGCTCACTGGCCGCGTTCGCTCGCATCGGTATTTCAAGGCCGTACGCGATGTGCAGCGCGCAGGTGACGCGTTGTCAGTCGAGTGTCCGGCCTGTGGTGCAAAGAACTTGGGCCCCGCCGACGTGTCGCTCCTGTCGTCGTGTGGGCATATGGGCTGCCGCAAGTGCGTTCGCGAGCTCGCCGACAAGGAGGAGTGCGTCTTCTTCGCCGAGGGGCGTTGCAAAGACTCCGTCAGAGTGTCGAACATCGTTTCTGCCGCCACGCTCGGGACGGACGACAGTATCCACAAGGGCAAGCATTTCGGTCGCAAACTGGAGATGATCGTGGACCATATCAAGTACGTGACCGTCCTAATACTACCCAAAAGTGAGCTAACGTCTTTGCCTTGTGCGTAGGAATGTCATCCCAAAGAATGAGCGCATTCTTGTGTTCGTGCAGTTTGCCGACCTGACCAAGAAAGTCGCCGCCGCTCTTGCCGAGAACAAAGTCAAGTTCATCGAGATTCGTGGCACCCCTTTGGCGAAGAGCAAGAGCTTGGAAACGTTCCAGAAAGCTGATGCGAAGGAGCGCGTCCTATTGCTGAACGTCAGCGACGAGAGCGCCAGCGGAGCGTGAGTCTGTTCTATAAACCGCGGCATTTCGGTCGCTAAATTTCCTACAGCAACTTGACATGCGCGAACCATGCCATCTTCGTATCGCCGCTACTCGAGAACACGCAGGAGCTCTATAACGCCAAGGAGACCCAGGCTATTGGTCGTCTGCGGCGATACGGTCAATCGAAGACGGTGCACATCTGGCGCTTCTTGACGCGCGACACGAAAGACATAGAGATCTACGAATCCCGCAGCGGGCTTAAGGTTGTGTAATAATACTGAACTGCTCATGTTATGTTGTTCGCTCCATGCTTGGTTGTATATGGCTGTATCATTAGTACTAGGTTGGTTGCTTTATATAGAGAATACCGCTGTTGTTTCCTTCGCATCCTCCTACTAGCCATCAAAAGCAGCACGAGAGGCGCTGTAGCGGAAGCCAGGCGCGTGCGCACTCATCCAGGATGCATATCTGGCGCTGTTCATATTATACAGGTCCGATATGTGACTGGACGCAATTACGCAGCTGATCAGCAAAGCGTCCCGAGGTGAACGAATTTGATCCCACTCGTGAGTTGCTCGTGTGAATTCAATGTACGACCAATGTACCGCGCGTGACGAACTAGAGTAAAATTATATTCAATCGTACATAGTGTGCATGGAAGATGCTACAAGTTATCTTCAGGTTCGAGGTTCTTGCGCGAATGACCAAGCAAGGGGCTCTCGAGTCCGCCCAAGATGAGCATGGGTTTCTTCGTCCCACCAGAGGCGGATTCGGCTGAGGAGTCCGACGAGGAGGGGGGTGAAGAGCTTCCAGACGAGCCATCGATAGTCAGTGCCGGTCGGCGCCCTTCCCAGCTGCTGTCAACGGCTTCGTAGGAATCGTTGGCATTGGGCGATTCTTTGATCGCGCCGTCGTCGTCGTCGTGGTGAGGAAACCCGGTGTGTATGTCGATCTCCTCATAGACGGGGTCAGGCCATGGGCCCGGGCCAAACAAGACCTCGATTCCCCGGAGAATACGCGTTTTCAGTGGCACTTCCTCGACAGGGGGCGGGATTGCCAAAGTCCGCACCGATAGCGTCTCTGGAAAGGGCAAGTCCGCGTTGATCAATCCGCGGGCGATAGTCAACACATCCGCCGGCGCGTAAAGAAGCCTCTCGTTGTCGCGTTGGTCAACCGTGAGCGATGATTGGAGAGCATGAAGAAGGTCGACAGACAAGGCCTGTCCTAGCGCGACAACCTCTGAATGGGTAAACCCAATAGCTTCCGAGAAGTCTGGAGTGTCGGAGAGATCTTCCCAATACGAGGGCATGCGCAACCAGTTCTGTCCTTCGGGAGTGACTTCACCCACTAGTAAGCCATAACTGAGGATGCGGCCGTCGACGAGGTTGGCAAGGCGCCCCAGAATGTTCCTGGTGATAGCGTGTTGGAAACGTGGATCGGGCGAGTGAAGAATGGGAGCCGTGTAGTTATCGATGAGCAAGACCATGCTATAGTCTGCTTGCTGCGACCAGCGCTGTGTATATCATCAGCGTCTGTCAACAAGCAGAAATAGGGACTTACGATTATATCTCTGAATGTAACTCCCCGTTCTTCCGCTTCGACGCGTCGCCCGAAGATGTCCTGATATCTCGTGTAGAAAGCACCGGCTGCCTCGTCCAGGAATGCACGACACTTGGCGTCCATCGCCTCGTCGCTCACGTAGGTACCCTCATAGGGAAACCCGTCCTCGCTCATGGAATCGGCCTCACTCGCGCAGTCGTCGTCGCTCATGTGCTCCTTGTCAACCATGTCCACTTGCTCGTCCTCGTCCATAACCTCGTCCTCGCACTCGTCCTCGTTCTCGTACATAGACTCGTCCTCGTGCACGGATAGTTTTGAAAAGTCCATGGCGAAAACGAGCATCTGGTTACGAGCTGCAAACAGGGACTGCGGGATGGATGCTGGTTCGAAGATGAACGGAAAATGCGTCGAGGGCGATTGCGGGTCAAAGTAGGCATCAACCATCGATAGGAAGGTGGTCTTGCCAAAGCCCCGGGGCCTACGGATGATAGTGAAACGCGACGAAATCAATCGGCCCAGCAGCCTGCGGATGGATGCGGATTTGTCAACGAAGACCGAGCCGGGCGTCGTGCAGAGTGAGTTGTAGGAAGGGACATTTTCAGAAGGGAGTATGGCCTACTGCACATCAATATAACCCCAATCAAAAACGTTCGTAGCACGTACTGCAGGGCCAGATCGTCTGAAGACGGTGCCCGCTCCGTGTGAGAACGGGATGAACCTCTTCTCGCGGGCGAGACGTAACACTTCTAGGCGCATTCTCAGTACAAGATTTTGCTGCAGATAGTAAAGTCAACGCACCATTCGTTCCAAACTCAAGCGCCTCGCCGTCGATCAATAGGCGCAGGTTGGGAGTATGAGGGCCTCGCAGCGAGTCCAACCGAGTATGCAGAGCCAACGCGTCCTTCGCCGCCGGAGGATCGTTGCGCATAACTGCCTCGTCCAAAGGGTCGGACACGAGCCACACGTGGCTTCCAATGTTGACCAGACAGCCACACTGGGTTGCGTGGTACTCGGCGACGTCCTCGAGGAAGTCCTGGATAGTCGCGTTCTCAAGATTAAAGTCGTCGCCATCTGAAACATCGCGTTGAAACGGAATCAAGTGGCCTCGGATGGCGAAAGAAACATGCGTATTAGACATGGTCATGGGAGAATCATGGGAGGAGGCGGATGTCGGAGATTCACCCGCGCTGGGCTTGCCCGCTTGCTTCTCCGTGGAGACCTTTGCCATGGCCACCATGGCGCCCAGCCAGCACCAGCACCAGCACTGGGCCTACAAGCTGCGGTAGCCCGCGCATCAGCAGGTCTGTGAATTAAGAAAAAACGCCGACTAGAGCAGCCAGACGGGTCCGCTGGAGTCCTGGACAAACCGACGCGGTCGTCGGGCCCACCGTTTACTCGAACTGCTGCGCGACGGACACGTTCGGCTTGCAGAGGGCGCAGGCAGCAGGTTCATTTGCAACGCCCGCGGTGCGTCGCGTGTCAGACTCGCGACGCGGGCTGCAGGCTGAGACCCGGACTTGCACTTGCGCGCGCCCGCACGTCCGCTGCACGCTCATGCTCAACCACAAAGTCGCCCCCTCGTCAGCTCGTGCGAATTTCATGTATGAGCAATACACCGCGCGCAACGCACTGTGAGCACAGGAAATCACATTCAATCGTACATACAGTGCGCATGATACAAGGAAGAAATAACTAGAAACTATCTTCAGGCTGGAGTTTTTTGCGCGGATAACCAAGCAAAGGGCTCTCGAGTCCGCCCAAAATGAGTACGGGTTTCTTCATGCCCCCAGAGACGGATCCGGCTGAGGAGTCCGACGTGGAGGGGGATGAAGAGCTTGCTGACGAGCCATCGTTGGTCAATGCCGGTCGGCGCCCTTCCCAGCTGCTATCAGCGAATGAATCGTCGACTGCGTCGTCGTCATCGTCGGGATACCCGGTGCATATGTCGATTTCCTCGTCGTCAAAGACTTGGGGCCACGCGCCCGCTCCAAACAAGACGTCGTTTCTCCGATGGCCAAGGGTGTTGAGCGGCACTTCCTCGATCGGAGGCGGGATTTCCAACGTCCGCACCGACAGCGACGGAGGAAAGGACACGTCCGGGTTGATCAGCCCGCGGGCGATAGTCAGAACGTCTGCAGACGCGTAAAGAAGCCTCTTATTGTCCCGTTGGTCCAGTGGAAGGAGAGATTGGAGGGTTGGAAGAAGGTCGACAGAAATGGCCTGCCCGAGCGCGACGACCTCTGACTCGGTCAACCCGATGGCCTCTGAAAGGTCCGGGGAGTTGGAAAGATCTCGCCAAATCGAGGGCATGCCAATCCAGTCCTCCGCACCCCGAAAAGCTTCTCCGACCAAGAGGCCGTAGCTAACGAGGCTGCCTTTGGCGAGGTCGGCAAACGAGTGGAATATGGTCCTAGCAATCGCGCGTTGGATCCGTGGATCAGAGCAGCAGCGCAAGGGTGCTGTGTAGTTATCGATGAGGAAGACCAAGCTGTAATCCTCTTGTTTCGACCAACGCTGAGAAGATAATCAGCGTTCATCGTTATTCAAGCTCTATGCTTACGAGAATGTCGGCAAATGTGGGTATAATCTCTCCCCGATTCTCCGCTTTCATACGCCTGTGTAGAATGTGTTCATATCTGGCGTAGAATGTCCGAGCGGCGTCGTCCAGGAATGCGTAACACCTGGTGAACATCGCCTCGTCGCTGACGTACGTGCCCGCGAACTCGACCTCGCCCATCCGCTCGTCTCCACTGGCGTACTCCTCTTCAAACATGTCTTCGTCCTCCTTGTCGCTTTCGTCCTCAGTTACGACCTCATCCGCATCCTCGTTGTCATCCTCGTCCATGTCATCGTCCTCGCCGCACGTATCGCCGCACGGTGCCAATTTTGCGAAGTCCATGGCAAAAATGAGCATCTGACCATGAGCCGCGAACAACGACTCCGGGACGAGGTCTGGTTCGAAAATGAAGGGAAAATACGCCGTCGGCGAATGTGGGTCAAAGTAGGCATCGACCATCGAGAGAAAGGTGGTCTTGCCAAACCCTCGAGGTTTTCGAATAATATTGACGCGCGACGAAATGAACTTGTTCAGCAGCGAGCGGATAAACGCGGTTTTGTCGACGAAAACCGAGCCAGGTGTCGTGCAAATTGACCGATACGAAGGGACGTTTTCAGATGGAAGCACAGCCTACCGAGCATTAGTATCACTTGTTTGCGGGCTCATGCTGCACGCACTTTGGAACCAGCTCGTCTGAAGACAGTACCAGCGTCGTGCGAATATGGAATGAACCGCTTTTCGCGAGCCAGACGCAGGAATTCTAGGCGTATTTTCAGATGGTATAGTTTGCGTTCATGAAGTCAACCTACCGTTCGTTCCAAAATCCAGCGCCTGGCCGTCGATTAACAGATTGAGTTTCGGCGTGTGGGGGCCATGTAGGGAATGAAGACGAGTTTCGAGAGCTAACGCGTCCGTTGCCGCAGGCGGTTCGCCGCGCATGGCTGCGTCGTCCAGCGCGTCGGACATAAGCCATACAAGTTTTCCGATGTTAACCTGGCAGCCACATTTGATTCGATGATACTCGGCGACGTCCTCGAGGAAATCCTGGACAGTAGCGTCTTCAATATTAAAGTCGTCGCCAGTTGTAACGTCGCGGTGAAACAGTTGTGAGTGCCCTCTAACGGCGAACGAGACTTGGGCGGACATGGTCGGGAAAAGAAGATGGGCGCCGGAGATTGAATTATCTCAACTTCACCACGTGGGGCGCGTAACCGAGTATCAACTCCGCCACACCGGCCAACTTGCTTTCCTTCGACCACCCCTTCAACCACCTTCCGCTGCATTATGCGCGCCTCGAAGCGCGCAAGATACACGTATGGCCCTCGCCTCGAGCGGAAGGGCCCCCAGTTGTTCCAGATGGTGGACAAGATTTATTCGGCGGTCAGTTATCTGCCTAGGGAATGTTCTGCTCACTAACGACGTATCCTGCAGTGTTTTATTGCAGACTATGCCGACGCTCTGACCGAGGCAGGCGCATGGATAATTGATAACACTGCGATCCTAGGTCTTTTGCGCAGCGGCGTATTGCTTCGTAACGACAGTCGACTCTACCTCGTATTTGCATCCCCGAGCGACTTTAGCGCTACCCAAGTCAAAACCGCCCTAAAGACATACCACGACACTTATACGACCGAGTATATAACAGACTTTATCAACTCTTTCGATATGGTGATCGAGGCCAAAAAGTTCACTCATTACCCCTCGCCGACACCGCGTACGCACGCGTGCCTCGAACTCGATTTCTCCACAATCGAAGGTCTTTATCCGGAAACAGATGGAGCTGTTGAGGAGACCGTCAACTCAGTCATTCACGCAGCAATCAGGACATTTATTAACCGATACGGTGTTGAGTTCCCGTTACCCTCCCTCGAGTCAACCTCGGATGCTCCAGATCTTTTGCTTAGATTTTTTGTGCGTCACCAGACTGATCCAGAGTTATACGCTCAACAGCTCTCAGGAATGGCTATCGAAGAACAAAGTTGGCTCGGCTTTGTTTGTGACGGTCTGTCACATCGACAAGATTATTGGCCATCATGCAATCGGGAAATATATGAGACCGCGGGATCCGGCTGTATCAGATTGCATCTGGCCGATAAGACCCCATATGGCATATCATTATCCGGCAGCAGGGATCAGTCTGCTCCGTCATCACAAGAGCCTAAGTACATGATCAAATCCGGTTCAGACCGACAACGCTCTGGTCAGAATGCCGTCAGAATGCCTTTTGATTTTCTGCGAGCATCATCTACGTCTCAGCCATACCGCCACCTTATCTGGGAGTGAACTGACTGACTGGAATCTGGCCAGCAGAAGCGGTTTCCGGGGTCTAGGACCGCTTCTGGCTCACGGCTATAATGGGCTCGGAATTCACTTATGATTGCTTTTGGGCTCGACAGAAAGTAAAGCAAAAACGATGTATATTGCGGACCGGCGTATATACAGGGAAAAGAGACGCAAGAGAGCGATATGAGGTTGGTGGGATGGACATGTGGACGCCAGAGGAGCGGTGGACAAAGGAGGACGAAGCGAATGTGAAGGGTATAACGCGATGGCACGCGAAGGGGAGGAAACATCTGAAAAATATGTTAGTACGTCAATGGAGTGGGAGCGCGAGCGGTTGATCAAGACTCCGAGCATGGCAACGAAGAAGAGAGCACCATAGTACGACCGCGAGCAAGAGACAACCAAGAGCCAGCCAGCATCCTCGAGCACACCAGACAGCCACGGAGCAGCGAGCCAGCAAGACGGAACTGGACAGTGAGCAGGCCAGAAAACACATCCCCCGTAGACTGCGTCTTGCATGATGCTTGAGGCAGGGCAGGCGCTCTTGAGGCAGGCGCTCTTGAGGCGAGCAGTCTTGAGGCGGGCGCTCTTGAGGCAGTGAGGCCGACGCCTGCCTCTTGAGGCAGCGAGGTCGACGAGGGGGAAGAAGCGAATGGGCACCGGACTTCGAAATGAAGATTTTAAGTACTTGGATCCGTTGCGCAGCCGCCGTGATGCTGCGCAGCTCGGCCGGCACGGTCCTTGGCACTTGGCAATGGCATTGGCACGGAAATCGTACAAGTCCCACATCGCCGCCCATGTCCACTAGATGCCTTCAGCAACATTGAGCAGGCAGGAATTTCCTACTTCCGGTTGACACAGAGTCATCCCAGTCATTGTCTCAGAGGCAGCAGCCCAGATGCGCACACCAGCAGCGGAAATATCGAGGAACTCCCTGCTTAGAAGGGGTGCGGGGCTTCAGCACGACGGGAGACCGACTTGGAGTGCTCAGAGCGCGGACAGCCTGCTCCCCATCTGACGCGACCTGGCACGAAGGAGTCTGTGCCGGACAATCCTGATATCGGCCTGACGCGACCTGATCAGGCTATATCAGGCGAATTCAGGCTTGACCTACCTGCTCCTTTGCCCTCAGTGACGATTCAGCATCCCGTCAGGTTGATTCCCTCCTGCTTCTGCCTTAACTAGCAAGATCAGCCCTCAGATTACGGGTATGCCACGACCAGTCAGTACAAGGTTTTTCCCGGTTTCATGATGATCCCTTGTTGCGCACAAACAGTAACTTTCGCAACGCGGTTGCTGGTCTCCTTGCCAAGAATAAAGCACATGACATGGCTTGCTATCCGTGGCCCATATTCTCACTGGGGAACCTGATCACCCCTCGGACGAAGGAGAACATGTTTGCACGAGCGGTGATGATGGGCCTGATGGTGCCGGCGAAGGTTGGGCCAGACAAAGCTGCGAAATCCTATGTGCTTGCAGGCGGCTGTGCCCATGCGCTTCTGAAGCATGCTTTCGACGAATGCAATGTGCGTTATCCCGAACGGACAGTTGTTGGCAGCAGACTGACTCTACCTAGCATCCTCAATCACGCCTCAACGTCCAGGCAGTGTCGGCCACATCTCTCACCGAATCGTTTACCGAACAAGAAATTGCCAACCTCGTTCTGGAGCATTATCGTGACGTGCCGGCTTCAAGGGGTCACCACATTTAAAATTATGGATATTACCTCGTTTTTTCTTGTAAGCCCTCTGAACCAGGACTAACTAACCGATTTGCTTCCGGACTTCCTGATTTGGAATATCCGGATCTATATCCTGACAGATCCGGACCTGAAGGATTCAGTCCCGAGGCTGAGGTCAGTAAACTATAATGTTCAGGTGCTTGGCTGGGCCCCTGAGTGAGTTTCTGCTCACAGGAGTATCTCAAACTCCTGCCTGCACTTCCCAAGTGTCGTAATTTCGCTTATTTTCAGCTCAAATATTTTTTTGGTAAGGGGCCCACCGGCTGGACTAACTAACCAACGTGATATCCCGGAAGCAAAATGTGAAGACCCCTTGGCCGGCTTCCGAACTTCCGAACAACGAAGCTCAGTTCCAAGCGGACTTCGCAAAGATTCTCCGTGCTGTTCTGCAGAAGCATTACGCCAAGTTGGGCTTCCCGAGCGACGTGCAGATTGAGGTCTGGCTCCGAAAGAACAAGAACGACGAGGACAACGGTCACCGGCGGTGCGACGTCATATTGCGTGTGCGGTGCAACGGTCAGGATTGGTTCTACATCTTCGAGCTCAAGTACTTCAACCCGACGAAAACGATGAAGGCCACCCATAGCTATCTCGACGAGCTCAACAAGAAATTGGCTCCCAATGGCGGAACGGTTCTGCTGAGCCAGAGCTCTACGCCTACGGCAAAGCTTGGTGTCTTCTGCGACGAGGTTGCTTCCATGAGGAATGTGCCAGAGCATTGGTATGTGGCGACCGGCCCACCTCGCATCCAGCTACGATTTGCGTTCATGCCATGCCACATTCGCGCATTCTACAACTACACGTCTGGCAAGCCCGAGACCAATGATAAGACGGCGCACGGACAAGTTACTCGCCGAGCCGCTCAGCTCAAAAAGCCGCCGCCACCGACGGCTCAGACCAAGAAGCCAGCCGCTGACTCGGAGAAGAAGACCCAAAAAATCAAGACAGCAGTCTCTGAGGTGGAAAAAGCGGGTGGGCAGTGTGAGAAATGCACCAGTATAGTGGAGGGGTAGCGCAAAGGGCGCGCATAGTCTCAGACTCGTCTAGAACTTCTCAGTAGTGTTGCTCTAGTTTTTTCATGCTCTGATCATTCCCCTGAGTACCAGAAGCTTATATACGACAGTATGTACATGGGAATAGATTCAGTCTCATCCCCCACGACTCACGGTGTGCGACAAGTTAGCCCTCAACTTTGCACAGGTTATGAGCCCCGAGCTCTGACTTGTTGCCACACCAATCCTCAGCCAAGAACACCATCTTCGATAACATCTGCTCATTATGTCTACGAGAGACGACCATTACAAGATCCCTCAGCTCGAGGCTAAGGGCGGGAATTGGTTTGCGTGGAAGACACGCATGAGGACGCAGATGCGCATGAAGCAGTGGCTTCTGCACATCGACGACACGTTCACGGCACCGCAGCACCCGGCAGAGGCGCCGGGCTACGTCAAGGCGGACGTAGAGGCGGACACAGCGAAGCTCGCGCTGTACAAAGCGGAACTCCGGATCTGGCAGGAATGGACTGAGACCGACGCGAAGTCCCTCAATCACATCGTATCCGGTCTTCCCGATGCACTGATGCATGAGGCGGATAAGCATACCACGGCGTTGCAGATGTGGAACTGGCTCACCCGTGAATACGAGACGAAGTCGGTCTCATTCGGCGTCACCATCCGCAAGAAGCTCAACGCGATGAGCTGCGCAGCGGGCGGCAACGTTCGCGAGCATTTGGACGCGATGGACAAGCTGAAACTTCAGCTGAATGCAGCAGCGGCTGTACCCATCGCGGACGTGGACTTCGAGGCGATGGTGATGGCGTCAATCCCAGACGAATACTCGAACTACGTTGCGCCTATCAAGGAGGCCGCGAAACGCGCGGGGAAGCCACTCACCGTCGATGAGATCCTTTCGTCGATCCGCGACGAGTATGATCGCCGTACGCTGCCGAGTGCGACTTCGAGTGCAGCCACAAAGGCGAAGGACGATGTCGCATTGGCGACGAAGGATAAGGGCAAGAAGCCCGCTTCCAAGTTCAAGTCGACGAAGCCCAAGAGGAATCTGTCGAAGGTCAAATGTTTCCGTTGCGACAAGATGGGGCATTACGCACGTAATTGCCCGGACCTCCCAGGCAGCGACGATGACAGTGACAGCGACAGCAACGACGAGGCATCCAAGAAGTCCAAAAAGTCGAAAAAGAAGTCCAAGAAGAAGGATTCAGCGCGCGCCGCGGTTACGAAAGACGAGGAAGTACTTGCCTGGATGGCTATCCCGGACGACGGCGCCCTGGATGAATTGGACGACCACGTTGCTTTGTGCGAACAGATCTTCGATGGACTGGGAATTGAGCATGAGGACGCGGGAACTGCAAACGAGTGCAGCGACTGCGAGACTTGGCTGGATGACGTTGCCGACCACGATAGCACGGCGCTGGTCGGAGAAGAGGTCTCAGTGGGTGACCTGGCCATGCTAGCAGGACGGAAGGGACTCAACGATGCTGAGATCGTTGATTCCGGCGCTACACGCCACATCTCCTCGTTGCGATCGCGGTTTGAGACATTCCGCACGATCGACCCGCATGCCATCACCGCCGCGGACGGCAAAGACTTCTTCGCGATTGGTGTTGGTGACTACGCGATTGTTCTGCGAACGATGAGCGGCGCAGAACGCAAGATCACGCTGAGAGACGTGCTCTACGCACCATCATTATGTTGCACCCTGATCTCAGTCGGACGAATCGACAGGGCTGGCCAATTTGTCATGTTCGGCGGCGGGCAATGCAAAATCTACAACGACTCACAAGAAGTAGTCGGCGTCATCCCGTATGTTGACGGGCTGTACCAGATTCTGCATCCCGGGCATGAGCGTGTGCTCTACGCCCGCGCTGGAAAAGAGCCATTAACTTGGATGGAACTACATCGGATACTCGGGCACGTTTCAGCCGCGTCTGCGAAGAAGCAGTTCGAACGAGGCGGCTTACTTGGTGTCAAAATCGATCCCACGTCGAAGCTGTTCGATTGCGAGTCTTGCACGCTCGGCAAAATTACACCAGCGCGCATTCCGAAGGTCCGTGAGGGACCGAGGTCTCAGACGTTCGGGGAGCGCTGGTATTCCGACATATGGGGACCAGCGCCGGTCACGTCGCTTGGAGGGCATCGCTACGCAGATATCTACGTTGAGGATAAGTCTCTGTGGCACATCCCGTTCTTTTACCGTCGCAAGAAGGAGGCGGAGGAGAACGTACTTGAGTTTGCAGCAATGATGGACCGACACCATGGCAAAGTCTGGCAATACTGGATCACCGACAATGCCGGCGAGTATCGCGATGAGAAGACCAACAAGAAACTGCGTCAGCTAGGTATCAAGCACCTCTATACGACGCACGACACGCACCAGCAAGTGGGTGTCGTGGAACGCTTCAACAGGACCGCACTGGAACGAGTCCGCGCCTGCATGCACGCTGCAGGACTCCCGAAGTTTCTATGGGCAGAGTGCTTGCGCCACGTCTGCTACATGCTGAATTCCGTCAGTACACAGTCGCTGAACGGATTGTCGCCGCACGAAGTGCGATACGGCGTTCCACGCGACATCTCGGGACTGCCGGAATGGGGCGCACCTTGCTACGTCAGTGATCCCGGCAACAAGCTGGAAACGCGCGGGACGCGCGTGTACTGGGTCGGCTACGATGAAGAGACCAAGGGCAACCGAGTCTACTGGGACAAGAAGCGGAAAGTCACTTCTGAAATGGAGGTCAAATTTCTGAAGAAGGAAATACCGGAAGGGACAGAGCCTACCGACATATCCGATTTTTTCTGGCCAGAGGAGGACACAGGCAACGATGGAAGCGACGATCCCGACTCTGGAGAGCCAGGGGAGGGTGACGAGAGCGATGGCTCGTCCGTCGCGGGATCAAACGAGGTCCCACCGGCTCCGGCTTTGAAGATCCCGGCACAGCCAATCCCGGAGACGCCCAAACGGGAAGTCCGAGCACTGGCGCCGCCTGACGCCCCGAAGCGCAAACGGCAGATGGATATTGTTGACGAGAGCAACATCCTCGAGGGGCAGCGCGAGCGCAAGCCCAGCCGATACGTGCGCGACATCGAGTCTGGCAAGGGAACAGCAACCGGTCAAGGGCGCAATCCGGCGCTGCCCGTTGGCTTGCAGATCCCCGGCGCGCAGGCGTCAACAGACAAAGCGAAAGTCGCTGTTGCATCAGCACAAGACATCTTTGAGCACGATGATTTTGCCGCGGCACTGGTGGCCAGCACCACGAACTTAGAAGGACTTGAGCCATCTAGCGTTGACGAAGCCCGCAAACGGCCTGACTGGCCCAAGTGGAAGGAAGCTTGTGAGCTCGAGATTGCTGCCATGAAGGACCGGCAAGTCTATGAGCTGGTCAAGCGGCCCTCCGATCGACGCGTCATCGGTTCCAAGTGGGTATTCCGCGTCAAACGAGACGCTCAGGGCAAAATAGACCGGTACCGTTCACGACTGGTCGCGCAGGGATTCACGCAGGAACCTGGCGTCGACTACGTCAAGACAACGTCTCCTGCAGCGTGCATGGAGACAAATCGACTGTTCCTAGCCGCGGCCGCATACTTTGATTTCGAACTGCATCAGATCGACTTTGACACTGCATATCTCAATGGGATTCTCGACGAGGAAATATTCATGGAACAGCCACCTGGTTTTGCAGATCCCAACCACCCAGCGACGGACTATGTCTGTCGACTGCTGCGAGCACTTTACGGCTTGAAGCAGGCAGGAGAAGTCTGGTATCAGACTTTGTGCCAGGCTATGCGCGACATCGGATTCAAGCGCTGTGAATCCGACCTCAGCTGCTTTGTGCGACACCTCAAGACAACGTTTCTCATGTCGGCAGTCAGCACTGATGACTGTTTACTGGCTGTGCCACGAGGGCATCTCAAAACGTTGGCAGCATTCAAAGCGGACATCGGTTCACGGTACAAGATCAAAGATTTAGGCGATGCGCGCTGGATTCTGGGCATCGAGATCACCCGGGATCGCGAGGCGCGCATATTGCGCCTGTCTCAAAGGCTGTACATTGACACGATCTTGCGGCGTTACGGGTTTGAGGACGCGCGACCGCTGTCGACACCGTTGGACCATCAGGTCCAACTCAGTACCGAACACTGTCCGAAGACCGCTGAGGAGTTCGCCGAGATGAAAGGAGTACCGTACCGCGAGATGATCGGCGCAGCCAACTATCTTGTCCGCGGAACTCGACCGGACCTGGCAATAGCAGTCAGCGTGCTGTCGCAATTCTTGGAAAACCCGGGTCCTGCTCACTGGCGAGCCCTGAAACGGCTTTATGCCTACATCAAGGGCACAAAGGACCTGCAGCTCACCTACGGAGAGACGGAGCATGGCCTGGTTGGATTTAGCGACGCCGACGGCATGTCTCAGTGGCACCGCCATGCGGTGTCCGGTTACGTCTTTATGTGGAACGGCGGAGCGATATCGTGGTCCAGCAAGAAGCAGGACATCGTCTCCTTATCCACAACCGAAGCAGAATATGTTGCTCAAGTCCACGCTTCACGAGAAGCTCTGTGGCTACGCAGCATCATCGGGGAGCTGTTCGAGCCACTGCATGAGCCGACGATCATCTACGCCGACAACCAAGGCGCAATTCAGCTTGGGAATGAGTACCAATTCCATCCCCGCACCAAGCACATTGATATTCGATATCATTTCGTGCGCTGGGTTGTGTCTGAAGGAATGGTCAAACTCGTGTATTGTCCCACGGAGAATATGGTCGCCGATGCGCTCACGAAGGCTCTGCCTTCACTGAAGGTCAAGCACTTCGCGTATCAACTCGGGCTTCGAGCGATACGAGCTCAGGCTTGAGGGGAGGGTGTGAGAAATGCACCAGTATAGTGGAGGGGTAGCGCAAAGGGCGCGCATAGTCTCAGACTCGTCTAGAACTTCTCAGTAGTGTTGCTCTAGTTTTTTCATGCTCTGATCATTCCCCTGAGTACCAGAAGCTTATATACGACAGTATGTACATGGGAATAGATTCAGTCTCATCCCCCACGACTCACGGTGTGCGACAAGTTAGCCCTCAACTTTGCACAGGCAGGCCATGCTCTACTGCGACGCCGCTTCTTCCGGCGTTGTGGACCAATACGGCGAAGGAAAGGGCATTTCGGACGCGCGCTTTATGCACCTCGGCGTCGGAAAGACTGTTATCGTCCCATTCACGGTGGTCAACGTGGCTGGAAGGCTTGTGTACGTTGAGAAGCACAAGTCAAAGAACGTCGATCATCGGATCGCTATTGTCGACGCTTACCCTTGGACTGCCGATCCAAGCGAGCGTGAGACTGACAAGATATACGAACTGAAGAAGAGTTTGCCATAGACAGATGCGGGGCTTTCTATATATACATTAGCAATTCATTGTGGGAACAGTATTTCATGGCATCGATAGCAGGACCGAAATTCCAACACCGCACATTACCACTCATTGAATTGTCAGTAAGCAAAGGATGTTTGCGCACGGTGACGGGGAGGTTCGCGGTTTCTCATACCTATCTATTAGTCCAGCCTGAGTTTCAGAATTTCCAGTACGTGGAGCATCGTCGAACCAGCCTGGAAATAAGGCTTTCAAACCTTCTTCCGCTTCATTTTATGTGCATCAGAGGCCTCGCAGTCGGATCCGCCGCTCCCAGCCAGGGGGGCCGCATGATAAGGATCGTGAATATCGGGTAGGGGGGGTGGGTCGTGGGAAGATGTGCGCGCTAATCAATCCCATTCAGTTTTTCTGGACATCTTTTGCGTACTGTGACCGCCGTTCCCCTTCAAAACCCCGGAAATTTTGCAAGTGGGCCGTACTTGGCAGACCGCAACTTTCTGGCAAAAAATATGGGTCAAAATCCTTCGTTTCTCACTGCGCGAACATTTTGTGACGATTGTTTGGGTGCCAACTCAATTGAGTTGCCATCAATCTTCCCACGACCCACCCCCACCCGATATTGACTGTTCTTATCATGCGGCCCCCCTGCTCCCAGCACACCTGGCGCATCTCCCGACGTAAATCCGTTTCGCGCCCCAATTTCTTTCCTCGTAGATTGAACTTGACCTCCCGCAGCGTAGGCATAAGCGACAAGCCCGCGCGTATCTGCTTCCACGCCGAGTCCACGTACTTGCCGGGCCGGTCACCGAAGCAGTTCTCGAGCTGGAGCGTGAGCAGCGGTGCATGGAGCGCCTTGAGCTCTGCGTCGTTAGGCGCCGTTACCAGCGCAAGCGAGGAGACGGACGGGCAGGCTGCGATAATGCGCTCGTTGCTGAACTCGTTGCCGATCAGCGTGAGGTGGCGCAGGCGTGTACAGTGCTGTAGCGCCTCCACGACCTCGTCCGCGATTTCCTTGCAGAAGATCCACTGCAGCTCGAGAAACTCGAGCGTGTCGTGTGACCGCGAGAGCAGAAGCGGGTAATGCTCGAAGTTGATGTTCCAGTCGTCTAGCACGAACAGGTGCGTCAAGCCGCAGGCTGGCGCGGGCAAGGCCTCTTCCTCCTCCTCCTCCTCGTCCTCGTCCTCTTCCTCGTCCTCGTCCTCTTGCTCGTCCTCTTCCTCGTCTGAAGTGTCGGAGGACTCGGAGTCGTCAAATGCCTGGACTCTCCCCAACGATAGCATCTTGAGCGCTGGCATCAGAGACAGCAACCCGAAAAAGCCCTCAACGGAAAGCGCTGACATAGCGCCGATAGATAGCGAGTTGAGCCTAGAAAATGAGCATTGCGGAAGCAGATGCGGTCGCACAGAGGTGAAGTTCCAGCTCTTCATAAAGAGCGACTGCAAGTTTGGACAGCGAGAGACGAGCTGGACGAATACCTCGTCGTCTACAACGCGCGAGGGCGGGACGACCGTATTACGCTGACGGCCAGGAAAGTATTTGTTGATCACGAGTTCGTTCACGGTACGAGCGGCAGATGCATCCTCCAGGAGATGTAGTGCAACATCGATCTGGGTTGTCTGAAGCGAAGTTATGTACGGTATACGCATATCGCAGATTGCTGTCTGCACACAGCGTTGCCAGTGCTGCAGCGCGCTGAGCAGAAATTTCCTTCCGTGGAGCGGCCCCCGCTATGTATTCCTTGAGTCGTAGTTGCCTTATACGAGGACAAGGTGTAGCGGATGAGCGAAATGGGAGGAGGCTGCGTGAGGTTCGAGAGAAAGAATCGGACTTTACACCTGCTTCCGCGAAATGTTTGCGATTGGGTAAACTACCATGATACCGCAACAATAGATGTACAGAGACAAATTGTGTTCTTCAATTGTTTTCCTAGGCCAGCAATAGAATCTTTGGATATCGACGGAAGCGGACTGCAGACATATACGTTTTCAAACCTCCGCAATATCTACGAGGTAGTCAGTTAGGATACCTAGATGGCGGGCTTGAGCGCACGCTGGTTGTACCCGAGCACCCGCGAGCTGGAGATGGTATTCATGCCACTTGAAGTGGGCTGAGGCGCCACGTATGTCGTCGTCTGCGACTGATCTATACTGATTGCATGAGAGGCCGCGCAGAATGCGGTCGTGCACAACGCGTGCTGACCAAACGGCTGGATCCCAGGACTGTACGCTTGCTGGCCGCCAGACTTGACCCAGCGCGATATCATACTGTTCGAGCTCGGCCAGCGGCTTCCGCTCGGTCGCACGGGCTGCGGGCCGCCCTTGCTATGCGTGTAGCGGAGGACGAGAGCGATGCCTATCGCGCCGAGGCCGAGTGCGGCCAGGCCGCCGACGACACCGCCGACAATCTGAGCGAAGCGGTCAACAAAATGTACACGGTGCGGATGAATTGAGTGCTTGTACCGCTCCAACAGGAGGATGGCGCGAGGATGATGTATCATCATCATCGTTGGGAGTGGTGTCTGTCGAAGGCGTCGGGCTCGGCTCGATGGGCTCTGTGATCGTTGGACTGTTTGTGGTGGTCGTGGACGTGGTCGCTGTTGAGTTGGCAGTAACATCGGGCTTTCCTGCCAACATCAGTCACTCAGTAACTGGCAGCGCTCGGAAAGCCAGTACGATACCGCTGAGTGCCACTTGGTTGGCCTGTACCGGATCCCATCCATCTTCAGCGACGGGGTTATCAAACGCCCACGCAGGAATGGCTGTCAAGACTGGGACAGGTTCTGTCCAGCTGCCAGTTCCTAAGCGCACGCCCAGTGTGGTGGGCGCTATACACTGACCTGAAGCTGACGTTCCCATTGCATGCTGTCGAGTAACTGGACCACCTGAATCCAAGTAAGCTAGTGTTCAAGATGCAAGGAAACAATGCGTGCTTACGTGGGGTAGGATGAATTCTGACAAAAGCTGCACGCGGCAAGTACAGAATAGCCAACAGAGGAGCAACTCTGTCAAGGCAAGGCTCAGCCTCCGCACAAAAGGAAGCACGGGCGATTTACGCATCTAGGCGTGCTGTCAGGGGGGGTTGAACAGAATGGTGAAGCCAGTTGTGCGCACTGATTTGGTGGGTTGCCTGTATTCCCTGGCTCAGGGTACCAATTTCCGGGCGTCAACGCCGGGACGTCGACGGCTGCAACCATGAAATGCGTGGGTGGCCGGATCCGCAGGCCTCGCAGTGCTCGTACCAATGTCCGCGCACTCCTGGAACAGATACCTTGAAGAGCATCAGCGAGTGCTGTCAGGACATGAAGCGTCTCCGAGACACACGCTGCAACCAAGCACGGGTTCTGGTTCAACGAATTAAGAAGCTAGGAGATGGTTGATTGGATTCCGAATTGTTGACATGTACTGCTCGTTCGCACCCATCCACGACCGTCCACACAGGTCTTGACATCGGTCTGATAGCAGAAGAAACGCAACCAAACTCAGCGTGAAGCAAACAGAGCGGGACAAGTCGGGCGGCAGGACCGTACAGATTGTGCGCCAACGCGGAGAACGGTCGCCAGCAGGGCAATCGGCACGAGCACCATGAGGCCAGAGGCAATGGGCACAGGCTCAATACGGCCAAACGGCGCCTCGCATCTTGCGCGTGCGGGAGTACTGCCAGAGGAACGCAGGGCTGGGCGTCAAAGTAGGAAGCTCGGAAGCAGTGGAGGCTGGGCCGGCATTTCGAGGCACACTACCAGTACGCGCGACTACTGCTCGCGAACGTTGAGCGGAAAGCATTGTATGATCATGTAGAGTCTGGGCACTGGCAGGTTAGAGTAGGAGAACAATCTGGATTTCATTTCCGTCTCCGACCTTGTCGTTCTCTGCCTCTCACCACTGCCAACGTTCCTTGATCGCGCGCTCGCGTAGCGCGTACCATCTCTATCAGTTGCCCATGCCGCCTTGTCTGTTCTTCTAGTGCGGCTCGGCCGGTATATATCTCTCGCAACGATTGTGCATCTGTTTTCGTATGCAATCGCACCTAGAGCGGTTCAACACCACGCAAACCTCGCAGTACCAATCCCCTCTACATTAATGAACTTGCGATGCCCTCTCCGTTCTGTTCCAGCTAGTACGGGATCGGATGGCACGTTCACGCGGCTTCTTCGAAATCGGGTCTTCCTGCCCTGCTGTGCCACTGCCACTTCACCTCAAGCGGCCCGCATGATCGTCTTCCTTCATCGACAGCGCTACGCATCTGACTGGACGGAGATGAAATTGAATCTGCGCTGGAAACTCGAGGCTGGCTGTGTGCGTGCTTCAGCGTACGTGAAGAAACCTCGTGATGGACGACCACCTCCCGGGGTACTGGCAGTTGTTGCCTAGGGTCTTCGCTGAGGTTCTTGCTCGATCGTGTCATTCTTGGCTTCTCTGTTTCTCGCAACTGTCCAGCTTGCTCCACGAAACCCTCACAGCGTTACAACTTACGCAACATTCAACACGTTGATGAAGCTGTCTGGTTGGTTGATAGACTCAAAGTAATCCATCTCGTGTTTGTATTTTGTACACGCCCTGCGCAGTCTGATCTGTTCGCTCGGCAATCGCGCTCAGATCAGGCTCAGCTCGCTTCGCAGACCTGTCGCAGACTCTGACAGCAGGTGCCACGGCGTCAGCAGAGCGTCACCGCATTCGACGAAGATGAGGGATGCTGACATCATTTCTGCCTGGGATTTTACAGACGTGGCAGGGTGCTATCATATCGTCTTTTGGTATTTGGCGGAAGGACGGTGGCACAGTACATATGTAGCCCAAGTTTGATCCCCACGACCGAGTTCTCCAACACTCAACACCATCAAAAACTCTGGAATCGACGTTTAATCTCATTAGATTCCAGCTTCGCTCTTGGGGCGGGGCTGACAGGATCGCAATCAGCAAAAAGAGCTTCCGCGCGAAGGGGATCTGGAAAGGGGAAGCAACGGAGATCAGATAACGATGGCGCGTCAGGTGCAAATCCCGGGAATTTCATTGGTCAGAGATCTTCAAATTGTGCCCAGCTTAATCGCCTCTGGTGATTGTGTGGACTGACTGTGAGGCTGAAAAACAATCTAAACGAGGTGGTCAGGCACCGTCCAGAGAATGAGAATCAGGCCTGATGTTATGCGGCTGGGATACATCGGGGCTGGTGACGTCGACTGGCTTGGGGGACAGCTCGATCTGGCAATTCGGCTGGATGGTCGGTCTGCGTCCATCTCGTGTAAGGAAGTCGATGGCAACGGAAGGCAAGGCTCTGAAGTGTCTTGACGGTGCGAGGCTAGCGCGAGTGCGAATGCGGGGAATGGACTATTACGTGATCCTCCGGGGTCACTTGATTTGGACTGGCGAACTTTGCAGCGGAGATTGCGAGGCGATAGTCAGTTGTGTGGGGGGTGCATGCCTCATCGGGCGGGAGAGCACTGGCAGGGTGGCAGGCTGTATGTATGCGGTGACACGAGGCGGAGATGCGATGATCTGGACGCGGTCGATCTCTTTGATGTGCGGGAATTGGCGATATGGGAGATGATGCCGCGGCCGCGGCTGTCGCACAGTGTTTTGCGTAACGGTCCAGGGCGTGTTGGGGGCGGCAACGGCGGGGACGGGTGAGACGGGTCGGGGCGGGCGCGACGAGGAGGGCAAATGAGGGCTGCGCCGCGGCAGACGCGAGGAGATTGGCACATGGGGTAGTATCTTATCAGCTGAGCCCTGTCAGAAGCGATGCCTCCGTGTCTGCAGACCGATGCTGGCTGGTGCTGGGGACACGGCCGAGATGAATGCCCGATCCGGCGGGCTGGGAGCGCATCGCGAGGCCGGCAGCGAGGCGCAGGCCTGGCGGGCGTGCGGGCGTGCGACAGACCAACGGCGTGCGGAGGCGCGGGAGCCAATCAGGGCGCGGGCAATTGTCATCTGGCGTTATCACGAATCGAGATCGAAAGATTCCGAGCGACGGCCGAGCCAGCCCAAAACGTTTCATCATCCGACCCGCCTCTTGTCCTCTTACTTTTCCGGACTCCCTGCATGGCCGTCATCGCGCCCAGCCAGCCCCAGCACCAACACTGGGCCCAGCCGCCGTCGCAGCCCGCCCAGCAGCAGGTCTTTGAGTTTAAAAACGCCGACGCCGCCTCGATGGCGACCACCGCCCAGTCCTCCCAGCAGCGCCCGCTCGACGCCCAGGGCGCTGCCATCGGGCCCACCGTCTGCTCCAACTGCCGGACGACCGACACGCCCCTCTGGCGCAGGGGCGCAGACGGCAAGTCCATCTGCAATGCCTGCGGTACGTCGCGCGTCGGCCACGAGTTCGAATCCCTTAAAAGCCACTGATCGTAGCTGCTGCAGGCCTGTATCAGAAGTCCCGCAGGATGGCACGGCCCACCAACCTCCAGCGCTCTCCGCCGCCGTCCGCAGGCCAGTCCCCGCAGCTGCAGACCCAGAACGGCACCACCAACGCTGCCCCGGCACACGCCGCAGGCACCTGCCCCGGCGACGGTCGCTGCGACGGCACCGGCGGCACCAGCGCGTGCTCCGGCTGCCCGACATACAACAACACCCTCCAGGCACAGGCCCAGCTTGCCGCAGCAGCGACCACCCAGCAGCCCTCACCGGCCCCCAAGAGCCCGCCACCTCAAAGCCCGAGCGGTGCCTCGACGCCCGGCTCGCCGCCGTCGCCCGACCCCGCAATCCCGCCCAGTCGCCGCGCGCGTGTTCCAATAAGCTCGCTCAGCTGCCACAACTGCGGCACCAGCACAACCCCGCTCTGGAGGCGCGATGATGCAGGGAACAACATTTGCAACGCCTGCGGTGAGTCGCGCCTTTTCTTTTCCATTTCATGATCTCTATTGCCGCGGCAAATCCGTTGCCTTGGCCTTCTCCCGCGGCCTGTGCGGCGTTGACCACCACCGCCCTCAGCCAGCCCTTCCAATGCCTTTATGCTCTTTTTCCCATTTGACCAGGCGCTGCCGGCCCCCGTGTTGTCGCATCTTGATCAGATTGTTCACCTGACGCCCTGCCGCGCTGGGCGCTCAATTTAGTCTCTCTTTGCCTCTGATCCAGTGCAACCCCGTTTCCCTTATCTCATCTGCTTCTTGATAATCGCCGAATGCTGACGCTTACTCCCCTTTTTCGATCTGCTCTCTGCCTGCTCGTCCTTGCTGCCTTGCGTGCGACACGAACGGTGCTCGATACGCGGCAATATCTGCTTGATGCCTTACGACATCCCCGGGAACGGATCACACCGTCAAACTAATTTGCGTCCGCGCGCTATCTATGTTGCCTACCTCAACCCGATGCGACTGCGACGGTGCTTCTCGATGATGTGGGCTGCATTATCATTCCCAACCGTCTCCGGCGCCGACGATACCCGTTACCCGTCTGCCGCGCATCGGCCTCTGACGCATCTGGATTATCTGATTACCGATGGCGGTACCAAAACGCGTGTTGGCGCTTGACGTCTCTCGTACGGTTTTTCGCCGCTTGTTCGCAACTGCACACAGGCCTCTATCTCAAACTCCACGGCACCCAGCGGCCGAACTCGATGAAGAAGACCATCATTAAAAGGCGCAAGCGCGTGCCAGCTGCCGCGGGAATGGGCGTCACGCGCATGGCGGAACAGGCGGCCGCTGAGACTCTCCTCGCTGTTGGGCGTGCTAGCGCCGGCCCTGGCCCGGGAAGCGCGGGCAGCGCGAGCGACGGCGAGGATAGGCGCAAGCGCGCAAAGCGCGATCACCCTGACGACGAAGAGGCCACATGGGCGAGCGATCATCAGCAGGCGTCGAGCTCGCAGCAGCAGCAGCAGCAGCATCCGCAGCTCCACGCTCTGCGTCCCCCCAGCGGCATGCGCTTCAGCAGCGTCGGACCCGGCATGAACGCGAGCCCGAGCGGCGGGTATGATCTCCCGCCGTTGACGACAGCGCTCCAGATGAACATCCCCACCGGCGCCGAGCGTCAGCAACAGCAACAGCAGCAGCAGCAGCAACAGCAGCAGCAGGCGCACGCCGTCGCCATGGGCATGGCTGCGGGCATGGTGCCCAGCTATCAGGAGCTCGAGAGGCATTATGCCGAGCTGCGCGCAGAGCGCCGCCGGTTGGACGAAATGGTCGAAAGGACGAACGTGATGATGGAGCGCGTGCAGCGTGGGATGGAGGAGATGGCGCGCGTCGGTAACATGCAGCAGATGCAAGCGCTGCATTCCGACGCCGTCCGCCTGCCCACGCGCGGACCGGGCAGCGCTGGCGACGGCGCGCCGGTGTGGCACTGGGAGCCTTCGGACTCGAAGCAGTGATTTGGTTTCACCGTTGAACTCTGGTCTTTTTGGGTGGTCGCCGACATACGGTCGCGCGCGTTCGAAAGTATCGTATAGCTCTCGCACTTTTTTTACCATTGACATTCGCCCCAACTCCTCTTGTGGTTACGTCGTCGTTTCTTTCTGTTACTTTTTGTGATTGCGTTGTGTTGTCCATGCTCCCCCCGCTCTCGTCGCTCCACACATCTCATCTCTAGGTATAATCTGACAATAACATGCAGCATGCGTTTAGGCTTTTACGATTGTTGATTCGTTTGAGTGATTTGGATGCTTGATAAGAGGGAATTAGGTCAGGTTCTCAGGGACATCTCAAGAGTCAATCGTTACTGAGATGATGAACTCTGATTGTGAGACGGTTGGGAGCGGGGATCGCACCCGCAGGAACGTGTTTCTCGCGAGGGCTGTGGGAGGGATATCTTGCGGCGGAGCTTGGAATGAGATTTCACGTGTCGGCGCTGGCTGGACTAGGATGAGTGCCGCACGAATGGCAGTCTCGAGCCTGTGCGCCCCGACCCCACTGGCAACGCCTGCCAGCACCAGCCCCCAGCGCTCGCCAGCGTCCCCGTCGATGGCCGATATGGACGAGAGCGAGCTCATCGCGGCCGCCGCCCTGCGCGGCATGCGACAGAGTCGGTCTGTGAGCGAGCTCGATTCCCGTACGTCCCAGCCCGTTGTCCAGCATGGCGATGGGCTTACCCACTGTCATCTGCGGTTGCAGGCTCATCGCAGCCCACGCCGGCGCTGTCGCTCAGCACGTCGCCATCGTACTCGACGCTCAGCGACGCCGCGCAGTACACCCCCGGCTCGTCGCGCACCCGCGCCGAGCTCGAGGCCGAGTTCGACGTGCCCCCTAGCGGCGATGCGGACATGGACGGCGTCGCGCTCGTCGGCGAGGGCTCCGAGGACTTTGTGTCGCGCGTGGCGCGGGTGCCGCTCGTCAACTCGGCGCTCAGGGCCTACGAGCACTCCAAGAACTCGTCCCGCGTTGTCAAGGCGAGTCTTAACATGACACTGTCGCCGCGCTCTGCTCGACGCTCACGGCTGCATTAGTACGGCGCGGAGATGGTCGAGTCCAGCGTCAAGACGATATCCCGCCCGGTCATCGGCCGCCTGCCCGTCGGCCAGCTCGACGAGTTCGCGTGCAGGCAGCTCGACAAGGTGAGCGCTCTTCCCGCTTATCGCGGCGGACGGACGGATGGCTCATCAGTGCTTTGATTTTTGCATGCTGCTGCATCTGTGCGCCGTCCATCTAATCTTCCCGCCCGCCCGCCGTGCCGGAACAATGACAACAACTCCCGCCCCTGTCGCCTGCCGAACGGACTCCCGCGCGCGCCTGCTGTCCCATGTGCTGTTCTGGCCGTTTGAACGAACGCGGGTGTCGCTCGCCGTGCTTGCTTTCTTTCTTTCGTCCGTGGCGTTCGGCGGACAGTGGGGACCACGCTACGCAGGAGCCAAGGCAAGCCCGGACGCGACGCCGATGCAGCTCGACGAGCGCAGCCGCAGCAGGGAACGTGCGCCCGAGCGCGGTCGGTCGACCGAAGCCGACAGGAGCCGCAAGCGACAACGAAACCAGAGCGCGATGAGCGCCAGTCCGGAGCCTCAACGTGAGTCGCACTCATCCAGCCTTTTTGGCCTGCGGTCTCTTGGCAATAGCTGCTGCAAGTTGCGGGACCCCTGGGGCCGTCACTGCAGCACTTTCTTTCGCTTTGGTTGGCAAAAGCTGTCGCAGTCAGTGTTTTCCGAGACTGTCTTCTACGCTGGCAATGGCCGCTGCTAATAGCGGCGCAACCCCTGCCTCGTATTGCATGGCATCTGTCGGTTGCTATCACTTCGATGGCAAATGCTACTGCAGGTAGAGGCGTTGGGAACTCTCTTCTGCGTGGCTGCTGTCAAGGAGCGGGGCCCATGCGTCCCGTCTGCAATGCACTGTGATGCGCTTCCTTGGCAGAAGCTTTTCCCTGTGGCGACTGGTTTCTGCGACCACTTGGTCTTCGGCTTCCAATGTTTCGCTCCTGGCTTTCGCTAGCCTTCAACTTCTTGCCTGTATGCTGACTTTGATCGTAGCAGAGGCTGGACCAAGCAACGTGGACGCGAATGCAAGTGCATCTGAGACCGAGGCAGCAAAGGCCGTCGCCGTACGCAGCACTTGGCAGGCAATGTTGTTAGAAGCGGGCGGCATTAGTGCCGCCGTGAGCGAGGAGAGTATGAAAAGGCTCAAATACTGTTTGCAGTGGCTCCAGGTCAGTGTCATATGTTTACCATTTGACCGTCGGCGCTTCTGACCTGCATCTAGTATGCGACTGCTCGTATCGACCACCAGATCCTCATACTGCGTGATTTTATCGCGTCCGTCACGCCCGAAGGGGCGCCGCAAGAGTCGAACGCCGTTATCTCACCACTGGCGCTCAAAACGCTGAACGACGTGAAGCAGGACGTCGTGCAGACGATTCGTGACGTTGTGGACGTCGTTTCCAAATACGCCGGCGGAGCGCTCCCCGAGCACGCCAGGGCGACCGTGCGCGCCTTCATCCTGCATCTCCCGCAACGCTGGGCTACACGTATGCAAGACGAGCAGCCGCCCCAGCCAGAGTTGCGGCCGGGCCAGCCACCCACGGTCACTGTGGCCAGCCAGGCCGCGCACAGGATCCTCGGACTCGCCACGGAGAGTCTGGACATGATGCGCTCTGTGACGGGCGTGTTCAAGGACAGCTTGGACCGCGCTGAGACGTGGGTCGAACGGTTGCGTGTCGTGGGCATCCAGCGGCCTATCGCGCAAGGCGATGAAGCTTGGAGGGAGCCGGGTGCGCCATCGAGCGAGGCGGGAGACGCGCGCGATGAAGAGGATGACGCTGCGCCGTTGAGCCCATCTGGTACGGGTACTGGCCCCCCGCTCAGCCCCGTCGGCTCGACGGGTAGCATCGGAGCGAGCTTGGACGCGCTATCGCTTGCTGCAGCGCTTCAGCACCAGCAGTCGCAGCAGCTGCGCGGCGCGGGACCGCGGTTTACACTGGGCCCGCAAGGAGGAGGCGGAATGGATGTGGATGACGAGCTATGAGAGCTCGTGCGGACATACATGGCTGTCGTGTTGTTTTTGGTTTTTTTGTGTGCTGATCTTTACTCACTCTGTCTCCACTCTCTCTTGATTTCCTCGTATTGCCTATCTGACTCGTCCGACTGAGCTGACCGTCACATATTGTACATACACGCTGGCAAAGCGATCCCTGACTTTGGATTTTTGATGGCCGATGACTTGTGACTTTGCTCCTGCACGTCATGTCCGCCGAAACCGCGCCTGACGACATTTTCGTTCACACAGCCCAGCTGGATGCTGCTCTGCGCTTTTTGGTCAACGAATCTGTCGCTCGATGTGTAAGGACACTCTGCATTGACGAACATGGCAGGCAGAGCGGTCCCCAATTCATTCCACGTCTACCCTGCGTCGACGACGATGTCTTTGTCCAATTGGTTACGAGTTGTCCAAACATACGGACGCTCAAGATGAGAAACTGGGACTTTGAGTTTGTCCGACCGCATTTGCTTTCGCGCTGCTCGTTCTCCAGGCTGTCTGCGCTCGCTATCGGCTGGGACTCGACGCTCACTCTCGCTGGCTTTTTCGCGCTGCTTTCTATGATGCCTGCGCTCAAGCGACTAGTCTTGGGCAGTGTAGAAAATGCCGAAGACGGGTCTTCAACGCACTCGACACCCATCGATGAAGACGAGAATCTGGCCACGCCGGCGTGCAGCCTGACGCACCTCGGCGTGTCCGATGACTGGGACATCAACTTTGTGCACTATCCGCTGCTGCTGTCGCGCTCGCACGACACCCTGGAACATGTCGACTTGCAGTGGATCTACTGCGACGACGACGAGTCGGAGGTCGCCAAGGCCATCGTGCGCGCGCTCGAGCGCTGCACGCGCGTGCGCCACCTCTCGCTGATGGGCAACGACTTCCCCAGCGCGCGCATCATCGCCGCGTGCCCGCGCGTGTGCTCCCTGACGCTGCTGAGAGCGCCGAGCGACGGCGACTGGGCGGCGCTCCGCGCGCCCTTGCGCGCGCTCGAGCTCGCGAACTGCTATGGCGCGCGGCCGGACGCGTACGTCGCCGAGGCGTGGGCGGTGCTGCGGGAGCGCGTGCCGCAGACGCCCGCGCTGGGCGAGATCAGGTTCAACTTCATGGGCGAGCCGTTGCTGCGCGAGACGAGCGAGTATCGCGAGATGCGCCGCGTGTGCAGGGAGCGCCGGATTCACCTCGCTTTGTGCAGCAGGCGCGAAACGCTGTGGATTTGACACGATCGTGTGCTCCTCTCCGAAATTCCTCGGTGTGACCATTCTGCTGGCGTTCGGATTGACGAGCGGCAATGCAGCTCAGTGTCCACGGCGCTGTTTCGACCATTCCTCTAACTGCTGCGTACTTGCACTGGCAACTCGTCGCGCAGAAACGGGATGAGCCAACAGCATTTTGTCAGTGTCGCCCTCGCTTGAATTGGGAGTCCGAGGGTAGCGGCGACGATGGCTATAATATGTGTAGTCCAGCGTGATGAGTTCAAGAGCCGTCCAGCGACGTACAGCGAAAGGAACACTGAGGGTCTTTAATTAGTCCACCAGTGTCCAAAATGTCAGCTTGATGCACATAAAATGAAGCGGAAGAAGGTCTGAAAGCCTTATTTCTGCCGAGAACTCAGCTCTCCTTGTGGTCCAGGCTGGTTCGACGATGCTCCACGTACTGGAAATTCTGAAACTCAGGCTGGACTGATAGATAGGTATGAGAAACCGCGAACCTCCCCGTCACCGTGCGCAAACATCCTTTGCTTACTGACAATTCAATGAGTGGTAATGTGCGATGATGTTGGAATTTCGGTCCTGCTATCGATGCCATGAAATACTGTTCCCACAATGAATTGCTAATGTACATATAGAAAGCCCCGCATCTGTCTATGGCAAACTCTTCTTCAGTTCGTGTATCTTGTCAGTCTCACGCTCGCTTGGATCGGCAGTCCAAGGGTAAGCGTCGACAATAGCGATCCGATGATCGACGTTCTTTGACTTGTGCTTCTCAACGTACACAAGCCTTCCAGCCACGTTGACCACCGTGAATGGGACGATAACAGTCTTTCCGACGCCGAGGTGCGTAAAGCGCGCGTCCGAAATGCCCTTTCCTTCGCCGTATTGGTCCACAACGCCGGAAGAAGCGGCGCCGCAGTAGAGCATGGCCTGCCCACCCGCTTTTTCCACCTCAGACTGCTGTCTTGATTTTTTGGGTCTTCTTCTCCGAGTCAGCGGCTGGCTTCTTGGTCTGAGCCGTCGGTGGCGGCGGCTTTTTGAGCTGAGCGGCTCGGCGAGTAACTTGTCCGTGCGCCGTCTTATCATTGGTCTCGGGCTTGCCAGACGTGTAGTTGTAGAATGCGCGAATGTGGCATGGCATGAACGCAAAGCGTAGCTGGATGCGAGGTGGGCCGCTCGCCACATACCAATGCTCTGGCACATTCCTCATGGAAGCAACCTCGTCGCAGAAGACACCAAGCTTTGCCGTAGGCGTAGAGCTCTGGCTCAGAAGAACCATTCCGCCATTGGGAGCCAATTTCTTGTTGAGCTCGTCGAGATAGCTATGGGTGGCGTTCATGGTTTTCGTCGGGTTGAAGTACTTGAGCTCGAAGATGTAGAACCAATCCTGACCGTTGCATCGCACACGCATTATGACATCGCACCGCCGATGACCGTTGTCCTTGTCGTTCTTGTCCTTTCGGAGCCAGACCTCAATCTGCACGTCGCTCGAGAAACCCGAGTCGCCGTAATGGTTCTGCAGAACAGCACGGAGAATCTTTGCGAAGTCCGCTTGGAATTGAGCTTCGTTGTTCGGAAGTTCGGAAGCCGGCACGTCTCGATAATGCTCCAGAACGAGGTTGGCAATTTCTTGTTCGGTAAACGATTCGGTGAGAGATGCGGCCGACACTGCCTGGACGTTGAGGCGTGGTTGAGGATGCTGGGTAGAGTCAGTCTGCTGCCAACAACTGTCCGTTCGGGATAACGCACATTGCACTGATCGAATGCATGCCTCAGAAGCGTACGGGCACAGCCGCCTGCAAGCACATAGGATTTCGCTGCATTGCCCGGCCCAACCTTCGCCGGCACCATCAAGCCCATCATGAACGCCCGCGCAGCCATCTGCTCCTTACCCCGAGGCGTGACAAGGTCTCCAAGGGAGAAAATGGGCCCGTAAGACACGTTCAGTGGCTCCTTATCAATGAGTAGACCAGCGATCGCCTTGCGAAAGGAGGTGTTCGTGCGCAATAACGGATACAGTGCACGAGATGCAGCTTCCTTCCGATCCTTGGACAGGAACGCATAATAAAGGTCGGACTGAACCTCCTTGGGCAATGGCACGTTGGACCGGAACAGGCTGAGATCAGGCAGTCCATGAAATACGGAGAAGACAGACTCCGGAGAAAAGCGACGTGGCTTGCCCTTGCCACGGTCTCCCACGTCGACGAGGTTACAATGCTGCAAGATCGTGTTGATCAACCGAGAAGACACCCTCTCCTCGTCCAGATCAAAGACCTTGCGAATCTGAACCGGCGTAAAGCCATGGAGAGATGTATGAGGAGAAAGATCCAACAGCGTAGGCAGGTCCGAAAAGTCAGGCGGAACCGGCGGGTGCAAGATCGAATCTAGCATGTAGGGCCCGACGACCAGTAGCTTTCGGACAGCACCAGTCTGAGAAGCGAGTTCAGCCCAAAGAGGCACAAGAACGAGCTCTCGCAGTGTACGTATGCGATCGGAGAGCGTGAGGCCTAGATGCCTCTCCCACATCGCAGCGTGAAGAAATCGGCCAATAATCATGTCGGTATGACGGACCGTCACAAATAAACCTGGACTGAATTCATTCTGTGATAACCATTTCTGAAAGTAATTCAGGATGTAAGCTCTCAGAGCTAGTTTTGAAACTCACGAGGAAACAGAGCAAAGGGGCCGAAGAAGTTGAAATTGTTCGCGGAGGAGGCAGCGAGATCTGGTACGAGTAGCAATCAATAAATTCGAGGAGTGACCTGCGAATGATGGCGTGAATCATCTTCTTGAAAGCTTCTTCGGTTTCTGGATAAAGCACAGGTTCTCTTGCATCGGGATGAAGGTTATCTATCTTGGTAAAATCGATGTCGAGACACGCATGTGTCCTTGGGGTCGAGGGAGGGTTGAACTTTGCCGCTTCGTTGACCATATCGAAAGAGTCGAAAAGACCGATAAGGTGGTTGGTCGTAGACATGTCGTGGTATGTCTTCAGCGCGGTTGTCACCTGGGTAATGCTGAAGTCGCTTGGGGACGCAAACCCGAGATAAAGTCGACTGTCGTGCCGAAGCAATTCCCCGTCGTTCAAACGACCCAGGATAGCTGTATTATCGAAGATCCACGCTCCTCCCTGCATAAGAGCCTCGGAGTAGTCTGCAATAAAATCCTGGAGGGTACATTGTCAGTGAGCAGAACATTTGCCATGCAGCCAGCTGACCGCAGAATAAATCTTGTCGACCATCTGAAACAGCTGAGGGGCCTTCCGCTCTAGGCGGGGGCCATATGTGTATCTTGCACGTTTCGCGTCGCGCATGGAGGAGCCGAGGGTGGTCGAAGGAAGGCAACTTGGTGGGTGTGGCAGCGGAGTCGGAATAAATCCGTAGGTACCGTGACGCGTGGTGGAGTTGAACGGATGCACAATTGAATCTCCGGCATCCGCCTCCTTTTCCCGACCATGTCTACGACCCACGTCTCGTTCGCCATCCGAGGCCACTTGACTCCATTTAAACGCGACGTTGCAAATGGTGTCGAATTCTGTCTCGAGAGCGCCACTATCCAGGATTTCCTGGAGGACGTCGCCGAGTATCACGCAACCAAGTGTGGCTGTCTAGTCAACGTTGGAAGCCGGGTGTGGCTTGTGTCCGACCCTGTGGACGTGGCTGCTATGCGCACCGACCCTCCGCCGGCGAAGGACGCGTTGGCTCTGCAGACTCGGCTGGACTCACTGCGAGGCCCTCATACGCCCAACATGAGCCTATTGATCGACGGCGAGGTGCTTGAGTTCGGTACGAATGGTGCGTTAACTTTACTACCCGCAGCAAGCACTTTTCCCGAGAATTTGCCTAGAATTGTTACGTCTTGCCCGCGAAAAGAGGTTCATCCCATTCTCTCACGGAGCTGGCACCGTCTTCAGACGATCTGGCCCCACAGTACGTGTTTTGACCTCATAATTGACGAATACTAATTCCCGGTAGGCCGTGCTTCCTTCTGAAAATGTCCCCTCGTACCAATCGCTTTGTACGACACCCGGTTCGGTTTTTGTCGATAAAACCAGCTTCGTCCGCGCGCTCCTGGACAAGTTCATATCGTCCCGTGTAAACCTCATTCGCAGGCCTCGCGGGTTCGGAAAGACCACCTTCCTTTCAATGGTCGATGCCTACTTCGACGCTTTATCGCCCTCTGCGCACTTCCCGTTCATCTTCAAGCCCGAACAGGTCTCGGAGTCCTTGTTTGCAGCCCGTGGCCAGATGCTCGTTTTTACCCTGGACTTTGCGAAACTATTGCTGCACGGGGACACGCACGAGGACGACCACATGGACGTGAATGAGGACGAGAACGAGTACGTCGACGAGGACATCGACGAGGACGCGTGCATGAGTGAGGAGTATATCGCCGAGGACGAGTGCATGAACGAGGACGAGTTCGTGGGTGGAGAGACGTACATGACCGACGAGGAATTGGACGCTAAATGTTGTGCGTTCCTGGACGAGGCGGCTCGTAATTTCTACGCCAGATATCGGTGCCTCTTGCAAGTACGCGAGGAATCGGAAAACCGAGGAGGACTCGAAGTTACATTCACTGATGTCATTGTAAGCATCTTTTTCAATGTCTAAGCTTACGCTGACTGTATGTACAGCGCTGGTCGAGACAGGAAGACTATAGCTTGGTCTTCCTCATCGATAACTATACGGCGCCGCTGCTCAGCTCTCCCGATCCACGTTCCAGACGAGCGATTGCCAGGACCATATTCAGCCGCCTTGCCAATCTCGCTAAAGTTGGTGTCATTACCTACGGCTTATTGGTTGGTGAAGATATTCGCGGTGCGGAGGACTGGATTGGCATGCCCTCGATTTGGCGAGATCTTTCCAAGTCCTCAGACCTTTCGGAGGCCATCGGTTTTACCTATTCAGAGGTCGTCGCGCTCGGGCAGGCATTGTCTGTCGACGTTCGTCCCGCCCTCCAATCCTTCCTTCCACTGGACCAACGGGACAACAAGCGGCTTCTTTACGCGCCGGCGGACGTGTTGACTATTGCCCGCGGGTTGATCAACGCGGACATGCCCTTTGCAAAGACGCTATCGGTGCGGTCCTTGGCAATTCCGCCTCCGGTCGAGGAAGTACCACTCAATACCCTTGTTCGTCGGAGAATTGAGGTCCTGTTTGGCCCGGGTCCATGGCCTGACCCCGTCTATGAGGAGATCGACATACACACCGGGTTTCCTCACGACGACGACGACAGCGCGATCAAAGAATCACCCAATGACAACGATTCCTACGAGGCCGCTGACAGCAGCTGGGAAGGGCGCCGACCGGCACTGACTGTCGATGGCTCGTCTGCAAGCTCGTCATCCCCCTCCTCGTCAGACTCCTCAGCCGGATCCGCCTCTGGTGGGACGAAAAAACCGATGCTCATCTTCGGTGGAGTCGAGAGCCCCTTGCTTGGTTATTCGCGCAAGAATCTCGAGCCTGAAGATATTTTGTAGCATCTTCCTCCTTGTATCATGCACACTATGTATGATTGAATATAATTTCCTCTCGGCGCGCGCGCAGTACTACTGGCCTGTCCAGCCGGCGGTCACCGCATGTTCCCGATTGATTCCGCGATAACCCTTCCGTTTCCGCAACTCGCATGTTCCATCGTGTCCGCGCACTGAGCGTGCTTCAAATGCACATGTAAATTATTCTAGACATATAAAATGAACATCTGGAGGAAATTCAAACGGGTTTCTCTTCTTGAACTGCTAGAATCGGGCAGAAGATACTTATCCCGGCTCCCGGATAAGTGTCTACAATTTCTGAAACTCCATCCAAGGGTCTAGAAGTATCCACACTCTGATTATATGTACTATACAGCTTGATCTACGTATGGGACACCTAAGAATACATCTTCTACAGATACAGGTATTAATGTAGCCTCGTATGTTTCTAAATCATGAAGGGCACTAATTGCCCGAATTAAAGCCTCTACCTTTTGCTCCTTGTTCTTATGAGCATTCTTCTGCATTGGAACCTTGTGCTGATGCCCTTCTGGAAGGCCTCTCCATCTGTGCCACTCCAGTTGTTCATCAAGTTCCTTGACTCGCAGCACACGCGTGTCAACCAGTCGCCGCACCTCATTGGGATCCCGAATGAGCGTCCCGTCGCTTTCGAGCTTGTCCAGGCACTCCATCCGCGCTTCCTTCTCCTGGAGCTCGCGCTCGTTGCGCTGCCGTGCGGTCCCCATATGCTCGAGTGCGGTTTGCTTGAAGTGCTCCGTCTCCGAAGTGTCGTCGCGCCGTTTCCGCTGCAGCTCTTCTCTCTCACGCGCCGTCCGTCGAATATACGCGAGTGTGGGTGGTGTAAGCGTCCGCATGAACTCGCCAGTGTTGTTGAGCTTGTACATAAGCTTTGAGTTGAGCATGAAGTCGGTGATGTTCGGCATATCACGATGGGCGGCCCGCATTTGCCCCAGGGTGCTCTCGTTACGGTCATTGGTCGAAGGAAAGAAGATACGGTCGAGCTGATCCTCGGGAGTGGTCGCCAGAGGTGCGTCAGGACCGTATTCGGTTGTGAAGTCTGCAAACTTGTCGCCACAGCCCTCGAAGAATGCTGCCAGGATTTCGAGGAAGTGCGGGAGGCGACCAGCGTTGTAATGCTCTAGAACAGCGTATATAACGTCCACTTCTGCATAGGGCTGGCCGTTAAGTGTGCAGTCGCGGAACGAGACATCCGGTGGCGAGTCCACGATCAACGACGGCTCCGAAGCTAATTTGCGGCATAGCGCCTTGACGCGGTCGTGCAGTGCGCCAAGAGTAATGGCATTGACACCTGGAGCACGCACCTCAGCCACGTATGGGATGCTGAGGACTTCGTGGCAGATGGCAAGAACGGCGGACTCGGTGCGCGTCGGATTGTCGTGCAGTGCGTTATAGCAGTTCTGCTCGAAGTTGTTGAAGCCCGGCTTCTCCTTCTTCCAGTAAGCGTAGCCCATGAAGTCAACAATCGATGGCGAGTGCAGCATGATGAATGCACTGGCCCCCGTCGTCGTGTGGAAGCGCGACCGGCCCGTGTCGGGGTACTGAACACAAAAGCCGAGTTCCTCGAGCATGAAGTTGTTGAAGGTGCGCTGGTAACCCTTCTTATTCTCCTTGTTGCGAAGAAGGTTGCCCAAGGAGTATGCCAACTTTGCTCCGCCACCGTGAGAGACACTCTCAGCGCGCTCCTTGGCCACGGTGGAGCCAGATTCTGCGGCAGCGACGTTGTCCTTGTTGAGAAACTTCATCGGTGGTGTAGCACCGAGTTTCTTCCATGCGGCTGCCATAGCATCACTACCGGCCTTGACGGCGTTGATGTCACGGTGTGCTGCATACACCACCGACCAGGAGGCGTAGCCGACCAGGAAGGGTACTCAGGAGGGGAAGGTCGAACACATAATAGACCAGATCCAACCTAGGGTACATCCGAGGGCAATCGCCGGTACATATAGTCCGATCGGAGGCAAACCGGATCCGAACGCTCCAGACAACAAAGGAAGCCAACCAACACCAAAGAGAGGTCCGGAAGCGATGGGAAAGGCATTGGGGAAGTCACCGAGGGTAATCGGGAGCCAATGGAAGCAATGGGGGGTAAAGGGAGTCAAGGGAGGGTCAAGAAAGAGTGAAGCGTCGCGCCGAAGGCGCAGAACGGCTCCGGACGAAGGGGATAAAGGATGTCCGTGCCTATGGAGGGTATCGGGCGGGTATCCGAGACAGACCGAGGTGTCCTTGCATGTATGCACGCACTGACACCGGGGGCGAAAGGCGCCGACGCAATGGCGAGCGCAGCAGCGAGCGCAACGCGTCGGCGAGCGAGGTACGGGCGCACCACCCAACAATCAACACTCCCACTCCATCTGGACAGCCTCCGGATCATGGACCATGCCGCGCGCGGACCGAGGAGAGTGTGGCGGCCGAGGTCCGAGGTGCCGGAGCGGTCGAGCATCCAGGGGACAAAGGGTGACGGATGTACGTCGGCACGATCATTGCAGCTTCACCTGTACTCCCAGCGCACACGGGCCATGCAGGGCAATACCCGAGGTGTGGTGTGCGGCATCTCCGAAGGTGTAGGCCGTAATGTGACACCGAGGAGACGGACCGACGAACGGCTACACACTGGTTGGAAACCAACGCAGCGGTGATCGACAACAATGGCAATAGCGCGTCGCATCCAAGGACCGAGGTTGACAGGGGTCCGGTGACGCCGAGAGAAGGTAGCCGAGGTGCCAGCGGTCCGGAGAGGCATGCGGAACGGGTATATCGGTCCGACGGAGCGGGTGAAGCGGCGAAAGAGATCCAACGGAAGCGGCGTATGGGCAAGATCGCCGCGCACCGTAACATAACCCCCCTTCCAGCCGCGAGCCCGCAGAAAGCGACCGAGCATGGTGGAGGCCATTGGGGGTGGCCGAGGTCGTTAAGTTCATAACGAATCGAAATAGAAGTGTACCCTCGCATCGGGCGAGACCCAAAGCACGGAGGTCGTCTCCCCCGCTCGGACCGAAGTGGTCCACGGCGAAAGCGAGGCCCATTGGGGGTGAGGACTGACGGGCTATTACGGCACGGCGATCAATCCTCACCGATCCAAGGTGCAACACCAGCGTCGGAAACATTGCAGGTCCAAGGGAAAGAGTCGGTCCGAGCTCCAAGCGAGAAGGACACCTACTCGGGATGTCCCCACACCACATCTCAATATGCGGCGGCCACCGGGAGTCCTACCGTCCGGGAGGAAACATGGGAAAGGTCGTTACTGCCGAGCGAAACGCGGGAGCGGTCGAGGTCGTAATGGAAAAGAGAGCGGGACGCGCTGCGCCCAAGAACGGACTCCTACCATCTCCGGCTGGGGTAAAAGGGTGGGGGAAGGTCCGAGTACACCGAGATAGCGCCCGAGGCACAGGACCGAAGGTATAGGAGGTGTCGGAGTGTTGGTCCGCGACCAACAACGCTGAGCACTGCGCATCCCAGTGGATCGCAACCTCAACCCCGGTGAAGGGCACGACGAGAGTTTGAAGCGAAATCATGACGGTCGTAAGCGTAAGCCAGTGCGGTCGGCATTGGGGTGGCAGCCCGGGAGGAGGGGTGGAGTGTAGGGGAGGATGTCCGATGCGACGGCGAGTCCGAGGGCAAACAGCGGCTATCCCGAATTGAGCTCGTGCAGTGCGCAAGCAGAGCCGGACTTCATCAGTGACATCGCCGGTGGGTCCGAAACGCGGGTCCGTCCTGGGAGGGGGTTCCAGATGCGCCAGAGAAGTCCACAGGTCCAACAGGATGCGATGTCAAGGCGGCCGACGTACGCGACCGGTGCACTGAACATCGGATGCACATATCTTGCCGAGGACCTCTTCGTTTGGCAAGGTCCGACCGCGGATAGAAGGCCAGGAATTGGGAGAGGACACGGGCACCTCGCGCGGGATTCGGAAAGACGCCCGGCGGCGAAATAAACGGCGGAGCGGACAGGGGGTTGACAGTCGGCAGCATCGCCGAGGGCGCGTTGTATCGAACGGGCGGCGGGTCATGCGGCTGCGGAGACCTTGCCAAAACACCTGTGCGATGGACGGAAAGCCTGTGAGACCATTGGGTCCGTGTCCGGTTCGTGTACGCCATCCTGTAACGCCGAAGAGGGGGTGCGCGCGTGAGAACCGATATTCCGAGCAAACCAAAGCGATCCAGCGGGGCTCCGGCCTCGGTCCATGTCAGGGAGCACCTCCAAGGTCCAGAGGCGAGGTATGTCAGCGCTGGCTCACGCGTCCGACACCGGAAGATCCAGGTCGGCGGAGGGTGCGAAACACCAGATGTCCAGCAGCTCGGCCGAGCGCACAGCGACCTGTACTGTTGCCAGCGTTGCATAACTGACAGCGGCCGGCATTGGTAGGTGTGGAATGGTCCGAGGTGAACTTGGAGCACAAGGACCGAGGGTAGATGGGTGCCGAGGGTCGCGCTGCGAAGGACCGAGGTGTGCAAGTGCGTGGGACGCCCAAACGCTCGATTGGCAGCCAGGACAGCGTGCGCGGGGTATCGGTTAAGCACACATGGGTGGGGGACGTTGATACGCGTTGACCGAGCCTTGGGGCAGGCGGAACGCAGCAGGGGCCGGCGAGGGGGAGCGGAAATGGTCCGGCCGAGGCGGTGCATGGCAACGGCGGCATCGGCGAGCATAGCGCCTTGTAACTTCGCATGGGACTCCGGAGGGGTGGTGCAAGGGTGTCGGCAAAGTTTGGAAGCCATCGGCCTATAGGGTGTTCGTCGGCGAAGCGATTCGTGCGGACTGCGAGCGGGATTTGCCGGACGTCGTTGCGAGGGGCGACCAAAGGGAAAACTACAACTCCAGAAGGGTCCGGAACTTGAGGGTAAGGTTTGGGAAGCGTGCCTAAGGGCGGTATGGGGTTAAAGGAAGGCCGAGAGGCGGCCAGGGGGTCCGGGAGGGTTCGGGTCCAAGGGGGCGGCCACCAGAAGCTTGAGACCGAGGCCAGGGGATTCTGTGGGCGAGATCGGTCCTATATCCAAGGTCCAGGTGGTATAAGCGAAGGGGATATCGTGGAGACCGCCGGGGCGGGCACTCGCAGCTCCGCTGGGGGTAGGAGGAAGTAGAGAGCGGATAGAAGAGGATAGAGGGGGGGAGGAACTGAGTACCCGGAGTGGACGGGGTAGGTTGGATCTTATGTCACGGTGTGCTGCATACACCACCGACCAGGAGGCGTAGCCGACCAGGAAGGGTACTCAGGAGGGGAAGGTCGAACACATAATAGACCAGATCCAACCTAGGGTACATCTGAGGGCAATCGCCGGTACATATAGTCCGATCGGAGGCAAACCGGATCCGAACGCTCCAGACAACAAAGGAAGCCAACCAACACCAAAGAGAGGTCCGGAAGCGATGGGAAAGGCATCGGGGAAGTCACCGAGGGTAATCGGGAGCCAATGGAAGCAATGGGGGGTAAAGGGAGTCAAGGGAGGGTCAAGAAAGAGTGAAGCGTCGCGCCGAAGGCGCAGAACGGCTCCGGACGAAGGGGATAAAGGATGTCCGTGCCTATGGAGGGTATCGGGCGGGTATCCGAGACAGACCGAGGTGTCCTTGCATGTATGCACGCACTGACACCGGGGGCGAAAGGCGCCGACGCAATGGCGAGCGCAGCAGCGAGCGCAACGCGTCGGCGAGCGAGGTACGGGCGCACCACCCAACAATCAACACTCCCACTCCATCTGGACAGCCTCCGGATCATGGACCATGCCGCGCGCGGACCGAGGAGAGTGTGGCGGCCGAGGTCCGAGGTGCCGGAGCGGTCGAGCATCCAGGGGACAAAGGGTGACGGATGTACGCCGGCACGATCGTTGCAGCTTCACCTGTACTCCCAGCGCACACGGGCCATGCAGGGCAATACCCGAGGTGTGGTGTGCGGCATCTCCGAAGGTGTAGGCCGTAATGTGACACCGAGGAGACGGACCGACGAACGGCTACACACTGGTTGGAAACCAACGCAGCGGTGATCGACAACAATGGCAATAGCGCGTCGCATCCAAGGACCGAGGTTGACAGGGGTCCGGTGACGCCGAGAGAAGGTAGCCGAGGTGCCAGCGGTCCGGAGAGGCATGCGGAACGGGTATATCGGTCCGACGGAGCGGGTGAAGCGGCGAAAGAGATCCAACGGAAGCGGCGTATGGGCAAGATCGCCGCGCACCGTAACAGTTGAGCTCCTTGTGCATGGTGCAGCCGAACCAGAACCAGAGGTCAACGCGCGCCTGGACAGCTTCTGGAAGCATAGAAAAGCGCTCCTGACCCAACCGCAAAGCCACAGCGTCGAGTCCGGCCTGGTAAAGTTCATCCTGCTTCTCAGCAGGAAGTGCAGTCCACTGTGCGTCGCCACCATGCGCATCAATGAGCTCCTGGAGAACCTGGGCTGTCAGGGACTGGTACTGGAGATCGTTTAGCCCGTCGATAACCTCCTGGCCGCGTGCAAGACGATCTACACGGCGCTTCAGCTCCTGCAGTAGGCGGTTGAGTTTCTTCATTTCCGCCGCATGGTCGAAGTTGGTGCCGCAGCAAAGCGCCAGGATGTGGTTGAGAGATATCTCAGCATGCTGGCCGAGCGGGCTGAGGTTCCAGAGAGCTCGGATTTCGTTAAGCAGCTGCTCCCAGTCCAGCAGCTGTTGCTCGCTAGTATGAACTGCCTGTCGCCTGAGACCAAGGAAAAGCGACCTAGTCGAGTCATCCAGCATCTTGAGAGTCGCATGGTAAGACTGGTAATGCAGGTTCCTGTCTGTGGTACCATCGGAGCTGAGCACAATGCCTAACCAAGTTAGTTTGCAAATATAGGCACATGGAAAGCAACTCGTACCTTTACACGACTGCATTTCATGTATAATCTGCAGCTGTGCTGCAACTCCACCCTCCCGGACGCAGAGAGCGACAAGGCCATGAGAAAACGAGCCATGGACGGTCATTCCGGCAGCTTCCCATACCCGGCGAGCAACGGCGAAAACCTGCTTCATCGGCACATTGTGGAGGCAGTAGAGGTCTCGTATCATTGCTCGAAGGTACTCAGGAACCTCTCCACCTTCCTTAACCAAGATGTGGCGAGATTCCTCCGCACATTTCTGTGCATAAGCCTCGCGGCTGTCGCGGGTGCGCTGGACCGCAATGCGGGCCTTGTTGCGGTCTTCCCGCGCCTCGAAAAGCTGGGACTGCAGGCGAGAAACCCGTTCGCGCAGGTCTGCAATCAAACGTGTTGATTTCTCGTCCGGTGGAGGAGGAGAGCAGGCAGACGCCGGGGTCTTTTGTTGCCAGTAAGACAGGTTCCGCTTTAGACTCGCGCGCTCCTCCATGAGCGCCTTGCATCGCCTATCGAGCTCAGCAACAGAGGCAGAAAGCGTCTGAATTGCCGCAGACTGCTCAGATATTTGAGCTTCGTACTGGGAGGCTGTCCGGGTGCGCGGAAGAACGGGGGTATTCTCCTTCTCCGAGGATGAAGAAAGGCGTGGCTTTTTCGCGGAAGATGCATTCAAACCGTTCTCACGGTTTGCAAGCGTCTTCCGCTTAGGCGCACCCATGCCAAAAGCAGTGCACTACGTGGCCAGCGCGTGTGAATAGAGCTGTGGTGAAAACTGTCCGGAGCGCGACACAGAATCAACGAAAGCTCGGGATATTCCGATACTGGATCCAAGCCGCAGAATGCAGCGGTTATAGCACCATGGATATCCAATCCCACCAAACGAAAGTTTGCACATCAGTTCTTATCATATATACCAATGGATCTTGGGTTTCAAAACGGTAAATGATGCAGAGGGAGAGTTATCTTGTCTCGGGGCTTTAGTCTACTAGCTTGAAGTATACGAACGAGATCTTCCCTCACGGCGAATAGGCCCATTAATTGTAGGTGCAATCTATCGCAATAATTTCCGATAGTTTTCAGAAGTTCAGATGTCGTCCTCGAGGTTTACATTGAGTCGGGAAACTTGCCAGCAGGAAACAGCCGAAACTGTTTACATCCGATTGAATGGCGGTTGGACAGACCAGTACTACATTGTTCATACATAAAATTTACACCAGCTGAATTTGACGTGCCGGCGTTGCAAATGGACCTGCCGCCTGCGCCTTCTGCAAGAGGGACGCATCCGTCGCGCAGCAGTTCGAGCAAACGGTGGGCCCGAGGACTGCGTCCAGCGGAATCGTCCTGCTCTGGTCGGCATTTTTCAGCTCAAAGACCTTCTGCTGGGCGGGCTACGGCAACTTGTAGGACCAGTGCTGGTGCTGGTGCTGGCTGGGCGCCATGGTGGCCATGGCAAAGGTCTCCGGAGAGGTAAGAGGGCAAGAGCGCGGGTCCATCTCCGACATCCGCCTCCCATGATTCTCCCATGACCGTGTCTAGTACCCATGTCTCTTTCGTCATCCGAGGCCACTTGATTCCGTTTCACCGCGACGTTTCAGATGGCGACGACTTTTGTCTTGAAAACGCCACTATCCAGGACTTCCTCGAGGACGTCGCCGAGTATCACGAAATCCAGTGTGGCTGTCTGGTCAACATCGGAAGCCACGTGTGGCTCACGTCCGACCCTTTGGACGAGGCAGCTATGCTCAATGACCCTCCGGCGGCGAAGGACGCGTTGGCTCTGCATAGTCGGCTGGACTCGCTGCGAGGCCCTCATACGCCCAACCTGAGCCTATTGATCGACGGCGAGGCACTTGAATTTGGAACGAACGGTGCGTTCATTTCATTGTCGCTGGAAGAGAGCCTTATTGAGAATTCTACCAGAATTCCTGCGTCTGGCCCGCGAGAAGCTGTTCATCTCATTCCGTCACGAAGCAGGTACCGTCCTCAGGCGACATGGTTCCAACGTACGTATGGCGGCCGCCGGCGGATAACTCATACTGATGTCCAGCAGGCCACGCTCCCTTCCGCAAATGTCCCTTCCTACCAGTCACTTTGCGCGACGCCTGGCTCAGTTTTCGTCGACAAATCCGCATTCGTCCGCTCGTTGCTGGTCAGGTTCAGTTCGTCGCGTGTGAACATTATCCGCAGGCCCCGAGGGTTTGGCAAAACCACCTTTCTTTCCATGATCGATGCTTATTTCGACCCGGAATCGTCCCATGCGCATTTCCCTTTCATGTTCCAACCAGAACTCGTCTCGAAGTCCTTGTTCGCGGCCCGTCGTCAGATGCTCGTTTTCTCTTTGGACTTCGCGGAATTACACCTGCACGATGATGCATACGAGGACGATGACATGCTCGAGATCGAGGAGGATGAAGATGACGAGCAGGACGACTCCGAGCAGTACATGAGCGAGGACGAGTACATGAGCGGGGACGAAGCTGTGAGGTCGTACCTCAGCGAAGCGGACCTGGACGCCAAATGCTATGCGTTCCTGAATGTTGCTGCTCGGGCTTTCTACACCAGATATCAAGACATTCTGCGCCGCCACGCGAAGGTGGAAAACCGAGGAGGACGAGCAATTACTTTCACCGATATTATCGTAAGCCTTTAGTCCTTTGCTTTGGCATGTGCTGATGACCTGCTCAGCGCTGGTCGAAGCAAGCAGACTATAGCTTGGTCTTCCTCATCGATAACTATACAGCGCCTCTGCACATCATCGATCCTCGGTTCAGAGCTGCGGTTACTGTAAACATTCTGAAATTCTTTGACAAGCTCATAGCAAGACGCACCATTAGCTACGGCTTGCTGGTTGGCGAAGATATTCCTGGTGCAAAGGCCTGGCCTGGCATGCCCTTGACATGGAGTGATCTTTCCGATTATCCAGAGCTGTCGGCAGCGATTGGGTTTACTCATTCGGAGGTCGTCGCGCTTGGGCAGGCCATTTCCGTCGACCTACTTCCTACTCTCAAATCCTCGCTCCCGGTTGATCAACGTAACGATACGAGGCTTCTGTACGCGCCAGCGGATGTGTTGGCTATCGCACGCCGGTTGATGGGCGCGAACATGCCCTCTGCATTGACGGCAACGGTGCGGACCTTGGAGCCGCCCAGGGTCGAGGAAGTCCCACGCAACATCCCTGGACAGTGTTTCGAGGCCCTATTCGGCTCGGGCTCGTGGCCCGACCCAATGGAAGAGGGGGACGTTGACATATAAACGGAGTTCCCCGACGTTGGCGACGACTATGGCGACGATGAAGGCGCGAAACGCGAACCGTCCAACAATTGGTCTGAGCCCGTGGACAGCAGTTTCGAGTCGCACCCGGACTTGACTTTCGATAGAGACTCTTCATCCGGCTCCTCGCCCAGCTCCTCCGCCGACAACGCGCCGGTCGAGAGGAAGAAGCCACTCATAATATTGGACAGTTTGGAAAGTCCTTTGCTTGGTTTCCCGCGGACGAAGATTCACCCTTGAGACTTTTTGTAGTGTCTTCCTCGGCGAAGTTTGAGTGAAAGATTCGATTTAAAATTCCCGCTACCTTGGTAGTGGGTCTTAGCCCTGCAACACCAGCGAATCCGCACTATTTAATTATTAATAGTAAACTGCCACTTTTGATGAACTTCCCCTTTTATGGTAACTTCCGCCGGAGCGTTCGGCTTGAGCAACTGTGCATCTGCCGGGTTCCTCTTGGCACGCTCGGTGTTCGTGTTCTTGTCTTCAAAGCCGTCTGCACCTGGCACCCTGGGCGTCGCGCAGGAAATACGGGGCGATGCTTCGCAGCGCACATGCTTCTCACCCTCGGGAAACCCCTCAGGAGACTGCATTAACTTGCCTTTGCCACACTAAGACTTTCTGCTCCCTGCTGTGTACATCTGGATCGCAAACTTGTGTTGCCGCTCTCGCAACACATCGTCCATCTGCAGACGACTTTTGTCCTGCATGTCCGCTACAGGATCGATGCGAGGTCCCACCATCGACATGCACCCGCTCCCCATTCCCCGCTTCCGCTCCTGCAAAGGAGCGCATTCCCGCAGGCGATCTCCGTCCTTTATGTTTTATGACACAATTTGAGTCCCGCCAAACGTCCGCATGAGACCATTGTCGGGATACACACGATCTTCATTTCATATCGCGCTTCCCAGAGCCGATTTATGGACCTGCAGGCCTCAGAATGCATTCTGTAGCTTATCTTTGGTGTTCTTCAGCTTTTTGAATGTCTCATCTCAAGGACTATTCGCTCGTCCACATGCCTCTCATGGCGTGCGGCGTCGGTCTTGAACACACCGGCGCAAACACATTGCCCATGTAGAATAATGGATGACGGGCACTCTCCTCGCATCTCAGCAGTTCCGCCTAGGATGCAATTTTGTATCCCTCTTTCTGCAATAACATATCACAACACATTTCCAGAGGGCTCAAAGAGGGCTGACCTCGAGTGGTGAGTTTCCCATCCACTGCAGTGCGTTTATATGCATATGCCTCTGGCCGCACCAAACCGCCTGAGCTGCAGAGAACGCTCGGGTTTGCTCCAGGAAACTCTGCAGGCACTCCGGTATGCCTCGCACCCCCTACAACAACTCCGAGTCCATCCCATTTGACCACAGATTGTGTGCATTGTGTTGCTGCAACAAATCGCAAGTCTCAGCAATGTCAGCATGCTTGGTACATCTGGGAGACAGTAGATTAAGATTTCACATGGCTTGTGAACACTGGACTATGTAAAATCTGATCATGGGGATCATCGAACAAGGTAGCGGCGCAAATGACAAGGTGGGAACCATCCTCGCATGAGCGCTGCTACCGGCGGCGTATGTTGCGGTTCCTGGCGATGTTCTTCGCCCACGCCCCTCCCGCATTGTTTTATCGACGCTCAGTCCGTGCTCATTGTCCTCCATTCCCACCACCGCTATGCGCTCGGACCCTTGACCTTGGTCAACACACTCCCGCAATGCCCTTCGGAGTTGCTCACCGGACGTCAGCCCTCTCTCGTCGCCGCGCCGATGCATCCCAGCACCGTCGGTGTGCTCCCACCGCTGTTCGGGCCGTTGGCTGTGCATGCCCGCTATCGGCCTTTGGCACCGTCCTCGGTCTTGGTCCTGTGCACAGTGCCCGTTGCACTCTCAGGCGATCGGACCATTCGCTCGGAGTACTCCCATGGTGGATCTCGACCACTCACCGCGCCGCGGCGCGCGTTCCTCGGCCTCGGCCCTTTGCCGCGCAGCTGCTGCTGCACTCCCTCTTCTTGGCCCTTCTCAGATATCCACCCAATACCCCCATAGGCATGGACTCTAGTTTAGTATGGTTTCCTTCACCTTCCTTTCATGACCCCCTTCTGTGTTTCCACTTTCATTCACTTCGTCACTGTCCCTTCGTGCTGTCGCGGCACCTCGGTGTCCTTTCTATTTGTGTCCTTCCCCTCGGTCGTCGCCCCGACCTTCACCCCTTCCATTCTGCCCCTCGGTCCGTTCTGTAGTGTGTTGTGGCTGCGCTCCCATTGCTTCCGGACCCGCTATAGTTACCGGCTATCGCCGAGCTGTGTACCCTAGGTTGGATCTGGTCAGTTATGTGTACGACCTTCCCCTCCTGAGTACCCTTCCTGGTCGGCTATGCCTCCTGGTCGGTGGTGTATGCAGCACACCGTGACAGCGTACTGCCCAAAGAATAGCAGGTTTATGAGCACATGAACACAACCATGTACTGACTGCATAAGGTAGCGGGGTTTGCCCGCGAGGGCCCTTGGGGCGTTATTGCTTTACTATATATGCCATATATAGCGAGTCGAGCTACGAGCCGTCCAGCGACGTTGACCACAGTGAAAGGAACAATGAGGTTTTTTGTTGACTTGTCCCCCAGCGTCCAAAATGTTTGCATTAATACATAGACTCAGCTCGTTCAACGCGTACTACCGTATTAGTCAGTTAGAGCGATTGAATCTCCGGCATTTGCCTCTTTTCTCTTGCCATGTTCCAGTCAGACCATGTCTGTGGTCTGTCCAACCGCCATTCAATCGGATGTAAACAGTTTCGGCTGTTTCCTGCTGGCAAGTTTCCCGACTCAATGTAAACCTCGAGGACGACATCTGAACTTCTGAAAACTATCGGAAATTATTGCGATAGATTGCACCTACAATTAATGGGCCTATTCGCCGTGAGGGAAGATCTCGTTCGTATACTTCAAGCTAGTAGACTAAAGCCCCGAGACAAGATAACTCTCCCTCTGCATCATTTACCGTTTTGAAACCCAAGATCCATTGGTATATATGATAAGAACTGATGTGCAAACTTTCGTTTGGTGGGATTGGATATCCATGGTGCTATAACCGCTGCATTCTGCGGCTTGGATCCAGTATCGGAATATCCCGAGCTTTCGTTGATTCTGTGTCGCGCTCCGGACAGTTTTCACCACAGCTCTATTCACACGCGCTGGCCACGTAGTGCACTGCTTTTGGCATGGGTGCGCCTAAGCGGAAGACTTGCAAACCGTGAGAACGGTTTGAATGCGTCTTCCGCGAAAAAGCCACGCCTTTCTTCATCCTCGGAGAAGGAGAATACCCCCGTTCTTCCGCGCACCCGGACAGCCTCCCAGTACGAAGCTCAAATATCTGAGCAGTCTGCGGCAATTCAGACGCTTTCTGCCTCTGTTGCTGAGCTCGATAGGCGATGCAAGGCGCTCATGGAGGAGCGCGCGAGTCTAAAGCGGAACCTGTCTTACTGGCAACAAAAGACCCCGGCGTCTGCCTGCTCTCCTCCTCCACCGGACGAGAAATCAACACGTTTGATTGCAGACCTGCGCGAACGGGTTTCTCGCCTGCAGTCCCAGCTTTTCGAGGCGCGGGAAGACCGCAACAAGGCCCGCATTGCGGTCCAGCGCACCCGCGACAGCCGCGAGGCTTATGCACAGAAATGTGCGGAGGAATCTCGCCACATCTTGGTTAAGGAAGGTGGAGAGGTTCCTGAGTACCTTCGAGCAATGATACGAGACCTCTACTGCCTCCACAATGTGCCGATGAAGCAGGTTTTCGCCGTTGCTCGCCGGGTATGGGAAGCTGCCGGAATGACCGTCCATGGCTCGTTTTCTCATGGCCTTGTCGCTCTCTGCGTCCGGGAGGGTGGAGTTGCAGCACAGCTGCAGATTATACATGAAATGCAGTCGTGTAAAGGTACGAGTTGCTTTCCATGTGCCTATATTTGCAAACTAACTTGGTTAGGCATTGTGCTCAGCTCCGATGGTACCACAGACAGGAACCTGCATTACCAGTCTTACCATGCGACTCTCAAGATGCTGGATGACTCGACTAGGTCGCTTTTCCTTGGTCTCAGGCGACAGGCAGTTCATACTAGCGAGCAACAGCTGCTGGACTGGGAGCAGCTGCTTAACGAAATCCGAGCTCTCTGGAACCTCAGCCCGCTCGGCCAGCATGCTGAGATATCTCTCAACCACATCCTGGCGCTTTGCTGCGGCACCAACTTCGACCATGCGGCGGAAATGAAGAAACTCAACCGCCTACTGCAGGAGCTGAAGCGCCGTGTAGATCGTCTTGCACGCGGCCAGGAGGTTATCGACGGGCTAAACGATCTCCAGTACCAGTCCCTGACAGCCCAGGTTCTCCAGGAGCTCATTGATGCGCATGGTGGCGACGCACAGTGGACTGCACTTCCTGCTGAGAAGCAGGATGAACTTTACCAGGCCGGACTCGACGCTGTGGCTTTGCGGTTGGGTCAGGAGCGCTTTTCTATGCTTCCAGAAGCTGTCCAGGCGCGCGTTGACCTCTGGTTCTGGTTCGGCTGCACCATGCACAAGGAGCTCAACGCCGTCAAGGCCGGTAGTGATGCTATGGCAGCCGCATGGAAGAAACTCGGTGCTACACCACCGATGAAGTTTCTCAACAAGGACAACGTCGCTGCCGCAGAATCTGGCTCCACCGTGGCCAAGGAGCGCGCTGAGAGTGTCTCTCACGGTGGCGGAGCAAAGTTGGCATACTCCTTGGGCAACCTTCTTCGCAACAAGGAGAATAAGAAGGGTTACCAGCGCACCTTCAACAACTTCATGCTCGAGGAACTCGGCTTTTGTGTTCAGTACCCCGACACGGGCCGGTCGCGCTTCCACACGACGACGGGGGCCAGTGCATTCATCATGCTGCACTCGCCATCGATTGTTGACTTCATGGGCTACGCTTACTGGAAGAAGGAGAAGCCGGGCTTCAACAACTTCGAGCAGAACTGCTATAACGCACTGCACGACGATCCGACGCGCACCGAGTCCGCCGTTCTTGCCATCTGCCACGAAGTCCTCAGCATCCCATACGTGGCTGAGGCGCGTGCTCCAGGTGTCAATGCCATTACTCTTGGCGCACTGCACGACCGCGTCAAGGCGCTATGCCGCAAATTAGCTTCGGAGCCGTCGTTGATCGTGGACTCGCCACCGGATGTCTCGTTCCGCGACTGCACACTTAACGGCCAGCCCTATGCAGAAGTGGACGTTATATACGCTGTTCTAGAGCATTACAACGCTGGTCGCCTCCCGCACTTCCTCGAAATCCTGGCAGCATTCTTCGAGGGCTGTGGCGACAAGTTTGCAGACTTCACAACCGAATACGGTCCTGACGCACCTCTGGCGACCACTCCCGAGGATCAGCTCGACCGTATCTTCTTTCCTTCGACCAATGACCGTAACGAGAGCACCCTGGGGCAAATGCGGGCCGCCCATCGTGATATGCCGAACATCACCGACTTCATGCTCAACTCAAAGCTTATGTACAAGCTCAACAACACTGGCGAGTTCATGCGGACGCTTACACCACCCACACTCGCGTATATTCGACGGACGGCGCGTGAGAGAGAAGAGCTGCAGCGGAAACGGCGCGACGACACTTCGGAGACGGAGCACTTCAAGCAAACCGCACTCGAGCATATGGGGACCGCACGGCAGCGCAACGAGCGCGAGCTCCAGGAGAAGGAAGCGCGGATGGAGCGCCTGGACAAGCTCGAAAGCGACGGGACGCTCATTCGGGATCCCAATGAGGTGCGGCGACTGGTTGACACGCGTGTGCTGCGAGTCAAGGAACTTGATGAACAACTGGAGTGGCACAGATGGAGAGGCCTTCCAGAAGGGCATCAGCACAAGGTTCCAATGCAGAAGAATGCTCATAAGAACAAGGAGCAAAAGGTAGAGGCTTTAATTCGGGCAATTAGTGCCCTTCATGATTTAGAAACATACGAGGCTACATTAATACCTGTATCTGTAGAAGATGTATTCTTAGGTGTCCCATACGTAGATCAAGCTGTATAGTACATATAATCAGAGTGTGGATACTTCTAGACCCTTGGATGGAGTTTCAGAAATTGTAGACACTTATCCGGGAGCCGGGATAAGTATCTTCTGCCCGATTCTAGCAGTTCAAGAAGAGAAACCCGTTTGAATTTCCTCCAGATGTTCATTTTATATGTCTAGAATAATTTACATGTGCATTTGAAGCACGCTCAGTGCGCGGACACGATGGAACATGCGAGTTGCGGAAACGGAAGGGTTATCGCGGAATCAATCGGGAACATGCGGTGACCGCCGGCTGGACAGGCCAATGTCTGCCCACGTCTCTTTCGCCATCCGAGGCCACTTGACTCCGTTTACTCGCGAGGTTAAAAATAGCATCGACTTCCGTCTCGAGAATGCCACCATTCAGGATTTCCTCGAGGATGTGGCCGAGTATCACGAAATCCAGTGTGGCTGTCTGGTCAACATCGGAAGCCACGTGTGGCTCACGTCCGACCCTTTGGACGAGGCAGTTATGCGCAACGACCCTCCGGCGGCGAAGGACGCGTTGGCTCTGCATACTCGGTTGGACTCGCTGAGAGGCCCTCATACGCCCAACCCGAGCCTATTGATCGACGGCGAGGCTCTTGAGTTTGGAACGAACAGTGCGTTCATTTCATTGTCGCTGGAAGAGAGCCTTATTGAGAATTCTACCAGAATTCCTGCGTCTGGCCCGCGAGAAGCTGTTCATCTCATTCCGTCACGAAGCAGGTACCGTCCTCAGGCGACATGGTTCCAACGTACGTATGGCGGCCGCCGGCGGATAACTCATACTGATGTCCAGCAGGCCACGCTCCCTTCCGCAAATGTCCCTTCCTACCAGTCACTTTGCGCGACGCCTGGCTCAGTTTTCGTCGACAAATCCGCATTCGTCCGCTCGTTGCTGGTCAGGTTCAGTTCGTCGCGTGTGAACATTATCCGCAGGCCCCGAGGGTTTGGCAAAACCACCTTTCTTTCCATGATCGATGCTTATTTCGACCCGCAATCGTCCCATGCGCATTTCCCTTTCATGTTCCAACCAGAACTCGTCTCGAAGTCCTTGTTCGCGGCCCGTCGTCAGATGCTCATTTTCTCCTTGAACTTCGCGGAAATGTCCCTGCCCGATGATGGATACGAGGACGATGATGCATACGAGGACGATGACATGCACGAGATTCAGGAGGACGAAGACGATGAGCAGGACGACGACGATCAGTACATGAGCGAGGACGAGTACATGAGCGGGGACGAGGCTGTGGGGCCGTACGTCAGCAACGCGGACATCTACGCCAAATGCTATGCGTTCCTGGATAACGCTGCTCGGGCTTTCTACACCAGATATCAAGACATTCTGCGCCGCTACGCGAAGGTGGAAAACCGAGAAGGACGAGCAATTACTTTCACCGATATTATCGTAAGCCTTTAGTCCTTTGCTTTGGCATATGCTGATGACCTGCTCAGCGCTGGTCGAGGCAAGCAGACTATAGCTTGGTCTTCCTCATCGATAACTACACAGCGCCTCTGCGCTCCTTCGATCCCCGGTTCAGACACGCGGTTACTGTAACTATTCTGGACTTGCTTGACAAGATGCTAGATGGGCACACCATTAGCTACGGCTTGCTGGTTGGCGATGATATTGCCGGTGCAAAGGGCTGGCCTGGTATGCCCTCGACATGGGGAGATCTTTCCGATTGTCCAGAGCTTTCGGCAGCGATCGGGTTTACTCATTCGGAGGTCGTCGCGCTTGGGCAGGCCATTTCCGTCGACCTTCTTCCTACTCTCAAATCCTCGCTTCCGGCCGACCAGCGTAACGATACGAGGCTTCTGTACGCACCAGCGGATGTGCTGGCTATCGCTCGCCGGTTAATGGGCGCGAACTTGCCATCTGCATTGACGGCAACGGTGCGGACCTTGACGCCGCCCAGTGTCGAGGAAGTCCCACGCAACATCCTTGGTCAGAGTTTCGAGGCCCTATTCGGCTCGGGCTCGTGGCCCGACCCAATGGAAGAGGAGGACGTTGACATATACACGGAGTTCCCCGAAGTCTGCGACGACTATGGCGACGATGAAGCTTGAAGCTTGAAGACGCGATACGCTAATCGTCGAACAATTGGTCCGACTCGTCGCGGACAACAGGTACAAGTTCTCGACGAGGCTCTGCATCTGGCTCGCCCGGCATTCAACCGGGAAAGCCTCAGTCGAGACGAAGAAACCACTCATAATACTTATTAAGCGATTTCGAGAGACCGTTGCTTGGGTTTCCGCGGACGAAGATTCAGCCTGCCAGTGGAGGCATTTTGCAGTGTCTTCCTTCTTGTCTTATGCACACCGGCGACAGCTAGATTGAATATAATCTCGTCTCGCTGATTTTGTTTGTTGTCTGTTGTGGTACTTACATCCGAGGACAGTGCTCGAACATTGAACACGTTCCTGGACGTTGCGGACTCAGCAGATGTAAAGTCCGCCGACTCTTCTTTCTCTCAGACTCGAGCTGCCTCGTCCCGCTTGGCTCAACCACACACTTTCCCCTTCTGAAGGCAGCAGCAAAGGAGCAGAGCTCGCACGGGCTGCTCCTGGGCGAAATTTTCGCCATCCAGCGCGCTTAATCAGCAAAGTCTGGGCAAAAACCCGATCTACAACATGAAAACACACGAAACTTCGATTGACACGACCCAGCTCGACGTTGCCTTACAGCTCTTGGAGAACGCAGCTGTGGCTCGTACCGTGACCGTACTTGTGGTCAGCGAGCACCCCTCTGGCCATCAGATTGATACTATCCCGGCTTCGCGCGACGTGGACGACGAGGTCTTCGTCGAGCTCGTGTCTCGCTGCCCAAACTTGCGATCTATCGTTATGGATTCTTGGAGTTTTACCTCTGTGCGGCCGGATCTGCTGTCGCGATGCTCATTTTCCAGGCTCGACTCGCTATCTATCGGCTCTAGGTCGACGCTTACCGTTAAGGGCTTTTTTGGGTTGCTGTCTCTGATGCCAGCGCTCAAGAGGCTATCGCTGAGGCGAGTCGATTCATTTGACGGCTCCGGGTCCCCCGAGACTTCAGACATGCCCGCGCCAGCCTGCAGCTTGACGCACCTGTTCGTGCTAGACGACTGGGACATCAACTTCTTGCACTACCCGCTTCTACTCTCGCAGTCGCACGATACGCTTGAGTTTGTTGAGCTGCAGTGGATTTTCTTCGATGGAGTCGCGGACGAGGTCGTGAAGGCGCTAGGGCACTGTACACGCCTGCGCCACCTCACGCTGGTCGGCAATGACTTCAGCAACGAGCACATTATCGCAGCCTGCCCCTCCGTCTCCTCGCTTACGCTGCTAAGGGCACCTAAGGACATAGAGCTCGAGGCGCTCCGTGCACCGCTTTTCACGCTCCAGCTCATGAACTGCTTCAGCGTTCAGCCCGACAAGTACGTAGACTTGGCGTGGCAGGAGATACGCGCGCGCTTGTCGCTTATGCCCACGCTGCGGGAGATCACGTTTTACCTGCTGGGCAAAGAATTGGTGCGCGAAATGGGTTCACGTCGGGAGATGTGCCGGGTGTGCAAGGAGCGCCGGATCCGACTTAGGGTCCTCTGACGCACACAAAATGAAGGGTGAAGTCTGGTTTGGACGGTTTTATTCTTGCCAACGCTATGGTACAGGCTAGATTTCCATGACGCACCACATAAAGGAATCTATCTAGTTAGGACTGACAGGCTAGTAGTAAAAAGCGATAGCTGTTATGACCGCAGGAAGATGTGGTATCCCACCTACTCAACCACGTGTCATCTGTATTCGAACTGTGGCCGTCATTCTTAACTCTCGTCATACTGTACATATATACGACCAGGTTTCATGAAAGCATCGTGAACATGGTGTAGTAACATGAATATATAGTGAAGCAATCCTAACCAATCCTTTACGCCAGGGATGGCTCATATAGGTAGACTTCTCCTGCGTGTGGGATGGGATGAGTCGCTCGATTTACGCGAAAAAGGAAGCAATTCCGAATTTGTTCAGCGCTCATCCAAGTCCGCGTCGCCGCAGTAAACCGTGTGTTGACATCTTGCGGACGTGACTCTTGCCTGAGGCCGCGACGCGATAATCGGCCGTCAACGCCAGTGACAGGGGCTTCTGTCGTGGCCTCGTTGTCTTGAGCCCAACCTGGTCTTTCTGTCGTCGCGCGTCAGCGGCCGCTAGCCGCGCGAGCAGGGACATCTTCAAATGCGTCTCTCTTTGGCTTTGGCCCGGTCGTCTTTGCGTCTTGACTTTGCGTACTGCGCTCTTCTCATTTTCTTTGGCTTGCTCGCACACGCGGGCTACGGGCAAACGCATGGATATATCTCGTCGACCAGCTCTGCGCGCCTCTTCGTAGTTGCATTGCTGCAATGTGCTGGATGCTTCGTGCTTCACGCGCACTCGACCAGAAACTATGGTTATAACGCAGTGGCCAACGATGAATCTCCCCTCGCCCGAACTGACTCTGAACGCGCAGACGACAAGGAGCTTCCCCAAGCGCATCACCAAGTCACCGAAAGACGCAGCGTCAGCTGGTCAGTCATAGTGTCAGGCGCTCTGGCCGCGCTGGTTTCACTCGTGGTACGCACCAGCTAGCTGAACGCAGTCAGCATGAGCTTACGTAGATGCAGAACATCCAGGAAGTCGCGCATTCAGAGGCACAATCGGTGTTCGCCTTTCAAGCAACTCTGCCCATTGCTTTGACAATCTACACGACTGTGCTACGATCACCGTCCCCGCTTCCCAGCTGGCAAGCACTTATGCTTCAGGTAATGGTTTTGCTAGATAACATGATGCGTAGCTGAATGTGCGCAGGTCAACGGGATTCTTATCAGCATCGTCGTATGTGTCACGGATGGCACCCTCTTCTACATCTGATGTAGTTCATCGAAGGCTAGGACTAGCTTCAGTGAAGCATATAGAGCAGTGCCAGCACTCTTAGGCGGCATTCTGCTGTACACCTACTCCATTACGGTTTTTGCTCATGTATGTTGATCCTCTTCACTATCGACCAAATCGACTAAGGCGTCAGCAGGCTTCCAAAGTCGCCCACAACTCTCGCGTTCACCTGACCAATGGTTTCTTCTTCCTTCCCGCCGCGCTGCTCTACGGAATTGCCATGGCGGCGACCGGATTTCACTACTTGTATCCATCGGAATGGTGTATTCCCATGCTCATCATCGAGGCAGTGATCGGCGTACTTAGCCTACACGTTATTCGCGGTATGCATGCATGTTTTTGCTTTTTGTGGGCATTGGGCTGAAAATATTGGCTACTCCAGAGGTTGGTCTGGTGTCCTTCAGCGTCTGCACAGGCGTCAGTTCTGCGTGCCTCATCCTTCTCACGCGCACAATCGACGTGACAGGCGGTATCTCCTTCCTCGTGCTCTTTGGCACTAGCGCGTCGTTATGGGCGGCTTGGACGTACCTTCGGAGCGATCATCCAGAGGGCCAACATGAACCTATTGTGTCGGTGAGTTGTCCGCCTGTCACGCATTCCTGCATTACCCTGAGCATACCCATAGCGATCCCGCTTATTTTCCTCAGCCGAGGCTGCGGTCGTCGGCATCACAGTACTCGGCCTGTTGCACACCATCGTTTCCTTTGCTCGTTTCGACGCCGAAGGCTGGCCAGTCCATGCGGTGATTTTACCGCCGACGCAGCTTCCTTTATGCACGCGCAAGCCGCTGGCCTCCCATGGGTGGTTGCGCGACCGGCCGCGGACGTTCCACGCGTTCGAGGACGTGCTACTCGTGGTCTTCTTCAGCCACGCTCGGTACGACGCCAATGTGGACTTCTACCGCGACGTCTATGCCGAGTTCTTCCCCAACGTGCGTGCATCCATTTGAGGGCGCGACAGGCAGACTTAGCGCGCAATGCAGGTGGTCTTCGTCGGCCCTGCGAGCAGAGAAGATGCAGGGTTTGCAGGGTCGTATGACATCCTCGTCGACAGCTACAAGAGCGACGAGAACCTCACGAGCTACAGCGAGTTTCGCATGGCCGGCCGTGTACGTCCAGGCGTCTGCGAGTCCGACCAGTCCTTAACCTTTTACGTGCGTGACAGATGGCGCACCATATGCTGTACACTGTCATGGCAGAGCACGACTGCTACAACGGCTACCTCTGGGCGCCCTTCGACACGCTACTGAACGTCCCCCGCCTTCTTCAGTTCGACCAGAACAGAATATGGTACCACTCCCCGGTCGCGGCGGACTATGTTCCCAACCCGGCACTGGTAAACATAAGCCACCATGCGCCTCCTGCCAACATAGGCCCGGACCCAGAGGAGCTGCATCCAAATTGGTCGCTAATGGATGGAACGTGGTGGTATGTCCTCGAGCTTTCTTCATTGCGGTCCATTTGCTCATGTACGCACAGGTGGGGGTAGGTGAACATCAGGATAGTTGAATCCCGTGTATTGACAGACAGTTTTAGGTCACCATTTGTGGGCCTACCCGTTTGCATGCCGGCGTATTACAAAGTCGAAGAAAAGCAGCGCGCCCGACTCGCGGCGCTGACCTCGCACCTTCCTCACCCGCGCCTTATCGGCGGCTCGTCCGACACCGCCTACATCCCCGGCCGTTTACGGGTGCCATTCCTTCAGACGCTCGGCCTTTTCCTCGACACGGACTGCTTCATGGAGATCGCGATTCCGACCGCCCTGCACCTCGTCCTGCCGCCGAACGAACGCATGCAGTACGTCGACCATTGGTGGATATGGCAGCCGCCGTTCAGCGCCGAGTTCGTGCGCAAGCAGTGGAAGGACGATTTCGAGGTCGACACCTTCCACACGTTCCATTGGGGAGAAAAGAACGCTCAGGGCGTATGGACGGCCATCCCAGAAAGCGTTCAGGACGTCCGGCGCCTTCAGGCCGAGTCTGCAAGGAGGCAGGGTATCCCTTGGCGTGGTATAGAATAGATGCGATTGTCAGGGACATTATAGGATCTGGAGGGAATCGGAAGTCTGTACGATTAGGACAGGGTAACAGATATGATCCGTGCCTCAAGGCACTTCGCTGTCACATTCGAGGCTCAGCACTTAGCGCTCCGGCATTGCGAAGCTCGACATATTGTACGGGGTTTCTGACAAAGTCACTGTTCGCTTTCGGCGTCTCAGATCCTGTGTGACACGACCCTTTGTTGATCACTTCAGCCGTTCACGGTCCCTGTGCGCAATCGGTCCCTACGCATCAACGTCATGGAGGACCGAGACCGCGGGAAGGAGGTCCAGATGTCGTTGAAGGGATCAACGAGCAGGTACTTGCACCCCTAGGTTCAGAAGGTAATGTGTTCGTTCTGGTGGAAAATCATTGTGAGTGCATGGCGCGGCCGCTTTGGAATTGGTCGGCCCAGCGAGAGGAGCCGAGTCCAGCACTGATAGTTCAAATATCCATAGGACATCTGCATTCGCGTCAACTCTACATTACTTACACTAACCGCACCGTCCACAACGTCAAGTCGTCATTCAGCTTCAGTCGCTGCGGCCAAGCTTGTCGAGCGCACGAACGCCCTGCTCGAACCATTCTTCTCTCGTTATCCAGAACTCCTCGCGGTTCTTCATGATATCTGCAAGCACGGCGCCGCCCAGGAAAACCATGTGTTTCCGACGGGGCGGGTCCTCAATGCGAATCTTGAATTTCTGCAAGTAACAAAACCCTCGTCAGAGAGGGCAGGGGGACATGAAGAATAGGCGACTGACGTTCAGACGGGACGGGTCGCCGCCGAGGACGCGCGTGAGGTAGAGCTGCTTCATCTCCTTTTCGAGCCGCGATGGCAGGCCGGGGTACATGCTCGAGCCGCCAGACAGCACGATGTGCTTGTAGAGCTCGGCACGCGTGTCCACCGCTGCGGCTTGTATTGTCTGGAAGAGCAGTTCTGCGACGCCGGGCGATTCAACGTCGACTAGATGGGGTTGGAACATGCACTCCGGCGCCTGGAAACGTTCAGAGCCGACGCGGATGACACGTCCATCGGGCAACTGTAATGGGTCAGCGCCAGGGAAAGCATTTGGCCGCGAGACTCACTGTGTAACTTTCGACAAGGACCGTGGTTTCCTCAGACAGCTTCTCGTCGAGATCAAGGTCGTAGCTGCAGTGACAACTCATTAGACCTTGCGCCCAAAGATGATTTTCATGCACGTACCTGACATAGCAAAGCTTCTCTTTGATTTGTCGTACTGTTTCAAAGTCGGCGGTACGGTTGAAGGCGTAGCCGCGGATGAGCAGCAACTTGATCAGGTAGCGCGTCACGTCGCGACCAGCAATGTCGAGTCGACGAGTGAGATGCGGCAACGAGAAGCCATCGAATACAGGAACGATGTGCGTGACGCCGTCGCCGGAATCGACGACCACTCCGGTTGTCAGACCTAGGCAACATCAGTAAAATGCGAGCATGGATGGCCGAATACGCACCCTGAGCATACAGCGTAAGCACGGCCTGGATGGCCACATAGACACCTCCGAATCCGTATTCTTCGAACATGACCTGGGCCATCCGCTGCCGGTTGACCTTGGGGTTCATTGGCGGCTCGGTGAGCAGGACCTTGCGGCCAGTGGTGTCCAGCTTGAGCTTCTCGTTGAAGGTGTAGTCCCAGAGGTGCTTCATGTCCTCCCAGTTGCGCACAATGCCGTGTTCCATGGGCTGGGTGACCTGGAGGAAGTTGCGGTATTCCGCCGCCTCGTCGCCGACCATGATATCCTTGATCGCCGTCGATGCGCCAGTGACGCGCTCTTCCGCGCGCAGAATGGGCCGACCAACAAGCGAAGGGAATACTGGAGCCAGGTGCGCGCGTTATTGACTTGCGAGTTGGCATCGTATGAGGCCCGCACCATGTTCAGGGAAGTTCGAGCCAGCGAAGCCGACTTTGACGAACTGCATGCGGATTTACATCTTTATTGAGCACGTATAAGCAGTTCACGTACCCCGGTACCGTTGTCTACAACGAGAGGCCGCTCCTCAGACATCGTGACTTAGTGGTGAGCGCAAGCGATGAGGCGCAGCAGTTTGAAGTCCGTCATCGCAGCTTGCCCTCATAGCATCGCTCAGAATTGCAGTCAACCCGGACGCTCAACCCTTCGTGGTATGCATTGTCTTAATATTAAATATCTTTCGCAGCAAGCTCATTAAATGCGCTTTTTTAGGAATTAATTCATTTTGTCTTTTGCAGTGACAGCAACACGACTTTTATTGGCCATTGTTAGCTGAATTTGCGGTCGTGTCGCACAGCAAACGCTCGACTGAAAGCTCCAGGCCTGCTGTCTCTTTCCCGGTGCTCCTCATCTTCCGACGTTCGTAGTTTCGTCTTACGCAGCTGAAGATCCTGTCCGGCAGTTTCGCCGTCGGTATTGGTGTCTCGGTTGCACGGACGACGCGCAGACGACGATCTATTTGCCTGGAGATGCTGTTCTTGATTACGCGAAGTGACTGCCTCGCGCTTGTGCGGTTCCTGGCGGGATGGCGTTCAATATCTCCGTTGTTCGCGCTCAACGATCCCCGCCGACGTGCTATGGCGCCCTGTCCATGACCTCCGGTGTAAATGCGCGCGTCGTGGGCTGTCTGAATATGATCTCTCGCACTGTAAGCTGATCTACGGGCCTCAACGCAGGGCCTGGTCCAGTCTTATGCTAGCCATTCAACGTTCGCGCTGCTTGCTCAGCGCTCAGGCCGCTATACGTACGACGGACTGCCGATCCCATAGCGTGGGATTGTTTATTCTGCTCTGGATGATCAGGTCCAAGAACCTGATAGCGTGGGAGACTGGGCGATTGTCTCGCGCGTGTAGGCTTCGCGGCTTGTACGGGCGTTTCCGTCAGACTACAGCGTCTGTTGACCCAATCCGCTCAGTCTGCTAGCTGTGGTGGTACTTCGAGGAGCTATTCTCAGCGCAAGGCGCTCCGACTTCATGTCTTGCTTGCCCTGCGCTCTGCAAGAGCAGCTTGTTGAACACGGTCTACTGATCGCCGCTCGAGAGTGCCATTCACTCTCTGCGTGAGTATCAGCGGTTAATACTCCTCTGTTCATTCCGAACCGCAATCCTTGTGCCCCGAGGATGACGGCCATTGGTCGTAGGTCTCCACTGCAGTCGGATCCCTGGCTTACCCCACGCGTCTCGTGTCCGGGTGATGTGCGCTCTGATGCGGCCCGCCTGGAGGGCGCCATCTCGGCGTTCCAGCAGCTCGAGATTCTTGGGTGGCCGTCTGTCAAGGCGCGTGCACGGGCATACCTTGTCGCGCCGGGGATTGCACGCGCGCCTGACCTGCCAACCTCACTGCTGTCACGATTCGCACGCGGCGCCCTAAATTGTCACATTCGAGCCAAGAGGCCAGCCACGCGATTGTCACTGATAACCTCAGTCAACGTACGCCGGTTGTGCGAATCATTTCGTCATGAACTAATGCAGGTTCTCTGCGCATCTGTGGTCAATGCGGTGACGGATCTCTACCAGTCCGGTGTTTTGTTCCACGTCGCGTGGAGGCGTAGCTATGGAGCCTGGGCGCGCGATAATCGTCGCCCTCATCCGCGAAGGTCGGGCTCACACGGCCTTCCGCGGACCCGGCGCTGCCCTCCGCGGGGTTCCAGACTTCGAAGTCTTCGAGCGCGTCCTCGAAGTCTCCATGCCTCTTCACGTGCGTTTCTCGAAGCCTGCCTTCTTTCGCGTGACCTCTGATCTGGTTGGTAGCATATGCCGGGTGAGGATTCTAGGGTGGGAGGCGGCACTGCCGTGCGACATTGCCCTTGTACCCATGCTTTGCTTCAGAGCGTTGATCCCTATGACCTCACAATCGCCTCTACACGCTAACCGTTCGTCTACTACAGGGCATATGCGTCGGCTCACTTGTTGCCCAACACCGCCTAGTAACAAGCGGTTCCTATAATCCCGACGTTTGTGATCTCCCTTTGCGTATACCGCTTCCGAAACGCTGTCAATGGGCTTATGCAGTCGACAGGCATTCTGCGTCGATCCTGAGTCGATCAGTCACACAGGTTCGCGGCGCTCGCACCATGCATAAAAGCGCAGCTGAAGTCATACCGGTCGCCATCAACTGGATCCCTCGCCACCCCCTGAAGCCTCATACTTTTGCGCACTCGCACGCTGTGTGTACAGCCGTTTACGTCCTCGACCACCGCGTCTCATCCACTTCCGTAGCCATCTCAACACCAACCCACCGTCTACAATGTGCTGGAGTATTGTTCGCTTCGCCTGCGGCACCATCGGCAAGAGCTATTCCCTCACCTGCAAATGCAACAAGCAAGTCCGCGACATCGCGCCCAGCTTGCGCTGCTCCAGCGGCTGTCCCGGACATGGCGCCGGCCCCGTGGCTCACGGCGGAAAACGCTCTCCTTGATGTGCACCCTCTTCTCTCGTACGTTTCGTCTCGCGTGTTATGGAACGCCGGTCTCACACGTATTGCAGTACAGTGACGGGGAGTCAACGTCTCATTGACGCGAGACAGAAACATGAAAAACCAGTCATACGCCAACTCGCGTTCGGCGATGCATCTTCGACTTCTATGTGTAACGTATTCGAGTCCACGTCCGCACCTGTCAAGAACATTCTATCCCTGGGTTCTGTGTCCTGTAGCTATTACGGAAATGGTCAACGATTACTGTATTCCTTTCTTATCTTTAATTCACTAAAGGAAGGGTTCCTCTCGATTCGGCTGCTGTCTTTCAGATACTTCCCATATTCGCGCTTCTCATGTGCCTAGAATTCTATCATCTATGCTGTCCCCGCTTGATGCACTGCCAAAGACATCCCACATTGCTTGCATACACAGCCTGCAAGATGTCCTTTTCAATACTTTTTGGGTGGCACAATAGGCTTTGAGAACACATTGAAAAAAGTTCGTGCATTAGTGCCAATGCACGAACTTTTTTTAATGCTTTCTCACGTCCTTTTGTGCCACTGAGAATGTGCTGAAAAGGACATATTGCAGGCTGTGATAGAAATGGCATTAGCAATAGCATCTGGATGAGCCCTTGACGCCTTCTATCTAACAAGGGAATTCGTTCCCCCAATACTCAAGCGCATAGGATCAGAAGGCCTCTCAGTATCGAATGCCGTAACATGCCAAGCACTGTTGTGTTGTTCGACTATTGGTAGTTTAAACTCCGCTCCTATCCTTCCAAGTGTCGCGTGAGGCACGTTTCTTCGGACAACAGCGCGTCAGCAGACCAACTGCCCGCGCTACTCCATGCCCTCTAGCTCCCCAGAAGATATCCTGGCGGACGCGCTGCCGGCCTTTATCGGCCAGGCAGAACGCTTGTGGCATGGAACTCCTGGTGACCACTATGTTCACCCCGGAACTGGCGTCGTCGTTTCTCCTCCGGATATACTGGCTAAAAACTGGACGCTACACGCGTCGGCGATATGGTCATCAGCGATTTTCTTGGCCGATCACCTCGATGAGCTGGGGATTCGCGACGCGCCAGCGGGGACTCGAGTTATAGAACTTGGGGCTGGAGCGGGCCTGCCTGGGATCGCAGTCGCAAAACTGGCACCACAGACGCATGTTTGGTTGACAGACTTCCCCGATGCGCTGATTCTCAAAGGCCTGGCGGATAACGTGCGGCTCAACAACGTCGAACGGAATTGTCTCGTCTATGGTCTTGCTTGGGGTTCTGAGACCTGGATGACGCAGCATTCCGCTGACGCCTGTGATGACCTGCCGCGCGAAACTGCCATCCAGGCGCCTGCGTTCGATCTCATCCTGGCAGCAGATACGCTGTGGAATCCGGAGACTCAGCCTTTACTCTGCGATACACTTTGTCGCTTGCTCAGAAACGCTGCTTCGCCGGAATCCCGCGCGGTGCTGGTAGCAGGGATGCATACCGGTCGCTATGCGCTGCAAAAGTTCATCGCACTAGTTCAGGACGCCGGGCTGGATGTTTGCGACCTGCGGGAGCGCAGATTGCACCCTTCCCCAAATGAGGGCGAGAATGACCGGCCATGGGCAACTGAGCGGCCCATGGAAGACGAAGCTGCGCGTCGCCAATGGGTTCTCTGGCTTGTCCTCAAGCACTGTCAGACAAGACCAATGCGGTCATCACCGACGTCCCCGGCCGCTCGCTGACTGCGATGATAGGCGATCTCAATAAAGTATGTTCATAATTCCTGTGTCTACTCCTCTCAATGTCGGTCGTGCAATGATCGGCCTTGATAGTTGTTGTCTATAAGCAGATTTCCCGGGGTCGAATGCGGCCGGTGGGTCGTGGACATGTTAATACTGAGGCACTAAGCCCCCTCGACCCACCCCTTCGCTCACCGACAACAAGCCTCGTGTGCAGGTGTTCCGCGTGGTGGTTGGGTCACTGTCGGTATGATCCTAATCGAATCGAGCGTGTCAGGAGGAGGCAGCGTGACAAATATCCATCCGTGTGCGTGTTCGAGTACATATGACCGTGTCCGTTGGAAATACAAAGCAAATGCAAGGAATGGAACCAGAAATGAACTCAATACTTGGTTGCGCAGCGAGTGAGGTGCGCGTTCCATAAGATACGATGAAAGAGATAAAGGAATGCAAGATATAAATATATAATGCATGATCATGGTGTCGGGGAGTACTCTGGCGGGGGCCCTGCTTGCTTTTGAGATTTCTCGGTGCTGGTCTGCGAACCTGATACAGACGGCGCCCCACGCGAGCTGCCGACATGCGAGCGGCTGGCCTGACTGCGCGATTGCGTGCTGCGCGAGCCTACGGAGTGTATGACGGAAGGCGCGCGATTCCTCCACCCTGTACAGCGTGCGCATGTGAGTGACCGTCCACGCATCACTAAACAAACACACGAACCTCCGTCCACGGATGGTGGATGAGCAGAGAACGGCGTTTGACTGTACAGGCTTGACTGGAAGTCGGACGGGACAGAGATCGGAACGGGCAGCGTGAGCTCGGAGAAAGTCTGCGTCTCCGGGCGCTCGCGCTGCTGACTGGCCGCGTTGACATAGGGGTTGTTGTAGACGAAGACTGGCAGCGGCTCCAAGCTGGCGATGCTCGTCGTGCGCGACTGTCGGGCCGAGGGAAGCAGGTCGAAGTCGGAGGGCGAGCCCGGCCCGTGCGGGTGTACTGGACGCTTGCGCAGCCAGAACCACCAGACGATGAAGAACACGAGCAGCATCAAGACTACAGCGCCGACCACGGCGCCGACGATGGCGCCGACCGGGCTGGCGCCATTGTCGGCCTTCTTGCCAGCGTTTTGCGATGTGCCAACACCTCCTGACGCAGCAAGGGCTTCACCCTTGCATTGAGTCGGGGTGCTGTCCCCTGTGCCAGCATTGGTCAGCCGTGCAGCGAAAATGCTGTTTTCGGTGTAATTCCTGTCGCAAGGCGGCTTCAGTGACAGTTGCATAGGTGACAAGCGCGTCTTACCAGGATCCGTCCTCATGGTTCAGCTCGTAGGCCCAGCGCTGAATCACTGGACCCGACAGGCACACCTTCTGCTGGATGGTAGAGTCTATCCTGAAGAAGGCTGAGCCGCGATGGAATGCCTATCGCGCGCTTATTGCGTACGATTGTATGCCCACGGGCGAACAGGCGTTAAGGTAGCGGTTGAAAGTCTGCGGTGGAGCGGTGTAGCCATTGCCGTTTGCATCGCCGCCTGTTTGGCAGCTGCAACGCAGAGCGCGGTCAGGAGCGATTCAAAGATGTGCAGGGGGGACTCACTTAAGGCAGGCCATTGCGAGACTGAAAGCGACACTGCAAGGACAGGATGAGGCAGAGTGCATAGGACAGGAAGCCCGGACGGACCTGTTGCAGCAGCATTTGCCTGGAACGGGAATGTCAGCTGTGTGTGCGACCGCTGGATGGGCAGAAACGTGCTTACTCTGTTGAGAGCCGCAAGTCGTGGGTCCGTTGTTGCCAGCCGGTATGCTCATAAGCGGTAGCTTGTCTGACAATCCAACGAGTTAACGGATGGTAACGGGCAAGCAGCGAGCGCGCGCGCACAGTCACTATCGCACTGCATCATAAGCTGCTGGTACTGCTCGCATGGATTCATGTCGTAGCTGTTGTACCAGGTAATGGCCGAGTTGAAGCACTGGAGCGTGGAGTTGGAGTCGGGCGCTGCGCGGGCGGTCCGGGTCGCGACCAGCGTCGACAGCAGGGAAATGAGTGGAAGGGGCATCATGATCATTGGCCACATCGTTCACGCAAAGAGCCCGCGGCCTGGAGAAAAATAAAGCAGCAACGGCCGCGGCGGGGAGATTGCAGGAAGAAGAGACTGGCGACGGTGCTCAAAACGTCCGAGATCATGATATGAGCATGCACCGCCGCGTTATGTCTGCGGATCGGCTTGATCGCCGGGATCTGTCGCTGTCCTTCTGCCCATCGCAAGCGCTGAGAGTAGTCCCTCTTCACCGCCAGAGTGGGCGGCGACAGGCCTGCCTCGAAAGGTTCCAATATCCCGGGAGGGAACAGCGCGAGCTCAAGTCCATACCGATTTCCGTCAGAAACTTCGCCGCAGCGTGATGTGAGCTGCCTGCGCAGTACTAGTATGACTTGCTGACTTGCAGCCTCGACGCATTATTCTACCGGCTCTGTCTGCAATAAAATTCTTCTTTATACCCTGTAGCCGCACTCTTCATCGGATTTCTTGTACGATCGAGCCTGGTATTTCGTTTCAGCGAAATGGCTTGAAGAAAACCACATGAACGCCATCGCGCGCCAGGTGGTGCTGATGATTTCCTCCTAGCGAATGCAGGACGATGATTGATATCAGGCCAAGTAACGTGGAAGCCATGCAGAATTCCGCCCAGTATGGAAAATCCTTGAGCATTCACTGATCGCGATATTCAGGGACAGGACTGCTTTGAGCCGAATGGACCCACTGCTTGAAGCGTCCCGTCCAATATGACCAGGAGCAAACAGAATCATTATCAGCACTGGGTATCTTGAATTGAGGCCTGCCAAGCGCAATTGGCTTGAAGGTTGTGAGGCAGAAATATCAGTTATCACTGCACGAACTGCGTACTCTTGGCCGTCTGCGATTGGACGTTGGAAGATCCACGCGAATCGAGGGAGGGCAACCGAGGCTCCCTGGAAGGAGATGCGCCATCGTGGATTCTGGATTGAGGCGAGAGTTTTCCGCCCGCCAGAAGGATGCCGGCCCGGATAAGCGATGCAACAGCTGCACCTCGTCGTTTAACGCTGAAGATGGAGCCAGAGTCGACGAGTCCAAGTGCGTGTGCAAGGAGAAAAACATCTCGGGAAAGGGGTGAAGTTATCAATGTTCACGGCGGGGTGGCATTGATGTTGCAGTGGCACTAGCCATCGCATGCGAGTCGGGGAACGGTCAGAACTCGAGTGATAGAGACGTCTTACAGGAGAGGAAGCGCATGGCGCGGATATCCTTGCGCGCTGACCGTCCGTGCATCGCAGTTTTGCTACATGACAACGTTGTCGTAGGTTGCCGTTTACGGTCGGGACGAGCTGAGGAGAAAACACCCAGCGACGTGTCCAGCGAAGGGCGAGCGATATTCCCCAGAGTCAGACCTGGTTAAAAAGACGTCACGCGGCTGCATACAAGTGAGCTGTGCATGAGGATGAGGCCGAAGAATGCTTCTGGCAGAGGGAAGAAGAGGAAGATGCCCGCGGAGATCGAACCACTTCTGCATCCTGTCTTCTACTCTCTACTTTCATTTCCACGTATGCTGGCTTCGCACTCAAGATGGCCACAGCCCGAATTTAATTCGTCCCTCCCTCATGGCTCCGTTTTTTCTACTGTCCTGCTTGCTCCGCATTACGCCTGGTCGCCCGCTTCCGCCGCGCCGAGCTCTTGACCCCCGCGTGCTTCAGCGCGTCGCCAGGGGTTGTCCATCTTCAATCTGAAAAGAGAGGCATTGTTTACACGTGCACCAATACGCCTTCATATGACGGATTTTGTACTTGGCTTTTTCCTGCCGGCTGACGAAGTCTACGATTTTCTCTACATCCAGGCTGGGTTCGCTGTCCTATCGGCAGCTAGTCTCTTCCACGATGCTCAGCCGGCATTTATCAAGAATCCCGCTCGTGGTTCTCACGTGTGCTGGTCTTTAGGAATTAACAGCCTTCGGAGGAATCCAGGGTTTAGGGCTCGACGGCTGTTACCCCGAGGCTGGTCGATCCAGGGTCTGAATAACGTTTCTGGCTCCTGAGTTCTCTTCGAGTTGTCTGTACCAAGCTGCAATGGCGCCCGTTCTGCTGCCGTGATAAATGGATCGGTCTCGTAGCTGGCAGAGTCTACGCTCTTTCGGCCGGAATACATGCCGTTGCCCAAAGGCGACAGCAAGCGTTTCCTCGGATTCATCTGTCGCCGTGATGTTTGTACGCCATGTCGTATCATTGGCCTGCTCCGTGACATGGTCTGTGTACGGTTTGAAGACACTCCGCGAGATAGTTGAAGCCTAGAATATCGAATACCGACAATCAGCCCTGCGAGCACGGTTTTTCAGGTGTCGCAAACAGTTCAACCCGAAGAGAAGGACTGATGAAGACTTCAAGCAAACAGATTGCACTGCCGTTTGGCTCATTGGGGGCTGATTGCTGACGCTGGACCTCGAGGATTTGTTCCGCAAAAAATTAATATACTGCATGCTGGCCATTGTCACTTGGTTACGCCTGAGCAAGTGACAACTCGACGCTGTTGTTCTGGAGAATGCCGCGGGGAGAGAAATTCGCGCTCCGCCAAACGCGGGTTGAGCTCCTCTCGAAAGCCGCACGTGGGCCCTTCGCTTGACCATTGCCCGATGACCGAAGTCGCCGCCGCCGAGCCCGCCGCCGCGCCAGCGCCCGCGGCAAACGCGAAGAAGAGCAAAAGCAAGAAGGCGGCGGCGCCCAAGGAGCCCAAGCAGCCGACGCGCACGCGCCCGCCCCGCGACACCAAGAAGCCCGAGGCGCCCGCGCCCATCCCGCCCCAGCAGCGCGCGACGCGTCCCAAGGCGCCCCCAGCAGCCGCGCCCGCCAACCCGCTCAAGCCGCCGCGGAACCCCATCGTCGCCCCCATAAAGCTCCCCAAGGGCAAGAAGGGCCTCTCGCCCGGCACTATTGGTGCGCCGTTTTGCTCTGCATAAATTCAGATTTATTTATTTAAATATAGTATGGGCAAAAATGCGTGCGTGATTGCTAGGCCGTCGCCTACAGCGAGCACGAGAGATGACCGCGATTACAACCCCCCTCCAGCCGGTTTTCCCTGGTTCCCAGGCACCGTGGCCGACGAGAAGGACGACGCAGTACCGTCCAAGGTCTCTGCCCAAAAGCCCGCCAACGCGCTCAAGGACAGGGTTCATCTCGTCAGATTCACCGGAGACCGCAATCGCGTCACCTGGTCCGTTTGCCCCCAATGTCCCGTACAACCTGAGCTCATATCCAACAGGGGATGGGTTCCCGCGGCCCTGCTGCAAACGTTCAACGAAAGCGCAGGTTCGCCACACTGTGCCTCATCGTGCCGCCACCATTTTTTTCTGACGGCCTTTGCGAACAGAGAGCGATGAGAAGATCATCAAAGTACGCATGCGCTGCTCACGGCGGTAGGAGGCCGCCCGTTGCTCACGCGCGCCGGCAGAACCAACGCTACAAGTCGCAGAAGGAGCGCCGCGAAGTGCGGACGGCACATCGGTGCGTGATCTGCCCGCTCACTCAAGCTCCAAGCCCCGTGACTCAACTGATCGCACATCAACAGCAAAGCGCTCGCCCAGGTTGAGGAGGGCGGCGGCGAGGCCGGCGCGAAGGCCAAGGCCGCGCTGGCGTCCAAGGGAGACGACGACGACTCCAAGGAGGACGAGGAGATGGACACCGCCGAGGACGGCGCCAACGGTGATGCTGCGGAAGACGGCGACGATAAGGCCGCCACGAGCGACGACAAGGCTGCCACCAGCGATGACAAGGCCAACGGCGACGCCAAGATGGACGAGGACGCCGCAGAGCCGTCGTCGGAGACCTGATGCTCTCCTTGCCGTGTCGGTGTGCCGCCATAAAAGTCGCGCACACCACCACCCATCTTGCTTGGTCTCCTATGTACATCAGGGCCCGCTTTAGTTTATCGCGTTGCGTTGCTTGCTTAGCTATCCTCCGTTCCTCTCTCTCTCCCCTCCCCCGCCGAAAGAACGAACCAACCCAGCAATGTGTCTGTATGTAAAACTGGCGTCCATTTCTCTGTCGTAGGCTTGATTAAATACTATCACTTTCTTCTCTGCAACTGCTCAATTGTTCTACGAATCGCTCTGAATCTCCGTCCGCCAATTATCACTCCTTGAGCTCGACGTAGGTAGCTGGGACGCGCATAGTCAGCGCGAGCGACGACCTGGAGGACGAAAGACATACCAGGGAAGAGCCCAACCTGTCCAGAGGCAGTCATGCCCTGCCACCAGTCGTCGGACGGCGCTTCGATGTGAGTGATAACGTCGCCCTCCTTGAACGAGATCTCGTTGTCCTCGGCCGCGTCGTAGCTAAGCCATGCATGCATTAGCAACGCCCGTGAGACGTAAGGACAGAAAAAGACAAACTCGTAGATTGCAATGGCCACGGCACCCTGATCCTCCTCTTCCGCCGCGGCTGCAGGCTCAGGCTCCGGGGCGACGGGCGCGGCAGCAGGAGCAGGGGGCGGCGGTGGGGGCGGCGGCGGAGGGGGCGGGGGAGGCGCTTCAGCCTCAGGTTCGGGCTCAGCCTCCGCCTCAGGTTCGGCCTCGACGAGCTCGACGTAGTTGGCTATCGGGGCATCGCATCGTAAGCACGCGAAGGAATGAAACGAATTGGAATGAAAAGCAAGGGCACAATGCGTACCAGGAAACAGGCCCGACTTGCTGCCTCCCGCGCCCACACCACTCCACCAGTCTACAATTTGGGAAAGAAGAGCGCAGGGTCAGACAATGCGTTATCCACGAGGCTGCGGGGAAAGGGCATGCGCGCGCACCTTCACTCTCCTGCACGATCTGTTCGATGTACTCGCCCTCGTCGAGGTTCATCTCGTTGTCTTCCGCAGCCTGACCAAACGAAAACGAAAACGCACGCGAAAGCAAAACAGGGCCCAGTCAGTTCGGTTGTTTCAGAGGCACAGTGAGGGGGAGAGGACGCAAAAAGGAAAGGAACGCATGGGGAGGGCACGCCGCAGGGTCCTGCCCTGCCACGCGAGCGCAACACAAGAGGCTGCCGCGGAGCGTCACCAGAACCGATAGGTCGCGCTGATCATATTGGGACTTCGCCTGACCTCGTATGGGTAGAGCACGACGGCTACCATGCCTCTGCCAGAGGGCGCCTTTCCGGATGCCACAACCGGGGGAGACACCGGGCGCGGCGGCGACAGTGGACGCTGCGATACCAACGACGATCAGCTGGCATTCGTGCAAAATGGAAATTAGACATAAAGCTTACCGCTGGTTCAGGTGCAGGAGGCGGCGGCGGGGGAGGAGGGGGAGGAGGGGGCGGGGGCGGCGCGGCCTCCTCGTCGAGTTCGACAGGCGCCGCGGCAGGCGGCGGGGGAGGAGGAGGCGGAGGAGGCGGCGAAGGCGGCGCCTCAGCCTCAGCCTCAATAGTGCTGGCCGCTACCGCAGCGCCGACTATCGCAGCACCAGCCGCGATACCCGTTGCGCCGGCCGCAACGGCCCCCACCGTGACGGCAGCCGCGCCCGCCGCCAGCGCCCCACCGACGCCGGCCGCGCGGCTGCGCGACTCGTCCTCCTCTTGCTGCTTCTTCGCGAGCGCCTGACGCTCGCTCCAAGTAAGCTTCTTGGGCCCGCCTGAGGCAGGTGCGGGCTTTGGAGCTTCGGCGGCTTCGCGTGCGCGAGCCTCGAATGGGTTGACGAGTTTCTTGGGCTTCGGGAGGGCCACGGGGGTGTAGTTCGTGCCCTGGCACACAAAGCAAGTATGTCAATTTCATTGCACCAGCTCTGAGAAGTTGCCTCGACGTACCACTGGTCCTGAAGAAGGGCGATTGTCTGTCGTTGAGACTGTCCTCGGCGGCGAGGGCTGACGCGCGACTGGAGGAGGCTATGCGAGCACCCATTCAGCATTATCTTTGCGAAAAGCAATATCGCCTACCGTAGGGCGAGGGACAGCCGGCACAGGGCGCGGTGCGACAGGCACTGACTGTGCGGGTGCATCGTCCCAGGAGGGCGTAGTAGACTTGACAGCAGCTGCGGGAGGGGGAACGGGGCGCGGCGCAGCAGGAGGCGGTGGGGCGGCTGCTTGGCGTATAGTGCTCAGCTCTTCGCGGGCTGGCGTGTAGCTCGTTCCCTAGAAGTCATTGGTATTTTCCCTTTCGTTTCTGAGTGCCACTGCACATACCACTTTGCCAATAACATCCTTGGGAGCGCCTTGACGCATGGCAGCAACATCCGGCCGTCCGACGGGCGTGTAGGACGTGCCAACTGGCGTGATCGGCTCGAACTTGCGAGCCTGCTCCTTGTGCACCGAGTACTTTGCTCCAGACGCGTCGGAAATGCGCTTCATAATGAGGTCGGGCTGTACATCCGACTGTGCACGGCAATGAGCTTCAAAGGGAATTCTATGCGAATGAACACGGTACCTCGTTGCGGGCACTGATGACCACGTGCGCGCCCTTGAGAAAGCGTGCAACCGCAGTCGAGTGCGTGTCTGACATGCGTTGTCAGCGTGGAATGCGAGGGTATCGGCCTGCGACGTACGAAAGAGCCCTGGATATCGATGAAGTCAGTGGACTTGTTACTTTCAGAATTATTGGCATACCTTTCTTTGCCTCTGGGACTCCGTCACCGCACCAGTTGATTTGAACGAACTTGTTCAGTTCAGTCTGCATGCCAGTGTAAGTCGTTGATGACTGCTGGTCTCAAGACACGTCGCACGTTGGGATCCTTGACGCGCGCAAAGGCGTATTGCATCCTGAATTATCCTGGGTATCAGTTTGAGCCCAGGATATTCGACTTGATACGCGCACCTGCCGTCAGAGAATTCCTCGGCGAGCTCTTCGAGGCCACCAGTGCCTGAAGCCTGCACTTTGAGGTCGTTCGAGCCCTTCTCGTAGGTAAATATGGTCCAGTCCGTCTCCTCGCCGTTGAGCACGGCCTGGTAGGCGGAGAGCAGCTCTCGCGAGGAGAGATTGACTCCGAGCGACATGGCTGCGATGAGCAAGTGGCAGAATAAGGATGACGCCGGCGGATGCTGAACATCTTGTCCCGCTCCGTCGTCATCTCGGCATGGCTTCAACCGTCTTCCACGAACCGTCCCAGGCACTTGAAAAGTCCCATTTGATCATGGACGGCGCGGATTTACAGCGCCTTTCTGAGTTATATCATCGTTGCCAGCTCTCGCCTGCAGACTCGAGAATGAAAGTTTGAACCTGGCTCTTTCACTCGCGCTCACCCCGCTCGCTTCAAATCATACTCAATATCTTACCGGACAAGCCTCCGCCCTCATTTAGGTGGGTACAGCAACCGGTCTGCGGTTAGTGACATTCATCTGCATCGCAACCCAACTGTGGTGCACTGGACCAGCATGCAATCAGCGACCCGCTTGAGGATGCCGCGAAGGATCACAAACGCGTTTTTGAATCTCAGCTGCTCACTCCTTGCCTCCCGACATGTTGGACGACTACGTCTGCGTCCTTACCAGCCATTCGCCCACCTTTGTATTTGATCTGCGCCAAGGTCACCTATCCCAGCTCGCGCAACCCGTGGTTCAGGACCTGCTCGAGTACGCTGCTGAGCGCCACAATGTCGACTGTGGTTGCGACCTCAAAATCGGCGGCCGCGTCTGGTTCACCTCCATCCCGCTGTCCGAGGCCGACAATTGCGAATGGGCAACTGTGGGGCATGATCCACTCCCCGTCAACACCGACCTAAGAAGTCTTCCCGCCGTGGCTGATTCGTCGACCATACAACTGGTCATAGACGGCGCACAAACGTCTGCCGTTGGTGAGTCAGGGTTTTCCTTCATCTACATGGTAGACTGATGTCTTCTTCAGACTATCTGCGTCTGTACCACGAGAAACTGTTTACGCCTTATCGCGTCGAAGATGCCGCAGCTTACAAGAGATTCGGGGCACCGGCAAGTGGGACGTTCAGCTCACATAGCTTTCATACTGACAGTGCAGACAGGATGCGTTGCTTCCAGAGAAGGATACGACCTTCGCATCGATGTGTTCGACACCTGGTTCCGTTTTCGTCGACAAGACTCGGTTCCTCCTTACCATGTTCCAGCTCTCGCTTTCGCGCGTGAACGTCATTAGACGACCAAAAGGCTTCGGGAAGTCGACGTTTCTGTCCATGTTCGACGCCTTCTTCGATCCTCTATCTGCCCATGCGCATTTTCCTTTCACATTTACCCAAGACATCTCAACTCCCGAGCTGGAAGATTTAGAACAACACAGTCAACTTATGGTGTTTGCTCTCGACTTTGCGCAGCTTCGACTCGACACGTGCATAGGTGACGACAGTCTCAGAGCCGAATGTGAGCGTCTTTTGGATGCCGCTGCGCAGCGGTTCTACACCAGGTATCAAAGTTATTTGAAAGTGTCGGAGAAGGATATGTCTCGCCCCGGTGTCTCTCCCACGTTCTGTTACGTCCTTGTAAGCCCTTCACCCATTTCTGCCGCAGGGGCTGACACGCACTTAGCGTTGGGCCAAGCTTTCAGGATGGAAACTATGCTTAACGATTGACAACTATACGGCGCCCTTCCTCGACAGGCGTGATCCGATATACGAGGACGCCATCAGTCGACACATCTTGGGAAAGCTATCCGCCCTGCTTAATACTCGCTTTATGATGTACGGTTTAATCGTTGGCGATGACGTTCCTTACTGCTCCGACTGGCTTGGCCTATCCGACATCGCGGACGATATCTCCACCTTGCCAGCTTTCGCCCAGGCCATCGGTTTTACTCCTGCAGACGTGGAGGCCCTGGGGCGAGCCATTTCGGTTGACTTGATGGGCGCTCTTGAATCTTCTGCGCTGAATTTCCCGCGCACTGATACAACAAGAGTTTATTCGCCCGCCGACGTTCTAAGCCTCGCTCAACAAGTGCTCCATCCGGATGGCCTACATCATGCGCCGCTCGAGGTCAGAACATTCGCTCCAGACGTTCCCGCCAAGCAGGAGGGACACGATGCCGCAGAGTCAGACGACGTCGTTATGTACGACGATGACTATGAACCCTGTCATTATTTCGATGACGACTACGAAGGCAGCGAGGACGGTTCGTACATCCCCACGCCTGCGATGACCGCGGCTTCCTCTTCCAGTTACCCCAGGTCTTCCTCCACACCTCCATCGCAGCACCCCTCAGCGAGCACGGGGAAGTAATAGCAATGATTCATCGTGGAGCAGCCGTCGACTCGCCCTGAAGGTGTACGGCAAAATAGCACCACAATTTCCATCTGCATCTTCATTCCCGAATATGATTCATCCTCCTAATCATTGGGGCGCTGTCCCCAGGATTATGCAATAAGTGCTTGATATCGAGCAATAGACAGCCCGGCGGGACAGCGTAGACGGTGTCAGCGCCTTTCCGTCGAACTTAGACTTTCCGTCGCGCCTTGCCGCTCACGGCTCGCAAATCAGGAACCTGGACGCGCACAAATGCGTGTTGCATACTGGATTATCATAGACATTAGCACTGTGGAGGCAAGTCCGGCTGCGAAGAATACGGCAAAACAGCCGGCATCCGTCTGCTCACGAGCTAGCACCCGCATGTTTCTCAGCCGAAGACGCTGTTTTACAGTCGATGACCGGCTGATTTTGGCCGTTGAAGAACCAGACGGAAAATGAAACAAAATAGACGGTCCTTGATTTTCGGGCACCTGCTACGTTTGCGCCGTTCAGCGGCTTGAAACCTCCAGTCTACCTGCTTATAAACCAGCCACATATCAACTAGAAATAATGCAGAAGCATAATGTTCATAAATCAGTAAATACCATATTGTGCAATTACATGCAGATTTATAATCTATTCGTCGTCGCTGTCCCCGGTCTCAGATCCGCTCAGATGCTCATCTCCGTCAATATCCTTGCCAATACCGTCACCGTCCTCGTCCTCGTCGGCCTCTTCATTGGCGGCAGCAAGCATGCGGAGACGGTTCCGCTGGCGGCGATTGCGCAACAGCTGTCGCACAAAATCGGCTGTCGCCTAAAGCTCCAACTAAATACATTAATTACCCATTTAATGTGATTATATTACATTATCTATTACGATTATTCTACATGGCCCCGTAATTTCCCTGTAACGGGTTGTAATGCATTATATCACCTATAAGCCTTATAATGCAAGATATCAGGCTGGTGAGAGATGAGAGGGAAGATTTCTCAGTGATGGCAGGTGTGGGACTCTCATATATACTGACTGGACACCTGAGACCATGGTGACAGCATCTCCCAAGGGTCCTTTGCTTCAGTGATTATTGATTGATCCGCACCAACTGCCTCCGGAGTGTGTTCAGCCTCTGCAAGACCAATTTTTGGCCAATATGCCACCCCATGCATCTCATATAGTGTTGATGATTACACTGGTGAACATCTGGTAAGTTTGCAAGTAGTTGATAGTTACCCCTCTCCCTGTGCTCTAGGCACAAGTGCCACATGCGAAATATAATGAATTATAATGTATTACAACCTATTACATTACTTATTCCCATTATATTATCTTCGGGCGTAATGGTAATGTAATTGGTTGGAGCTTTACTGTCGCCCAGTCCTGAGCAAAGCGCTTCAGGAACGGGTACGCCTCGCGAGCCTGGCAGGTGATGTGAGTACGCGCTAGCAACGGCGAGACGAAGAGCTTACCGCCTTGTACACTTGTCCAAGCTTTATGGTGTCCTGGTTGCGAAGGAGGACCGATTCGTCGAGGCCGGCCCTGTCAACGCAGCGCTTAATTGCGAGCTACAAAGAAGCAGTCAGAGCTCGAATCGTGTGCGTGTGCAGGGCGCGTGACGTACCCGGCAAGCTGCGTAGGTTTTGGGCATGTTGTCCAAGCCCATCTCCGTCTGCAGGCAATAGTCGTCGCCCGCGCTGCCTTTCGGACGAGGGATCTTGGCCTCGGGCTCCTGACCACCCTTCTTTGCACGCTTCTGGTACTTCTTGCGGGCGGCGCGCTCCTCCTCATACAGAGCTGACAAGCGAGCGATTTATCAACGGGATTCGACCTGCAAAAGACGTCACGGACCTTGTATACGTGCAAGCTTTTCCTCGAGCTCGCGCAGCTTCATCTTTGACTTGGCTTTCGCCGCTTTCTTTGCCGCCGCAGCTGTTGCTTGTGCGCTCGAGGGGCTCGATGGTGGATCAGGGCTTGCTCGCTCCGATTGAGGCGCCGGAGGCTCAGGGCTGCCTTGGGGCTGCCGCCTCGTTGACGCCACCTTGTCCTTGCCAGTAGCTGCAACAGCTTAAGGGCGAGCGCAAGTGATTGATATTGAGCACACGTACCCTTTTTATTTGACTGGCCCTTGTTGCCGCCGTGGGTAGCTGGCGGCGACGCCGAAGAACCTGCCCAGGAAGGCACATAAAATTTATCAGGCGACTGACGCACACGATAGCAACTTTGTACGCACTCTTTCTGCCAGCCGCGGTGGTCTTGCCTGCCACTCGAGCAGCAGCTTTGGCGGCGGCCTCCTTCGACGGTATAGTCTTGGTGGCGGTTGTTGCTGGGCGGTCTGCGGCTGGCGTTGTCTTGCTCTTGATAACTGCCATCGGATATGTTGACTGCAACGACGGCGATATCAGCAAGGCAGCACAGGATGAAACAAGAGCGTACCTCTGCGGAGGAGAGGCTGCTGCTGCTGGGGTACGGTAGGGGGTGCTGGCGCGGTTGTCCACTCGTGGCGCGGTGATTGTCTGGGAGCGTAGGGGGCAAGTCGAATGAGCTGGTGCTTTATACCTTGTCGGGGAGCGGCAAAGAGCGAGTCAACAGGGAACAAATACCTGCAATCACCTGTGCACGTGCTGAGGGACTTGGGGGAAGCGGGACCAGATAGCGATGGATGACGACGGCACCGGCGCTAAGTGCCGGGGCCCTCGTCGTAATCGTTTTTGCCTGGCAATTTTTCTGCCTGCTCGTGGCGACCTTTGCGACGGCCAGAACAGTTAGGGACTTATGTGAGTAGGGATGTATATCAAGTCAGGGCTTGCTCACATCCTAGGCAGCAGCCTGTGTCTGCATACTCGTCGCCACGACTGTACGCCAGAGCAACACATATAAATGGCAGCAAAAGAGCTCTGCACTTGCGGCTGTGGGAAACGAGTCAGCCGCAGCACTGAATGGCGGCACTGGAGCAATAAGGCGAAAAATGCGAACGTACCTGATTCGACGCGCGCAGCGATTCGCAACGCGACTCCTGGCCCGTCTTCGCCGCCAGTGCTATCACCAGCTCGACGGCGCAGGATGAGCCACTCTGGTAGTCCCCGCAAGAAGCCTCGCAAAAACTCTGTGACCATTACCGAGGTCATGGACGATGCTGTCGAGCCCGAGTTTGATGCGGTTGCGGCCGCCAATCCCGAAATTGAAGAGAACCTCGGGCTACAACACGGGGATGACGATGACGAGGTTGGGCCAGATCCACCGAGCCCGGGTAGCAGTGGAGTCGAGTACACTGCGGGCGATTACGAGCGAAGCAAGTACCGGACTACGGTCATCGACGTAGACGACGAGGAAGAGGCTGACAGCGCGAACGGCAGCTCTGATTCAGAGTTTGCGAGCGATCCAGAGTCAGCCGGAGCCTTTGACGACGGGGACGATGGACCGACCGCATGGGACGAACTTGGGGAATATCTAGAGCGTGAATTGGCCGAGCTTGGTATGTGCTCCTGCAGTCAAATCGGCCCACGAGCTGACGACTTGTAGACTCGATGGAGGGTCTATCAGAGGAGGACCTTGACATCCTGCGCGCGTTTGCATTCAAGACGGAAAACTATATATCAAGAAAGACGTACGAGCGCATGCCGCGGTACTTCCGCAAGCTGCATTTGCCGTCGCAAGACTCGAGTCGATCGCGCGTGAAGTTCTTGTCTGGCGTCAAGCCTGTGCTTTACGACTGCTGCCCGAATTCGTGTGTCTTGTTCGTTGGCCGCCATGCAGAGCTGCAAACATGCCCAGAGTGTGGTTCAGCTCGCTACGACAGCCGCAAACGCCCTCTGCAGCAGTTTGCCTACCTTCCCCTTATACCACGGCTTCGAGCGCTGTATCGAAATCGAACTGCCGCAAAGCGTCAGCAGTATCGCGACGAGGTCACCCATACGCACACGGATGGCGTCTATCGTGACTACGTTGACGGTGCTCACTACCGCGGCTTATGCACAAAGCCAGTCCGCATCGACGGGAAGCCTTGCGCCTATCGCTACTTCGCTGATGCCCGCGACGTGGCCCTGGGTGTTACTACCGATGGATTTGCGCCATTCCGAAAGCGCAAGTCAACGTGCTGGCCGCTGCTGCTGATCAACTTCAACCTGGACCCTGAAATCCGTTACCGCCTCGAAAACATCATCTCTCTCGGCGTCATCCCAGGGCCAAAGCAGCCTACGGACCTTAACAGCTTCCTCTGGCCTCTGGTGCAGGAGCTGCTCGAGCTGGCTCGTGGCGTGACTGCGTACGACGCAGAAGAGCAGTGTTTATTTACACTGCGCGCCTATTTGCTCCTTGGGATCGGCGACATGCCCGCCGTTGCCAAATTGATGTGCATGAAAGGCCATAACGGCCGTTATCCCTGCAGGTTCTGCAAGATTCGTGCCCTGCGTGTGCCCGACGCTCGCGGAAACGCCCAATATGTTCCGCTCGACCGTTCAACCCATCCCGATGCTGGCGACATTCCTCGTTACGACCCGAGCGCGTTGCCTATGCGCACTCATCAGGAGATGCTCCAGCAGGCTCTCGACGTTGAAAGCGCACCCAACCCAACTCAAGCCCAGCAGCGAGGACGCGATTCAGGCATGAACGGGATGCCGCTCCTCGCCGTTTTGCCATCCATCCGCCTGCATCAGTCTTTTCCCGTCGAGTTCATGCACCTTGTGTGGCTCAATCTCATTCCCAACTTAACGCGTCTCTATACGGGCACTTTCAAAGGGCTTGACGAGGGCAATGGCGACTACGAGCTGCCAGAGGCGATCTGGGACGAGATCGGCAAGATCAGCGGCGCCGCCGGTTCGACCATCCCATCCGCGTTTGGCGCACGCGTGCCAGACCTCGCCAAGGACCGGACGCACATGATCGCAGAGACGTGGTGCATCTGGACCATGTTCATTGCTCCTGTCGTCTTGCGCGGCCGATTCCGTGACGAGAAATACTATAAGCACTTTATTGAGCTTGTGCACTTACTCGATTTATGCCTGCAGCTGGAAATAACTCGCGAGGACGTTGGGAAGATCCGTGCGGGCTTCATCAAGTGGGTGAAGAAATATGAAGAGTGCGTTAGGCAATGGCGAGGATCTGGTGTGCACTGTGCTAACATCCACTGTTCCAGGTACTTCTATCAGGGCGACCCCGCGCGGTTGTCTGCATGCGCATCCACTATCCATGCCCTGCTACACATTGCTGACAGCATTGAGGCCAACGGTCCGGTCGGCGGCTATTGGTCCTTTGTCATGGAACGTTTTTGCTCTGCTTTGCGGCCCGCCATACGCTCACGAAGGTACCCGTACACCAGCATTGCGAACCATATTGTGGACACGGCCTACATTCAGCAGCTACGGCTTCAGTATGACCTCGACGACTGCTTTGAGCCGCGACGCAACACAAATGCTGTGCGTTCACTCGTCAAACCCGGCGAGTTTAGCACCCCAGAATGTACGCCACAGCCTTTACCATCCCCATACAACTGACGTAGTCTACAGACCCATCTTCCGCGCTCATGAAGCCATGCTCCATGCACGAACTGTCGGACGACATGCGCCGCAAGATTGCGCGCCACCTATCGGTCCGTTTTGGCAACGCCAACGCCAAAAGCCTCGAACGTTTCGTTCCACACGCTATCGAGGCCTGGGGAAAGGTTAGACGGCTCGATGACGGTGACACAATGCACGCGCGCGGCATGGTTACCCAGCGTCATGATGAGCGCGATAAGTCCTTTATTCGGGTGCGTTCAGTGGCATTGTCACCTCTTCATCGGCTCACCGTTTATCAGTACTCGCTGGAGGTAGACAAATTTGCCCATATGCGCAGGCGTAAGCCCGTGTATGAGCTTCGTACCTTCTTCGGGCAGTTGCTCTATATCTTCGTGCTTCCTCTTCCCGCGCTTCCTCAGTACAATCAGCCAGAGCCCACAACAATTCTGCTTGCTTGTGTGTCAGACTGCGAGGGATTGACGGCACCGGATAACTCAGGCACGCAATACTACTCGGGCAAGCTGAAGGCAGCAGAGATCGTGGACTTGGCGGCGGTGGAATGCGTCGTTGGCAGGATTCATGACCGTGGACGTTGGGCCATTGTTGACCGAAGTAATTCTCTGACCCGTGTAATAGTACCAGAAGATGAATTAGATTAATTTCGGGTCAAATTTTCAAGTACACTGTGCGACAATGACTACATTCAGTGTTGCCCCAAACTCCCGTTGAGAGGCAGTTGCAAAGAATGCGGGCCCCGGCTTCTTTTTAGCATCCTGAAAAGCAGTCTGAAACCAGCAGGCTTGAAAAGTAGCAGCCTAACGGCTGGTTGTGCCTTTGCAGTCGGTTGACGGCTGCTCAGCAGCCGGCGGTACGCCCGCAGTGTAGTTTGCTCGTGGAATGCACAAATTCTGTCAGAGAATTTCCTCGGCGGGCTCTTCACAGCCGCTGCTGCCAGTTCGAGGTCGTTTGAACCTTTTTCATAGATACGGCCGGTGAGCGCGGGCCTGGAGAGCAACTCTCGCAAGGAGTGATTGACTTCGAGCGACACAGCGAGTCGACGCCGGCGGATTCCTGACGGATCCTGATGAACCTCTTTGTGACTGTCCCGCGCTGTCATCAAATTTTCAGGTCAACACCACGGTTGCTCTCGGCTGCTTCAATTTGGGTTCAATGAGCATCTCTTCCTCCCGACATGCTGGACGGTTACACCTGCATCGTGACCGGCCATTCTCCCGCCCTGGTATTTGACCTGCGGGATGGTCACTTCTCCCGGCTCGCCCAGCCCACGGTCCAGGACCTGCTCGAGTACGCCGCCGAACGTCACCGTCTCGACTGCCCTTGCGAACTCAAAATTGGCGGTCGGGCGTGGTGCACCTCCATGCCGCTTTCCGAGGCCGCCGATTGCGAATGGGCAATGGTCGAATCCGAGCCGCTCGCCGTTGACACCAGCCTGGCCGCTCTTCCCGGAGCCACCTCGCAATCCACCGTGCAACTGGTCATAGCCGGCGAACAATCGTCTTCTACAGGCACGCCTGACGCTCTCTTGTGCCAACGGCAAACTAATGGCTGCATAGATTATTTACGCCTGTACCGCGAGAAACTGTTCGCGTCGTGCTGCGTCGAAGATGCTGTTGCTTACAAGCGATCTGGGGCCCCAGTAAGCGCAGATGTGTACTATACAGTTCCACCGCTCTGATGTCTGACTGCAGCATGTTTTGCCCTCCCCAAGCCTCAACAACTACCAGGAAATGTGCTCGACAGCCGGTTGCACTTTCGTCGACAAAACCAACTTCCTCCGTGTCCTGTTGTCACAGCTCGCATCCTCGCGTGTGAACATCATCCGAGGGCCACGAGGCTTTGGGAAGACGACCTTTCTGTCGATGTTCGACGCCTTCTTCGACCCATTATCCGTTCATGCATACTTCCCATTCACATTTACCGAAGACATGTCGAGGCCTGTTTTCGCACAGCGAGATCAACTGCTCGTATTCGCTCTCGATTTCGCGGAGCTTTCGTTTTATGACACCAGGCCTTACGCTTTGGAGGCAGAATGCGATCGGCTTCTGGACAACGCGGCCCAAAAGTTCTACATGCGGTATCAGTGCATCTTGACTGCGCCAGAGGAGGAAAATTTCGACCCAGAAGCAGCTAGTGCCAGATTCGTCGATGTCTTGGTAAGTTCTCGCTTGAACATCCAGTCGCACACAGACTGATGTTGCGCACTCAGCGTTGGATCCGCATTGATAACTGGAAACCATGTTTGACGGTCGATAACTATACGGCACCGTTCGCGGACGATTCTTATCCCGTATACAAGGATGCGATCAACCGATACATTTTCGAGCGTCTTTGCAACCTCGTTTACCGCTGTGTCATACTTTACGGCTTGATCGTCGGCGATGATACTGCTCATTGCACCCCCTGGGACGGTCTGCCGGGCCTCTTGAACGACCTTTCGAGCTCTCCAGCGTTCACCGAAGCCATTGGTTTCTCCCTTGCGGACGTTGCGGCGCTGGGACAAGCCATCAATGTAGACCTCGTGAGCGCTCTCCAAGTGCGCACGCTAACGGAGTCGACTGCCGATGCGAAACACATCTATGCCGCCGCAGACGTCCTATCGCTCGCTCGACAGGCGCTCAACCCACCTCGCTTCGGTCAACACGCGCAGGTCGAGGTGCGCGCTATCGCAGTGCCTCCGCCAGCCGTTCCCATCGAGGAGGAGCCCCTTGTCATCAGAATGCCGAGGGGCGTGGAACATTTTCTGGCCGAGATGGAGAGGCACGGTGTTCGTCTCCCATATCATGACGATCCCAGCGTGTTTATCTCCGAAAGCGATTATATCTCGGAAGGCGAGGACGACGACGACTCAATCGGGTGCTCACCTGGGCCCGTGTACCGCTCCTCCACACACCTTGTGTGCCCAGCTACTGTACAGGATCGGACGCACCAATGAACTGAAGGTCTGTTTGTGTCTGTGGGTCACTGTACATATCTGCCTTTGGTTACCTTTTATTATCTAGCTGTCCGGTCTCGCACTGCAGCGTGTGTCAAGGGGTGGGCCTTATTGCTGACGAGCCGCATCTATGGCGGCATTCGCGCACGCCGTCAAACGCGACTCGTGCACGTCCTCGGACCCGCACAGCCACCGCCGATCCGCCGATCCTGCGCTCGCATTTGCATCCTCGCTGCCGCAGGTTCCCCGCGAGCTCTGCCACGTCTGGGATGCGTTCCCAGACGACCTTTGCTCTATCTCCGGCTGTGAGAACGCATGTGATGGAGGTTCTAGGCCATTTCCACAGCCGCCTCCTATCACGGCAGTTCCCCCGTCCCTTGCTCGATTTCTCGTCACTGGCTCCCCACTTCTGCTCTATCACTACGCTGTATAGCGCATCATTCGACTCGCAGCGTTCGGGATCTCTCAGATCTCGAGCTGCCCTGGCAGTGGAGTACGAGGGACCAGTTCTCCTACTCGGCCTCGTCATCTTGCTGTGGCCGCTGTTCCGCCCCGTATCGCGCGTACGCTCAGTCAGCCGGCTCAGTCAGCTGTCTCCATGTGGGATGCTGCGCCGCGCGCGGTCGATGTCCAGTTCTGGGTATATGCTCCCCTCCAGCTCATGTTCTCATCCTTCTGCCAGCTCACACTGTAGATACTCATGATCTCTAAGACTCATACACAGCCTCCTACTCCATGTATATAAGGTCCCTCACATCTCAGATAACTCCAGAATTGAGTACTTGGTGTCTCTCAGCTCAAGTTCGAGTTTCCAGCAAGAACTCAAGCTTCTTCTCATCCTCTCACTCTCTCTGAGTCAGATTGGCGGCCAACCAACTCTGCACTCTCGTCTCAACCTCTCTCTCTCTACTCCAACGCATTAGGGGATTATCTCTCTCTATTACGGCGCTGCGGACTAGTACTCCTACGGTCCCCGACCTCAGCTTCTAGCCCTCATACGGAACCTGCGCGTCATTGTGGTGACCACCGCAGGGACCAAGTAGGTAGGTCCGCGCGCAACCAACGCTCACTGTGAGCGCAGAATCTGGCGTCAAAGAAACAGCCCAAATCACCTGCGAAGGGTACACGCGTCTTATATTCTCGAAAAACTACGAGCACCGCGAAACGACCGCGATTCTCGCAAGCCGCATCAATATCGAATCAAGGAGCTTCTACTTCGGCAGCTGCGGAGTCGTCAGCACCCAAGCCACCGTCTTCGCTTGCCGTTCCGTTTCGGCACGCACCTACTCCAACTGAACGCGCGCTTGCGAAACACCGCGCCGAGCTCTCTCAGCCTCAGTCTCCGCGAATCGCGCCCTCTGTACCGCGATCTCGATCTCAGTCACCGCGTAAGAGTTCTCAGCAGCCTGAGCCACGCTCGCTCTCGCGCTCGCCAACCCCGACTTGGTATTCGATCCGCACGCCCTCGCCGATCCGTTCACGCCGTTCCAGTGGCCCAGCTGCGCCGACTAACGCCGGACGGGTTCCTGATCAGCCAAACGAGTTATCCCGGCAGCCAGAACAAATTGAACGAGCCCACTCACCGGTTCGGTCGATAGCGGACATCCTTGCCGCCGCTGCTGCTCGTCTCCGAAAAACCACACCGCCTCCGAGCCCTCCTCCACCTCCACAACCTCCTCTTCCACCGTCTCAGCCAGTCCCGCGATCTCAGCCGCCCAGAATGGCCGATCCGGTTCCGATGCCAACGCCTGCGGAGCGCCGCGCCCCGAAGTTCGAGGGAGACGGCCGCACGCTCATCCAATTTCTGCGCGATTACAAGCGCTGCGCCGACGCTGCGAAGCTGACTGATCAAGAAGCTATAGAACAAATTGTGACTTACGTCTCAACCTCCGTGCGTGCGGATATCGAGCAGTTCGACGAATACGAAGACGCCGCGAAAACCTCGTGGGACAAATTCAAAGCTCGACTCCTCAAGGACTATCCGAATGCAGTAGCACCCAAGGAATACACGAAGGATGAGTATGCGAAGTTCGTCGAAGGATGTGCGACACGCACCGTCACGACTGAAGATCAACTCGCGGAATTTACGCGCGAGTTTTCCGCCACAGCAGCAAGCTTGTCAAGAATGGTCGGATTACGGCTGAGGACAGCCAGCGTGACTATTATCTCATCCTGTCTCGCAATCTCGGACAGCGGCTCGAGCTGAAGCTGATGATGAAAGACAAGGACAAGCGTACCGATCAGTTCACCATCGACGAAATATTCGGCGAGTCCCAGACCATCATCAAGAACAATCGCCTCGACAAGGCGTCGATTGCGACGTCGCCTGCGGCACAGGCACAAGAATCATCAGTCAAGAAGGAAGACGCGATGCTGGTACTGCTCACCCAGATCAAGGACGAGCTTGCGCGTCGTCAGGCACCTCCTGCTCCGCAGAATCGTTCTGGCATGCAGGGTCAGTCGTCTGGAGGCGCTACGAATACGGCGGCTACATACTCGATGGACGGTTGCTACTACGACGGTGGCGCGCATAGCATGCGCGACTGTCCAGCTCTCAAGGCCGATCTCGAAGCAGGGCGTTGCATCCGTAACGAGCGTGGTAAAATTGTCTACCCAAGCGGCGAGACGATCAGAGGCGGGCCGGGGGTCAAGCTCAAGGATCGCATTGACGAGTTCCACAAGCAGAACCCCGACTTCTTGAAGAAATCCGCGAAGCCTGCCGCCTCGGCCATGCTGGTCGAGATCGGAGAATCGTATTTCGATGCTGCAACGGTACAAGCACCGCAATTTGAGACGAAGGACGCCGAGGACGCGTGGTACGCCGTCATGAGCCAGACGTTGACGGCGATCGATCAGCGCCGCGCGGGCCTTGACGGGGTTGCGTACGCAGTTACGTCGGGCGAGCGCAAGCAGTACGGCCTCCGTAGCAAAGGTCCAGTACCTGGGAACCTAGGAAAAGTGGATCAGACCGCTAAGGACAAGCCGCCGCACCTTGAGAAAGGAATTGTCGACAAGATGCCGCCGCGGGCACCGACTCCGGCACCCGCGCCCGCCGCAAAACCAGCCGATCGCCCGTCAGCTACAATTGAGGAAGTGCGAGATGTAGACGCACCTCCCGCTGCGCCGATTCCGCGTGCTCCAGTACCGGGAGTGCCTGCCGTTGCAGCGCGTCCGCAGTTCAGACTGCAGTCCCAACTCGAGAATGACGGACTCACCAAAATTATTCACGATCGAATCCTCGAGTCAAAAGTCGTTATGACGGTCGAAGAGCTGCTCGCAATCAGTCCCAACCTGCGCAGGTACTGGAAAGACCAGGCGGCGACGAAACGGGTGACGGTGGGATTTGCAGGCACTGGAACGGAGCTCGATCCGGCATCCGGCGCGGAGATTTTCACCTACCGCGCCACTACAGACGTGGCACTCTCGCGGGATCTAATCGCCGCTGAACACGCGCTGCCTCTGCGCTACTTGGACTGTGACATCGGCAAATATACTGTCGAGGGTGTCGTAGACAGTGGCGCTATGCTTGTCATCATCAGCCGCCAGCTTTGGGAGGACTTGGGCAAGCCGATCGACGTTTCGCGCCGCATGTCGCTCGAGGCCGCGAACAACACGACCGCCCGCACGCTTGGGCTTTGCGCAAACTTAGAGGTCAAGGTTGCCGGCCTGACCTTCTACTTGCAGGCGCACGTCGTCGAGGACGCGCCCTTCTCGTTGCTGCTCGGCCGGCCATTCCTCTCGCTTGCTCAAGCTTGTGAAGAGCACCGCGATGACGGCATGTCTATCATCACCTTGCATGACCCCAACTCAAACCGTGCCGCTCGCATTCCTACCAAAACGCGCTCGCGTCACGCTGATCAGGCGCAGGATTTTTAATCCGGGAAGGACGACTTGCTACGCACGCTGCATACCCCAATACCGCGCCGTCTCGCCTTCCCGCCCAAAACCTCTCCGTTTCTGCTCGCTTCGCATACCCTCATGCCTCCTCTGACTTGTTCCAATTTGCACTTGCCGTCTGCCTCGGATTCTCGGCCTGTCTCTGCTACTTTCTGCTGCCCGTCGAATATCATGCCCCGCTCCTACTCATCTTCATTCTCTCCTCTCTACTCTATGCCACTCTTCCAGATCATATCATCGGACCCTCTCTCGTATCTCGCGCTTGTCTACTAAATAGTTTTACAGGTCGTCGCCCGGCTGTGCAATCTAAAACCGACTTCTCTCTGTACGAGTACCGCGCAGTTTCCGCGCGCGCGCCGAAAGTTTCCGCGCGCGCGCCGAATATCTTCACAAACCGACTACAAGTCTCAACTACCCCGGACACCTCTCGCGGCCACTCTGCGCTGTGCTCTGCTCTCTCCGGCCCTGCTGCGCCGTCGCCTGATTTCGTTGGCCCATCCGCGCCTCTATCATTTCTACTTGACACTTCCGTCGACACGAGCAGTCTCTCTATGCTGTCTCATACACACACCGGCCCTCCCGCGCTGTCGACTACTGCGGGCAACCTCATTGTCCTTCGCCCACCCAAACCTATGTCTGCCTTATTTTACTCCGTCTACTTTGGACCATCACAGGAACGCCCAAGTGACTGGCCGCACGTCCCAGATCATGAGGTCGACATCGTCTCGACCATCGAAGGCGACGATTATCTGTTTTTCGTCCAACCTGCGGGCGACTTCGCGGAGACGCACGCCGCGAGCGCATATGCGGAGATCGCGATTGAATACGCGGAGAATGGCGCTCGACGCGTTCCTCACGGTCCCAAACCCGAGACTGGTCGTCCAAGGAAGAAGTACAAGCCGGTAGCCAAGAAAGTGCGCCCGCTGCAAGAGCAGCTGCCTCAGGAATACCGGATTGAACGAAATCGGCCCTCGGACTGCATGAACTCGCTGCCTGACCTTCCCGTTGTGCCGCCGACCTGGGAGCCGGCTACCGTGCATCTCACACGCGAAAGAATGGATGGTTTCAACCTGGGACGCGACGGTTTCCTCTGGCCCGAGGAAATCAAGTTGTTCCAGTTTCTCATTGAACATCATCAAGCGGTCTTCGCGTGGACCGAGACAGAGCGCCGCCGCTTCAAAGAATCATACTTTCCGCCGATTCGCTATCCCGTCGTCCCTCACGAGCCGTGGGCAGACAGGAATATTCCTGTTCCGCACGCGGTGCGCACGCGGCTAATCGAGCTGCTAAAAGAGAAAATCGCCGCGGGAGTCTATGAGCCTTCGAATTCGGCATACCGTTCGGGCTGGTTCTGTGTCGTCAAGAAGGACGGGACCTCGCTACGCATCGTACACGATTTGCAGCGTCTTAACAGCGTTACTATACGCGATGCTGGAACCCTCCCATCCCCGGACGACTTCTCGGAGCGTTGCGCTGGTCGCGCCTGCATTGGCGCGCTCGATCAGTTCAGTTCTTATGACTTACAGCTCGTGCACCCGGACTCGCGCGACATTACAACGTTTCAGTCTGATGTCGGGCCACTTCGCATTGTCTCGCTCCCTCAAGGATGGACGAACTCAGTGGCTATCCAACATGGAAACCTCGTGTTCATTCTGGCTCCTGAAATGCCAGAGCATGTTGACGCGTTCGTGGATGACGTGCACCCGCTCGGGCCCCGTTCGTTCTATTTCAATGCCGATGGCAGCTACGAGACTATCCCGGGCAACGCTGGGATACGCCGCTTCATCTGGGAATACGCCCAGGTCCTCAACCGCGTACTGCAACGACTGAATCATTCCGGCGCGTCCATTTCCGGGAAGAAGGCAGTAATATGCGCGCCGTCTGTGACGGTCGTGGGCTACGAAGTCTCATTTGCTGGCCGACGTCCGATGCAGGATCGCATACAGCGCGTGGTCGATTGGCCTGCGTGTGAATCCGTCAGCGATGTCCGTGCATTCATGGGGACCGCGGGCTTGGTCCGCATGTGGATACGAAACTTCTCGCTGATCGCACGCCCGCTTACCAACCTCGTCAAGAAGGACGTCCCATTCAACTTCGACGATGCGTGCCATGAGGCGATGATCAAGCTCAAAGAAGCGGTCGCAACGGTTCCCTGTCTAAAACCGATCGACTACGTCTGCGGCCGAGACGTTATACTGGCGGTCGACTCATCTATTTACGGGGTTGGTTTTGTCCTCATGCAGCTCGGCGAGAAAGGCGAGCGCTGCCCGTCTCGGTTCGGCAGTATTACCTGGAACGAAGTTGAATCACGGTACTCTCAGCCGAAAATCGAGCTCTATGGTCTCTGGCGCGCACTGCGAAATATGCGGCTTTATATCTTCGGTCTACCGGTCTTGCTAGTCGAGGTCGATGCAAAATATATCAAAGGAATGTTGAACAACCCCGATACACAGCCGAATGCGACCCTAAACCGCTGGATCGCGGGGGTACTGTTATTCAACATCAAGTTGGTACATGTGCCAGCTGACCGCCATACCGCTGCCGATGGTCTCTCACGCCGTAAACCCTCGCCGGACGACCCACAGGAAGACGACGATGCCGAGGAATGGCTCGATTCTGCGCTCGGTCTGTGGCTCTCCATTGCATTGGCGCGCCCGCCGCGCGCACTTCCGCCCGTTGGCATGTTCGGACAGCAAATTGGGTACCGCGCTACACACACGAGGGACCGCAGATATATCATGCCCCCGCTGGATGGACCATTCGCAGTTCCACTCGCTGTGTGGGTCTCTCAATTGGAATTGCCGCCGGCACCTGCTCTGGCGACAAATCGGCTGGACGATGGCACCATCATTGTGCCACCGCGCTCACCAGCGTTGTCACACAAAGACGAGCACGTTTTACAAGTTGACCATTACTTGCAGACACTGGAACTCCCGGACATCGAAAGGAAAAACGTTCCTTGGTTTATTCGACAGTGCGGCCATTTCTTCCGCCACGATGGGCGTCTCTGGCGTCGCAGCGAAGACAAGAAGCACAAAATTGTTGTTACTAGCCCAGAGACGCGTGTTTCGATCCTGGAATCCGCGCACGACGGCACAGGGCACAAAGGCGCGTTTCCGACGGAAGCTCTCATTCGCGATCGATTTTGGTGGCCCGGCCTCGCAGAGGATGTCCGCTGGTACTGTACAACATGCGAGGAGTGCCAGCGGCGACAAACTTTCAAATTGCACATTCCACCAACGGTTGCACGCATTGCTACGCTGTTTCAACGCATTCACATCGACACCATGCATCTCCCCGCGTCCAGGGGCAAGAAATACTTGCTGCACATGCGGTGCGCTCTCATCTCATTCCCTGAAGCTGCTTCACTGGCACGAGAAACTGGCAAAGCCATTGGCGAAGCAATTTTCCGTCTCATCCTCTGCCGCTGGGGATACTGCGGCGAGATTATCTCGGACAACGGACCACCAATGATTTTGGGCATCGAATACCTCGCAGAAAAGTATGGCATACGGCACATTCGAATCTCCGGTTACAATTCTCAAGCAAACGGCGCGATCGAGCGTAAGCACTACGACGTACGCGAGGCGCTGGTCAAAACGTGCGACGGTGATATCTCGCGATGGACGGACGCACTGGATTTCGTGCTATGGGCAGAGCGTGTCACTATACGCAGGACGACTGGAATGTCTCCGTATTTCATGGCGCACGGCGTGGAGCCCGTGATGCCGCTTGATTTTGCACATGCTACATACCTGGTTCCACCCCAACAACCGCGTCTCAGCACCGAGGACCTGATCGTGCTGCGAGCTCGCCAGCTGCAGCGCCGCGAGAACGGCTTGGAAAGGGTACGAGAAGCCGTACTTTCAGCTCGCAATGCCGCTGTCGCAGACTTCATGCGCCGTCACGGGCATTCTGTCCGCGATTTCGACTTCCAACCTGGCGAACTTGTTCTGGTCCGCAACACGCGCATAGAAAAAGACCTCGGACTCAAGAAAGTTGATGATCGATACTACGGACCTATGGTGGTGGTACAGCGCAGCAGAGGCGGTTCCTACGTCCTCGCGGAACTGGACGGCTCCGTCTCGATCCGCCGCTGCGCCGCATTTCGCGTTATTCCCTTCTTCCCTCGCTCTCGTCAAGTATACGACATCGCAGACATTCTCGAAACGTCGAAGGCTCAACTCGAGCTAATAGATAAACTCGAAAATAAGTTACAGGATGACGACAAGGACGACGGATCGACGGATGATGCACAGAACTTGCGACAATGAGCTACTGGTAGACCGTGCGACGATCCACGGCCGCTCTCAGCCCATCAATGGCTGCTTGGATTGCTGTCCCAGCGCTCGCAAGGGCGTCATACAACGGTTTGACTTCGACTGCACCAATCATCTCCTCGGATAGGTCATAATACTTCGCCACACACGCTACGGCATGATCATAATACTCCTTGGCCTCGAACCGTCTCTCGATTCGGTTGTACGAGCTGGAGACGCGTCGGAAGAGCTGCCGTGCGCGCGGTCCGATGACCGCACACTCTGTTAGCACACGAAGACAGCGCTGCCGCAAAATTTCAGTATTCTCTCTCCAATTACGAACTAATGTGTACTTACCATCATGGTTCCGATGTCCTGGTAGAAGTTGTACAGGAGCTGACCCTCGATGACGCCGTCAGGTTCGGAGCGGAGGAATGTCTCGGCAATGAATGCCAGCTCGGCCCAGAACGCGGGAGCCTCTGCAATCGACAGCAGTAGCAGTGTATCGGCGTTTCGGAAGCCCTTGCGCTCGACGAGGTCGCGCAGGTACGCCACGATCAGGATCAAGTCGTCGCATTGCTGGCCCTCCTCGTGGTCTTCCAGCCACCGCACGTTTCTCCTACGATGTGTCAGAATCGGTGCAGCGGATGTGGCAATAGACACACGGATACGGGCACCTCGCATGACCTCTCATCTCGGAGGGACAAAAGAAACAGCTGAGCGGACGGGGAATCTCGACGACTTCGCCATCACCGATCACGTCGGCTGTCTGCCAGGACGTCTTGTCATCATCCATACGATCTGCGGATAATGTCAAATCATGGCGCACGAACTCGACCGGCAGAAATGCTCGCACCCGTCGCAATGGAATCGGGCGAATATGGCGCATTAACAGTCTCGTACATGACGCCCTCGGGTTCCCCGAAGTGCCTGGCGGAAATCGATGGACCAGGGGTGCGCCCGGCGAAGGTGGTACAGCCAGAGGTTGGATGCGGTGTGCACGAGCCGCACTCCGCAGCAGCGGACACAGAACGGCGCCCATTGCGCCAAGGGTCCACGGTTGTGCTATCGGCATCGGCGGCAGTAGCCACGAAGGTCGACATGGTGCAGAAGTCGAGAATGGAATAGGAAGCAGAAAAACAGGTCTTGAGGCGAAGTGAATGCCTTACCTCGAGTTCCCAACGACGGATTTTATAGTGCGCGATGGCCGAGGACGGCCATCATTTCAACTACCCCGGATATGACGAGCCGCATCTATGGCGGCATTCGCGCACGCCGTCAAACGCGACTCGCGCACGTCCTCGGACCCGCACAGCCACCGCCGATCCGCCGATCCTGCGCTCGCATTTGCATCCTCGCTGCCGCAGGTTCCCCGCGAGCTCTGCCACGTCTGGGATGCGTTCCCAGACGACCTTTGCTCTATCTCCGGCTGTGAGAACGCATGTGATGGAGGTTCTAGGCCATTTCCACAGCCGCCTCCTATCACGGCAGTTCCCCCGTCCCTTGCTCGATTTCTCGTCACTGGCTCCCCACTTCTGCTCTATCACTACGCTGTATAGCGCATCATTCGACTCGCAGCGTTCGGGATCTCTCAGATCTCGAGCTGCCCTGGCAGTGGAGTACGAGGGACCAGTTCTCCTACTCGGCCTCGTCATCTTGCTGTGGCCGCTGTTCCGCCCCGTATCGCGCGTACGCTCAGTCAGCCGGCTCAGTCAGCTGTCTCCATGTGGGATGCTGCGCCGCGCGCGGTCGATGTCCAGTTCTGGGTATATGCTCCCCTCCAGCTCATGTTCTCATCCTTCTGCCAGCTCACACTGTAGATACTCATGATCTCTAAGACTCATACACAGCCTCCTACTCCATGTATATAAGGTCCCTCACATCTCAGATAACTCCAGAATTGAGTACTTGGTGTCTCTCAGCTCAAGTTCGAGTTTCCAGCAAGAACTCAAGCTTCTTCTCATCCTCTCACTCTCTCTGAGTCAGATTGGCGGCCAACCAACTCTGCACTCTCGTCTCAACCTCTCTCTCTCTACTCCAACGCATTAGGGGATTATCTCTCTCTATTACGGCGCTGCGGACTAGTACTCCTACGGTCCCCGACCTCAGCTTCTAGCCCTCATACGGAACCTGCGCGTCATTGCGCCGGCTGTTTCGATGTGTACGAATTCTTTTTGTGGGAATCGAACTTCCATTCCTGCATGGGAGGTCCCCATGCCACACCGAGCACCGAGTATAAGTGTAGGCTATGATTGCATTGATATCTTCCATCATGCGCACTGTGGCTGTCGAGACCAAGCCGCACCTTCAACGAAACCAGGTCATAGAATGTTGTAATTACGATGGCTACATGGGATATTGCGATAAAGTCCAAGTCCTCAAAACGCCTAGTGAAAAAACCTAAATGGAAACTACCCTTACTATCTCCGACTCCTAGCATAAAATTCCTTCTTATCCAAAGTTTTCGTCGTCTCCTCTCTAGTCGGCGCGGGTGTCCAGGGGTAGTCGTCAACGATGCCAATCCTCCGGTCGAGCGTCTTCTCCTGAAGCTTGTGGACGTAGACGAGGGCCCCTGCGACATTGACAATCGCAAAAGGGATGATCTTCGTCAGGCCAGGGCCCATGTCCGTAATCCGCGTGTCGGCCCAGCCCAACTGCCTCAGAAGTTGGTCTGCATTCACGAGCTCGTCTCCGACACCGAGAACAGCAGCGTCGCGGTATTGCACCACCTGCTTTATTGTTTTCTCTACCACATCGGTGGCCTTCTTGGTCTTCTCTTTCGAAAGACCAGAGCCTGCCATGCCCTTGTATGATGCATTGTACTTCGCGCGAATGTGGTAGATCGTGAGAGGAAACGTCATGGACGACAGCATGCGCCGCCTGTCGGCGTACCAGTGCGGTGGTAAAGGCTGGATGGAAGCCAGCTCACCCCAGAAGAGCTTTGTCGACTTGGGAGAGCGGTATTTCTGGCTGTCCAAGACGTTGACGCCTTCATGAACCTTCCACAGCTTCTCGTGCGTCGCTTCCTCGGTTCGGCCCAGGTTGAAATACTTGAGCTCGAATATGTAGAGCCAGTCCTCGCCGGCGAAGCGTACGCGGCAAACGATATCGCATCGAAGATTGTACGATTCTCCAGCCTTCGGCGGCGGGCGCCTCACCCAGACCTCGATGAGCACATTGTTCACAAAGGCACGGTCGAATTCTGCTAATAACGCCGCCCGAAGAAGCCGAGCGAAAGTCTCCTGGAAGGCCGCCTCGTCCTTGGGAAGCTGCTTCGGATCCGTCATATCGCTATAATGGTCGAGGATCAAGTTCGCAATTGAAGCTTCGGTGAACTTCAATTTTAACTGGGCGACGCTGTCCAGGTTTAAAGCTGGTAGATCCTGGTCGGCGACTGGCGTGGAGGCGTTGCCTGGCTGTACTGGCTGCGCCGGGGCAATGGGGGCGTTGCCCGGCTGTTCTGGCTGCGGGGCAATGGGGGCGTTGCCTGGCTGTTCTGGCTGCGGGGCAACGGGGGCATTGCCTGGCTGTTCTGGCTGCGGGGCATCGCATTGCTGGGCGACATCGTCTGGGGACTTGTCGCCACCCTGTGTTTGTTTGCGCCACCGATAAGGCTTAATGTAATTCTCAACCTGCATCAATATTCCGATTAGCTAGCCGTCGGTAGGTTTTAGCCCGACGCACCGCTGTCTCTGCCAGGAGACGATTCAGCAGCTTGACCATACAAGGACCAGGTAGTCGATAAGAAGTCTCCCCGTTCTCCACATTCTTAGCCAACCCACAATGCATAAAGAGGCGAGTAAGCAGCTTGTCGAACGGAGGCGTATCGTCGACAATGTCATCGATGGAAAAGACTGGGCCTATGGGATCGGATGGGTAATGGCCATTCAACAATGCATGAACCTTCCCGCGAAAGGAGGCATTACGGAGGAGCAATGGAAACAGGGCGCGACGGGCCGATTCAGACGTATCTGCAAGCGTCCTCTTCACGTACGCGCTGACTTCCTGCTCGAATTTGGGCTTCCTAACGTGCGGCATGATGGATTGGAGCGATTCTATGGTGAAGATCTGCGGTAGTTCGTTCGCCACCGATGATATGATGCCAAGCTGACCAGCGACGTCGCAGTGGCTCAGGCAATCGCTAAGGACCTTGGGTGACACTCTATCCTCGGAAAGTGAATAGACCGCGCGGATCTGCGATGTCGAAAATCCGTGTAACACAGTGTGAGAAGAGAGGTTCTTGAAGGCGGGAAGACCAGGGAAGTTGATTGGGAACGGTGGATGAACGAGAGAGTCGATCAGGTACGGTCCGACCGTGATGAACTTGCGCACGACACCCGCCGGGAAGCAAAGTTGCGTCCAGATAGGTGTGAGCACAAGCTTATAAACGAGGTCCAGTCTGTCGTTCATCGCAGGATGGGTGAACCCCTCCCATGTCGACGCCTCAATCGGCCGTTGGAGAACTCTGTGCAGTTCGTGCACGGAAACGAAGAGCGTCGTCTCATTCGCCGCTAACCAATCCTAAGGTGCTATCTGAGAGGAAATAACGGATGCAGAGAATGTAGTACTAACGAAAAATGTCGGCAAGTCGCATGGAGGTAGGCCCGATGGCGGTCGACGAGGAAGCAGTTCCTCGTATTTCTCGTCGAATTCTTCGATCGCGCTGAGCACGGTTTCACTGATAGAGGTTTCTACAGCGGCAAGAGTTTCTGGAACGCATGTACTGCCGAATTCGGAGAAGTCGAAGCGAATGCATGCGTGCGTCGCCCGCGTTGAGTTGGGCGGTGCCAATTTGGAAATGTCGAAGCGCTCGACGAAATCGCTAAGTGGGCGAATATCGTGATAGAGAGACAGAGCTGATGCGACCTGCAAAGTGCTGTATTGGCTACGGGAAGCAAAGCCAAGATAGACCCTGCTGTCGCGCTGGAGCAACAGGCCGTTTTCGAAGAGGCTGAGATCAGCAGTGTTGTCAACGATGATGGTACCACGTGTCTTCAGGTCCGCATAGAAGTCGCCATTACCCTGTAAATACATGAGCTGAAGGTCGCTTCAGTCAAGTTCAGCCCACCACGGAGACAGGTGGATCGAAAAAACGCCCAGTGCGATAGATCCCCCGGTGCCGCATCTGGAGGAGGTTTACACCAGGCGGCGACTGATCAACCCTCTGACGCTTGCTGTAGCGGTTTTCTCTTGACATGACGAGCGAGATGAGCGAGATGACAGGTGAAGGCGAGGTGGCGGACTCCAAAATGTTGGCACGTGCTGAAGTTGAAGCCGTTTTCAATCTCAGCGGTTCGCTCCTTTTTCTCCCGACATGTTGGACGGCTATACTTGCGTCGTGACCGGCCACTCTCGCGCTGTACGGTTCAGCGTACTCGATGGCGACTTGACGCGATTCGCGCAACCCACGGTTCAGGACCTGCTCGAGTACGCTGCAGAGCGCCACAATGTCGACTGTGGTTGCAAGATCAGGATCAGCGGTCGCGTTTGGTTCACCTCAATCCCGCTGTCTGATGCCGACAACTGCGAATGGGCAACTGTGGGGCATGACCCACTCCCCGTCAACACCAGCCTACTAGCTCTTCCTGCCGCGGCTGACTCGTCGACCGTACAACTCGTCATAGCAGGAGAGCAAACTTCCTCCGTCGGCACGTTAGGTTTTCTCTTCTATCTGCGTGGAAGATTGATGTTTTTCTAGACTATCTGCGCCTGTATCACGAGAAATTGTTCACGCCTTATTGCGTCGAAGGTGCTACAGCTTACAAGAGATTCGGAGCATCCGTAAGTGTGACATACTCTTCAATATGTTATTTCCAAACTGACGACGCATGTCAGTCCGTATTACTTCCACGGAAGGGCACCAGCTTCGCATCCATGTGCTCCACGCCCGGTTCTGTTTTTGTCGACAAGACCCGGTCCCTCCTTGCCATGTTCGAGCTCTCGCTCTCGGATGTGAACATTATCCGGCGACCAAAAGGCTTCGGGAAGTCGACATTTCTGTCCGTATTCGACGCCTTCTTCGATCCTTTGTCCGCACACGCGCACTTCCCCTTCATGTTTAGCGAAAACATGTCGGTGTATATTTTAAACCAGCAGAATCAACTGCCGGTCATAGCTATGGACTTTGCGGACCTGTCGTTCGACGATACCATGGGCTGGGGCGCTCTCCGCGCCGAATGCAATCGCGTACTGGATAAGGCTGCGGAGAAATTTTTCGCCAGATACCAGAGCATCTTGGGCGTGTCGGAGGGGAAAGCCCCGCCGCCGCCCATTTCTCCAAAATTCCGTGATATCCTTGTAAGCACGTGCCTGATTCTTGTGCGTGCAAACTAACACGTTACCAGAGTTGGGCGAATAGGACTGAATGGAGGTTATGTTTCACCATCGATAACTATACGGCGCCTTTCGTCGATGGCCCCAATCCCAACTATCAGGACGCCATTATGAGCATTTTCCGACGACTGTACAACTTGATGACGAGCGATCTCATCCTGTTCGGTCTGATCGTTGGCGACGACGTTCCCCATTGCAGCGACTGGGACGGCATGCCCAGGCCATTTGCCGACATTTCAGACTCGCCAGCTTTCTTCGATGTCATCGGTTTCACTGCTGCAGAGGTGGATGCCCTTGGACGAGCCGTCTCGGCCGACTTGTTCGGCGCACTTCAATCTTACGCACCGACTTCCTCAGGCGCCGGTGCAACGAGAGTTTATTCGGCCGCCGACGTTCTCTCCCTCGCTCAGCACACGCTTCACCCAGATGGCCTGCATTACGCGCCACACGAAGTCCGAACATTCCCTCCAGACGTCCCCGCCAAGCAGGAAAACCACGATGCCATGGAGTCCGACGATGACGGGATGTACGACAATATCTATGGTAGCTGTGCCTATTTCTGCAACCGCGATGAAGACGGATCCGATATCCGCACGCCTGCGTTGAGCACGGCTTCGTCGTCCAGTGGGTCTTCCTCCACCTCTCCGTCGGGATCTTCCTCGAAGAGCCCCGGGAAGCAGTTGCCTTTCACAATCGCGGAGGAGCCGTCGAGCCCGCTAGGGGCGTACGGCAAGAAACCATGGGATTCGGACGAGTTGTAGGATATCCCGATTTCGCTTTGCACGCTGTCGCGCGCTCACATGTACCACAATTCACATATGCATGTTTCAATGTCGATTTTTATTCATCCTCTGAATTGCCCGGCGGTCGCAAAAAGCTTGATATCGAGCAGTCAGTATATCAGTCTAAGCTAGGCCGAAAGCGCGGCGGGACCGCGCCATCCGACGGTACCCCTTCCGTTCGCGCCCGAAGGCCCTTGTGTATAGGGGCAAGAGCCGCAATATAACGCGGCGTGAGCTAGGGAATGGTTGTGCGCTCCCCTTTGACTCCACAGGCTTTTCGTGCAGCACTCCGCCTCGCCGCGCCCTGTCGCTCGCTCGCAGCAAATTCCGCCATGATCCTCCTCGTCCTCGGATTCTTCGCAGTCTTGTTCGGCGCTGTGCTGCTTCTGGAGCTTGAGGAGGTCTTCGCGCAGTTGCAGGTACGCCACACGGCTATATAGGAAGGTGTGCAGAGTCGTCTGATGCCTAGTTCGTTAGAGCCGCGTGCGGATGCGTGTCGCCGCTTTCGCTAGAAGCGGGAGCAGGCAGACGAAGATACAGGACGCAGGCAACGTCGCGCCAGGGCCCGTACAAGAGGTTCAAAAAGCAGGCCCCGTCCAGACGCTGCTCAGCAAGGCGGGGAGTGCCGCCGTCGTCGACCAGTCCAAAAGCGACCCCCGGCCGCCCGTTCGAGAGGCCTCGTCGACCGAGAGCTCGTATGAACCAGAAACGGATAGCGAGGTACGCTCTTTTGGTAGTAAGCTTGACGCCAGCTGACACCACCGCCTAGGACGAGCCCAGCGACGACATGATGTACCATGCTAACATGGTCACCGCAGACCACGCCTTCTCGTTCCCCCGCGTCGGCATCTCCATCCGCGTACAACCACCTCCGATAGACGACTTTGAAGACTTCCGAGGCAGGACAGTCGCACGAGCTCGGGCGCGAGGCAGCAGCGAGCAGCCGCAGCGGGACCTGCTCCGCGTTCACGAGGGGTACATGCTCATCGAGGACCGCCTCCTGCGCTTCAAGACGAGCGGCGCCGGCAAGCAGAAAACGTACGAAGCCTGGCAGGACAGCAGGTGGAGACCAGCCAAGCGCCAGGAGATCTGGGTACAAAATGGCGACGCCGAGGACGTGGAGTGCGTCGCGCTCATCTGCGTGCTGGACCGTTCAGAGTGCTGGACGCCGTTACGAGTCAGAGAGTTGGGCTGGGTTGAGTGCACATAGAGCCGTCTGCTGTGAATACAAAAGCATGGTCTCTTTACGACTGGACCGTTGGAACTCGAACGGAAGAGGAGAAGAGCGGCAAGCTGTCAGTGGCTATTGCCGAAGCTCCTTCATCCAGCCATGTCGCGCTTACTGCGTTATAGAACAAGACTCCAGGCTTTGGCTGCACGCACTGGGGCGCCATTGCCATCCTTAATGCGCGTATTCCATCGTAATCCAAACTCGCAACTGACTCGAAATTGCAGAACATCCTTTGCTATCCTGCACGAGCTCACCGCTGTGCTTCCCGTCGTTGGTCTCTTCTTCGCTGCCCGCTCGCTTGAGGTCGGCCCTCGTGCTATTCAGATTGTTGAGGACAAAACGCGCGACATGGAAACTAGCGGCGGCCAGGAGTCCTGGATGCTCAGCAAGTCGAATGAATGGCTTCGCGAAGGCGAGGCGTGGGCTGGTCGCGTTGGCAGGCGATATGGCTACTTTGGCTATGAGAAAGGCGCCCCGCCGGATGCTCAACCAGCTGGTGGCTCTGTTGGCGGCCACATTGCAGGCGACGTCGCGAATGCTGTCGTCGCTTACGCAGCTACCAAGGTATGCCAGTTCTACGCCGCAGAAGTGACGTCCGTTGAACCAATGCCAGGCGTTACTTCCTGCACGCATTGGCCTATCATTATATCTTTCACCCGCCTTTTCTCGCGCTGTCGTCGAACCAATACGCAAGGGTGCAGTTCGGGTCTTCAGGCGTTCATAACGGCGACTGTCAGTTTCAACACGGGTATATTATGACAACTCGGTACTCTAGTAGTAAAGACACACACAAACCATCGGTCCATCAGTATCCCAGCAGCGCCCGTGCTTTATCGATCAGGAGCGTCTTGGATTTCACGAAGCTGGAGAACCAATCGCCGAGGATGATGCCCCAGAGGACGTCGAAGTACGACGTGCCGCCGTTCGGGCCGATGGTGACGACGATGAGCTCAAACGAGCCCTTGTATACCGCCGCCGGCGTCTTGCCCTGCGTCAGCGCGAGCACGTTGGAGATGACGACGGCGGCGTGCGCGGTCGCCTTGGCGCCCTGCTTCTGCTCCTTCCAGTCGATCGCGTCGCCCACGGCGAATATCTCGGGGAACTGCGGCAGCTGCAGCGTCGGCTTCACCTTGATGTACCCCGCGCTGGTGAGCACGTCGTCGCCCAGGCTGCGCACGAAGTCGGTGTTCGGACGCGTTCCTACTGCCGGGATCTGCGTTTTTGTTTCTTTGTGTTAGCGGAGGGAAGGTTGCATAGATGCAGACTGCGTGCGTACCACTAGGTCCGCGTTGATCTCCTTGCCGCCCAGCGTCCGCGCCGTGTTGCTCTCGTCGAGCACGTCGTCCGTGATCACTTGCACTCCAACTGCGCGCAGCTTCTCCCCCGCCTGCACACGCCACCTCTCCGGGTATGCGGCGTTCAAAAGCAGCTTGTCCTTGTGAACCAAGGTCACGCGCTTCGACTATACGCAGAACGAGCGACGGTGAGCAACACCCCGAATACTCCGTCAGGCCCACGCGTACCGGATAGAAATGCCGAATCTCGCCGGCAAACTCGATGCCCACGGCGCCGCCGCCCGCGATGGCGATATGCTGCGCGCGCTCGACCTTGCTGCGCCAGCTCTCGATCCACGCGTCGACCTCCTCGCGCGTGTTGGGGTACGCGAGCGGGCCGGGCCACTTGCTGCCCGGCGCGAGCACGAGGATGGCGAACGGCAGCTCGCGCCCGTCGTCGAGCACGACGTGGCCGCCCGTGCCGGCGGACGCGCGCCGCACGGCCTGCACGGTGCCGACGACCAGCTCGCCCTTGTCGCCCAGCGCGCGGTCGAAGGGGAAGAAGATGCGGTCCTCGAGCTTGCCCTCGCGCGTGACGAGCGCGCGGCAGCTGGCAACTGCGACGCGGAGCCGTTAGTCGTTTGCCTTGCATGACGGAACGCGCGTACTTAGGAAGGCGTAGAATGGCCTGGGGTTTATGAGCACGACGTGGTACTTGGCGAGGTCGACCTTCTTGAGGAGCTCCTTCGCGATGATCGCGCCTGTGCCGCCTCCTAGTCTTGCGGTCAGCTCTTGTCAAGCACATGAACTGCGTAGACGCACCGACGATGACAATATTTTCGCGGGTAGCCATGAGTGCTGGTATGCAGTATCTTTTGAGCGAGTTCCGCGATGCACCAGTCCGCAGTCCTTAAGTATGCCGAGTTGCGCGATCGCCAGAAGCAATGACCAAGGCCGCGTCAGATTGGCTGCGTAATCGAAAACTGTTCTGATTCATGCGCGCGGGCGAGCTCGAATATACTCGAATCCAGGCACCGGCCGCCGTTGCGACGCTGGCTGGGGGCGCTTGTCGAGGCGCCCTCCATTGTAGAGAAAACGCGGCGGCCGGGCCTCGTTCTGCGGGACTTTTGGCTGCCTACCGCGCTTTCTCCGTGCTGATACATGCGCATGCATCCTGGATGTCCCATAAAATTCAGTCGTGCTGCCTCAATGCTTCCTATCTTGCGTATGGGCCTCGAGTGCTCTTCAGTGTACTTGTACCGAGAGCGCTCGCTGACAATTCGGGAAGATTAGATCCTGAGTGATAGATGACGTCGGGAGCTGCAGATCGATGCCAGGCTAGCTCTCCCTGCAACCGCCATGTCGAAAGCCAATGTCAAGGTCGTGAGCACCAAGCCATACGAGGGCCAGAAGCCAGGCACCTCTGGCCTCAGAAAGAGGTCCGTCTACGCAGCATACATCCAGCTCCAGCGTGCTGAAATTCCTTGTGCCAGGGTCAAGATCTTCCAGCAGGAGGTCTGCGCGCTCGCCCGTGGCAGAAATTCCAGCGTCTGAACCGTCGCCCCCTTCTAGCACTACACGGAAAACTTCGTGCAGGCCATCTTCGACAGCGTCAAGCCCGAGGGCTTTACGCTCGTCGTCGGCGGCGACGGCCGCTTCTTCTCCAAGCCCGCCGTCCAAAAGATCATCGCGATCGCGGCCGCCAACGGCGTCAAGAAGCTCATCATTGGCAAGGACGGCATATTCTCCACGCCCGCAGCGAGCAACATCATCCGCAAATACAAGGCGAACGGCGGCATCCTGCTCACCGCCAGCCACAACCCCGGCGGCCCCGACAACGACTTTGGCATCAAGTACAACGTCTCCAACGGCGGGCCCGCTCCCGAGAACATTACGGACAAGATCTACGAGAAGACCAAGTCCATCTCCGAGTACAAGCTCGTCGAGGGCCCCGAGGTCAGTAACGTCGAGCATTTGTGGCATCTCATTAATAGTCCGCGTGTGCCAGGTCGACCTTTCGAAGATCGGCAGCACCGAGTTTGCAGGGCTCGCGATCGACATCATCGACCCCGTCAAGGACTATCTGGAGCTGCTCGAGTCCATCTTCGACTTTGGCCTCATCAAGTCCTTCCTGCACGGGCCCTCGGGCCAGAAGGTGCTCTTCGACGGCCTGCACGGCGTCACGGGCCCCTACGCGCGCGCCATCTTCGTCGACACGCTCGGCCTGCCGGAGAGCTCCGTGCAGAACTGCGTCGCGCTGCCCGACTTTGGCGGCGGCCACCCGGACCCGAACCTGACGTACGCGCACTCGCTCGTCGAGGCCGTCGAGAAGGGCAAGATCCCGTTCGGCGCCGCGTCGGACGGCGACGGTGACCGCAACATGATCTACGGCGCGGGCGCGTTCGTCACGCCGAGCGACTCGGTCGCCGTCATCGCCGACTGGGCGCACGTCATCCCGTACTTCAAGGGCGGCCTCAAGGGCCTCGCGCGCAGCATGCCCACCAGCGGCGCCATCGACTACGTCGCCAAGGCCAAGAACGTCGAGTTCTTCGAGGTCCCGACGGGTAAGGCAGCTGAGCCTGGTCGTTGGAACCCACCCGGAACTCACGTCGACCGCAGGCTGGAAGTTCTTCGGCAACCTCATGGACGCTGGCCGGCTCTCCATCTGCGGAGAGGAGTCCTTTGGCACCGGCTCGGACCACATTCGCGAGAAGGACGGGCTCTGGGCCGTCGTGGGTCAGTCAGCAGCGGCCCCCATCGCACCCTCGTCGTTATTCACTGACTGACGCATGCGCGCAGCATGGCTCAACATCCTCGCCGCTGCGAACCAGGACAAGCCGGGGACGGGCATCAAGGACATCCTGCTCGCGCACTACAAGAAGTACGGCCGCTCGTTCTTCTCGCGGTACGACTACGAGGAGGTCTCGTCCGACGCGGCGCACAAGATGGTGTCCGCGCTGGACGCGGCAATCAAGGACCAGAGCCTGATCAACCAGAAATTCGACAGCGCGACGGGCGAGTTTGCGGTGGCGCAGGCGTTCGTGTTCGACTACACGGACCCGATCGACGGCAGCGTCAGCAGGAACCAGGGGCAGGTGCTGCGCTTCGCGGACGGCTCGCGCGTCGTGTTCCGCCTGAGCGGCACGGGCTCGCAGGGCGCCACCGTGCGCCTCTACGTCGAGCGCTACACCACGGACGCGAGCCAGTTCGAGAAGGACACCGCCGAGGGGCTCAAGGGCCTCATCGAGGTCGCGCTCCGCATCAGCAAGCTCAAGGAGTTCCTGGGCAGGGACAAGCCGACCGTCATCACTGTGAGTCTGCGTGGGCATCGTGTTCGGCGGTTGTGGCTGACGCGCGCGTGCAGTAAAGCTCGTAGAGCGCACGGACACAGAACACGGAACCGAACGAACGAATGTAACGATTAGAGAAATGCTGCGATTGCAATGTTACTGTAGAAACTGTCCATGTCAGAGCCGCCCCCCATTCTCTATCCAGGGTATCGATCGATAGCGCATATAATATCAAGAAACGAGTGGCAGGAGCGTGACATGTAAAAGCCCCACTGCGAGTCGTGCCTCGGCGTAAAAGTAAGAATGTAGGTAGGACCTAGTGCAGCCCGCTCTCGCCCGTCTCGGCCATGTGCATCTGGCACTGGACGAGCGTCTCGACCATCTTGGCGACCTCCTCTAAGCGCGAGAGGACGACCTTGTTGCCGTCGACGAAGCCCTGGCAGTTGTACTGGATGCCGGTCCTGCTGCAGAACTCGCGCACGAGCGCCTGGCCTTTACGCAGGTTGTGGCGCGGCATGCGCGGGAAGAGGTGGTGCACGGCCTGGAACTGCAGGCCGCCGTGCAGGAAGTCGAGCCACGGCGGGCAGTCGACGTCCATCGTCGTGCGCAGCTGGCGCTGCGCGAACGACTCGGTCGGGCCGAGGTCGGACGTCGGCATGCCCCAGTGCGAGAGCGTGATCTGCACGTGCAGCAGCATCGTGATCATGTGCGAGACCAGCACGAAGCCGACGCGCGTCGGCCAGTCCGGCAGCGTGCGCCACAGCAGCCCGTAGCCGAAGAGCGCCCAGTAGGCGGCCATGAAGACGACCTCGAGCCAGCGCGTCCACCAGGCCGAGCCGAGCTGCGCCGCGCGCGGCGAGAGCAGGTGCAGCCAGGAGAGCAGGTACAGGTTGAAGCGCGCGACGGCCATGATGGGGTAGTAGGTGTACTTTTGGTACGGCACGAGGATGTCCGCGGCCTTGTCCCAGTAGAACGTAAAGTCGTAGAAGGTGCTGTGGATGGACTTGAAATACGTGGGCCCGTTCGCGAAGAGCGGCACGTTCTGCAGGTCGGGGTCGTGCTCGGGCATGTTGGTGATGAGATGGTGTACGTTGTGCGAGCTCTTCCACCAGCCGATCGAGAGACCGCAGCAGAAGTCGGCGACGAAGGCGCCAATGATCGTGTCAAGGACGAAATTGCCAGAAATGCCGCGGTGGCCGGCGTCGTGAGCGACAAACATGATCTGTTGCTGAAAAACGTTGTGAGTATGTGCGTGCAAGACCCAGAGGTCATGCGACATACCCAAAACAATCCTAGGAAGATAGCAGACGTAAGATACCACTGTATGCTCAGCAGATAGAGGAATGCGCCAAAGAGGATCGAGTAGCGAATGCATTCCTTGCCGTACTCGGAGTAGGGGCAGTCGTACAGGCCGTTTGCCTGGATGAGCGTATGCAGCTTCTGGTACTCGTTCCTGATGGCATGCTGGGTCTCGGGGTCGAGCGAGGGATAGCTGCGAATGCCGTCCGCAATCTCCTTCTGCTCCATGGCGGCGGTGAAGGTGGCACGCGAGAGATTCTCTATAGGGAACGGATCGGCGATCTTGGCACCGCCTTTCCTGCGTCTGATGGACGATTGGTCGTGGTCCTTGGCCACGTCGGGCTCGACGTCGGACAGGCCGACGCTGGAGCTGGACGAGCTGAGCAGGTCGGGCTTGGCGCTGAAGATGGAGTCGGTGTCGCTGAGGTCGGTCGAGGCGGAGAGGTCGGGGTCGAGCTCCTGGTTGTCGTCGGCGGCGGTGGGCGGGCTGATGCTAACCAATGGCCCTGCGCGGATGGGCGGGACGAGGTTTGTCCAGGGCAGCTGGACGCGGCCGACGCGGAAGGCCTTCATGGTGCGGAGGGTCTTTGCAAAGTGGTAGCTGGGGGAATGAGAACGGCGTGAACGGCGGGCAGGGCGGGCTCACCTGCCAGAGCGAGGAAAAAGGGTATTTACACGTTAATTTCGTCGCTGGCGTCTCTGCCGACCATGTGCAGAATGGCGAGGCGGCCGCCGGGGTGCTTGTCGATCCAGCCGTCGAGCTTGAGCGCGTTGCCGTCGTGGATGACGATGAGCTCGCCGTCGGCGACCATCCGGTGTACCTCGCACGGCGAGAGGAGACGGTCGCGGTCCATTTCAAACTGGCAAAAACGAACGGAAGTGAGCTGAAAGTGAGACGAGAAAAGCAGAAACGCTGCGACGGAGTGCGAATCCCACACTATTTAGCCCGTCAGGCTCACCGCATCGCTATCCAGGCCCCGCCCTCCGTGGCTATCCCGGTCGAGCGGGGCAACGTGCGACTGTTCCGCCGGCCTCATCGCGGGATTAAAGCCATCTCACCTCCTGCGACCGTCTCGTCAAGGTGAGAACATGTCTAATCTTCGTTACCGCCGCAAAAAACGAAAGGACCCCCCTGCTAGACCGGATCCAAGCGCATTCCGATCATGCAAGGAGCTGTTACAACTTGCGCAGGCACCGAACTGCATGTCCCATCTATCAGCTGTTGAAAGCAAGCCACGCCCAGCGTCAGGGGCCGGACTTCTCTCTCTCTGAAATCATTGATGACCCGTCCGACCATCTCGACCTCCGCGAACCGTTCATTCTCACACCGGACGAGCCTTCCCTGAGCTTCCGGCGTGCGTTCAGGATCATCGCGTACGTCATGACATATGTCACGACGCATGTCACTTTCGACGATTGCCTACAGCCCCCGCAGCCACGCTCCAGCGCTACTTATTCTGTGCACGTGCGTAGAATCCCAGACAAGACCCGCACAGACGCCCAGAACCTGCACGCAGCGGACGCGCTTGCCCGAAATGTGCATGATACGCGAATTATCTGATAGGCATCGAAAAACATAGCCTCATTCCCACACTGTCTATCTAATCTGATGAACTCCTAATCAAGTATGGGATCAAACCTTGCAGACAGCATTTCGCACTGTGAATCGTCCTAGCGACGGGCGCTGAGGGTGTATGGTAACAATCGGAGGCGCGGGTCAAGTCTCAACGACTTGCAAGTGGCATTGATATCAGCCTCACCTCAGTACCAGCAGCGCAGCTCCTCCTGGCGGCGGCCAGCTGAGTAACGCCGCCGGCAGATTCGGACTCGCGCAAGGCTGTCCTACTCGAAATTTGCAGGTCGCACCCGCCCAGTTAAACACGCAGCCCCGCAGCAACCTATCGGGCTCCTCTACAGCGCATTGACAACACGCAGCTGACCTCCTCGGCCCCAGCGCTGGCGGTGCAGTTCCCCAGTCCCTCGATAAAGAGGCCTTGGGCGCGCCAGCCTGAGCACTGACCTCGAAACCCCCATCCAAGAGTGCTACTGTACACCTGTAGTGAGGCTGGATCATGACCACTGAGAGCTACCACCATATAAGCAAGTCACGCCCGTATCGCCCGCGATGCGCTGACCTTCCCCGCACTCAGCTACATCCTAATCTCATGTTCCCAGCGAAATGTAACGCTGTACTTGACGCCGTGCAGATTCAGTAAATTGCCCTCTCCATAATCCCCGCCGCGCTCCCGCAGTGAGGGTTCGCAATTGCACAACGAACACAAGTAGACATATTATACTATAGGGAAAGCAGGACAGCGTATGCGTACGGGTGACAAGAAAGACATGCGAATATCTTACAGCATTCAAGCTAAGGATGATCTTATCTGTCAGTGTGTGCGGGAGTCCGAGGTGCGGACAGGACGGTATAGCGAAATCTGAGATAGTAAGTAGTGCGGACGGTTCGGGTGGTGGCAATGCAAGGGAGTGAGACGGGAGACGGGGAGACTGCGCGCGAGGTGTCGCAAGAATAGACGGGCGGAGGGAGCGATGTGCAGGAGGCGTGCAGCGCGCGCGGCTGCGGCGAGGGTGCAGTAGAGCACAAATATAGTACTCCCCTCCCCCCTCTCGTGCTCGCTCTCGCGCTCTCAGCGAGAAGCCGCGCATGGCATCGCGCGATCGCACCTCAGTTTGGGGGCGAGGGCGTGGCAGGCAGACAGCAAGCGGGCGTTCGGCTTGCCTCGCGCTCACGCCGGCGACTTCGCCGTCAGGGGTATCGCGGCGTTCCGGGAGAGCGACTGCGCCCGCGAGTGCGAGAGCGAGTTGTGGCGCGAGTGCGAGTGCGTGGAGATGGCGAAGGCTAATTGCTGCTGCTGGCGGAACTTCTCGTGCGCCGACGAGCGGCGCGGCCGCGCGCTGATAGCTGCGAAGCGCGACGAGCGCCGGCGCACGATCCACGCGATGCCGCTCGACAGCGCCGCGACGCCGGCCAACGCGCCGAGGACTCCTGCGACGATCTATGCAATATGGGGGGAATGACAAAGTCAGAATTACAGTACATGAATGGCGCGATGGTTAATTTGGACTCGCGGGGGCAGGGCAGATGAATTGTAGAAGAACTTAGAATCAGACTCACAGGGACGGCAGTGCCACCGCGGGGCGGCGCAGTGGTGTGTGCGGAGCCTTCGGGGAACGGCGAATGCGTTCGCGTGCGCGTCAGTTCTTCCTCCGTCGCGCTCTCGACTGCGCTGTCGGTTTTCTGAGAGCCACGGGTGTTGTTACGTCCACTCGCAGTCGGCGAGATCGGTGACATGTTGGGAGTGGGCTCCGGCAACGAATCTCCTGCGGCGGCGGCGGCAGACGGCAAAACGTCCGGCTCACCTGTGAGAGAGAACGTGAGACGCGATGGGGAATGTTATTTTCAGTATATGTGATGTACCAAGACTGGCCGTCGTGCCGGCCGTGGTAAAGTCAAAAGCGTTTCCTTTCGTGATGTCGAGAAACGCCCATGTCGGGACGGCCGTGCCGGGTGGCACCCAATAAGGCAGCCTGAGAAGTGCGATGGATGTTCAGTGGATGATGGGTTACGATCTAAGCACGTACGCTTTGAGCTGAACGACGTCTGGGTTACACTCAGACGACCATGCAGACCATCTGTGGAGTCAAGATGAGAGAAAAGCCCCCGCGATAGCCGATAACACCAACAGCATCGGGTGTGCGGCTCCAGCACAATACGCGCAGACCGATAGCAAAGAATATGTTACACTCGAGCAAGACTGGGCGCAAGCTAAGTTGAGCTGGGCACGGATGCAATGCTGGGGAGCCGACTTACACATCTGCGGGCCCGCACGGTCAGCTCAACACGGGCGAGGAAGCAAGAATAGCGCGTACGCATTAGCCGGCAGTCCGTCCCCTGGTCGCGCCGTAGCAATGCCCTTTGTAACGAAGACCTGGGTGGCTGGACACGTGTGAGCTTAGGCTGACTGCGGCTAGCGTGCGGGGGAGACTTGCGGTCGTCTTCGCACGCGCCGAGCAGGTATCTGCGCAGACGAGAATTCTGTGAGCGCGTTGGGCAACGGCCGGGAGAGCTGCACGCACGCTCCGACGATGCAGGGGCTTTGGTAGAGCGAGTTGAAGGCCTGAGAGCGCGTTTGCGGGCGTGCGATGGGCGGGGCGATCGCGCACGCACCCAGAGAGCCTCCTGCGGGCAGATCACATTGCTCTGGAGGACGCAGTCAGTCGGCGCGCGCGATGAGAGCTGCGGCGCACGTGCCCTCTGAGCCAAGGCCAGCGGCGGCAGCGCGAGCAATGCGACGAGCAGCGGTCGCATGGGGGGCTGCGCAGGCGAGCCAGGCTGGACTTTCGGAAACTAAGCAAGAGCTAAAGAGCAGAAAGCGCGCGCGCGCGCTCCAGCAGACGGGCTGGCGAGCGCTCGACGGGCTGAGGACAAGGACGGGGCACGGCACTCCGGCACACTGCGCCGCTCAGAATATAACCGTTTGCCCTCGGCATCATCCTGGCACACGTCACGCGGTGACCAAACACGCATGCCCGCCTTGAGCGACCCGCCTCGACTGGTTGCATTTCATCTCCCTCGGCACCGGGCACGCCACCATGTCTGCCCATTGGTCGGGATGCTGAGAAAGCACGTCTCATCGCCTCCATTGACACACGCCGTGCCGATGTACAGTTCATCGCTCCACAAACCTTATTCTGCTCCGCTACTTCTCAATACACAAAAAACGAAAAGACATGCGCCAACGCCCTGTTCCTCTTGCCCGCCCGCAATCTGGCAGCGCAATGACATCACCTCCGTCAACATTGCACTGTTTAACCACTAAGGCGAGGCGGAAACGTGCTTGGATCATCCGGATCTGTCGCACTTTGAGCACAAAAAACACATTCTATCGGAAAACCGGCACGCGCTCACCGTAAAGCTTCGTGATCGGAGGGTTCGCCGGGCTCATCAGCTGGCTGGACGGTACGGGGCTCGCTACGCCTCGAAGCGCTGGTGCAGATGTCGCCCAGCTCCCGCTCTCATAACTCGGCGCTGGTCCGTGTCCTGCGACCCACGAGCTTTCAGTCACAGGCGTGACGAAGCTGGTACGGTCGCTCTGGGGCTTGCGGCTCGCAGTCCGTCGCATGATGAACCAGATCGCGATTACTCCCAACGCGAGCGCTGCGAGGCCTCCGATAACCCCTCCCACAATCTGCGAATCGCATGAGGCGTTGTCTCTCACGACTTTGACCGCTTACCGCGCCGACCGGCGTGTGGGAGTGGCTCCCGCCTGCGGGTTTCAATCCCACGGTCTGACTGGGAGAGCTTGCAGGCGGGTCTGTCGACGGGGGTGCCACTGGTGCCACTACGTCGGGTGGCTGGTCTAAGGGTTGCCCACGGGTCAGGGTCGCGAACGCCGCAGGGATTGGCTGCTCACTGCTGTTCGTCGCGTTGTCGCGAATGGTTGCGAGATCGAACCCTGGGCCATAATCACCAGGCCCCCCTTTCTCGATCGGTGCCATGAAGGCCCATGCTGGTATAGCAATTCCCTGCGGCAGTAATTGCAATGGGAAACTGCAGGAAGCCTCCCGTTAGAAGTGATCTCTGCTGAACAAATATTCAGCGAAGCGACCGACCTTTGCAACTGCGTTTCCCCCGCATCGCAGGCAGTACTCCATGCAGGAAGCGTTACGTTAGGAACAGGGTGTGTCACATTCCATCTAATAACGAGCAATTGAACGTCAGAAGGTAGTGTTGTCCCAGTCTGGTGGCACGGCGAAAATGCACTGCTCACGGTGGATAAGCATTTGAACCCTGGCACGCGACGCATCCCGCTAAAGACATATACGTAACAGATGAGCACGTCTTCGAATTACCATGGTCGTAAGGTTCAGAATCCAGTCTCATTTGCGGGCAACTCACGCATCTGCGACACGGTCCGAGTCAGAAGACGATATTCGCGTGTTACGCGAGTGTGCAGGACGAACCGGTTGACAGGAAGTCCTCCATATGTCGGGTCGTTCCCTGGGATGCTATACCCCCCGCTCCCTCCTAAAGAGTCCACGTGAAAGGCTGATTGGAAGGTAGTAAGTATTCGACACGTGAAACGCAGATCACTTCAACACGCACGGTTGGTGAGATTGCATGCGCTCAGTAGGTACCTGCAGCAGCGATTAGCCTTCTATGGGTGGTGCCTCGAGGAACAAGACGGACGCGGCGACCAGGCAGGGATTCTGAGTCGGATTCGCGTGGTTGTTGAGCTGCTCCTAGTCAACTAATGTAAAGTCATGTGCCCATGTCGCACGCACGTATGCCAGGTCCCCGCTGCACGCCGGGACATTGGTCTGCGAGGGCAGACAGGATCGCCGTGATCGCGCAGGTCAATTAATCGTACACCATTGCGCCGCTCACATACCACAGGCGCTGTACCGGGCGGGGACTGAGTTATCTGTTGAGCTATGGTCGACGACATCGCGGGGGCACGGAGCGAGGGCGGAGGGAAAGCCTCGGGCGCATTATCTCCTTCCTGTGCCCAAAGTCGTGGAGGGCACGAGCGCCCGGTTCCTGTTTCGCGTGTTTCGGCACTGCATAGAAGCAGGCCCTGGCGCCGTAGAAGCCTGAGCAGCTGATATCTAGAGGGCGCGCGTACTGTCCCGAAGAACCGGTCAATAAAGAGCCAGACAGCGAGCACTCAGTCATGATTGCACAAACTGTTCGTCGTGTGCATGTTGAGCAAGCTAAGACGCAGATTCCCAGGAGGTTTCTTCTCACTCTGAAGCTCCTCCTGTCGACGCAGTTCAGGTTGGGAGAGGTACAATTCCATTGTCACATCGGCGGTTACACGCGCTAATGTACATTCGAGATTCGCCCGTGCACGCACGGCATCATAACATTCATCGTTGAACGCGCTTACGAGCCAGTCCAGGTCGAGTTGATGGGGCCGAACTTGATGTTCGAGTAGACGACCTGCGAGTTGGCCGCCGAGTTCTCGACATCCGGGGGCTTGCCAGAGTCGCGCGAGCAGGTGCCGCGGGAGGTGCCGGGCGTCGAGGGGTCGCGGTCGAGCGGGTAGTCGCTGTCGAGCCAGAGCTGTGTTGCGTGTCAGCGTTGGAGGGCGGAATAGTAAGTGTTACTTGCCATGTTGGCGGTGTGGTCGTCCCAGATGGAGAGCACGAGAACCATGGGCTGCCTGAATAGGTTCCCGAGGCCGCCTTGCGTATGGCCAACGAATCAATGCCAGATACAACGCTAAATGCGTGGAGCTCACCCTTGTTCTGGAAGGAACGCTCGTCATTGAAGGCGGACTTCTGGGCATCGCAGTAGGCCGGCGTGATGGAGTCGTAGGCATCCATGCCAGCGATATTGTTCTTCGAGTTGGCGATCACCTTGCCGTTCTGGATGTAGAGACGGCGAATTTCAGAGACGCTGGAGCCGCCCTTGATGAACTGCGTGACGACGGTGAACTTGGAGTTGGTGTTGACGGTTTTGCCAGGCCCGTAGAAGTTCTGTTCGTGTGTCAGACTATGACATAAGAGCAGAGACAGACAGGCTGCAACGTACCTTGTCTCCCTGGCGGAAAGAGTTGAAGTCGCAACCGTCGGGGTCGCAGCTCGAGCCGTAGCGGTTGTCGCCACCGCCGCATGCGGTCCCGGAGCAGCGCACAAGACCAGCACCCGTGCACGGGTGAGGGGTGTATGCTGAGGATTGTAATTGGAGACTCAAAAAGACGAGATTTTCGTTGTAAGCGAAGACTTACCGGCAGAGATCGAGTTTGCCTCCCAGACATCCATCTCCGGGCAGCAAGCTCCCCAGCCGCCCGTTCCCGCGTTCGTGTCGTTGGGAGACGGCGTCCAGCCCTGGACGTTAGCCTATAGAATATATATCAGGAATAGATATCAAGAGTCGAATAAATGGGACACTCACCTCGCCGTTGATGAACTTGATGTCGCGCGGGCATTGCGAGTCGCAGTACCCAGTGCCGTACTTGGCACCGGCCTTGTTGGTCGAGAACTTGGACATACCGCCGTCGGCATCCATGGCGCTGAAGTAGAGAGCACCGTTCAGACCGCATGGCAGCTTGGAAACGTCGACGTCGAAAGTGAACTCCTGTCCAGGAAGATCGAACATGGCGTATTTTGATTCGCTCTCCAGGAGGTAAACGCGCGAACCGATGTTCTTCTGCTGAGACTACGCATCGTCAGACAATGCCGCCTAGAGCACAAGTTACAACATACCTGCGTTACGAACTTGAGAGTGAGCGCGTTCCCGGACGTTGTGATTCCGTAGGTACCACTGTAGTCTGCACCATCGAGCGCGCAGTTCGAAGCGCAAGTCTTGCCGTCAGGACAAAGCGACGTGTTCCAGGTGTTTCCTGCCGAACTGGTAAGGGAGAGACGCTTAAACCAAGTCTGAACAGACGTACCGGTGTAGCAGTTAGTGTAACCAGAAGTGGTGTGCAGCCAGCGCCAGTTTGCGTCTAACCATTGTCACGACCAACTATGATTATGAGTCGATCAAGCAGACGCACCCAAAACGACTGAGCCCTGAACCGTCTGGCAGCTGTTCTTTCCGGTGCACTTTTGCCAAGAGAGGGTGGGGTGGGTCTCCGACTGCTGGGTGCCGACTTGCTGCGAGCGAGCAAACGCGAAGAGCGATAGTGCGATGAGGGAAGCCGTAAGCATTTTGAACCTGAGTCGCAATGAACTGAGGGGACGCTGTGAGGGCGACCGCTTCGCATTATATATGCGCAGCGGGAGCTCGGAAAATATGCTGGCGGGGTGATGCTTCGCTCTTGGTTCAGCTCCAAGAGCGCAGCTCAGTGCGGCGGCGCCCACCCCACGTCTAAACCAGAGCGTAAGTCCGAAGAGTCGCCAGGTCGTCACAACGACGCACGCGTGGCGAGAGTCAAGGACGCTCAACCAGGAGCTTGTGTGTGTTACTCGCTCATCGCCCTCAGCCAGGTGGGCGTGTATTTCACCGTAGTCGGACCGACGGAATGCTCTCCTATGCCTGATGCACGCACGTGAGCAATGTTACACGGAATCACGCAGTGAAGAAGGCTGGGGATCATCGTGGGGGTAACGAAGAAGCTTACCCCAGCTTACCCCGGTCGGAGTTCTCTTGACATGCTTCGATGCGATATCCGATTTTTCAGCGATACTGCGTCATTGCCAACGAAGGATTCAGTGCGCCAACCATTCCGGCATCCATCCACGGTCACCGAGCCTTGGAGAGGAGTCTTGGGTGCCAGAGAATCGCGCATCAGACGGAGGTCAAGTGTCAAATAACCGCGCGGATGTGTAGGAGGAAGCACGAGTCGGAAATACCATGGACGAAGAGTATTCATTCATGTTGGTTTGCGTCGGTCATTCAGCGAAGATGGGAGCAACTGAATAGAACACCGTCATTAGCTCATTCGCTGGCCATGGAAAGTTGGATGGTTATACATACATTGTGCGCTTCGCAGCATGTCCGACATTTGAGCCGCCGAGCCCAGATGTTGCTCCATTGCCATGACTGATGAAGGGATAGCCAACGAGCAACAGCATCCACTGCATAGATCCAAGCGCAACAAGGCGCTCATTTGGGCACTGTGACGCGTCCAGGTTCGCACAAGCAGGTCGAGCAGCGTATGCAAGCAAGCAGGCGAGACCTTGAGCTTGAGGTCACTTCGCATACTGCCGAACCACGGGGTCATCCCAAAGGCGGATCAGTCAACTTGAGAACCCAGGTCAGGCGGACCGGCCGCTCCAACCATTCAGCAATTGAAGCGCCCGTCAAGACCCGCCGGGTGTGGCACGGTCGACCACGAGCTGAAGGCACAGAATCAATACTTCGGGCATACGCCCATGACCGCCAGAAATTTCTGCAATGTTCGTTTGCGCGGGAAAGCTATCTTCGGCTTCGTCGATACTTCGCATCGTCGCGTCGAAATTCCTTCACCGAGTGCCGAAAATGACAACAATAAACCTCGCAGGATCCAGCAAAAGATGCGGCACTCCAGCGAATATTTGGAAGGTGCTAGTGGAGTGCCGACACAGAGCACCACGGCCTCCGACAGCCAACTGCAAATCGTCGCAGTTGTAACATAGCAGTGTGCAGTAGATCGTTCGTGTACGCGCTGTTCCATCCTCGGCTTGGGACTACTCCTGCCTCTTGCGAGGAAATGATGGTTGGCTTGGCGTGAAACTTGACGGTGGTGTGCACGCTGCCGCGCCGCCGCAGAGCGTGCTGCTGCGTGCGAAGGGTATCGTCGTTGTGCATCATATGATACGACACGTTCGTAGACGAGCCCGCGAAAACCCAGTGCTCTGATGCTCGCACTGGCGACCTGCAGCAACGCGTGGAGAAGACGGACGCATAGCACGGGGTGCCAGGAAGCAAGCGACCTGCGGCTGACGTGCGCGGTTGCCATCGATAATTTACGCGCGCAAGATCCAGCAGGCGAGCGACCTAGCGCAATATGTTGCCACAGACAAGAGTCACAAGCTGTCCGCAATAACAGCGTCGAAGAGAAGACTTGGTAGGTGTGAGATCTTGTGGCCATGCGCAAGACGAGCTCCTCAGGGATGGTCATCTGAAGATCTAGATGAGGACACAGTTTCCAAGTTGCCTTAACTACATACCGCGTCATTCGTGATGACAAAACCAGAGCTTCGGTCTGCTCACGAGCGGTGGAAAGTCCTGGCAACGGCCTTCCGTATTGGTTCAATGACACCGCGAGAGAATGCGAGTGTAAAGTAGAAAGAAAGTCCAATACGCGCAGGTAGTAAAACCTATAGAGAGCTCAATCAATTCTGGCGGTAAAACGAAGTGCCCGACAAACCTTCGTGGCTGCATAAGCGGAAATGGCATTCGCGACGTCGCCCGCAATGTGGCCACCAACAGAGCCGCCAGCTGGTTGGGCATCTGGCGGGGCGCCTTTCTCATAGCCAAAGTAGCCGTATCGCCTGCCGACGCGACCAGCCCACGCCTCGCCTTCGCGAAGCCATTCGTTCGACTTGCTGAGCAACCACGATTCCTGGCCCCCGCTAGCTTCCATGTCGCGCGTTTTGTCCTCAACAATCTGAATAGCACGAGGGCCGACCTCAAGCGAGCGGGCAGCGAAGAAGAGACCAACAACGGGCAGCACAGCGGTGACCTCGTGCAGGATAGCAAAGGATGTTCTGAAATTTCGAGTCAGTTGCGAGTTTGAATTACGATGGAATACGCGCATTAATGATGGCAATGGCGCCCCAGTGCGTGCAGCCAAAGCCTGGAGTCTTGTTCTATAACGCAGTAATCGCGACATGGCAGGATGAAGGAGCTTCGCGGTTGTTTTCCGGCAACAGCCACTGACAGCTTGCCGCTCTTCTCCTCTTCCGTTCAAGTTTCAACGATCCAGTCGTAAAGAGACCATGCTTGTGTATTCACAACAGACGGCTCTATGTGCACTCTACCCAGCCCGACTCTCTGACTCGTAACGGCGTCCAGCACTTTGAACGGTCCAACACGCAGATGAGCGCGACGCACTCCACGTCCTCGGCGTCGCCGTTTTGTACCCAGATCTCCTGGCGCTTGGCTGCTCTCCACCTGCTGTCCTGCCAGGCTTCGTACGTTTTGTCCTTGCCGCCGCCGCCGCTCGTCTTGAAGCGCAGGAGGCGGTCCTCGATGAACATGTACCCCTCGTGAACGCGGAGCAGGTCCCGCTGCGGCTGCTCGCTGATGCCTCGCGCCAGAGCTCGTGTGAGTGTCCTGCCTCGGAAGTCTTCAAAGTCGTCTATCGGAGGTGGTTGTACGCGGATGGAGATGCCGACGCGGGGGAACGAGAAGGCGTGGTCTGCGGTGACCATATTGGCATGGTACATCATCTCGTCGCTGGGCTCGTCCTAGGCGGTGGTGTCAGCTGCCGTCAAGATTACCACCGAAAGAGCGTACCTCGCTATCCGTTTCTGGTTCATACGAGCTCTCGGTCGACGAGGCCTCACGAACGGGCGATCGAGGGTCGCTTTTGGAATGGTCGACGACGGCAGCACTCCCCGCCTTACTGAGCAGCGTCTGGACGGGGCCTGCTTTTTGAACCTCTTGTACGGGCCCTGGCGCAACGTTGCCCGCGTCCTGTATCTTCGTCTGCCTGCTCCCGCTTCTAGCGAAAGCGGCGACACGCATCCGCACGCGGCTCTAACGAACTAGGCATCAGACGACTCTGCACACCTTCCTATATAGCCGTGTGGCGTACCTGCAACTGCGCGAAGACCTCCTCAAGCTCCAGAAGCAGCACAGCGCCGAACAAGACTGCGAAGAATCCGAGGACGAGGAGGATCATGGCGGAATGCGCTGCGAGCGAGCGAGTGAGCGACAGGGCGCGGCGAGGCGGAGTGCTGCACGAAAAGCCTGTGGAGTCAAAGGGGAGCGCACACCCATTCCCTAGCTCGCGCCGCGTTATATTGCGGCTCTTGCCCCTATACACAAGGGCCTTCGGGCGCGAACGGAAGGGGTACCGTCGGATGGCGCGGTCCCGCCGCGCTTTCGGCCTAGCTTAGACTGATAGACTGACTGCTCGATATCAAGCTTTTTTCGCACGCCGGGCAATTCAGAGGATGAATGAAAATCGACATTGAAACATGCATATGTGAATTGTGGTACATGTGAGCGCGCGACAGCGTGCAAAGCGAAATCGGGATATCCTACAACTCGTCCGAATCCCATGGTTTCTTGCCGTACGCCTCCAGCGGGCTCGACGGCTCCTCCGCGATTGTGAACGACAACTGCTTCCCGGGGCTCTTCGAGGAAGATCCCGACGGAGATGTGGAGGAAGACCCACTGGACGAGGAAGCCGTGGTCATCGCAGGCGTGCGGATGTACGAACCGTCCTCGCTGCATTCGTAGTCGTCCTCGCTGCATTTGTAGTCGTCGTCGAAAAAACGGCAGGGCTCAACGACATAGTCACCGTCGCGCATTGCGACATCGTCGGACTCTACGGCGTTGTGTCCCTCTTGCTTGGCAGGAATATCTGGAGCGAATGTTCGGACCTCGAGCGGCGCGTGATATTGGCCATCCGGATGGAGCATGTGTTGAGCGAGGGATGATACATCGGAAGCCGAATAGACACTTATTGTGTCAGTGCGCGAGGAAGTCAACGAGTAAGATTGAAGAGCGCCGATCAAGTCAACCGAAACAGCTCGTCCCAGGGCCTCCACCTCTGCAGCAGTGAAACCGATAGCATCGAAGAAAGCTGGAGAATCTGAGATGTCGGCAAATAGCCTGGGCATGTCGTCCCAGTCGCTGCAATAGGGAACGTCTTCCCCTACGATCAGGCCGAATAGGATGAGATCGCTCGTCATCAAGTTCTCTAGTCGTTCGAAAATGTGGTTCAGAATGGCGTGCCGATACTCGGGCGCGGGGCCATTGACGAACGGCGCCGTATAGTTATCGATCGTGAAACATAACTTCCATTCAGTCTGATACGCCCAACCCTGACAACGCGTTAGCTTGCACGCACAAAAATCAGGCACGCACTTACAAGGATATCAAGGAATGTTGGAGAAATGGGCGGCGGCGGGGCTTTCCCCTCCGACACGCCCAAGATGCTCTGGTATCTGGCGAAGAATTTCTCCGCAGCCTTATCCAGTAAGCGATCGCATTCGGCCTCGAGAGCGCCGCGGCCCATGGTATCGTCGAATGACAGGTCCGCAAAGTCCAGAGCTATGACCGGCAGTTGATTCTGCTGGTTTAAAATATACACCGACATGTCTTCGGTAAACGTGAAGGGGAAGTGCGCGTGTGCTGACAAAGGATCGAAGAAGGCGTCGAACATGGACAGAAACGTCGACTTCCCGAAGCCTTTTGGTCGCCGGATAATGTTCACATCCGAGAGCGAGAGCTGGAACATGGCAAGGAGGGACCGAGTCTTGTCGACGAAAACGGAACCGGGCGTGGAACACATGGATGCGAAGCTGGTACCCTTTTCTGGAATCAATACGGACTGCCATGCGTCGTCAGTTTGGAACGACAATATCAGAGAGAACACACTTACGGATGCTCCGAATCTCTTGTAAGCTGCGGCATCTTCGACGCGATAAGGCGTGAATAATTTTTCGCGATACAAACGCAGAAAGTCTAGCAGATCATCAATATACCATGCGGACAAAGAAAACCTGACGTGCCGATGGAAAACGTTTGTTCGCCTGCTATGACGAACTGCACGATGGACGTATCAGCCGCGGCAGAAAGAGCTCGTAGGCTGGTGTTGACGGGGAGTGGGTCATGCCCCACAGTTGCCCATTCGCAATTGTCGGCCTCGGACAGCGGAATTGAGGTTAACCAAACGCGACCGCCAATCCTGATCTTGCAACCACAAACGACATTGTGGCGCTCCGCAGCGCACTCGAGCAGGTCCTGAACCGTTGGTTGCGTGAATCGCGCCAAGTCGTCATTGAGGACATTGAACGGCACAGTAGGAGAATGGCCTGTCACGACGCAAGTATAACCGGCCGACATGTCGGGAGAAAAGGAGTGAACCGCTGGGATTGAAAACGGCTTCAACTTCACCACGTGCATTATTTTAGAGTCCGCCGCCTCGCCTCCACCCGCCTTCACCTGTAAAACCGCCCGTCTCGCTCCTCATGTCACGGGACAACCGTAACACCAAGCGGCAGAGGATTGATAACTCACCGCCTAACCTCAACCTCATCCACATGCACTCGGGGGTCTATCGCATTGGGCAATTTTTTGATCCAGCTATCTCAGTGGTGGGCTGAACTTAACCCATGCGACTCCTACCTCATGCATTTACAGGGGAATGGCGACTTATATAGGGACCTGAAGAGTCGTGGTACTATCATCGTTGACAACACTGCTGATCTCGGCCGCTTCGAAAACGGCCTGTTGCTCCAGCGCGACAGCAGGGTCTATCTTGGCTTTGCTTCCCGCAGCCAATACAGCACTTTCCAGGTCGCTTCTGCCTTGTCTTATTTTCACGATGTCCGCCCACTGAGCGATTTCGTTGAGCGCTTCGACATGTCCAGATTGGCACCTTCCGACTCAACGCGCGCGACGTGTGCATGCATTCGCTTGGACTTCTCCAAATTCGCCGATTACAACACATGCGTTCCAGAAACTCTTGCCGCTGTAGAAACCTCTATTCGTGGAATTGTGCTCAGCGCGATTCGGGCGTTCCGCGAGAAATACGAGGGACTGTTTCCTCGTAAGCCACCATCGGGGCTACCTCCATGTGACTTGCCGACATTTTTCGTTAGTACTGCATTCTCTGCAATCGTTATGCACTCTGAAATAGCACCTTAGGATTGGCTAGCGATGAACGACACGAAACTCTTCGTTTCCGTGCACGAGCTGCACAAAGTTCTCGAACGGCCGATCGATGCATCGATATGGGAGGGATTCACCCACCCTGCGATGAACGATAGACTGGAACTCGTTTATGAGCTTGTGCTCACGCCCATCTGGACGCAACTTTGCTTCCCGGCGGGTGTCCTGCGCAAGTTTCTAATGGTCGGGCCGTACCTTGTCGAATCTCTCGTCCATCCACCGTTCCTAACCAACTTCCCTGGTCTTCCCACCTTCAAGGACCTTTCTTCCTACGCGGCACTCCATGGGTTTTCGTCCTCACAGATCCGCAGGGCTTATTCATTGTCCGAAATTAGGGTGTCGACCAAGGTACTTCGCGAATACCTATCCTATTGCGACGTTGCTGGTCATGTTAGCACAGCATCGACGACGATCGAAGTGCCATATACCTACACCACAGAGTCGCTCCAGGCTATCATACCGAATGTGAGGAAGCCCAACTTCGAGCATGAGCTCCTCCCCGCGTACGTGGAGAAGGAGATCAGAAATACGCTCGAACCGGCCCGTCGCGCCTTGTTTCCGTTGCTACTTCGCAACGCCTCCTTTCGTGGGAGAATTTTTGCGATGTTGCAGGGCCATTGGCCGTCCGATTCCATGGGTCCGGTCTTCTCCATCGATGACATTGTCAACAATACACCTGGGCTCGAGAAGCGGCTGACTCGCGTTTTTATGCATTGTGGGCTGGCCAAGGTTGTGCAGGATACCAACATTTCTTTTCGGTTGCCCGGTCCTTGCGTGACGAAGCTGCTGAATCGTCTCCTGGCAGAGACAGCGGTGCGTCGGTCTAAAACTTACCGACGGATAACTAATCGGAATATTGACGCAGATTGAGAAATATATTAAGCCTTACCAGTGGCGCAAACAGACACAGGGTGGCGACAAGTCCCCAGACGATGCCGCCCAGCAACCGCGGCCAGAACAGCCCAGCAATGCCCCCCAGCCCGGCAATGCCCCCGTTTCCCCGCAGCCCGAGCCAGGCAACGTTGCCCCGGCGCAGCCAGAACAACCAGGCAACGCCTCCACGCCAGTCGCTGACCAGGATATACCAGCTTTGAACCTGGACAGCGTCGCCCAGTTGAAATTGAAGTTCACCGAAGCTTCAATTGCGAACTTGATCCTCGACTATTATAGCGAGATGACGGATCCGAAGCAACTTCCCAAGGACGAGGCGGCCTTCCAGGAGACTTTTGCTCGGCTTCTTCGGGCGGCGTTATTAGCAGAATTCGACCGTGCCTTTGTGAACAATGTGCTCATCGAGGTCTGGGTGAGGCGCCCGCCGCCGAAGGCTGGAGAATCGTACAATCTTCGATGCGATATCGTTTGCCGCGTACGCTTCGCCGGCGAGGACTGGCTCTACATATTCGAGCTCAAGTATTTCAACCTGGGCCGAACCGAGGAAGCGACGCACGAGAAGCTGTGGAAGGTTCATGAAGGCGTCAACGTCTTGGACAGCCAGAAATACCGCTCTCCCAAGTCGACAAAGCTCTTCTGGGGTGAGCTGGCTTCCATCCAGCCTTTACCACCACACTGGTACGCCGACAGGCGCCGCATGCTGTCGTCCATGACGTTTCCTCTCACGATCTACCACATTCGCGCGAAGTACAATGCATCATACAAGGGCATGGCAGGCTCTGGTCTTTCGAAAGAGAAGACCAAGAAGGCCACCGATGTGGTAGAGAAAACAATAAAGCAGGTGGTGCAATACCGCGACGCTGCTGTTCTCGGTGTCGGAGACGAGCTCGTGAAGGCAGACCAACTTCTGAGGCAGTTGGGCTGGGCCGACACGCGGATTACGGACATGGGCCCTGGCCTGACGAAGATCATCCCTTTTGCGATTGTCAATGTCGCAGGGGCCCTCGTCTACGTCCACAAGCTTCAGGAGAAGACGCTCGACCGGAGGATTGGCATCGTTGACGACTACCCCTGGACACCCGCGCCGACTAGAGAGGAGACGACGAAAACTTTGGATAAGAAGGAATCTTATGCTAGGAGTCGGAGATAGTAAGGGTAGTTTCCATTTAGGTTTTTTCACTAGGCGTTTTGAGGACTTGGACTTTATCGCAATATCCCATGTAGCCATCGTAATTACAACATTCTATGACCTGGTTTCGTTGAAGGTGCGGCTTGGTCTCGACAGCCACAGTGCGCATGATGGAAGACATCAATGCAATCATAGCCTACACTTATACTCGGTGCTCGGTGTGGCATGGGGACCTCCCGTGCAGGAATGGAAGTTCGATTCCCACAAAAAGAATTCGTACACATCGAAACAGCCGGCGCAATAAGGCCCACCCCTTGACACACGCTGCAGTGCGAGACCGGACAGCCAGATAAATAAAAGGTAACCAAAGGCAGATATGTATTGACCCACAGACACAAACATCCCTTCAGTTCACTGGCGCGTCCGATCCTGTACAGTAGCTGAGCACACAAGGTGTGTGGAGGAGCGGTACACGGGCCCAGGTGAGCACCCGATTGAGTCGCCGTCGTCCTCGCCTTCCGAGAGGAAGTCGCTTTCGGAGATAAACACGCCGGGCTCGTCATCATATCTGAGACGAACACCGTTCCTCTCCATCTCGGCCAAAAAGCGTTCCACAGCCCTCTGCATTCTGATCACAAGGGGCTCCTCCTCGATGGGAACGGCTGGCGGAGGCACTGCAATAGCGCGCACATCGACCTGCGCGGGTTGACCGAAGGGAGGCGGGTTCAGAGCCTGTCGAGCGAGCGAAAGCACGTCCGCAGCGGCATAGATGTGTTTCGCATCGACAGTCGACTCCGTTAGCGTGCGCACTTGGAGCGCGCTCACGAGGTCTACATGGATGGCCTTTCCCAGCACCACAACGTCCGCAAGCGAGAAACCAATGGCCTCGATAAAATCTGGAGAACTCGAAAGGTCATTGAAGAGGCCAGGCAGGCCGTCCCAGGGAGTGCAACGAGCAGAATCATCGCCGACGATCAAGCCGTAAATTATAACACAGCGGTAGACGAGGTCACAAAGAGGCTTGAAAAGATGTTGGTTGATCGCGTCCTTGTATATGGGGTAAGGGTCATCCGCGAACGGTGCCGTATAGTTGTCGACCGTCAGACATAATTTCCAGTTTTCAACGTGGATCCAACGCTAAGTGCGCAACATCAGTCTGTGTGAGCCTCAATAGTCAGGCAAAAACTTACCAGGATATCGACGAAAGTGGCACTAGCCACTTCTGGGTCAAACTTTTCCTCCTCCGGCGAAGATAAGATGTTCTGATACCGTACATAGAACTTGTGGGCAGCTTTGTCTAGAAGCCGATCGCATTCAGCCTCCAAAGCGTAGGGGCCCATGGTGTCATCAAACGAAAGCTCCGCGAAGTCCAGAGCAAATACGAGTAGTTGATCTCGGTCTGCGAAAACAGGCCTCGACATGTCTTCGGCAAACGTGAACGGGAAGTATGCGTGAGCGGATAGGGCGTCGAAGAAGGCGTCGAAAATCGAAAGGAAGGTCGTCTTCCCAAAGCCTCTTGGCCTTCGGATGATGTTCACACGCGATGATGCGAGCCGTGACAACAAGGCAGGGAGGAACTTGGTTTTGTCGACGAAAATGCAACCGGCTGTCGAGCACATCTTCTCATAGTTGTTGAGTTTCGCGGAGGGTAAGACAGGCTGCAGGATGATATCAGAACGGTAGAAATGTATAGTACACATCTGCGCTTACTGGAGCCCCAGATCGCGTATATGCGACAGCATCTTCCACGCAGCACGACGCGAACAGTTTCTCGCGGTACAGGCGTAAATAATCTATGCAGCCATTAGTTTGCCGTTGGCACAAGAGAGCGTCAGGCGTGCCTGTAGAAGACGATTGTTCGCCGGCTATGACCAGTTGCACGGTGGATTGCGAGGAGGCTCCGGGAAGAGCGGCCAGGCTGGTGTCAACGGCGAGCGGCTCGGATTCGACCATTGCCCATTCGCAATCGGCAGCCTCGGAAAGTGGCATGGAGGAGCACCACGCCCGACCGCCAATTTTGAGTTCGCAAGGGCAGTCGAGACGGTGACGTTCAGCGGCGTACTCGAGCAGGTCCTGTACCGTGGGCTGGGCGAGCCGGGAGAAGTGACCATCCCGCAGGTCGAATACCAGTGCGGGAGAATGGCCGGTCACGATGCAGGTGTAGCCGTCCAGCATGTCGGGAGGAAGAGATGCTCATTGAACTCAAATTGAAGCAGCCGAGAGCAACCGTGGTACCGGTGTTGACCTCGAAAAATTGATGACAGCGCGGGACAAAGAATGGCAGCCAGTGACAGCTCTTCTCATCAAGTTCCTTCGAGTTTCAACCAAGTTCCAACGCTGCGGTCGCAGAGTGACGATGCAACTGTATTCACAACGGTCCCAGATGGATCTATGTGCACTCTACCTGGCGTCCAGCAGTCTGAGCTGCCCAGCACGCAGGTGAGCGCGTCGTACTCTCTTTGTCGACAACTATTGATGTCTAACCACCAGAACAAGTATGAAAATCATTCCACCGTCAATTCATTCAGATGCTCTTGATTTTATGAACATTCGACCCAACCGTAGTCTCTGACTCGTAATGGTACCCAGCAGTCTGTGTTGTCCAGAACACACATCAACTTGGCGTACTCCATCTCACCGTCCTCGTTCCGTATCCACAGCTCCTGGCGCTTGGATGGCCGCCACTTGCTCTCGTGCCATGCCTCGTACGATTTCTTCCTGCCGCCATCGCTCTTGAACCGAAGCAGGCGATCCTCAATGAACATATAGCCGTCATGGACGTGCAATAGCTTTGTGTGGCACTTGCTGTCCTTCTGCGGTATCTTGGTCTGGCCCTCGTCTCCCGGAGGATGAACGCGAATTGCGAGCCCTGCGGCACGCGGGAAACGGAAAGCGTGTGCGGCAGTTTGTTCGTTGGCCTGGTGCAGCATACGCTCGGTGGGTTCATCCTGTAATAATGGTCAAGAACCGCACTACGGCTAACTTTAGGATACGAACCTCGCCGTTGGCATCGTATCCATGACTTTGAGAGCCGGGCCTTTCGGCACGGTATGGCCGTTGCCACTGGCTGCACAGGAGACGGAACTGATCGACCAGGTAGCTTCCCAGCCTGGTCACGATGTGCTGAGCAAGTCCTGGGACATCCGCCTGTTGAAATTCTTCCCATTCGTTGTCTGGACCGTTCAATTGGGCCCTCAAACGATGATCCTCGGTTGCTATTCCGCGTTCTAGACATGCCCGTTCGCTCTGCACCCGTTTCTGAACAAAACTATCAGTATTCTGCGCAATGTTATCATTATCAGTGTGTCATACCTTCAACTGGCCAAGCTTCTCCTCAAATAACAGGAGCAGCACGGTGCTGACGAGGACTAAGAATATGCCGAATGTCAACACGGTCATATCAATAGGGAGTAGGGGAGGACGAGTGCGGGTTATGCAAGGAGAGTGCTTATCTCGTTGTGTTATAACCGGGCCTGCAGTCCCCTAATCGCGCGTCCTTCGGATGAACGGGTAGTGGCTTGCCGCGCGGATGGCGGGCGCGATGGTGTTTTGGTCTTTATCGCAATATCCTCCCACCATCCCGGCTGCCTGCATCGCCGAGGTACAGGACTGTGCAGGTGTATATATTTAACCAAGTGAAGGCGGTGGTGAAGAAAATAGGCGAATTTAATAATCAGGATCAGAGGGATAAAAGCAAAAACTATTGACCACCGCAGGGGTCGAACCTGCAATCTCCTGATTCGTAGTCAGACGCGATGCCATTTCGCCAGGCGGCCAGTTGCAAATGCATTGTGTATTACGGTTATATGGTAATTCATTAAGACAGTTATGGTCACCCTGCGCTGTTAAGTACAACCGAAGTGCTGCCAAGCCTTTCCGTGGTTTCATTCATACCTGATTCATATAGACACAACACCGATAGGGTGCCCTTCCACTGCACATGAATAGTTCATTTCTTGTGAGATTCGGGGCGAGTGGGGCCGGGAAGCTGCTGAGAAGCTCTGTGAGAAGCGCTGTTGGCTGCGTGTCGCGGTGCCGCGGTCGGTATAAAGCCGGTGTTGGTTCGTGGTCTTCGCCATGTCTTGCACCGCGCCAAATGCGGGCAACAAGACGTTGGTCCTAGCTCGCACCACAAATAGCTGCTTGCTCATGTGTCTCACTGCTCGTGGCTCTTGACTTCATGTCCTTCAACTCCTGGGCCCTCGCTGTTGCTGCCGCCGTCGTCGCCGTCGTCGCGGCCGATCGTGTGTGGCAGAAAAACCAGTCCAAATGGTCCAACGAGCCTCCGATGCTGCCTTACACCGTCCCATTCGTCGGGCACGCGCTCTCGTTCGGCAAAAGTGCGCAAAAGATGATTAGACAGGGCGCGTGCGTGCTTCCCGATTTATCCACCCAAGGTATCATTTGGCGCTGACACCGCCCCTCTAAACAGGAAACAGTTTCCAGGACTCCAGCCATATTCGCTCATGATGTTTGGGAAGCGTGTCTACGTGAGCTCAGACCCTACGACCCGCCTGAGACATTACTGAGCTTCATTAGATCTTCACCAGCCCCAAAGACGCGAACATTATCTACCGCAAGTCTAAGGCGCTCGCATTCCTTCCTCTGGTTGAAACTCTCGTCGCCCATGCGTGGGGAATCTCGAACGATGGCATGGACAAGCTTTCCTCGACCGACGAAGGCGAAAGTCTCTTCCAGAATGCGCACGCATTCTATCGCGACTCCTTGAAGGAAGGCCCTCAACTCGACATGCTCACGCTCAATTTTCTTACATATGTTCGCCTGGAGCTCGAAGACTGGTTCAGCAAGGCTGGTGGTGCGACCGTGGAGACAAATCTCCGCGCGTGGTCAAGGGCTCGACTCGGTGCCGCCAGTACCAACGCGGTCATGGGGCCCTTCATCCTCCGCAACTACCCTGATTTTCTCGCCGACGTCTGGGCCGTCGAGCGCGGCTTTTTCTACTTCGTCAACCGCATCCCGCGTTTCCTGGCCAAGAAGCAGTACGCCGCGCGCGACCGCGTCATGGCTGCATTCGCTGCCTATCTTGCGGACGACTCGAATAGGAAGGATGGGGCGCCGATGATATGGGACCGCGAAGACCAGATGCGCGCGAAAGGGATGCAGCTTCTTGACCGTGCCCGGTACACTTACTCAGCGTACGCCGCGCTCCAGACAAACTCGATCCCAAACTCGTCTGCTCTCCTTTGGCACCTCTTCGGCGACCGGAAGTTGCTCGAACGCGTTCGTGCCGAGCTCGAGCCCGTGTTCGCAGGTCAGCCGTACATCACGACGCTGGAGCAGGTCACGGCCTTGCAAACAAAGTGCCCGCTCCTCCGCGCGTGCTTTGACGAGACGCTGCGGCTATATTCACCGGCTGCTTCGAACCGCCGCGTCGTCGAAGACACCGTCGTCTCCGGCTACACGCTTAAGGCGGGCAGGCACGTTATTCTTCCTGCCTTTGCGCACCACCAGAGCGAGGTGTTTGGAGAAGAACCGGCGCGCTTCCGCCCCGACCGCTTCTTACCTGGCGGAGGTGCAGATGCTAAGCAAGTGCGCGCGTTCGGCGGAGGAGTCTCGCTTTGCTCTGGCAGGTATTTCGCCAGCAACGAGGTGCTCAGCTACGCGGCGCAAGTAGTCTGGAGGTGTGAGGTTGAGATGCTCCAGGATGGCGAAGCAAGAATTTCAGAGCGGAAGATCTAATTCGAATTTTAGCCACTACGAATGCCCCGCATACATTGGCACGGTTGTATCATAGTTTTCGAACTTCGTATAGTGCATAGTCATCTTGTATCAATTTCATTCGGCGATAGCGTCGTCCGTCCGAGTCATGATCATTTTTCGGACACCCGTGGTCTTGTACGGTTGCCCAGCAGTTGCTCATTCATTTGGAAAAATCCTCGCGCAGTTGCTCTTTATGACGACTGTGTGCCTTTTGAACGTGATTTGTGCTGTTGATACTGATTTTTTGATGTGGTCTTCCTCACTCGCGACTGGCACACCCTGTCCTTTCCACAGTCCCACACCTTACACCTTCCTGCTGCTGAAAAAAAACAACGCGTTGCGTTCACCCTTTGGTCATGCTTGCACGAATGCATCGACGCCGCCCGAACGCCGAATTGCGATGGTATAGTCAGTCTTCAGACGAACACCAAGCTCGTCTTGGCGCAATGAATTTCTTGGTCGCCTCCGCAGTCCGGTGCTTACAACACTAAGTACCGATGGGTATGCTGCTCGTCTAAAGTACTTCAAGGGGAGTAGGACTCGCGGATGTCTGCCATCCTTTCTGGTTCTACCACCTTTCGGCGCGCAGGGCTCTTTGCTCAGCTTTACCTTTCTAATCGCCTCTAATGCGCACTCTACTCTTCTTTTCGACTGCTGCTGTGCTCGCGTCTGCAACCGCGGCCTCACTTCCCCATGCTCAGGCGACCAACGAGCAGCCGGTGGCTTTGACCCGCGAGGAGGTTGACGCGTTCAAGCCTTATTTGTATTACTCGGCGGCCACCTACTGCCCTTCGTCCGATTTGCAGGCATGGTCTTGCGGTGCCAACTGTGACGCAAATGCCGCCAACTTCCATGTCACTGCTGCCGGTGGTAACGGCGCCGACGTGCAGAACTGTGAGCCACCAAGCCTGCTAACATCTGCTAATGGTACGTTGGTTACGACGCTGCCTTGGATTCCGTCATCTCCGCGCACCAGGGTACCGATTTGACACATTTGTATGAGGAAACCAAGGACCTAATTGCTCGAGCTCATTTTTTCCCGTCTGCGAGGCGATCCTTACCGACACGAAGCTGCTTCTGTGCCCTCTCCCGGAAAAGCTGTATCCTGGCGTGCCTCTCGAAGCGCGGGCACACAAGGGTTTCATCCAACAGCATGCCAAGTACGTGGTTATTTTGCAGTCGACGACAAAGTCTCATAACCTTGTAATAGCACGGCGGACGCCGTCCTGACCGCGATCCTGGATACACTGCAGCAACATAACACAACGCGCGTCACCTTCGTCGGTCATTCGCTCGGCGCAGGTCTCGCGCTGCTCGAGTCGATGTCCGTCGCGAGTACCCTGGCGGACCGCGGGCTGACGTTCAAGACCCGTGCTCTTCGGCCTCTCGCGCGTCGGTAACGAGGCGTTCGCCGATTGGGTCGACGCAACGATCCCAGATGTCTCGTTGGTGCAGAACCGCAACGACCTAGTCGCGATCATGCCTGGCCGCTTCCTAGGCTATAAGCACATCAAAGGCGAGATCCACATCACCGACGACGGCGTGTGAAATCGTTGCCCCGGCCAGGACAACGAGGCCGAGGGCTGCTCCATCGCGCAGACCAGGAATATCTTCAAGGCAGACTTCATCAAGCACTTCGGTATTTCGCAGGTCCGATTGCTCAATGTTTAATGACATATGCTATAGGGCCGTACAATGGCATTGGTCTCGGCTTCTGCTCCATGAATGCTTGATTTTCTATAATTTCTTGACGCGCCTTATAGAGAAGATTTTTGCCACCTCGATATGTGAGCAAATTTACCCCTTTTCAAGCACATGCATCGCTGGCCTTGCTCCATCCGCGCAGTTACTCGTGACGCAAGTGTTCGTGGCGGACGACCCTTGTCGACGCCGTCATCCATCAATGCAGCTACCCTGCATAGGCACACGTTGGTACACATCCGGCATGGCCGCAACCGACTATTTCACAATGTATCCGCGAGTTCCCTGAAGCTTTCCATGAGTTTGACGATATCCAAGTGAATGTCGATGCCGCTGTCTCGAGTAAGTCCTCTCCGCTACTTAGGGTCTACAAAAGTCAGCTTGACTCTTTGCATGCGGGATTCGCCAGTGATCATCAGCTCGGGCCTCTCACGAGGATCATGCTGGTAACTTCACCGCATGGACAAGAAGTCACGAAGCAATCCAGCGGAGCCTAACGGCACTTGTCTTCCCCCACATTCAGCCACGCCAATCTCCTTTTAGCTCTGGCTTTGTGACGGTTGCGTCTTGCTCTTGACTCTTATTGACAGCTTATATGGGCACTGGTGGTTGCGCGAATGATATCGCGTTGGAATACTGCTTCTGGCTGCCCTGGCGGTGTATGACTTCAGCTGGCCTCGTCCACATGGACAGGCCACGTTGATTTGGTCCTGGATTGTCCGTTGTCGCGGGCTGAGACGGAACGACCACGAGGGGCGATATGCTATCAGGGCTTCTTCCCAGCCATGCAACAAAGGTCTCGAGGTTCGAACCGGGCGTCACGGGACCAACAACGCCGAGTAGGCCAAATGTGGCGCATGCGGCGCGTCGCTATCAGGCTGCGCTGGCGTCCGCGCGCTGACCAGCGCACACGCGCGCTCCGACCCCTTGACCGCCTCCTTCTGCCGAGTCTGCAGATCAGGCCTCCTTGCCCGGTCGACCATGCGTGCGCACCGAAGCATCCTCCGTATATAAGGTTGCCATGGGCGATTCGGGTCACCTTGCCTCCAGCCTCTGCCAGAAGCTGAAAGCATGGTCCTGCTGCCCACTGCCGCCGCCCTGCTTGCCCTGCCGCTTGCGGCTCGCGCATACGACAATAGCAGGTTTGACAATGTGGTCGCCTACTGGGGACAGAATTCGTACGTCGAACGCGCCTTCGTCCACAGCGTCGTCAAGAGTCTAACGACCTGGCTTAGGTATGGTGCCCGGAACCCGAACGACGCGGGCAACTGGCAGGCAGGTCGATTCCCATTCACTCTTTCGTTCGCTCATCGTCGCTGCAGAAATCGGTGGACTTCTATTGCAACTTGAATACGATGGATCTCTTCCCGATTTCTTTCCTGACCGTCGCGTTCTCGACCGGTGGGCTGCCAGCGATCAATTTGGCAAACGTGAGCATCGGCTCTTATCTTTGCATTCGACTGTACTGAGCAGCATATCGCAGACGTGCAACCCGGATGTTGCAGAATTCTTCCCGGGCACGCAGCTGCTGAATTGTGGACCACTCCTGCAGGAGCAGATCAGTCAGTAACAAGAGTCTTGCGTTCAGTTCGCCAAAGAATTTTCTGACCGATGTTGCACATTCAGAGGCCTGCCAGGCGAAGGGAAAGGCGCTCACGATCAGTTTAGGCGGCGAAAGCGGCGCGGTCACGTTCCCGACCAATGCGCAGGCGGAGCAATTCGCCGACACGGTCTGGAATGTCTTCCTGGGTGGCTCCAGTTCGACGCGTCCGTTCGGCAACGCCGTCTTGGACGGCGTTGACCTCGATATCGAAGGCGGCGGAAGCGCGACCTTCATTGCGTTCATCAACCGCCTTCGCACTTACTTCAACGGCGCATCGAAGAAGTACTACATCACCGGAGCCCCGCAGTGCCCTTATCCCGACGGTGAGTCTACTGTTTCTAAGCGCCGGCTGATGCTGAGCATGGGCTGTAGGTAACATGAAGGATATGCTCAACGGAGCGTCGTTCGACGCTATCTACGTCCAGTTCTATGTGAGTCAGCGGCGTTCCCACGTCACCCGCCGCTGGCACCGCTTGCTAACGGCCGCGATAGAACAACAACTGCGGTCTTCCGACGTACAACAGTGAGCGGATAATGAACGCTCGTGTGAACGATTGCTTACGGTTTGTAGCGACCAACTTCAACTTCGGCACTTGGGACTACTGGGCAAGGAACGTCTCGCCGAACAAGAACGTCAAGGTCTTCGTTGGTGCACCAGCGTCCGCCTCTGCTGCAGGCAGCGGCTACGTCGCAGCCTCTACCCTGACCAATATCGCAACGACCCTGCGCAACAAGTTCCCTTCGTTCGGAGGTGTCATGGTACGATTTCATCACCTGCACTTTAAGAACCCCGCGCTCACGGCTTGCTACAGTATTGGGACGCAAGCCAAGCCTACAACAACGGCCGCTTCGACACCGCTATCAAGAATGCGCTTGTTGCGGCTGGCGGAACTGGCTTCACTTTCCCAGCCTGCACTGCTCCAGCTTTCCAGACTGGCGGCAACTACCCTGGCGGATCGCTGGTGACCTACAACAAGTGCGTCGTTCCGGGCAAATGTTGACAGCGGGGAGAACTGACATTTTTTTTCTTAGCTACATCTGGCAGGCGCGTTGGTTCGCGAGCAGTGTTCCGACTTCCAACATCGCCGACACCGGCGAGTGGCAGGCGATATCCGCCTGCGGAGGCGCGCCCATCACACAGATGTCGACATCGACATCAACCACGCCACCGACATCCTCCAGCTCTAGCACCACTACTTCTAGGACGACGACCTCAACGTCGTCCGTTCCGACCAGCGGTGGTAACTGCGCTGGTGTCGCTGCGTGGACCGGTTCTGTCGCCTACGTCGGCGGACAACAGGTCACCTACAGTGCGTATTCAGGTGCTCAAGCTGGCACATGCTGACAGGTGATTCTTCAGAGAATCACCTGTGGACTGCCAAATGGTGGACGCAGAACGACCTTCCTGACGGCCCCGCTGGGTAAGCTTTCGCCTTGCCATTGCTGCTAAAGCGACGTTGCTCATACTGTCCTGTAGCGTCTGGACTGACAACGGCGCCTGCACTAGTAGCAAGCGCTCCTCCCGCATCTACGGCCGCAGGCGCGTGGATTGAAAACCTGCACTTTAGGATTTTCTTCATTCCATGGGTTTTGCTTCGCCGTTTCGAGCATTTCGTTTTTATACATGCCACTTCTGTCACGATTTGGAAGGTATTGAGCGGAGCAGTGCTCTACGATGTATCCATGCCACTGTCATGAATACAAGTCATGAACAAATCACACATTACTGAAACTTTCAAATCTCTGCCTCGCATGAACTCGAGTGCTTGGCTGCTTGCTGCACTCAAAAATATGCCGACAGACGAATCGGCAAGCTCCGCAACTCTTTTTCGTTCTTCCACCCGAACCACGATCGCTCATGGAAGTCGATGCTATGCTGTCCACGACGCTTGGGAAATTATCCCAGGTCAAGTATCCTCGGCCCACGATTCCGCGACATGGCCATAGTCACCTGCCCAACGAACTTGTCCTCGAAATCCTCAAATATGCTCGCGCGGATAGTCGGTCCTGGAAGAGGCCTTGTCCGTGCACCTACCCTCTCACAATCTATCGGATTGCATGTCTTGTATCGCGAACCTGGTGGCATATCGCTCGTCCGCTGCTGTACAGGGATGTTGTCCTCCAGGACTACGTGGCCTGTGCGCTGTTTGCGCGTTCATTGAAGCAGGATCATTCGCTACGTGCTCTTGTGGGCGCGGTTACTTTGCCATACCGCCAGACATCCCATCCTACCCAACCAATCTTTTATCGACGGCAAAAGTTACTGTCGCGGGAAGCTGCCCTCTTGCTAATCTACAAGTACTGCTCGCGGATTGGTCGGCTTTGCGCTAGTGTCGCGGACATCGAGTCGGACGATCTCCTGTTTGGAAACGATGGCCCATCATGCAGACGGCGCATCCGCGTGCTCGAAATCCAGCGCAGCCCCGACTACATCAGCGACCGAGCGACCTTTCGCAGCACACGACGGCTACCAACCGTTGTTCGCCCACCCAAGTTTCCAGCCTTGGAGGAACTCACTCTACAGACTGATACGGTTACCCTGGTTCACCTGCTCACTTGGATGCCGTGCCTTCGTGTGCTGAATCTCCTAGGACGTCCGGTCGCGGTGGATCTCCTACCTGAATTTCTATACCACGCACCGGCTTCCCTCAGAGTCTTACGTATCGCGCACACGAAACTTCCTGATTTCATCGAGTTTTCCACCATGATCCCTCAGTGTCGAGGTCAACTAGAGGAGCTCGTCCTGTACAACTGCCAGGCGCATCGGATCGGCAGCCTCCTCGACTTTGAACGATTGAGGACCCTCAGCGTATCGTGGGCCCTTGTCGAGCGTCTCCGGGTACTCCCTCCTGCGTTGGAAGATCTTCTCATTGTGACGGCGAGTTCGAGCTACGTCGCCCAGATCAAGATCGATGCGGAATGGCCGCCGTTTCTGCGGACTGTGCGCGAAATGGAGGAAGACATACGTCGCGGTCATGCCCTTGCCATGGAATCTGATACATTTGCGAAGTGGGCTATCTCTGCGCCCCGCCTTCAGCGCATCACCTTTGTGGATGACTCGGGCACCATAACTTCCGAGATATACGACCCAATAACGGCTCAATGGACGACCAGTTGCGAGGAAGCCGGACTGCATTGCACGATCACTGTTCAGGACTCGTGACGGACATGGTGCTCTTTCTGTACTATACACTGTATCTAACTCGACTGGTTCATGACAAGACGTGGGACCAGTCCTGCGCCGCAGCATACTCTTTCCATGTGCGTGGCCGCCTTGCCAGCTTGCTGAAGTCGGTAACGGGTTTGCCACAGTAATCTACACCCTGTTGTCAACAACGAGCGATAGTCCCAGGACAGCTGCACTTACACCCAACGTCGTTGTACGAGACGAGGTTCTCGGTCAATTCGATATGGACGGCCTCAGTTCCAAACCCTGCCGCCTTCATCCTCCCGATAAAGGCTTGCGGGTCTTCTTGCTCGAAAGTGACGGTCTTCCCAGTGACTGCATTCCCGCGTCAGCACACGCGCTGGCCATCGAACCCTATCAACACACCTTCAGACAACTGCTCAACGATTTCGCGCATGCTGATCATCTCGCTGGCCGTGAGGATCTCGCCACCTTTCGCGTACTCCGGGCTCTCGATGGCAAGTCGGACGAAAAGACCGTAATCGGACTCCATGTCGATAATGGGCAGCTTGACGTCCGGGGCGATGGGAGACTTGAGGACGAAGGTGCCGTCGCCCTTCGGCTGCGGGGCCATGACGGGCCCGACCGCGCCGTAGAGGTTGCTCGCGTAGCTGCCGGCGTCGACGTTGACGAACGCGACGTTCCCCGCGGCGCTGGCGCGCGAGCGGCCGTAGAGCGTGACCTCCCACTTTCCCTCAAAGTGGTCGACGTTCTTGTACTTGCCGCCGGATGCTTCGGCGGGAGACTGCAGGCCGGACCAGATGATCTTCTTGACGCCGACTTCGAGGGCGGCGTCGATCATGAGTTTCCCCTCCGCGACTTCCTACATTGAATGGCCGGTCGACCAGTGAACTCTCAACGCGTATGGCTGCGTTGAGCTTACCCTGTCCTTCTGCAAGTGTTCCCAAAAGTTTGTTACAATCTTCAAGTTTGTCGTGTATCGATCAGATGATGGAATAATGCGCCCACCCAACAGTTGTTCACTCACGAAGACGATGTCGCCGCCCTTGAAGGCATCCTTCACGGCTTGCTCATTACCAACGACGATGTTGACAGCGTGAACTTGGACGCCCTGCTTCGCCAATGCCTGGGCCGCCGGCTTGGCGGGGTCGCGCGTCAGGCCACGGATGCGGTACGGCTTGTCGGACCTGTCGAGTTCGCGGATGACACTGCCGCCCTGGATGCCCGTGGCACCAACGACGACGACGAGCGGTGCAGTGGAAGAGTTGACAATGGTCATGGTTCAGTTTAGAGTGCAAAGGCGATGCGGCGCTCAGCCTGTGGGAGCCCCTCAGTGCTACTTAATGCGACGTGCGGGCGCTCTCATTTGTAAGCATTGGGTATGCTATTACCAAGCAGCGTCGTTCCACAACGAAGAGCGAGAACGAGGGGCGGCGCGGCTCGAGTTTCACTGGAGGATGCAATCGGAGATCTTGGCGGCCTGCGGCATGAGATGATTTATATGTCGCAAAGGCATGGAGGCACTCGCCATATGCATCACCAAGGGCGACCATGGGCGCCTGCACTGCACTCCAGTCAAAACGCAGCGGAGGGCCGACCGCACGCTGCAGCAAACGCAAGGTGGATACTTCGCTGAGATTTCTTCAATGAGCTGTCCGACGGCGTTACTGTCAGTCACACGTAGCTAATAGGTATTACAGGATGAATGGTAGCCCTCAGAAGCGAGCTAGTGGTAAGACCGAGGGCTATGAGGTTTGATGCGATGTGCGCTCAACAACGCTCCAAGTGTGAAGTGGAAGATCCCCGTTCTTGAGGACAGCAGTCATGATGATGTCTGTAATCGAGTCAGGTTGGTAGTTGGGTAGTACTGCCGCTAGCGGCGCGCCGGAACGCTGTCTTGTACCATGTTGGACCCTTGTCCGGGACCGATGTCGCTGCTCCTTCACTCGCCTGCGCGCTTGGAGCCGCCTCTCGTCATAATCCTCGAGACACTGTGCGCCTGCATCGATCATGACGAGGGCGACCGCTCCCCATATCCCTTTCTCCTCGCCTGCTTCCGTCACCGCTGGGCGACGAGTATCCGGCCCGGGATGAATACCAGTGGCAGGCCCATATCGACAGGGACATAAACTATTGAGTTGCTATTCTTCTTGTGCCCGCGTTGCTGACTGACAGGCCTCTTCGCAGAGTGCATCCATCCTTGCCGACCCCTCGCGCGTCCTCTTCTTCCGTGACATGTGCAAGCGGATCCTACTCTGTTATCTCACCATGGAACTCACGAGTCTCATCTCTCGTGTATGTGCCTTCCGCCGGTACACCGCCGCAAAGTCATGCTCATCACCACCCAGCTACCCAATTCGTATACGACGGACCTGCCTCGCTTGCCCGTGGACTCGCCTCCCCTTGATATCAAATCCAAAACAAGGATACCACGAGAATCTTTGAGCAAGTGAGCATGCAAATAACACCTTGGACTGGCCCCCCTCTTCCCCCTTGAAGATAGCCTATGTACTGGAATGCGCGCAGCCAATTTTGTCTGTCTGAGAGCATCATGTTTCTGGTCACAGTATCTACGACAATCATCTCATGTACTAGGGTCTTCTCAGCGCCTTCTTGTTTCTATCTGCCTTTTTCGGCCTGATCGCCTGACGCCCCCCGGCATGGCTCTCAGCGAGTTTTTGGCGTATGCAATGACGCCACACAGAACTGAATAATGGCGTAGATGAGGACATGTGCCATGAAGCCTCGCGAACAATGCGGTGAGGTAGACTGTCGTCTCAATAGCTACTGAGTGAAGGGGCTAAAGCACAGGTTGGAACGCCGCACTCTGCGGACACATCTCTCCCATCTTTTCAGATATCTCCGTAGCCCCTGCCCAATTGAGCGCGGTAAGACGCATTGTGAGATAGATGAACACGATTGACTGACGGCAACGGTCACTGGCCAGAAGGCTGCAAATGCTCGTTGGGAACCGATCTAGTTCAATTCAGATGCTTATAACGTCAGTCATGACAGGGTCATCCAGCGGTTCTTATCACATCTTGCTGTCCATGTCATATCCACGCGGAAGGGACTTTCGAACGCAACGCCAGTTGCGCCGCCTTCCAATGAGCTCAGCTCGTGCACATGACTTTGATAAACCTCAAACCCTCGACAATGAAAATACGTTTACAAGAAAGGTTCCAATGCTTCTGGCAGTATCTGGGCCACGGCGGGCCCACTGGGAGGTTCGATGGATAGGAAGTAACTGGCAGAAGTTCAGCTAGAGAACAACGATGAAACCGTAAACACGTACTCTCCCCACCATGGTCCGGCCGCCCACCAGAGGGCGCCGATCCAGACGCCGGATTGCTGCATGGAGCACAACATGCCTTGAATGGCGGAAATACAGTCCGCGTTGGCGCCACCACCAAATTCGCCGAGGAATCCGCGAATACCGTTGTTCTTGAGCCAGTTCGTCGCGCTTACCAGCCGCTCGGCACCAATGGTGGGAGAAACGCAGGTGCCGTTGGTACCGCTGCCGTCCGAGTCCAGGTACTGGTGCATTTCTGTATCCGCAGCGTTGAGTTGGACAATACGCTGCAATAGGGACCTTGCTTCTCACCGATTGCTGTGTTGTTGAAAGGGTCCTTGAGCTGGCCGAACACTGCACTGTTGCCGGAACTCGTCCACGCTGGGAAAGGTTAACAACATTCTACCACGCGGGCGTTTCGTCCTTACTCCATGCGCCAGTCCAGGACGTGCTTGGCTCCCAATCAGTAAGTGAGTTCTGCGAATATAGCCACACTTACCCTTCCGCGAGAATGAGTTGAGTGGTAGCGCCGGCAGCCCGGATGCCGTTGACCGCGGCCTGGTTCTGAGAGGCATTATGTGGGTGTGTCCCACTGATACCACAATTCAGCTTACCAAGGATAGAACAGTCGACGCGACGATGTCATGAGGCTCGTTCTGGATGTCGAAGATGATGTTCGCGTTGTCTTTCTGTCAGCGGTCGAAGCCCAGTGAGTCAGCGCGCGCCCAATACCACCAGCAATGCTCGCGCACAAAAACGGTAGCCAGGTTTGTCCAGAAAGCCTGGAAGCTGCGGATTCGCGGCATCAGCGAGAATCTACGAGCGACAGGGCCCACGCACTCATCGGTACTTGAGATTACCTCGCCATCGAAGCGCATGAAGTTGTGCGGGTCGATCACCGCGAAGCCGCCCTTGCTCGTAATGTAGTTGGCGATCGATGTTAATCCGCTCAGATAGCTGCGCCATCTACGTCAGCGCGAGCTTCGAGAGAACAAGGGACGAAGGCACACACTCTGCGTCAAATGGTCCGGTCAGACCGGTAGCTGGCGGGGTGAGGCGCTCCATGAGGAAGGTAATGCGGAATGTATTGAAGCCTTTGCCCATGAAGAAGTCCACGCTATCAGTCGAAGGCCACGTGTAGTCCTTGTTCAGGGTCCCGGGGATGTTAGCATTGCCGAACTCTGCTCCAGACTGATTGACTGCGGTGCATTCAGCTGAAACACAGGAGTGCTTTTCGTCTGTCGTAAACTCTCACCTCCAAAGAATTGGAACTTGGTCCGTGGCCCGGCGCATATTTCGCCCGAAGGAGCACTGGGAGTGCTCTGAGGTGCCGAAGTGACTGTCACAGTCTGCACATCGGTGACAGTGGCAGTCGCGGTCACCGTCGCGGTGACGGTGACCGTGGGCGCTGGGGCCTAACCTGAGTGAGAAAGATGACGTGCAGTTTTTGTCCAGCAATTACATTAGCGCCGGGAATGCACTGGGACAGTGTAAGCAGAAGCTTATAACCCTATGATTGCGGGCGTACCTGTGAAAAGAAGTCGTTGACTACTGTGCATACTGCCCCGCACACGCACTCTGTCTCCCCCGACCAATTCTTTCCACCGCCTGTTTGATACGTTAGAGCAGGCGGACGCGGGCATTTGAGCGCTTACACTGTTGCCACGCGCTTTGCTGCGCTCCAACTGCAACAGCTGCAACGACGGCCGCGAGCAAAGTACGCTTGGGAAACATCTTGAGGAGGGATGGCTGGTGTTCATAGTCAGTCGCGCTGCACGTTATAAGCATGCTGAAGCGGCCGAGGTGAAGCCGCCGCGAGGATGTGGCATTGTCGTTGTGGTCAGGTCCAAATTAGAAGTTGTCAACTGCCCCTGCAGACGGCCCTGTATTCTTGCTGCATCCGCGCCAGCACTCCAATATTACGCAAGACATGCAGACAACAGCGAGCCGATGATTCACCAACCCGCAACGTGGCCGCTAGGCTCGTGGTGACGGTTGCTTTGGACGTTCCTAGGTACGAGGTCGGCAACTAAGTCTGCCAGCTGAAAATCCTCAGACAGTTCGAGCCATGTCACATGAGGCGTGTAGCGAGGTCTGGCGCGCTCAGAGCAGGCCACATCAAGAGTTCAGCCATGTCTCCCTAGCCCGTGAACGAGATCTCCAGGACGCTAGGTCTGTTCATTGGGAAAAAATCCGCTTTGTTGCTGTGCCTTTTGACCATGGAAGCATAACAAAGCTTTTGGGCCTGTAAGCGCAGAAGGACCCGAGCGAAGTGCTTCAAGGTCGCTGGATGTCAAGAAATTTTTTTTGCGGGCACGTCCGCACTTTTGTCGACAGGTTTTCTTCTGCTATGTGCAACCCGATCCACGGTGCTCAATCGGCAAGGAAGCGGCGTACTGACATGAGCATTGGCAAGGAGCAAGAGGCGTCGTCGGACTGGGAATAAGTTGGCGCCGGCGGTCCGTGTTCGCCGACGATGTGTTCGCTGCCGTTCCGCGTGCAGTCTCTTCTCCACCCACCATGACCCAGGCCCTCAGCCAACTGGTAGAGCGATATCGACCAGATCTTACCCCGTATCACGATATCTACCGTGATCTTCACACGAAGCCAGAGCTCTCGTTTCAGGAGGCAGCCACCGCCAAATTTGCCGCAGAGCATCTGCGGAAGCTCTCGCCTGACTTTGACATAGTCTCCGGCATCGGTGGTCATGGTTTGGTCGGAATTCTGCGCAATGGCGACGGCCGTACGGTACTCCTCAGGGCGGACATGGATGCTCTCCCGGTTCTAGAGGCTACCGGTCTACCTTACGCGAGCACTGCGCGCCAAGTGGACGCTGACGGGGTCGATAAACCTGTTATGCACGCCTGTGGACACGACATGCATGTCACGAGCATGCTAGCTGCTGCTAGGCTTCTCGTGGCGGCCAGGGACTCTTGGGCTGGGACCCTTCTCATTCTTTTCCAACCCGCGGAAGAACGGGGCGCAGGGGCTCAGGCTATGGTGGATGGAGGGCTCTACACATCCCGAGGCATCCCCAAGCCTGACATTGTGCTTGGCGCTCATGTGATGCCTCTTCGAGCAGGCACTGTGGGTACTCGCCGCGGTCTCATGGCGAGCGCCGCAGACAGCATGAAGGTGACCCTTTTCGGCAGAGGGGGGCACGCCTCCCAGCCACACCGTACGCTCGATCCAGTTGTCATGGCTGCGTCGGCCGTGGTGCGCCTTCAGAGCATTGTCAGTCGCGAGGTGGCGCCAGAGGATACCGCCGTCGTCACCGTCGGGAGTCTCATTGCGGGCCAAACCGAGAATATTATTGCAGATAGAGCGGAGATGAAGGTCAACGTGCGCTCCTACAATCCGGAGACACGCAAGAAAATCCTCGGCTCTGTCCATCGCATCATCCGCGCTGAATCACTTGCGAGCGGCGCGGACAAAGACCCGGCATTCGAAAAGACTAGTGCATTCCCTTTTACGATCAACGACGACGCTGTGACCGCTGCTCTCGAAGCGTCTTTTTCCGCCCATTTTGGTCAGCATGATTACGACAACAACACTCAGCGGGTCTACGGCAGCGAGGACTTCTCTATTCTCGCTACCGCTATCGGGAAACCGTACAGCTTTTGGGTCTATGGCGGCGTGGACCCTGAGAAATGGGACGCCGCTGAGAAGGCCGGACGCATCGCAGAAGATATTCCGGTCAATCATTCACCATTCTTCGCCCCGGTGATCGAGCCCACGCTTACGAGGGCTGTGGACTCATTGGCACTGGGCGCCCTAACCTTCCTAAAGAAGTGAGTTGTCATGCGAGTCGGCCTGAGTGATACTATGGCGTTGATCACTCCTTTTCCAGATGAAGTGTCTTTCACCGGGCCGCGTTTATCCTCGGGTGAGAAAGTCGCGCCTAGCGGAGGTATGGAATCGCATTATTACGCGCTCCATTCCATGCACACCAAGTAGTCCAGCAATCAAAGTTCCAAGTTCCCAAGCAGCACGTGCCATGGCTGACAAGACCTGGGGTGCAGAGGCGCCTCCGAGCAGACTCACCAATTGCGCTCCCGCTTGTCAAAAGGAACTGCCTCAAATTCGCAGGGCCGTGCGCATTTATCATTTCTCCTATGGCTGTTTCTTTGGGTCGTGAAGAAGCCCGATTGCCTGCAAGTCCGACCACATTTCCGAGTACCAGGGCGTGTGACAGCCCGGAATTCCGTCCGAATCAACACAGGTGAAACCGCAGCAACGCAAGCTGATGTTCAGCCTGTCTCCGCATCCGTTGTGGCCTTCACGGTGCCGCGATTCTCGCATTAGAAGGTGGCTGCGACGCAGTCCAGGCTCATGCGCAACGCTAAGTTCAGGATCCCAATCCCCAATCGGCTCATGCTGCTGGATGCATTACTGTCCGTGGCAAACAGATTTACCTCTAACAAGTAAATAAAGAGTAAACAGCACAGCTCGATCCTATCTCCGCAGGGGCTCCTCACAGTCGCTCCTCGATTGACTGGAATAGCATCTAGAGTCACCTGGGCTGCCGGCGGGAAAGGGGTTTCTGGAAGTCCAGCCGTCACGGACTGAAGCACCTCAGCGGTGTACTGTGTGCGGAGAAATGCTCGCACGACGGGTCACACTGGGCGTTGTTTTTGAGAGCTGTTTTTGAGTTTGGATGTTTGACACGCGCTTCGCGTTCGCCGGCGCCTTCAGGTCCCTTAGTCGTCGAGACCCTGCATCTCTCGACTTGTGGGAAAAGTGCCAAGATAGCAAACTCGTCCGTCGGGATGAGTTGTAGCCGCTTCCGGCTGGCCGGACCAGCGCCCAACAGGATGGCCTTCCCAGAGGACCTTTGTTCTTCCCATCGGCCCGACGTCTCGGTTTACACGACATCACACAATCCGGCCCAGTCCCGACCATCCAGCGTCTGCTGCAGATCCTGTCCCGGTCACAGAAGGCACTTGCACAACATGCACAGGCTTCGCGAAGTCACGACGTTGTCTGCGCTGAAATATATAACCCTTCGTCCAGCTCCCTCCGTTGACCCACACCGGCACTTGCAGCCATGACCTTCTCAACCCTCAGCGCGTTTGTCGCGGTCCTCGTTGCTACCTATGCACGTGCTCTTGTTCCCCCCTCGTCTGCCCCCCATGCGTACCCTGGCCAACCATCTGGAGACTACTCGCCGGCATGGCAATCGTGTACGTCTTGTTACGCCGGCGCGCCTGCCACTGGCACGTCCGCTGACAGCCGGTGGCAGACTTTCAGGTCAACAGCTCTCAGCTGAAGCTGTCATTCCAACCACCCACCAGCTTTGCGGGGAGCGTGCGTACGGCACGCCCAGGCCACAACGATGATTCGCTTTTCTTCTGGGCGTTCGAACAGTCCCCTGGCTCGCTCACCAGCAATACTTCGACCTCTCCCTGGCTCATCTGGCTCAACGGAGGGTACGAGAAGCAACACGTTCGCCAAAGCTACCCAACATTAACTTCGCCCGTTGTCTAGGCCCGGCAGCTCGAGCATGCTCGGAGTGCTATTGGAGGTATACGACTACGTGCTTGATGTCGCACAAAGCGCTGACGACCTCATTGCAGAACGGGCCAATTCACTTCGACGATTTTAATTCGACTGACCAGACGCCGCACCCGAATGCAGCTAGCTGGCATCAGCTGGCGGACATCATCTACATCGACCAGCCCGTAGGTGCGTGGTTGCTGCTGAAATGCCGGTATCCATACCCTGAACGTTACCACGTCCCTTAGGTACGGGCTACGCGACAGCCGATTCGAGCGGATACGCTGTCGACGAAGAAGACATTGCGAACGACTTCGTCGGCTTCCTTAGCAATCTTGTTAAGGTCCGTCGCTCGTGATTCTGTCTGGATTGAACCCTGACGCAGCTGAAGGTGTTTCCGGCGCTTGCGACAAGGCCTTTGATCTTCACTGGCGAGAGCTACAGCGGACGGCAAGTTATTTCCGATGGCCAGTTGGTATAAATATTGACGGGGATCAAAGCTTCATACCATACATTTCCCGAGCGTTATTGGCGCTCAGCAGCCCGCCTGTGCAGCTTTCGAGGATCGCCATCGGCGACGGTACACTTGGCTCCTTGGTCCTTCATCACCATGCTCCCATGGTAAGAATCTACGGCACACGAATGCAGTTGGGCTGACCATTGTTAGACAACGGTGATACAGACCTATCCACAACTGCTCGACTACAACTTCACAGCATTGCAATTTTATCAACAGCAGTAAGCAGCTTCAAATACCGACCTGCGCGCCTCATCATCTCGCAGATCGCATTTGTGCGGGTATGATCTCAATCTCACGTATCCTCAAGTGGGCGGTCATTTCCCGTCATTGGTGGAAATACCGCCAACGGCCCAAGGAAGAATGCTGTCCAGCTTCGTTGCTGCGAAGCCGGGAAGAGGTCTGCTGCGACCAGAACGCGCCACCTGGGGCGCTCGTAAGAGAAGCCTACCGCCTCAGCGTGGCCACCGCCAGCTTGGAGGTAGCTTCGATCCTTCGACGACCATCGATCCATGGTACGGCTGCTTCCTCCTGGACTCCGTTTCAGACTTCGCCGTAAACAATTCATTTCCCTACGGTACGTCTTTGTGCCTCGCATTCCCTGGGTGCGCAGCTCACTGGCAATTTTCAACAGCAAACGGGATCGACGTAAGTACCGGCTTGTTAAACAGGCGCCTATTGACAATTGCAGGTCTACGATGCACCGGACGGAGGCGAAGAACTGCCCTTGAACCATGGCCTCTCGGTGTTTCTCAATGGTCAGTCTTCCGCTCAAATGAGGTACACAGTGCCTGAATACTCCCCCTTTCAGATCCGACGATTCGTGCCGCTTTGCACGCGCCGGACAAGACGTGGTCGCCAATGACGCCCTTCCCGTTCGCCAATGGGGAAGATGACCCAAGTATGTACTGCATCCTCGTATGCTTGGTACTGGTGGCTTACCCGGGATATCGCAGGTCCCGAGTATGTTTGTGTTCTGAATTGCGCGGAAGATTGCTGAGCAACTGCTCGCAGGGTGACATTCTTTGGAGACCTGATCGAAAAGCTGGACAAGGTCGTGTTGTACTCCGGAAATGACGACATGCTCGACTCCCATCGGGGTACCGAGATCGTCATCCAGGTAAGAAATCAATTTTAGCCGATGTCCAGATCGTTGCTCACGATAATTCCCAAGAACACCACTTGGGCTGGCATCCAGGGATTCACAAGGCCCCCTCAAACTGAGTGGCACTCGGACAACTCCTCGACCGTTTCCGGCGTGGTGCACCAAGAGCGGGGACTCACGTACGTTCTCGTCAAGGGTGCCGGGCACCAGATTCCGCTCTTCAATCCTAACCTGGTAAGCGGACACGGGCCATTCTTCGTAACCCTGCCATTCATCTGCTCTAATAGGCACTGGCCCTTCTTCGTGACTTCATCCTCGGAGACAATCCCAGCGGGACCGTACAGAGTGACGGATCCGTTGTGGGAGGAGAGAACGCCGCCTTGCATCCTGTCCTGCGCGGGCAAAATGGGATCCGCTTCTTCGACGGGACGAGCACCACCACGACTATTTGGCCTCAGGCGACTCGCCAGGCTTGGAACGACGCCGTCCAGCCCGGACAGTCAGCGTAGCGGCAGTCCGCAGAGTCGCCAATACTTTCTTCAGGTCGGGCAAGCTAGGAATCTACGTGCTGAGCTGTATCAAGAGTCTGTTGTTTCGTTCGGGTGTCTTCGTGTCTTCGTGTTTTGTAGATCATCGCTGTATTGGCCAATATTGTAGCACTGTGACTTTGAATACTATTGACGTACTACGCAATTGCTTGCGTCATGCATAATAGGTAGCATTTTATGCGTGCTTGGAAGTAAAGGCTCCTTCCGTGCTCGCGAGATCCAGGAAACGATAGCAAGAAGTGCATTCGAGGTTTATATAGCATTGCTCCCCGAGAATCAGACGCAGAGCGCTTTCGATGCGGAAGCATTCCTTCAAATTTGACACAGAACGGTTATCGAAATGGTAATCATTGATCATGAGGCATATCAAGTTTCATCACATGATCGATTCAAGGACGGGTGCCTGAGGAACTGTAGCGTCAACTTAAGCTAGCCTAAGTCGCGTACTACGCGTAGTGCAGAGTCCCGAACGCCCTATAGCAGTCGAGACTCGACGCGGCTTTCTGTATGCACGGACTAGGCATCTTTGCGGACATACCGGTATGCGGACCGTAATGCCTGGGCGTGCGAAGCAAGCTCCAACTGATCTGCAATCACAAAACTCAAACATGAGATCGCTTTGTGACACCTCTCCTTGACCACCACCAGCCATGGTCTCCTACGACCATCTCACCCTGCTATTCTTCGTGACCTGCGTGCTTGCTGCCGACCAGCAAATCTTCACGAGCTTAGATAACGAGCAACACGGCATGCCACCTACGGCGGTCTACAATGGCGGATTCGCTCATGCCGAGCACATTCGACTTCGCATCGGAAATGGCGGCGCCGGACAGGCTGGACTCATCGGCGCCCTCGCGGACCAGTTCATCAGAGATAGCGTACATAGTGGGAACGTTTCGCAACCTTTCCTCGTGCGTGCTGCCAACGGTGCCACTGGGGACCCCAGTAGCTGAACAACGCGCCGGGCAGGTCTCCTGGGTCCTAGGCGACACGACCGACACGCTCAATAACCTCATTGCCGGCAATATAGACATAGGCATCACGTATTGCCCAGCTGCGGAGCGCCAGGCGCTGGCTTCGGGTGTTGCTCTGGACCGCAAGTACGCGTTTCGCGACCACTTCCTCCTTGTCGGGCCCAAGTGCGTGCATCGCTGCAGTCTCGTCCTCGTGCCTTCTGAGACCGCTGCCAGATCGAATCCCGCGCGTCTCGAAAAGGGAGGCGACGTCTACAAAGCGTTCAATGCCATCGCAAAAGCAGGAATCAATGGGTCAACGGTACGATCCTCTATCACCCCGCCGCGTCATATGGCCGGTCCTAAACGTCTTGAACCTCGTCGCAGAGTCCGCCAACCAAGTTCTTGAGTCGCTTCGACAAGAGCGCAACGAACATGAAGGAGTCCGAGGTGAGTTCGTTGTGCTCCTGGGTGTTTCTCGACGCTGAGCGTGGGTTCCCTATTGCTTCCTCGACCTCTAGATCTTTATCGCAATCGGCCAGGTGACCGGTAGCGTGGTGCGCCACAGGGACATTAGCGCTGACAAACTGCAGGTGCCCTGGGCACTCACGTACTCGAAGTGGTACCACCAGTACCCCGATTTCCCGCGGCAGGCATTGGAGGCAGCCGCGCGGTTGCAGGAATACACGCTGACGAACCGCGATGCTGCACTATCCGCTGCACCGGATGTTCTTGCCGCGCTCGAGATATACAGCGAAGGCGGGGATGACGATCCAAATGATCCACTGCTGAACCCCGCATCTGCGCTGCTCGGCGCAGGCGTTCACGACATGGACCTCGCCAGAGCCTTCCTGGACTGGCTCGTAGATCCCAGTGGCGGCCAGCACGTTGTCGCCACGTTCAAACGAAATGGATACACCATCTACTCGCCCGCCCCGTGATAATCTGCTCAGAACACTGTAGCGCTGTCCTGTTTTCGCTGTGTAAAGTTGTTGTGCTTTCTCGCCGCTCTTGCTGTCTATAGTTGTGGCTAGATCAATGGAGTCTAATCTGCGCGCTGGATACGGCATCACGGGACGATGGCACCTGCAGACACAGCAGAGTGGGAAAGATCTAGCGCATCGAGCAGATGTGGCCATGGGCTTCCGGCCTGAGACGAGACGGCAAAGTGCCGGGTCCTGGACGTGTCTTCTCCGCTCCCGCACCATCTTCTCTGAGCGCCGTCCTGGAGATCTCGACTGCAGAAGCACCCACCAATACGTGGAACGCGCAATTATTGAAATACCGATCCAGGCATGCTTAGCCTGTGTCCTGCTCGTGCCTTGGCTGCTTCGGACGATGTGCTTGCCTCGAGACGATGCGATAGCCTTGTCTGGCCCCCGCTGCAGCTACAGGGAATTCACTTCGCTGTGATTCTGCCTCGTGGATGTCCAGATGGATGGGCGCACATCCTCTGGACGAGCTTTCCTAAACTTGCAACGACATCGCGGATGTTCTGACCCTCTTTTCCCATCGCCTGTCCTCCTGGCTTCGTTCAGGCTTCGTTGCTCCAATGTCTCGGACTTCAGACAGCTCCTGGAGTTTCCCTTCTGCCGTATGGCTCGCCGCCAGCAAGACTCCTGCGCGCTCGGATTCGGCATATTACAGGTTCCGACTCTTGCTCGCCAATCCACAAGCGTCGAAGACAAATGCGACCCGCGGCAGCTAAGCCAAGACTTGGTCGAAGAAACACTTCTTTTACACGTGCCCAGGCTGTGTTTCCGCCGTGGACCTGTTGCCTTCTGCGTCCAGTGAAGAGCGCGCTGAGCGCAGTGCTCAACGTGCCCGTCTCTGCCACTGCCAGCAGTCTGTGCCCCTTTTTCATTGATCGCTGTGCAGCTTCACCTTGCTTGGTGAGAATCGCCCGAGGAATATTACATCATTACCGCGTGATGGCATGCCGCCGGCGCAGCGGGCGGCTGGTGAGTGAGTATAAAAGGGCGCGGCAGCGGCGAAGCGCGCTCCCTCGGTCGATCCGTTCGTCCTTCTCTACATACCTTCCCCTCCCCTCCCCTCCCGCTCTAATCCACCTCCATCCCCTCTAATTACCCCACCCCTACGCCGAAAACATGCGCTTCACCTCCGTCATCACCACGCTCGCCGCGCTCGCCGCGTGCGCGAACGCGTACATTTACGGCATCGCGCAGACGCCGGCGAGCTTCAAGGCCGGCGAGGGCGCGTCGCTCGCGGTCACGTTCGAGACCGGCAGCACCAAGGTCCTCTTGTGCGTCCTCTCCTCTCCTCTCCTCTCCCGTTCCAATCCGGCCGCTCCTCGACGACTGACTGACGCGCACATGCGGCCAGTTACGACCTGACAGTCAGCTTCGGCCTCGTCGCGGCGGACAAGTACACGAGCAAGGCCGTGCTCGGCAACCCGGTCCACAACGTCGACCTCGCCGCAGCGGGCTACACGAGCACCGTGCGTCCCCCACCGCATCCCATCCCCATCCCCGTCCCCGTCGCCGCAGCTAACGCGTCCGCGCCGCGCTCGCAGGGCCCGGGCAACTTCACGCTGGAGGTGCCGCTCAGCGCCGCCGACCTGTTCAACGGCTCGGGCGCGTACGTCCTGACCGCCGCCGTCGTCCGCGTCACGGGCAACCCGAACGAGATGCTCTACCGCGCCGACGCGTTCTCGTACCCCTTCAACGCGACCGTCGCGTGAAAACGGACCGGCGTCCCTCTTCCCCCACCAACCACACGCACATACCACTACCACTCGTTGAACCATCACACTCGTTACCATCCCACATCGCCGCGTATGCTCGAACGCTGTTTCAAGCTTCTGTTGTACCGGACGATGATCGCTTTCGGGCTTTGCGCATAGGACACTCATATTACATCGCGCTCCTCGCATTTTCCTGACCCCTCAACGTTCACACTGCCAGTCACTGCCTCGCACTGGAACGGAGCAAACAGATCGACGCTCCACAAAGATACATCATCTCGACGATGCATGATGCTGATGTGCTGTGCTCTTCGCGTGCAGGAACAGCCTGGCGTGAGCCCTGAGCAAAATCCCACAAGCCGCTCAGAAATCATCGAGTAATCTGACTACTATGCAAGTTTCTATTTGGATAATCACCTTGTACACGGGATCGTGGGCGGTGGACGTTGTTTGTAAGTGTACATGAGGGGAACTGGGGATGAATGCAGTGTTACAGCGCTGTGAGCAACAGACCAGACTTAGACTCGTAACCAGGTATTGTAGAAAGCGAAGCGAGCAGGAGAACACCAAAGCGGAATGATCAGCAAGATGGAGAACATGTCGCACAACGAGGCGACCTTTCTTTCTGACTTAGCAAAAAGTAACGCGGGGAGAAGCGAATCCACTTAGGCGTGTGTGCAAGTGGCGCTTTCCGCGATCGGAGGCGAGCTGGTCGAGGAGGGCGCAAAGCCTGCGTCGTCCGAGGCAGGCTCGAGCGCCTCGTCAGCACCAGACTCGCCGACCCAGCCAACAGCCGGGCGCTGCAGCTCCTTCTCAGCGTCGTCCGGTTCGTTCAGCCACGAGTCAAGCCATCGAGCACCGGCGGCTTGGATTTCGAGGTCCTCAGCACTCTCGTCGTCGTCATCGTCGTCGTCGAGCGAGTTCGAGCTGGCGGGAGAGTCGGGGAAGTCAAGCAGCGGGTTCGGCCCACCAGGCTGGGTGAAGAGAGAACCGTAGTCGTACGGCTTGGGCGGCTTGAATCCGTATCCGCTGTTGCTGAGAGAATGAGACGATGTCGACGATGAAAGCGAAGCAGGCTGCAGGACGGGAAAGCGGTCGACGGAGAGTTGCTCCGGGGAGTTCGGAGCGGCATTGAAGAATGGAAGTCCGGGAGGAGACATGAGCTTAGTCGAGGGAGGCGAGCCAGATGATATCGAAGTAGGAGGCGACGACGTCGGGAATGCGCGAGACTCGGCAGCGTGGGATGAAGAACGGATTCCCGCGGCGTTGGCAGTGTTGTAAGCTTTCGCCAACTGCTCCATCGCGTCGGCCGTGACCTTCTCTCCGTTCAACCTCTCGTTCACAGGGGGAGGGGGTGCACGGATCGGAACGGCCTTGCTCGGGCGTTTTTGCAACGGAGCGCGCGAGAGGTAAGGCGAGGCCTGGAGCTGCAGAGCTGCGATCTCGGCAGCCGTGAGACGAGGCGCCTGGGAAGGCGAGAAAGCGTTCGAGTTCGTGGAGTTGGCGGGAGTAAAGGGCATGGTAGCACGGACTGAGCCAGGAAGTCTGTCGTTGAAGGAAAAGCCGGCCGTCGCCCGTTCCGCATCAGCCTGGTCCACCCGTTCTCCAGGCGTAAAGCGACCCAGACGCTCGATACGAGTCCGCGGGGAGCGCAGAATATCCGCCACACTGAACTTCAGATGCGGTGGGAGGTGCAGATCCTCAGCGCCGGGGGAACGAAGAGGTGCACGGTCCGGGTCCACCGTAAATGCATTCTCGCCCGGTCCATGCTCATCAGAAAATCCGAAATCGTTGGTCAGGGTACGGCGCAACTGCTCGACATCGTCGCCGTGCCCGCCATAGGAAAGCGAAGGCACGCTCGAGAAACGGCGCAGACGCGACGACGGCTGGTTGAGAGCGTCCGTGACATCTACGAACGATGGCATGGTGGGTGGAGGCACGTGTTGGGCACGGGCGCCGGTGCTGCGAGGAAGGTTTGCGAGCTTGACGAGTAACGGGCCAGTCAATCCGCGAATGGAGCGCCCGTTCAAACGGTTAATGACCTCCTGCGCCGAATCGAGAGACTCGAGGCTATTCGTAGATCTATCAGCATGGCGAGGATGGGGAAGAACAAGCCCAGGACTGACCGAATGAAGGCGACAAGGCGCACCGAACCCGCAAGTGTTGTTTGGAAGAAGCAGCTGCCAAGGATGAGCTGAGGAGCGATGAGCGCCTGCAGCGCTTTCTGTGTACACGTGTCAGAAGACTATTTGCAAGCGCTGCAAGCGGACGTACGCCAGAATCTGCATGCAAAGGGAGGCCGATGATCGAGATGTCAACCGGACCGCTTAGTTCAGGTAAAGCAGACATGGCCATGCTCAGAGGCCGAAGTGAGAGGGGGTCAGGTGCCGGGATGTCGATGTAGTGTGAACCGCCCAAGTCAGCGAGGGACGGAGACATGCTGGTCAGAATGGAGGGACTGGTCTGTGCGCGGAGTGGCGGGGCAGACTGCGGCATTCGCGGCGTCGGCATGGGCGGTGTCGAAGGAGAGACATTGCGGGCGGGAATCTTGTGTACTTGCTGCAGGGAAAGACGAGTAAGTGACGGGCGCAGATCGTGGCAACTACAACAGACCTTGGAGAATGATGGATGCAGATCTTTAGAACGTCTCAGGGCCTTGATACAGTTCTCAGCGTCTTCCAGGCGCTCGAAGCTGAAATGTAGAGATGAGTCTCGGCGCTGAGACGCGGACGGAGTGGCTCACAGCGCGAAACCGTATCCACTGGATTACATAAGCATGTATGCGTGCGCGGAAGCTATAAATGGCGACGCACGAAGGTTTGTCGGAGATTGCACGCGTGAACGTCTTGACGCTGAGGACGTTGCCAAACTGTCCCACGATCTTGTACAGCTGTTCTTCCGTGAAGTTGGGCGGAAGGCCGTTGATATAAATATTGGTCGTGCTGCCGGGGCGGGTCAGAAAAAGAAAATCATAGAACGACAGGGGGGGCGCACTTCATGGGGTTGGAGAGGGGGTCAGAGGCTACGATCGCTAAATATATGCGTTCGTCAGCGAGGGGCGGCGGAGATAAGAACGCGGAAGGACGGACCAGGGGCTGAGGAGCGGCGCTTTTCGTCGCGCTCGTCGGGGTTGTGCTCGGACATGGCGCGCTTGAGCTGCTCGAGCGCGTTCTCGTGGGCGGCGGAGAACGCGACGGGCTGGCGGAGCTCGGTCATGGCGGCGAGCTCCGGCGGGGCGCGGGGGCCGTGGATAGGGGAGCCGGGCGCGTCGAGCAGCAGGGCGCTGGCGAACGCGTCGTGCGGGGCCACGGGGCGGTCGGTCGAGCTCGGCGGCGTTAGGAGCGACGGGGCGGGGCGCGGGGTGCTGCGGCCGTCGGGCGGGATGTGGGCGGTGTTCTGCATCCGGGGTGCTCCTGGGCAGAGAGATGGTGGGGGTCGGAGGTCAAGAGACGCGGCGGCAAGTTCAGACTCCACTCCTGTTTTTCAAAAGAACGACGCGTCCTCCGACCTTTGCCACTGTCACGGATGTATCCGGGATCCCCCCTGTCGCCCGTCAGGGGAGGCTGCCCTTTGGCCGCGTGTTAGGCCTCCAGATCGTCCAGCTTCCCGCCAAATGGCACTCTAAACGGCACCCCCAATGAGCACTGCTCGACGTCGCGGCCGGCATGACTGCTGCGTGACATGACTGACTGAGAAAACGGAACTGGCAGAAAACAAAAAGCCTCGGAAGTCCCAGAAGGGAACAGCAAAGAAGCCCATCGCCGGATGCACACCATTCTGGCAGCCCGTTGCGATGCGGGCACGCGAGCGACGAGCGGTATATCCGTCCATTAACGGCAGCAAGAAGGCCCCTTCAAGTCTCGGGAGCAAGTGGCAGCGCGTTTCAGGAATCGTGGCGTGGAAAAAAAGCTGTCTTTTCGACTGGACGACCTTGGCCGACGTCGCCGACAGCAGCATCTCGCTGTAAATCCAAGGATTCTCGCCATCCGAAATTCGTCGCAAAATTGGCCTAGACGGTCTGTCAGCAGTCCGAGGGCGAAAGGAGCGGCTGCAGGTCTAAAAACACGGGGCTGAAGCCAGCTGGGCACTGCTGGTGGTCCTGACTTGAAGCAAGTCGCAGAAAGAGATGCAGATTGACGACGGAAGCTTCCGTCTCCGCGTCAAAATGCCGGACAGTATATTATATTACTATATTCCATTACAGAGATATTTTACCCTGAGCGTATACATTCAATTGGCATTATCAATAAAGATAGAAAATCCCGCGAATCGGGCGACGATTATCAGATAGGCGGTATTTCAGCCGCGATTAATCCGATGGCTCAACTTGACTGCGCAATGGAGGCCAAGGCCGCCATCGACCTCGCCGAGGGCGACACCGACGTCGTCGTGCTCGCCGCCAGCAACGGCGACCGGTTCCGGGTGCCGCGGGCCGCGCTGGTGCAGGGGTCGCCGTTCTTCCGGCAAATGCTGTCGCTGCCGCAGCCGGCGACGAGGCCCGAGGACGACGACGGCGAGGCGATCCAGATGTCGGAGGCGGCAGAGGTGGTGCACTACCTGGCGCTGCACATGTGCGGGCGGGCGCTGCCGGCGGTGACGACGCTGGCGCAGGCGGACGCGGTGCTCGTCGCGGCCGACAAGTACGACATGCCGAACCTGACGTCCGTCGTCCACTACCTGCTGCAGCACCCGCCGGAGCCCGCGAGCCACATCCACCGCCACGTGCTCGCCGCGCGCTACCGCTGGGAGGACATGCGCCGCGCCGAGGCCATGGCCAGCCTCAACGCCGCCCTCGACGCCGCCGAGGCCGCCCGCTGCGACCCCGGCTTCGTCGTCCCGCTGCTCGCCCTCCGCCAGCAGCGCGCAGACGCCTTCGCCGCCGCCCTCCACGCCATGCGCACCCGCGTCACCCTCCCGTTCGCCATGTTCATCGCCAAGCCCGTGCTCTCCTCCCGCTCCGCCGACGACCGCGACGTCGCCGCCTACAACCACGACGCCGGCGCCCTCTTCTTCTGGCGTCTGCGCTACGAGTTCACCCTGCGCCCCGGCGGCCTCTTCGTCGTCCAGGAGGAATACGTCAGCTGGCCAGAGTGGACGCGCTTCGAGCAGGCCGGCCTCACTGACCAGGCCTGCGTCGAGCGTCTCAAGGACCGTCTGCGCAAGATTGTCGACGCGCTGCCGTCCGAGCTGCCAGCCATGTCATAATCTTTTTGGGTGTTTGTACGGGTTTTGTGTTGTACTCATGTCATTTGCCTATTATTCAGTCTTGTCTGTTTCCCGCGGAGCCGACGACAGGATCATCCGATTGGGATCCTCACGAGTTGGGATGATGTCCCGGCAGCGGCGCTAACCTCTTCATTAGTCTAGTCGTTTGTTCATGCGCGGCGGTTGTTCCGCTCGACGGTCTCTCGTGGCACTCGATTTGATCTCTGCGCTACACGATGCTGGCACCCAGGTCTACCGGTCCGCGTGCAAGTCTGCCTGTGAATTTGCAACAGTTCTCTCATGGCCGCAGACTGAACCACGGAGGCGCTGGCGACGTCGACCTCGAAGTGTGTTGATGATTCTGTGCCCTTTGCCCAAGATCTCATGGACGCCGCCATGCGTGCCACACCTCGCGCCTCGTGTCCAAATCCCACCAGAGCGCGCGATGGCCACTGCAAATGTGGCTGCTCATTCTGAGAGACTTTCCTAATAGCCTCCATACGCTTGCCATAATTGCCGACTTCACCGGTACCGTATACCCCTTCCGGAAGGTTCTCCTCAGTTCCTTCGGAGATGACGGGCTTGGGCAGGACTCGGAAGAGATGAATGCTTATTACAGTAAGTACGCTTGCTGGAGGTTCGGGTTACTGTGTCGGCGCTGCCTTATCAGTGTCGTGTCCAGCTGTATATGTTTAAGACTCAAATCCAATGTTATAAATTATCACAGAAACTTCAAGCTTCTGGAGGACGCGTTCATCAGATGCCGCGCACCGCGCGGAACGCGAGTTGATACTCCGCTTCACGCGTCTTCTCCGCTCGTCTCCATGCCCAGAAAAAATGTGCAAATTTGCTCTACAGACGGCTGCCAGAATGCTGCGAACCTTAAATGCCCCAAATGCGAAAAGTAAGACTATCAATGCTTCAGATTCCTGGTGTGATACTACTAATCGCAATCTGCAGACTTGGCCGCGTAAGCCTCTTCTGCTCACAAGGTAGCCGTCAACACACGTTGCGCCACACTGATAAGGCTTAAAACAATTACTAGACTGCTTTAAAGAATCGTGTACGCTGCTTTTTTTCCCACCTGTCGGAGATTGCTCTTCTGACGCGTGACGCAAGGGCCCACACACAAGGAGACTCATTCACAACCCGAGGAACCAAGGCTAGTACGTGCTATACCTTTCCAAAGCCATGTCATTAATGCGTCGAAGCCCGACGTAACAAGCACCGTGGAGCAAGAAGCGCGCGCGAAAGAAACTCTGGACAAAATACGCCAATTCGCCGCCCAGGCAGCCGAGTCTGTGATTCCCACATTGACGGACGAGGAGAAACGCAAATGCGACAGCAAGTTGGCCGGGCCCGCTGGCACGGTCCGCGTGACCTTGCGCCATCCTGGTACGTAGGATTTCCCTTTTTTTTTCGTCGCTTCGCCACTAAGTGAGGTTTTCCAAGATGCGCTCACGCCCAATACGATGATGCGCTTCGAAACTCCCAGACTGGGTGCGTCTTTCTTTATTGGTCATTCGCTTGGACTTATCGCTGTCGCGGACAAAGTCATCCGATCAGTGAAGCCTGAGGACAGCGCTTGGCTCTACAGCGTCAAGGGAGACGCCCGCGTCAACAAGTATCAGCTCTACGGACAACCTGACCCCATCGGGGCCAAGTCGTTCGGGAACGGCTACATGCGCGACCGCATTCCATTTCTCACTGGTCGACGACGAGGGCGCGTCGAACGGCTGCGATATGTGTTTGCCATCACGTACGTGTATTTGGTCTCGGGCGTCGTCGACTCAGAGGAAGACTGACATGGCGCTACAGGCCGAAGGCGGATCAGATACCCATGCCCAGCTCGAACGCCATACCGCCCGTCGACGGATTTCCGCCACATCCTCCTCTACCTCACGAAGACGACGTCTACATCGGAAACATAGCATTCGAACTGCACTCTTTCTCACGCATCCTCGAGGGGTCACCTACGTTCGGCGGTCCGCGCATCCTCAGCATTCCCGACGACGATGTCTTCGTCTGGCCGGACGTTGACTCTGACGCGGCAAGAGCTGAGCTGGACGATTATGCGGCGCAGCTGTTCTATGAGATTGCGCCTCAGTATGCATCTTGATGGTACATGGACACATTATTTCGATGGTACTGATGAGCATTTTGAAAGGTACTGGGGCCAGGGTCTCATGAACGAAGCGATGCTCGCCATCTCCGACTTCATATTCTGTGATCTTGGTCTCGGGCACGTACGTATCGGTAGTACAACGCATGTCTTGCGGAACACTGCTGAGTATGCCTCTGCAACAGATGATCATTGACCCACTAACTCAAAATACGGCGTCGATATCCTTGGCGAGGAAATTCCCTGATATGCATTACGTCTCGACCGTCTCGTCCTCTGGGATGGTTTCCGACTTCGCGCAGCACGTCTTCGCCGTCTCTCGCGCGGACTACCTGAAGCGATTCGGGCACCCGCCAACGACGCCAATGACGGGCAAGAAAGTCTGTTCGTACTGCTTGAATCCGCGGGCGCACGTCCGAGGCGAGGGAGAAACCTGCTCTCGGTGTCAGAAGCGGTGGTATTGCAGCCTGGAGTGCCGTGCGATGGATTGGGAGGCGGCGGAGGGGCACGGCGCGAAATGTCAGGCATGATGTGTTTTTTAATGTTGTGAGCGTGGATAGGAAAGGCCTTAAAGTTTTCTCTACAGCTTGAGAGCTTGACATCGAGTGAGTACTTGTGCTAAGTTCGCATTTGGCCACCGTCCCAGATCGGAGGTGCAACAACTTCATATTCGTCCCTGGTTCTAAGCTATCCATTCGGCTAAGCGCCTCTGCGCAACTACCTTTCCTGAGCTGATGGTCGTCCTACTTTCACTCGGGCTGAGAGCTGCTGACTGAACGCTCCGATTGCTATGGAGTAGCAGGAGGTCGGCGCGCATCCCCGATACGACCTGCAGACTGGCATCCTTGTTGTCTGCGGTCTCCATCCCAATAGCGCGTCTCGATCGCGTACTGACGGCTTCCTGATTGTGGCTAAATCAGTCTGTATCGTCTATTCAATCTGACGACGCACAAGCAGGATTCGACAAGCGTCCTGCGTGGCCGTTTGATACAGCGCGACGCCAAGTGGGCAAAGGGACAATGGATCTCCGTTCCCTTGCGGGGTGAAAGCGTTGGCAACATTGTTCACGGACAGGGCGACGTTGATGCCGAATTGCTGCACGATCTCCACGACATTCAGCGTTCCCCTTGGCCGGCTACCGCCAACGTCTCGTCCCATCATGTACACATCGCTTTGAGGAAGGCCAATAAAAGTGAGCGACAGATCGCCGATCTCGTTCTTTAGCTCTCTCCATTGCTCGTGGCTGAAGAGCGCAAGACGCGTTGCATGGCCGATGGCAATGCATTTCCCCGGGTTGCGGATTGTCCACTGCGCCTCGTGCAACTTGCGAATGACAGCGTATATCAGAGGCACGCTTCTGCCAGAGGACAAGTTGTAGTCGAGATGAAAGTCCAGATGGAGCCGGTGAGAGAGCGCGAGCTCGATAACGAGGTTGATGTTGTCCAGCGCCAACTCATCGCTGGGCTCGACGTAGGGTGCAGAGCCGACTGCAGAGACACCCGGAAACGCGCAAGCAGAACGAAGCAGCTCGGCATTCCGACTGCCGATCATAGGTTCTTGAGCAAAAACTATAAATCCAGGTCAGCTCATCTGTTACACGCAGGTTACGAGTGACTGACCTGCTATCTGTACGTCGCAGACGGTTCTGAATTCATTTGAAAGCGCGAGGCCTGCGGATAAGCACTTGAATTCGACCATGTCGTCAACTTCTACATGAGCACGCATGCTCGTGACGCCGAACTTGATACTGTCCTGGATAAGATTCCTGCCTCGCTGTAGAAGATCTGTATCGGTGAACTGTGCCTTTGTCAGGCCCGTTACTTTGAGAGCCTCTTGAAATGATCTGTCCATCTTGAAAATGGCGCCAGCGAAAGAGCGAGGAATCGGTGCTTACCCGTCAACTAACGGACACGAGTCGAGGATATGACACTTGTCCAGATGAACATGGGAGTGGCACAGCCTTGACACAGTAAGTAGGCTCAATGCTTTTAGAAGACGGTGGATTTCACGAAGGAATCAGCAAGCCGCCCTCGCCGTCGATTCGACGATGAAATGCACGCGTTTTCGTGAACTGGGCCACGTGTCCGACCTCCTGAACTCTTCCAGCATTGCACACGACAGACGCTTGTGTCCCGTCTGCAAGGACGACGTTATCCAAGAGCAAGTCGTCAATTCCCATGGGACACGATGTGGAGGTTGATGGCAAGTGAAGTCCGGAAGCAGCCAGCACGTGACGCGCCGCGAACCGCGCCTCGGTTAAACCCGTACCTTACCCCGAGTAGCCGCCCTCGCATCATGGCCAGCGCTACGCCCGCCCGCAAGATAGTGCGCTGGGCCTACGACCTTGCCAACTCATCCCTGGGGTCTCCACCGCACATCGACCCATCTTTAAACGACGCCACGTTCGAGTCCGATGTCGGCAGCGACGGCGGCGGCCTCGCCTATGTGAACGCGCAGCTTCTGGCGCATGGATTCGCCCACGGAGACGGCCTGGACCTGTCTGGGCTGGACTCTGGCAGCGCGAAGACCGTTGTCAAGTGCATTATGGGACTGTTGAGCCAGCGCGCAGTGAGTGGTTGGCAAGCCAGTAGAAAAGCAGGCAAACTCAGCGATTTCTGCCGCAGAATGATGTTTCGAGGACCGAAGACCTTACGACGAAATATCGCAACCTGTCCTATGACCACGAGCGTCTGCTGTCGTTGCATCGCACGCAACTGGAGAAGACCGCGCGAGCTGAACAGGACACGCAACGATTCAAAGCACGCCTGGCGTACGTGGGCAATATACTCGAGATACTGAGCTAACGTATATTCTGCGTCTTTTAGAGTTGTGCAGCGTGAACTGGCTACCGTCGAAAGCCAGAAGAAAGCCGCCCTCGCAGATTTATCAAGGACGCGGACGTCTCTGCAGTACCTCCGCACCACGTCCCAGCAGGAGCTCAGGCGCTTAGAGAAGGACAAGCAGACTTTTTCAGACCGCTTCACCAAGGTCTCCGACGCTCAGCTCCACCTCGGAGGAGCGACTGCTGGCTTTTACTTCTCAACTGGCCAAGCTGCAAACGCGGTTGTGCTCGATGGCACCAGCGTTGGATGCGGCGCTGGAGTCCTGGAGACCTCGCTCAAGAACGCGGAAGCCGCAAGGCAACAACTCATGACCGAGAACGACGAGCTGCGCGAAGTGTTGCTTGCAGTTGCCAATCGCTTGCAGGGCTTGACGCAAGACGCTGTTGCGTTACGTCTGGGTCCAGATGCCACCCCAGTAGAACTGGTGAGTAGCTCACAGATGATCCAACGACCAAAATCATTCTCATGGTGCCGCAGCCCGCTCTGACCGCCGCAGAAGTGTTCAGCCCTCCGACCTCAACGCTTTCAAACGCTCATAATGCCCATGCCAAGCTCACCTCGATGACCAATGACCTTCGCGACGCTCTCACGCAGCTTGCCAGCGATATCAGCGCCGCTTCTGCACCTCCGACAGCGCAAGACCGAGAAGCTACTGAAAAGCTTCAAGCAAACGTCGAGCGAATGCAAGGCGTTATAGACAAATTAACGGCGGAACTAGGTGAGTGAATTCGCAGCTTCGCCCGGGAAGTAGCGCAGCGGAGGCGCCTTCGTTCGCTATCGTCTGCCGCTGCTCCTTGTGGCGCACTTTATCTTTGCTTACACAGAGATTCCTTAGAACAAGCTAAAGCAGAGAGCGCAACGTTTGCTGCTCAGTCTCAAGCACTGTTCGACCGTTTTGCATCGGATGAGAACTTCACGGGCAAGGCGTCACAAGGCGAGGCTGAAATGAGCTTGTGCGTAGGCACTTCATCCATGTATCGCGCCGCTAACATCTTTGCTAGCGATATCACCGGCGCAGCAGGTCGCGACGAGCTGCAAGAACGTCTAGAAGAGCAACAGGCGCAGCTAGACGAAGAGCGACGCAAATTCACCGAGTCAGCGGTGTTACTCGGACGCCAAAGGGCGGAACTGGAGGTCAGTTTCCTGTAATAAAACCGTATGTTCGACTAACGAGCTGCGGCGCAGGCCCAACGACTTGCATTCCTTGAAGAGAAGCGGTCATGGCAGGTGCAGCAAATCTTAGCCGAGCTGCCGCCTACACCGGTACCTGCAGGCGGCTCGCCCACACGAGCAGGCGCATCGAAGCCTACTCCAGTTCCTCTTCCTGCCAGCAAGCCCTTTCCCTCTTCGTCGCTCGAAGCTCTACTACGCCCGCAAATCGCTGCAGAGCAGCCACCAGGTGACGCAGAGGCTGTCGAGGAGGCACCATTGCCTACGAAGGCCAAGAGTCCACGCAAGAGCTTCAGTCCCCCGCACCAGAAACGCGTCTCGTTTGCAGTCGGTGGTCCCACATCACCGCTGAAGCGCAAGAGCCCGCCTAGGCATCAACGGCGACTCTCGGCCTCACCGTTACTGGAGACACCCGGACGTGCGGGCGTTTTCCCTCGGAGAGGCGTCAAGCATGCGTTCTCGCCTGCGCGACCCAGTCCGCTGAGCCGCATCATGATGCTCGCAGACGACAGCTCCATGATGGAGGGTGTTCCCGAAGCCGAGAACGAGAACGAGGATGACTATGTATCGGAGGAGGAGCGCGGACGCCAGGAGCAGGACGAGCAGGACGAGATGTTTCCCGCGCTGCCCTCGGCACAGCGCTCGCCCACGCGAATATCGTTTCCGCCGATGCCCACGAGCCTCGCGCAGGAGCTCAAGCTCGGCGCGTCCGGCCAGCGATCCGTCGCCGCCCGGACGTCGTTCCCGCCCACCTCGGGCCCGCTCGTCAACTTCGACTTCGCCAAGGAGCTCGAGGCGGCCGTCTCGCGCCCGTCCAGTCCGTCGCCTGAGCCGTCCGTCGCGCAAGCGGCGCGGCCTCCCTCCCGCCCGACCCTCGCAGACTCGTCCGACGAGGACCTGCGGATCGTCAAGGGCATCGCGGGCGCCAACAAGGAGAACAAGCGGCCGCGCGGCGCCCCGCCCGCCGCGCCTGTGCCGGGCCCGAGCAAGGTCGCGCCGGCTGCGAAACCGCGCGTCCCGCTGTCGCCGCGCAAGATGAAGGCGAAGGAGAAACCTGCCCCTGCTGTAGCACCCGCTAAAACCGCTGCTGCGAAGCGCGTGGCTGCGCCCGCGCCTGCGTCAGCAGCTACTACGACAAAGCGCATCTCGCCTCCTCCCGCCGCGGCCGCCAAACGGATATCGCCCGTTCCGCCAGCCACGACGGCGACAGCGCCGACGAAGCGCGTTTCGCCAGTCGGTACCGCTACCACATCCAAACCTGCGACGACGAAATCTGCTGCAGCACGCGTCGTACCTGCGAAAACTATGGGGGCCAAGCGCGTCCCCGTCACCGGACCATCGGGATGGAGGTAGTTTGTTCTTTCGTTGTTGTACTGTCATGTCCTTGTTCTGCTGAGCATTCATATGTCTGCTTTCTCTATCCTTATGTACCATATTCGCATGTCAACATGTCCTTTTTGATCATCGCCATCTCGCGGTTCTCGGCGTGCGATGCAGCACAGGTTACAGGAATTGAACTACGAGATGATTACTAGGTATGCTGAGCTGAGCTACTCGAGATCTGCAGCTGCGCCTCCCCCACGACGCCCGTTTAAATTGTAGTCCGTGGTACGCGCGACTTTGCACTCCTCCCAGCGCGTGCGGATCTGTTCGTCTCGTCTCGTCTCAAAGGCCCAACCTGCGAGGTTCGAGCTCTCCGGGGCCGCTGAGAGGGCCTGGAAACGGCGCATGACGTCCTTAAGCTGGAAATTTTCCAATCGGTCCTGCAGCATCTCCAGCACCGCGGCATTATTGACATCCACTCTGGACTCATCGTCGGTAATCGTGTCTGCGGTGGCGGGAGATGCGCGCTGGATGGTGAATAGTCGGTGCGAACGGGCACTCGTTGCGGTACCGAGCGCGGTATCAGAGACGAGGGTTTGAATCACTATTGGGGATTGAATGCTTGCAAGGCGGCATTGCGTCGTTCTTTATAGACGATCGGCGACTCCATGTACTGCTGGATATCCCGGGGACACTTTCCGCTTTTCTCCCAGCATGAGGCAACCTCGGCGTCTGTGATCGAACGCAGGCTCTGGTGTAATGGCATGCTGTGACCGTAAGAAAGCATTCGAGGCTACGTCTATCGGAGGGCGCACCATTTCTGAAGGTCTTTCAGAGACCAAGTTTCCATGATGAAACGTCTCGGAGTGCTCTTAGCGAGCCAGTTCTGGTACCCATCTTCATGCAGAGAAGATGCGGCATAGACGGGGAAAACTATGTCGCTGATAAGGGCCGCTTGCGGCTCAACACGCCTGCCGTTGGGGTTTATGAGCGACCATATGCGAGCAGATGCGCTGTCGTCCTTATAGGGAATACAGAGGTAGTCGAGCATAGCAGTCTTGCAGACATGAACGCCTGCGCTAGTGAATAGGTGCGTAACGCCGTTGCTGGAAAACATGACGGGTTGTTTGAGGGCGAGGCAACGTAACAAGATGAACAGTAACGAGAACGATTTGCCTGACAACACTCAGTATTGTCGTACTTATATCTCCTCTGATGCAAGCGTACCTGAGCCCGGTTGACCTGTAAGGAGAACTCCCGGGGCGCCGGCAACGAAGCTGTTGTACACGCGATCTGCGATGAGCACAATTTCGTCACGTAGGTAGAGTTGACCGCGAGTGGCGGCGCCTATCGACCAACTCATAGCGATACGGGGAGGCACAATTTGAAGGACTGTGCCTGGCAGGGCATTCCGGAGCTTTGCAACACCAGGGTCGCCCCAAGAAGACGTGTGAAACTCGTTGAGTTCATGAATGTCGCAGGGCCTCCAGTCGGTCGAACTCCAGCGATAACCATCCGCTTCCACTGATTCATCGGTGAGCAGACAGTATAGCTGCGCGTGATACATAACAGACCGGTATCAGCAGTAATAGTGCTACTAGCATTGTCAGGCATTTCGGGACACAGAGCAGGCTGACGGAAGTAGGCAAGTCGGGTTCGGGAATTGCCAACTTGAAGTGGATTGCCCCTGCAAGAATTGGTAATGCTCTCGATTATGTGGGCGCGTTTTAATGCAGACTTTACTTGAACGATTAACATCGAACGTCAAAGTCTGCAAAGGAGACTAGTATCGCGAGTTGAACAAAATCTAGCCACGTATGCTATGCTGTTGTAGAAGAAGCAAAATATTACTCGAGGGCCGCTGCTGAGGCTCCCCGGTGACGATGCTCGCGCTTCCTGGCCTCCTTGGCCCGTTTCTTGTAGTCCGCGGTAAGCGCGACTTTGCGCTCCTCCCAGCGCGCGCGGATCTGTTCGTCCGTCTCGGTGCGCCAGAAGCCATGGACAGCGGAGGCAGGAGGAATGGCGAACATCAACGGGCGAATGCCCGGAGCGTCTGCGTCGATCCGCCATTCGTCCATTCTGGCCGGTGGGAGCGCGACTGCAGCTGGGGCTGTGGCGGGTGCAGAAACTGTGGCGGGAGCTGGTGCTGGTGCTTGAAGCGAAAGGCCAAGGTCGTCATCCAGTTCCAAGTCCAAGTCCAGGTTCGCCATCAATGAGAAACCCGCTGCAGAAGTTCAAGAAGGTAAGCTGGATGTAGGTGAAGTTTGAACCAGAAAAGACTGACCCTCCTCTTCGCGCGGCGCGAACATCTCCTTCAGAGATCGGGTCTGCGCGGGCTCTGGCTTGCTGGGCTCCTCCTCCGATTCAGAACTGGATTCCGATTGCGGGTCGTCTTCGTCCATGGCTTGTACTGGGCCATCCTCGACTTCGTCAGCTGCCTCGTCTTCAGCATCAGGAGAGCCACGGGGTTTCTTCTGGTTATGTACGAGTTCTTCCAAGTCGCTGTCGAGTTCGCGCCAGTCGTCCCCGCCCTCGAACATGGATTCGAGCAACTTCCGACTGCGCGAAGCCTCTTCCTGCAGCGTCTGGGCCACCGCATCGACGCCCTGTGACGGAGCGGGTACCGACTTGGCCGATACCGCAGCGACCGGCAAATCTTCATCCATCGCACTGTCGTCGGGCGAAGGCAGGGTTTGCACTGGCTCTTTCTTCTTCTTTTCCTTCTTCGGCGGTGGCGGATCTTTGTCCAGAACAGGTTGAGAGCGCGAAGAAGATGTCGCCACGAGCGAGTTTTCGAGCAATGGCCCAGCAAGATGCGTCGCGCCGTACCGAGAGGGATCGAGTTTCTTGCGCCTGGCTCGCACAAGCAACGGCTTGACCTTGTTCTTCTTCTTTTTTGCCTTGCCCGTAGAGGTACCCGCCGCTACAACGGGCGCAGGCTTCGGGACAGGGTGTGTCGGCCGCATGCGCATGGGATGAATCAAGTGTCCGAGCGGCGTCTTGTACCATCCCTGCAAGCCGGGTAAGACTGACTTGGCACAAGAGCATGAATGCCTGCGCACACGGTGCTTCTCATAGTTCTCAAGCGTGACGGGCTCCATGTCGGCCGCTTCGTGCCCCTGCGCGCGGACGCGTTTGCGCTTTTTCTTGGGTGGCTCGAGGAGCTCTTGCTCGTTCTCTTCCTTCTCTTTCAGCCAGCGCTGCGAAAAGTCGGGTTTGGCGGGCGCGATGCGCAGGCGGGCGCCCTTCCAGGTGGTGCCGCTGAGCGCCGTGACACCTGCGCGCAATGAGCAGGTCGCAGGTAGGATCACAGACGCAATGCGTACAGCGCGTAACCTGGGTGGGCGGCGCTTCCAGCGTGGCATATGCAAATTTCCTCGGGTCGCCTGGCATATTGAGTGAGCTCAATGTCCAGCGCAGGCTCGCGAGCGCGTACCGTTACCGTCCTTGGCTCCGATCCCGTCCAGGGCGCGCACGGTGCCAAACGACGATAATTTGGTCTGAATATCCTTGGCAGATATTGCTGGCGTAAGCCCTGATATATGAAGACGCGTCGGCGCTGGTGCTGCGGCGCTCATCGTGCGCGTAGAGCGGAAGGAAAAGGCGTGTTGCTTCCGGCAGAACGCCGAATCCGCAGATTTTGATGTCCCGCCGGGACGATCGGCCGTCCCGCCCAGCCCGCCGATCTTGCTGCTGCCCGCCCTCGTCCGCGGCCAGCGCTCTTCACTGCCGCTCAGCTCGTCGCCCACCATGTCCGCTAGGCGGCGCGTGCAGCTGCTTCCGGAAGGAGTTAGCGACGGCGGCAAGCGCATAGAGGCGCGCAATGGGCACGACTGCGGCGAGCTGAACGCAACGAGTGCGTCCTTGTCGGCCTCAGCTAGAAGGCGCACTGCAGCGACGCCGAGTGGCCGGCATGCCCGACCACTGTGCCTTTCGTCCTAAACCGCCGACAGAAAAGGTGCCGCTGCCGCCGCCACTGGCATTGCCTCATAGCCCTCATCGAGATTTCCCCGCTGTGGCTCTTGTGCTCGTTGTTGAACCTGTGTTGTATTCCTTAAGTCACGGATCTATTGCTGTTAGCACATGCCTTATTTTCTGAGTATACGTATTCGTGTACAACAGAAACAGTGCTCATACATTTTACAACATCGCGTTACAGCGTCTGAATACTCATGAGCGTTTACAAGGCGTCACCGACAAACACTGATGCGCTGTGCAATCCATTGGGAATGTGGGCCTGGGGCTGCAAGCGGTCAGCACAGCACTTGCAGTGAGTGCTATGCAAAACAGTGAGCTCAGTCGGCGACACCCACAGATGGCGAGGATGCTGAGCACGAGCACCAGCTGCGAGCCGTATCCGCAGCAGCGCATACATTGGAACTCGGTGGGCGGTCATCCGAACTGCCACTCCATGCGCGCGGCCAATGCACCGCTTGGTGGGGAGGACAGTGACCAGTAGCCACAGGTTTAAGAGCGTGCGTCGCAGGCAGCGCCACTGGCGAGTCCACGAGCAGTGTACCAGCGCCTGCCGATGTGAAAAGGAGGGCACACAGCACACACCTGCAGCTCTGCCCTTGTGCAACGCGCTTTGCAGTCGAGATCGAGGAAGGTGGACCAAAGGACGTAGGTTGGGTGCACAACTGCCTGCATAAATGCTCGTTGCAAATGGACAGCGTGCTCAGCCTCGAGCTTCAGCGTCGGAGTCCTTGGAAAGCTGTTATATACTCAGCATGCCACAAGAAACTGCGTATCCCAGGGTGAGCTAAACGTATAACAACTTGCACACCGAGGCTGCACGAGGGTCGCTAGCGGGCGAGAAGGCAGTTGCAAAAAGAAGCCACCAACTGTGAGGATGCACGTTCGAGGTAGGAGCGGTGCGCATGGCGGTCCACCAGACGGCAGCCACGACGGGCGCAACGGCGTGGGTGGAGAAGATAATTTATGGCGCAGACGGCTGGGCGTCTTGCGCTTGCCGCCCGCGTTGGACGTGTGGGGTGCGAAGAGCGACGGGCCAGCAAACGACGGATGGGGCTGCTTGACGTCTGCAGAGGAACCGTTCGAGCCCGCGGCATTGTCGTTCTGGTTGTCCGAGGACGAGAGCGAGGTGGTCTCGGGCCGATGCCGGCTTGCCGCATCAGGCCGGTCCCGCCTGATGGGATCATTTGATGCGCCCTCCAGGACGGCCGGACGGTCGTCCCGTCCCGGCGGGACATCAAATTCTACGGAGCAGTAGTTCTCGCTTCCGGACCGGTCAGCTCATGGTTCGGCAGATGTAAGACCCTGTCCAGTACGAAATGTGGCATGAAAACAAGAATCAAGAAGTTCCACTTTGATATTTGAACACGACGAAAGCAACACAAAGCACGATCAAGCGCGACACCTCACCCCATGGCCTTCCGCGATCTCCCAATCCGCCGCGCGGCATTCCAGGCTGCAGTACCACCTCTTCTTACAGCCAAGACACGTCTCACCCTCCCCGCGTACAACCGCCCGTGGGTTATAGCAGTATGAGCACCCCTTCTTGCCTGCGGGTGTTACTGGCGGCGGCCCGAAGCGCTTCAGGTAGTCTGCCCGAGACGCGGAGAAGACGTGCTGCCTGATGCTGAAGTTCGACCTGCAGGTGATGGTCGACGCGTATTCCATGTCCGGGAACTTCTTCGCGAGCGAGATCGACGCTGTGTTGGCCACCTGCGGATCTATCGCAATCTACAGGCAATGTTCAGAAATAGCAATGTTAGCTTAGAATCATGCTTGGTACATACGTGACCAAGACCAAGTTCGAAGAAGACGAAATCGGAGATGGCGAGCATGGCCTCATTCATGAGACCTTGGCCCCAATACCTTCGAAAGCATCAAGTTGGGTACATGAGCTGAGGTAAACCGAGGACACGTACTGAGGCGCAATCTCATAGAAAAATAGTGCTGCCCATCCATCCAGTTCTTGCCTAACATGCGGAGAATCCGCATCCGGCCAGTGAAATATGTCATTTGCGGGGATGCGAAGAGGCTGCGGGTCGCTGCCGCCGAAAGCCATATTGTAACCCCTGCCACCGACGACGTCTGCTATGGGCTCGATCTCAAACGCAATGTTGCCAATGTATACGTCATCTTCGTGAGGGAGGGGCGTGTGCGGCGGGAGACGCTTTACGTGCGGGATAGCGTTGGATTCAGGTTTCGGGATCACCGACGCTTTTGGCCTGCGATACCAACGTGATTCTCAGCTACAGAGTTAACAAAAAAAGAGAGCACATACGTGAGGGCAAAGACATAACGCGTCCTTGTCACGTCGCCGCCTCTGCGCCCGTCCAGTAATGGGATCCGGTCTCGAATGTAACCATTGCCGAATGTCATCGCATCGGCCTTGCCTGTGGGTTGACCGTAGAGTTGATACTTGTTAACGCGAGCGTCTCCCTTGACGCTGTAGATCCAAGCCTCGTCTGAAGGCTTGACGGCTCGGATTACTATTATAATTAGCACAGCCTACGACGGTCCCTGAGAGTAAACTCACTAAGACGAGGCGTTTCGAACTTGATCATCGTATTGGGAGTCAAGAGGTCCTTGAAATTGCCACTCGTCTGCCAGTGACGCATGAGATTGTCGACACTGCCAGTGAGAGTAAAGCAGACGCACCCAGTTGACCCGACAAACACCAGCACCGCCGGCCAGTTTTCGCTCACACTTGCGCTTTTGCTCATCCGTAAGATCGGGCGCAGTGGCATTTGCTGCATCTGCAGCATACTGTCGTATCTTGTCCAGAGTGTCTTTAGCGCGTGCAATATGGGCCTCCGTGCTTGTCACGTCGATCCCCGGCGGCGGCGCCTTGAAACTGTCAGTGGATATCATCGATAGTATCAGGCAGCTCACGGGCTTCGGTTTGGGCTTTGGCGGATGAGTTTTCTTGTGCGTCGGCCCTTGATGACGCGTCAAATTCTCCTGCTGAATGCACACAGGCAAGGCGCAGGGCATAGCGGGACGCACATGACTTCTTAAAGCAGTCTGCATGAGCGTAGCCAATCAGAATATGGTGCTGATACCGGGATCGTACTTGCCCTGGGAGCAGAAATAGCTCTGGCGACCGAGTCTGTATTTTATAGTCAAAGAGCCGTAGAAAATCGCAGTATCCGCCTCACTTGGAACATTCGGGGCAAACTTGCTTTGCGCTGTTCTGGCAGCCGTCTGCGAGGCACGTCTGACCTTCCATGTCAGTCATCGGGGAAGTGGCGGAGAAGTCGCGTTGAGCGGAGTATGAAGTCGCGTTCAATGCGCAAAGCCCGCCGAATCTATCGACAGAGACCGAGTATTCTCGTGTACGGCAATGCCATTGAACGTATAAAGCAAACTGAGCTCGTGTGCGAGGGTTGAGAGAGCAGTCATCGCTTGGCCAGCCTGAGCAAAGCCTCAGAGTTTGTACAAGTCATGCAAGTACAACTCAGAAGGAAATGCTTGAGGGCATGCTAGTTCTATATCACTAAATTCTTCCTTTCTGTGGCCTTGTACTCTGCATCGTGCTGGCGGCTCTGAGCCCAATCTGAGCCTCAGCCTGGGAGTAAAGGTCAGGCACGGAAGGCTCGGCGTGTGGTCCGGAACTTCCGGAGCGAGAAAATACAGAAAGTGGCGCCACTTTTCAGGATTTTATAAAAGACCGACGTTTGACAGTGATTTCCTTGTTTCGCCTTGTCCTCATGCTCCCAAAATGCTTAAAGATTCTCGTTGGCGCTGCTGTCGGTCTGGCCGTCGTGTGCGCTTGTCCTGGGCCTGGTATCCGGGGTCCTTTGCTCGACATGTGATTGTGACTCGCTGAATCGATTCTTTCACCTCGTTGAGCCTCGCGTCATCGACCGTGTCATGTCCTCCCAGAATCGTGTTTCCGAGTCTTGCAACGCATGGCAACCCTGAGGCTGCTTGTTATGATAACCCGGATACCTGCCTGAAGTTCGTGTGCTGTCTCTGTCGTCGCTATCGTGCTGCATCCATATCACCAACATGCTTCTGGATTGTTATACCCCTTTGTTCCTGGGCATGCTCTCGCATTCTTCCTACGGGCGGATCAGGCCTATCCGGTGCGAAGCAGCAAACCCATAGCGCGCCAGCACATGTCCCGTGACGGCCGAAACCCAACTACACCGCCGTAAGACCAGGACAAGGGCAGAATCGCGCGTTTTCCCGGCTTGGGTGGTGTCAGGTGGTTACTGCGCTCCTGCATGTCCCGCTGTGATTAAATCCTGCCTCGCTACGACCTTTGTCTCACTCGCGCCCTCCGAGCTCTCTCTCTACCTTCGCTGCTCCCCGCGATGCACAGCTGGCTACACCAGTTCTTCTCCTTTGGCGCTCTCGAGCTGAGCGCCATCCCCGCAGGCGTCGTATGTAGTCGGATCATCTGTTTGTTACTCATCGATTGAGCCGAATACATCGTGCAGTTCACCCACCTGTTCTTCCGCAAGTACGAGCCGCGCTCTCTCGACGTCGTGGCGCTGTTCGCGGCCATCTTCGTCGTCGGGACGGCCGTGTTCTACACGTCGCTGCCCGTGGGATTTTTCTTCGCGACCTTCCTCGTCGGCCGGTGGCTCGCGTTCTACGTAGGCTTCATGCTCGCGTCGATCGGTGGCTATCGGCTCTCGCCCTGGCATCCGCTCGCGCTCGCAGGCATCCCGGGCCCGCTCCTGGCGCGCCTGAGCAAGTGGTGGGTTGTCCATGTCGTCTCCCGCGGGAACCGGCACCTCGCGGTCCAGAAGTAAGCAGGCCGCCCCGCGGGCAAGTGATATCGTGGACTCTTCTGCTGACGGTCTGCGCGCCCGTAAGACTGCATGAGAAGTACGGACCGTGGCTGCGGATGGGCCCGAACGAGGTCTCCGTCTGCCTCTCGGCGGCTGTGCGCCCTATCTATTCCAAGCTGCCTCGCGCGCCGTTCTACCAAGGTCTGCGCGCCCGGCGACGTTGTGATTTGAGCTCACGACGATTTACATAGCCACGCCCACGCAGGCGGACGCGCTCATCACCTTGCTGGACAGAGCTGAACATGCCCATCGCCGTGTAGTGAGTTATTAGCGATAGCGCGCGCCACACACGTTCGATTTCCCTTGGGGGCGCTCATACTGTCTTAACAAGGCATGGAACAAGGCTGTTTCCTCCGATGCGTTGTTGACCTACCAACCGCTCATCCACGGCCGCCTTCGGCAGCTCGTCGAGACCCTGAAGGACCGTTGCGCGGACGGCAGCTCGGTAGCGCTGGACCACTGGCTGACCCTATTCTCGATGTGGGCGATGCTCTCCCGCATGCAACGCCGATAATGACGCATAACTAACAGGGATGTTATGGGCGACATTGCGTTCTCCGGCGGATTTGAGACGATGGCGCATGGCAAGGACCCTGAGGGCTGGGTTGATATTGTATGGATTCCCACACTGTGCGAAACTGATTGCTAACAGGGGCAATTTGTAGCTCTCCATTGGCGTTATCTTTGCGGGGAGTGGGTGTTACCCTCTTGTGCTGCGATACTATATTGCTAACTTGATCTGCACGCAGCTGTCGGACAAGTGCCGTGGCTCAAGGACGCACTCAAGCTTCTCCCTCAGAGGGGTCCTATTTCCACGTTTCAGAAGGTGAGGGACATTTTCTTAACCTTAAATCCTCGCTCACCCAGACTCGATGAAGTTCGCCGAGGCCAAGGTCAGCAATATTCGCCAGCAGACACATGTCATCAAGAAGGACATGTTGAGCATCATTGTGCGTCGACTACACACTAGCGTCTCGCAGCTCTCATTTCGGTCCGATAGATGGAGGAAACCACGCTCTCGCCTGAGGAGGCAGCCGCAGATGCAGCGCTCCTGATCGTCGCAGCCACCGACACCACCGCGCAAGTCCTCACTGCTCTCTTCCGCCAACTGGCAGATAGGCCGGACGTCGTGAACCGGCTCAGGGATGAGATCCTTGCTGCGTACCCGAGCGGAGACGATGAGATGGACCCCACGAGTCTGGCGCATCTATCGTACCTCGACGCGTGTGTCCACGAAGCTCTGCGGATGGCTCCCCCGGCTCCTTTCGGTATCCAAGCCTCTTTGAAAGAGTTTTCACAGTGCTGACAATTATCAATAGGCCCGCCCCGCTGGTCGGGTCCCAATGGTATCCAGATTCTCGACAGGTATATTCCGCCGAACACGACTATCCACGCGCCCATTTGGTCGCTCCATCGCGACCCCGCCAACTTTGCGCGCCCGGAAGAGTTCTTGCCTGAACGCTGGCTGCCGGGCAGCACCTTACAGCCTCACAATCGCGACGCGTATGTACCGTTTAGCTACGGGTTCGGTGTCTGTGTCGGGAAGGCCCTCGCCTTGCGCAACGTCCGGTGCGTACCTGTTTCAGTTCTCTAATCGGGCCGTTTGCTGATGAGACCGGTCTTTCAGCCTCGTCACTGCAACCTTAGTACGGGCATTCGACCTTCGGTTCGCTCCCAAGTTCGACGTGAATGTTTACGACGCGTCCTACAAGGTGCATTATTCGTCTTTACTTTCTTATCTTGATAACTCACTGTCGTCAAGGAGTATGGGCTCTGGTCTCACGATCCTTTGGAGATGGTTCTTCAGGCAACCGATTGAGGGTGCTGCTCGATTTTTCACATGATTTGTTCCTGGTTACCAGCCATTTTATTTCTCCTGGGCATACGTACTCACTGTAACGATTGCACGACGACTTCTGTACACGATTTTCTACCATATACGACCTGTATTTTGTTGTACGCGTGATGAGAAGCAGCGAAAATCCGGGGAGAGATCTTGATCATGTGCCAGATTGCGTGAGCCATGACGCGGGTGCGGACGACGCCGACGAGCTGCCTCGGACGCGGGTGCAATAACTAACTCTACACCTAACTACTACCAGTGCCGCCCACCGCGCCTCGCTGGACTCAACAATGCTGCGCTCCCGAGCAGGCCTGGCCACGCTGACACGCGTCGACTCGCCCGTCGACGTCGCCGCCGCCGTGCTCAAGTCCCCGACGAGCGTGCTGCAGACCGAGGGCAACGGTCACACGAGCGTCGGCGCCGACGCCGGCACCAGCTCAGGCTCGTCCAAGAGCAAAGCGATAGGCAACGGCAAGGCACCTGACCGCCGGCCGTCGTTCCCCAGCGCTGGCCCTGGCGCCTCGCAGCCACCGCGCAGACGGACCACGAGCGGAACGCATGGCCACCGCGAGGAGGAGCCCGCCGCGGCCTGGTTCGACGCCCCGCTGGCCCTGGCGCTCGTGCCCACCGTTGGCTCGTTCGTGACTGGCGGCGAGCACGTGCGGGACTTCCTGCTGCTGCTCATCATGCTGTTCTACCTACACCAGCTTATACGGGGTGCGTACAAAATTTCTCTGAGACTGTGTCACTATCAATTAACATGGCCTTGACAGTGCCATGGGAGCTATATACCATGTCTCGCCCGCGCCGCCATATTCCCCACCATCCGTCCTCAGAACCAAAGCCAGAACACGTCCGCAAGGCCGAACTGGCTCACTCCGAACTGCACTCGTTATCCTTGTTCTATCTCGCGCTCACCATACTCTCTCCGCTCATTGGCGCCTATCTCCTGCGCACCATCAGCGCCACTTTGCTCGGCCAGGATTACATCTCCTGGTTTTCGACCGTAGTCTTCGTCCTGGCGGCTGGCATTCGGTACGCATATCAGACTGCCGGGCCGTTCCCTTGCTCACCTTTACGCTCAGGCCTTGGCGCCATCTCATCCATCTCCTGCGCACGCGTACGCTTGAGCTGCAGGATGAAGCTCACGATGGCGGCGCGTCCAGCCCGCACGCTGACCGTCGCTCGCTTCTACAGCGGGTCGACCTACTGGAAGAGCAGCTTTCAGAAGCTCTCAGCGCAAACGCAGCGTTCAGTTCTGAAGTGTCCCGTCTGCAACAAGCGCTCGACCAGTCTTCCGACGAGCTCGAGAAGCTCGTTCGTCGCGTCGCCCGGAAATCCGAAACAGAGCGCAACGCGCAGGCGCAGCGGCTAGAGGTGCTAGAGGCTAAGCTGGATGCCCTAGCGGCGAAGCGCGCTCTGGCCCCAGTTGTCTCTGTGCCCGCTATGGTCCCGTCCTTCTTTGGCAGCCTATTTAGCAGCTCCTCGAATCCCGCACCTGCGACTAAACCACGGCGGTCATCACATCGCTCGCGCAAGGCGCCGAAAAGCCTTTCGCGCATTCCCGAAGACGGCGAGCTCATCTTGGACGACGACGACGACGCAGAGGAGCTAGAATGGTACGAGCGCTTGATGCAGGTCGCCTTCGCGCCCGTGCGCACGCTGCGGCTGCTGTTCCTCTTCATCGTCCAGATGGTCCGCAGCGTCTTCTTCTCATGAGGCCCGTGCGCGCGCGAATGTCTTTCCTCTGGGATAGTCTGGTCTTTTCGTCTCATCTGTACTGCAACTGCAACTCAACCCAAACCTACCGAACGCTCGGCTGAACCTCACTCACTGTGTACCTTCACTAGCCTCTCTACTCTGCTCTGTGTAATCGATACTCTGCGCGAAGCTGCTACCCTCTCTCTTTTTCTTCTTTGTGCGCGAGCAATGGCCTTCAAGTTGCTTTCACCGTCAGTCTCTATGCGGCTTTCCTGCGGACAACGGAGCATTTGTGGATCCACGTCGCGCTTCGTTGACAGACCATGGGCCGAAAGCAGCTGTTTTCAAGGCTTTCGAAACGACATGCCATAGCCAGTGACTCCGCGTCGGTCATCGGCCCTGTTTTCGTCCTATTGCAAGTCCTCCCCAACCCCGTCGTGTGTGCTTCCAACTTTCAAGTCCATCAAATCGCTGATCATGATTGTGCAGGTATTCATTTGGATAGCTCATGTGCATGTGCGCGTGAACTGCCGTCACTCAACATCTCGAATCACTGGCACCGGTCGCTCGCCGTGGCCCGTGAGAATCAGTCTGAATCGGCCGCCGAGAGACTGAAATACGCGGCTCTTTCAATTGCGAGAAATTTCGCCGACGCTCTAGGCGCATACGTGTCCCACATGCCGTCTGGCGTGCTCGCGCATTGTATCAACTTTCTTACCGTGATGTCCCCAGATCCGACCAATATGACCGTTTCTCTACCTTCCCCTCATTCCCTCCCCTTTTCTCTCTGCATGGCGCAATTAATCATACTTGAATATGCGTCTCAAATTTAATCAAGATTTTTGGAGGACGGGATGGCTCGCAATGCGGTGGGACGGGAAGCGGTTAAAACCGCCGGCACGACGACCCGGCATATGTTGGGCTTTCAATTCGTACATATTTCCCTCTAAAGTGTCACTTGGGGAATAAAATAGACTCTTTTAAGCTACTGTGCAAGGTTGGAAGGGAGGACCTTTCCCAGGTGTCGAAATATCGAGCTTGCAAGCTCGGCCGGATCCATCGGCATAGAACTTTGAGCTCTTACCTTAGAGTCAAAGCTCAGTTCCCCTCAATTACACCACAGCTATGCACATAGTATATCAATATCTTATGCTGTAAAATTTGGAGAGGAGGGACGTGCTCCTTAGAGCAGGAGACGCGAAAATGTGGAGACTGGTCGCATCTGGGGCCGGCGCCGCATCTGGGGACATCACGGTACTTGGCGATTATGATCAGACCCTTTGCTTATTCATCGCACAGGCTTACTAAGAATCCCGAGATCGGAGTTACATGCGGGACAATAAATGAATTCGCCCGCGCAGCTAACGGGGCTCCTCGCACCTGCACCAACTTGGCATGACTATCGTAAAGGATTCCACCGCGCCACTCGTCGTCGTCGTTGGTTCGACCGGGAGTCAGGGCGGCAGCGTCGTGCGAGAGCTGGCGCGCTCGGACAAGCCGTACCGCGTGCGCGGCCTGACGCGCGACGCGAAGAAGCCCGCCGCTCAGGAGCTTGAGAAGCTCGGCGTCGAGGTGCACCAGGTCGACCTCGTCGTGAAGAACGCGCCGGCCGTCAAGGAGGCGTTCAAAGGCGCGGACATTGCCTTTGTGCGTCACGCATGTCCTCCGAGGTTCTCATACGCTCATTGCTGATCATAACTCTCTGCTGAAGATCGTGACCAATATCTGGGAGCACGCGAACCCGCAGAAGGCACGTATGCACATGGGTCTCTGGAGACTCAGCGACTTGGGGCTGACCCGGGCGCCTGCAGGAGCACGAGGAGGGCACACTCCTGATCGACACCGCGTTCGAAAGCGGCGCGAAGCGCATCATCTGGTCCGGGCTGGTGTCCTTCAGCGAGGCGTCGGGCGGCAAGCTCAGCCACGTCTTCCACTTCGACGGCAAGGCCGCGCTCACCAAGTACGGCCACGCCAAGGCCAAGGCCGCGGGCACGGGCGTCGCGTTCGTCAACGTCGACGCGGGGCTGTACATGGAGAACTTCCTCAACGGCCCGAACGCCACGATCCCCGTGCCGAGGGGCGACAGGACGTTCGCCATCCGCCTGCCCACGGCGCGCGACGCGAAGATTCCGCTGATCGACACCGGGAGCGACTACGGCCAGTTTGTGCGCGTCGCCATTGAGAGCCCCGAGTTTTCCAACGGGGGCGAGATCTATACGGCTAGCGAGGAGATCTCGTGGTCGGACATTGTGAAGCAGTGGTCGGAAGGTGCGGGCTGCGTTGTCTGCCGGGCGAATGTCTGAAGCTGAGAGTCATTCTTGCCAGTCACGGGGAAGACGATTGTGTACGAGGAGCTCTCGCGCGACGACTTCAAGGCCAGGCTCAAGAATGAATTGGGCTTCCCCGATGCCGGCCTTGACGTCTTCGCGGACAACTTTATAGCGTTCAGCGAGGTCGGCTGTAAGTCACATCGACCCGTTTTAATGGCTATCCGCTGAGTCCTGATGAACGCCTAGACTACGGTGGGCGACCGGTCCTCAGCCACGACAAGTTGCCACGCAAGACTCGGACCTGGAAGGAGTTTGCTGCGGCACATGATTGGAGCAAGGTCCTGTCTGCCTGATCGACAAACTGTAATACAGTAGCACGTGATGACACAGCCATGGGCTGAGAGGACAATTCCATCCTCCTTCTCTCACCGATGCAGTGTATCCCGGTGTCGGCGCTTTGATGTGCGCACATGATTTGGGCTTGTACCAGTGCTAAATGGGACACGATTTCCTCAGTATCAATCGTATCGATGGAAACAAGCTCGAGGTCGACTGAATAGACTCTGACTCGACAGCGTCGCCATTGGCGGCCTTGGTGGCAAAGCAGCATGTCAGCGATCGTCGAAAGAAGAGCTATCACCGCCGTCGAGAGTGACAAAGTTTGCACGGACCGAAAAATGAGAAATATTCCACTCTGAAACATGCAAAGAGACACCCCAGGCATAGGCATGACAGGGGGAACTGCGATGTAGCGGTATTTCCAGACTTGGCCGAAGTGGCAGGGTCGTGAATCCTGACTGGCCGGGATCATCCGGTGCCGTTGATGACTCCCTGACCAGCGACCGCAGACGGCAGGATCCACGGCCAAAGATGTAGCTGTGTTGTGGCGGGGATGGCGAGAGTTATAAAAGGGCGCTTGTGCGCGCTTTGAGCTCAGCCAAACCCTCTTCTCTCCTTACATTATCATGGACGGCTCAGCGGGAACTCAATCGACCGCCCCGCCGTTGCGGATGCCGGGGTCCATTGGCGAGCTCTGGACGATGCTCGTCGCCTTTTCTGCGCTGCGGGACTGGCTCAAGCTCATTGTGCTCGGCGGCGCCGTCGAGACCTGCCGCCGTTCTTTGTCTTATGGCTGGGCGTCCTTCCTCGACTCGTTCTTTTTAACGGCGCATTTTGAAGAGAATGACACGAGCTACGACTGGATGGTGCGTTTTGTGTGCATATGCTCTGCAAACCGTAGCTGAAACAAAGCTGCCAGCTGGTGTGGCTCGGACAGCATCCCGCGTGGCAAAAAGCGCGCGAGGTCCAAATCTCGACGCGCGACTTCCGCAACCACGACTCGAGTCCCGTCATCATCGAGGGCGAGGAGGAGGAGTCCCTGCTCGCCCCGTCCCGGAAGCTGTCGTATCTGCCCAGCTTCGGGACGAACAATGTCATGTACTTTCGTGGCCACCGGATGACCGTCACCCGCAACCGGCAGCACCTCTCCGAGGGCAGCACCCACGAGTCCCTGACTATCAGCATCATGACGCGCTCGCGCTCCGTGCTCAACGAGCTGCTGCTCGAGGCGAAACGCGTCTACATGGAGGACTTCAAGCATCGCGTGACCGTGCACTGTCCGAACTCGTACAACGACTGGCGGCCCGTCCATCGCCGCCCCAAGCGGCCTCTCAGCAGCGTCATCCTCGACGAAAAGCTCAAGCAATCCCTCCTCGACGACGCGCGCGAGTTTTTGGCTAGCGAGAGTTGGTATTCCGAGCGCGGCATCCCGTTTCGCCGGGGCTACTTGCTGCATGGCGCGCCGGGCGCAGGAAAAACCTCGCTCATCAACAGCATCGCCGGCGCGCTCGACTTGGACATCTACGTCGTCACGCTCTCCAAGCGCGGCCTAGACGACAACGCGCTGAACGAGCTCATCTCGGACATCCCCGCCAAGGCGATCGCGCTCATGGAGGACATTGACGCCGCGTTCACGCACGACGTCCAGCGCCCCTCGGAGTCGGCCTCGTCTTCGTCGAAATCGGACTCGGACGCGAACGCCGGTGTCACGCTCAGCGGCCTGCTCAATGCCATCGACGGCGTCGCCGCGCAGGAGGGCCGGCTGCTCTTTGCCACCACGAACCACGTCGAGCGGCTCGACCCCGCGCTCAGCCGCCCAGGCCGCATGGACGTCCACGTCGAGTTCGGGCTCGCGACCAAGTGGCAGGCCGCCGCGCTCTTCAAATCGTTCTACCCGCCCGCGGACAGCGACGATTCGATGCCCTCTGCCTCTGTCGCTGTCGGCGAGAAGCCCGCCGCCGATCAGGCTGAACCCTCGGAGTCGGATCCGCTCCTGCTGTCCCCGCCCGCGACGCCTTCCAAGGCTGCAGCCTCGCTGTCCGGGGCCAAGGCTGACGCAGGAGCGCCGTCTCTTACGATCCCCAGCCCCGGACTGCGCCCGCCGCGTCTCCCCCCGCGCGTCCTCGGAGAGCTCGCCGAGCGCTTCGCGGCGGCGGTGCCCGACGGCGAGTTCTCCATGGCCGCGCTGCAGGGCCACCTCATGGGCTTCAAGACTCGGCCGCACGACGCCATCGTTGCTGTTCCCGCGTTCGTCGAGCGGGAGCGGGCGGCGCTCAAACGGATCGCGCAGCTTAAGGCCGAGGCGGACGAAAAAGCGGCGAAGGACGTTAAAGTGGCGAACGACGAGAGCTGATGACTTATTAACTACGTATTGTCGACAGTAACGCAGTCGGACAACGCATTGAAGAATTCCCTGCTGTATCCTTAGGACGGTGGTATCAGCTGCATGTCCCCTAACTCATCCAGTACATAGCTAGCATCTTGACACCTGAATCGATTGCATCCTTGCCACGGTCCAGGTGCAGACTATACAGTGCAGAGCGGCAACTTGAGACGGTGAGATGACCACAGGGCAGTATAGGCACGTGCCACGAATTTCGTTTGCCGGATATTCCTGCATACAAAAGTTGCGCGGATTGTTGCAGTTGCCGGGCGTGCAGTTGAACACCCACTTGTGCGATTAAGCCACTATCATCAGTAATGAAATAAGAGGAAACAGCGTCCCATGCAACCAACGCAGACGTACAGTGCATGCGCACCAGCCTGTTTAATCCGTCTTCCTATGTTCCCGCAATCTTCCCACCAACCTCCAAGTCGCGCGGCCAGCGTACCATACGGTATAGCCAATGACAACAACGCCTAGAACGCCGATGGCAATGCCCAGCAGCCCGAAAACGAGCTGCATCCTTGTTGAAGGCAACCCCAGGAGCTCGTTCATGCCATCTTCGTCCAGTCGGCACACCTCCCAGGGATCGTCGCTCTGCTTCTCCGCGGGACGCAGAACTACACCGAACGGCTGCCGGTCCTCGCGGTCCATCATCCATCCCTGCTGAACGGCCTGCCCCAGCGTGCGCGCCGCGTCGGCCTTGGGCATCGTCTTTGCGCCAGCAGCAAAGGCGCCGCTAATGTCGAGATACAGGAGCTTGTCGCGCCAGACGCGCTGTGGAAATGGCGGACCGGCGTGCAGCGTGACCTGCACAGCGACGCATCCGAGGTAGCGCTCGGGCTCGTCGCCGTGCCGCACACGCCGGAAGTGCTCGTCTGCCAGCTTGCGGCCTTCGGCAACCTCGGACTCGAATGCGTGCTCGGTGAGCGCTCCGAAGGCGCCCATGTCCTTTGCCTGATTCAGCGGGACGACTTTAAGCCTCGAGACCTTGAATTTGCGAGCGGGATTGCGCCCGCCATCCTCGTAATCCTTGTCGGGGTCGTTGGGATGAATAGCCGTAAACTCCAGACCCAGCCTATGCGTGTTGATCACGTTGTGGTTCGCCTGGTTGTCGAGCGCGAATTCATCATAGGCGAAAAAGACCATATTGAGGCCATGCAGGTAAAGGAAGTCTGTCCAAGCTGTCACCAAGTCGCGCGTCTCCGCGATATCGTCGTCTGCGTTCTGCTTAGCGGCAAAGACCTCCGAGAAAACGCCACGATGCTCTGGTATATAGACAGGCCCGGAGTTACGCAGGCGGCCTAACACCGTAGATAGCGTGCTTGCGACAACATTTAGAATGACCGAATCTTATTTTACAGAGGGCTTACCTCCAATCATCAACGCCTACGACTGATGTAGGCGGGCTCATCGCTTGCAACGCGATTCATGGAATGGGGCTGAAAACTGCCGTGACAACGGAACGTGGCGGACATTAGAATCGCGTTGCCCCCGGTAACAAACAAGTTCTGCAAGTTGACACCGGCGGCCCAAAAAATTATATCTTACGTGGGGCTTAGGAATAAGAGATATATATTTTTATGCTTCCGATGAGGTCTTCAATGTTTTATGGCCCACCTGGTGTTGTCGCGTCTGCACGGTTGCAGAAGCATCCGTGCGGAAGTAAAATAGGTCATGTCTCTTCCCCAGCAACATCCACACTGACAGGTCCAGCCTGACCAGGATTCCGAATTCTTTTTGTCGCGTTCTTGGTTAAATCCCGATGTCTGCGCATCTGAAGCGTAGACTAGCCTTACGGCTCCTGCTCCATGCGAAGCTGGTGTCGCCTTGCTCTTCGTTCACTGGCCCACGCTTGCACACGACCGCTAGCGGTGCGCGCTGTCTGCGCACCCACTCTGCGCACTCTACTTTGAATACTCGTGCTCACGCACACCATGCAACGTCGAAATTATACGGGCTACAATATTCAACGACCACCAGCGCAGCAGATTCGCACGTTGAGAAAGGAACACTCGATGAGCAGCTACAGGCACACTTTCTTGTACGCTTGTGTAATAGTCGACCAAGTCTGCTCATCGTGTGACCTATTTTGTAGCGCACACGACCCAGTCAGGACGAGCTCGACGCCAGAAAAGAAGCCCTCGCAAAATTCCAGCAAGCCATAGATGATTACGGGAAGCAGCGCGGCTTTTCGCAGCTTCCACACGCAGTGAAGCCCGTTGGAAGCGTTGCATGTGGCCTCGATCGCGCGGGCGCTGACCTCCAGCTCACCATTGCTGTACGTCCCCGTGCTTCATTCTGGCCACATTCATTGACGAGGAGCCTTTCAGGACCCCCGAATGCCCTCCGGGTGGGAACCGACTAATAAGAATTCAGAGGCGGAAGAGGGGCTACATCGTAAGCCGTACATACAGCTCGTGAACTTTTACTAATGTCCCTGACAGCTCCTTACAGCGTCGGGTGCGTTCCGGCCACTCGTTCAGCGCAAACCGGTCTCACGTTTTCCGCAGAATCGCGGCTAAATTCCTCAAAGAACTTGAATTTGCGAATGTTTTCGCTAACAATCCGCCTGACCGCATTGCAAGTGGTCCGCCGTTCTTCCCACTCGACTGCGACTCTGCTCATGTGCGCAACTAGTCAGGGCTACGGCTCCTACGGACCCTCCGATAATATGCGAACTAGCGTTGAATGCCGAAGCGATATATGCTTCGCAGCTCATCAAAACTTACGTCTCTCTCAACCGGAATATCGCGCCCATGGTGGCCTTCCTGCAATCATGGTTTGAGTCCCACAACTTATACAAGCTTACGCGCATTCGCAACAACGGGAGGGTGGATGTGCTGCGGTTTCCGTTCAGCGAGTACACAATCTCCCTATTGGTGATCGCATACTTGCAGGTAAGCTCCGTAATTTGTCGTAGTTCGATGCTCTCAGACTGAACGATCCCTCGAGGTGATGAGGATGCTGCCTAATCTGCAGGCGCCATTCGTCCCCCTTGCTCAGCGGGTTTCCGAGGAGGACATCGCGAGTCGTATCAGCGCGCCCGTCGTAGACAAGCTGCTGGCTCAGGCGTCGTCTCTGCCCGAGACATTCATTTCGTCCGGCGACGAGCTGGGTAACCCGCGGATTTGGTGGTATATGCCCACCAAAAACGAAAAGTGGAGGGTCCCGATGGACGTCCGGTTCCTGTCCTTCACCTCCGAGCCTGTGCAGGACTGGTTGCGGGCGCGAGAATTATTGCAGCTGCGCCCGGGTTTCCGGGATACGAGTCTCAGCGAACTACTACAGGGGTTCTTCCAGTCAGTTCTCGGTCGTTTTATTTGCTCCCATACCTTGCTCGCTGACCGCGTTGCAGATTCTGGGCGCAGTTTCCGTTCCACGAATGGGCCGTGAGCGTGCGGGACGGCGGCGCGGTCTGGCGCGGCCGCTCGTCGGACGACCGCGACGTCGTCCAGCACCTCGACAACGCGAAGCTCAGGACCGACCACAGGCTGTTGTCCGACCATTACTTGGTCCGCAGGGACGCCCCGATCCACTGGCTGAAATTCCAAAAGGCGATCAAGTGGATGCTGCGCAGGACGCCCGACCTGTCCACCACAATGGACTTCCCGGTCGCCGTCGTCGACCCGTTGACTGGCAGCTACGTCCGAGTGCGTGAGATCAAGTCTCATGCTGGCCTTTCATTGATTGATACATGTGGGGTTTGTGCAGAATACTACGCGAAATACGAGATTGGAAGATATGGAGAAGTTCATGCAGGTTTGCGCGGCGGCGGACGACGCGATCGACGCAGGCGCGGGCGTGCACGACTTGCTCGACCAGACCGTCGAGGTCATATACGCCGAGAAGACACCGACACTGAAACAGACACGGAAGGCACGCGAGGAAGAGGCGGCTAATTCGCGTCACTTGGTGCAGGAGGGAGAAGGCGAGGACTCGTGGCATCTTTATCTTCGAGGGGCCGACATCCCCGACTCGATGCCGAGCGGCGGCGTGGTGCAGACCCCCAGCATCGTGGGACGCATGCGGGCCAAGCTTGCTGAACGGCGGTCTGTGGTTGAGCACTCTCTGCGCATCACTAGCCGCGTGGCAAAGAGGGAAGCAACTTCGGATTCGACGCGTTCGTCGCGATGACCTTTAGCGATGTTGCCAGTGCGCTTTCAACGCTGTTGCGCCACCGTTCCGCGTCTCGCACGCGATAATGATATGCATCGGCTGCCCGCCATGCAGCATGGTTCAAGTTGACAAATGTGACTACAATCGTGGTTCGGACGCCCTGTCTTGCCAATGACTACGCCCCTGCTCAATCTCAAAGGATGCTGGACGACTCGCACTTCTGGCTGTATATGTGCCCAGGTGAATCCTGCGGCTTGAATCGCTTCTTTTCTGGCATGGTCTTCCCGTGGCTAGTCGATTCAAAACTCGGTTCTACTGCACTCCGAGGGCCTATGTCTAGTCATCGGGACTCGTCAGAACGCCGCGAACGTTTGTCTAAGACTGACTCACGCGTATCATTGGGGATGCTCCGAGTCGTCGCGGTTCGAGCCCGATGTTGCATTCCAGCCTCGAAAGCAGAGAAAGGTTCACGCAAATTTGAGGCTGGGCTTGGGAGACGCGGGAATTCGTTGCGGGAGGGGAGGTTCAACGCACGTTGAAGGTGCAAACGTGCGAATCAAGGGGTTCGGAACCGGATTACTCGATGGGCGCTTGTCGGCTCCTCGCGCCGCTTCTTGCCTTAAGACCAGCATCCAGCTCAGACTCAGGCGTCCAAGCCCCCCTTCCACGGCCGTTTCTTCGCTCCCATCGCCTGCGCAGGTCCATCCAGAGCCATCTGCGCGTTCTCAGAGTCCCCGAATTCCTATTCCGCTGGAGATAAGACCCGTTATCGCCAGCAGATACCGATCCCAGACGGCGCGCGCGCGAAACGGAGGAGCAGTCACGACGGCTTCCTTCGCAGAGCACGCCTCGAGTCGTCTGTCCTGACCTTGCATGATCCAGCTCCATGTCGCCTTCCTCACGGGCCAGCAGCAGCGCTTCCAGCGCATACTCGAGTCCTCCAGGACCCCCAGCCAGCCGCCGCCAGCATCGGCCTCCCTGAGCTCCAGCGGCGGCGGCGGCGGCGGCAGATTCGCCTTTAACATCGACGTCAACGCCCGCGACGAGCTCGGCCGCACCGTGCTGCATCTCGCCTGCGCGTCGCTGGAGCGCTCGGCGCTCGAATGCGTGCGCCTGCTGCTGGCCCATCCGGCCATCCAGCTCAACGTCCAGGACACGGAGAGCCACTGGACGCCGCTGCACCGCGCGCTCTACGTCGGGAACATCGAGGCGGCGTGCGTGTGCTCTCGGTGCTGCTGAGCCTGCGTTTTGACCGTGGCTTCAGGCTGCTCCTGCTGCAGCGGCCCGACATCGACCTCCAGGTCAAGGACTATGAGGGTTACACCGCCCTAGACCTCTACAACTCGACCGTCGAAGGCACCAGCCCCGAGCGCGACTTGCCCGGCGACGTCTACACCTGGGGCACAAACCGGTGCGTCACATAAGCGCAGACGTGGCGCGGCCGGGCGCTCACGCTCCGCGTGCTGTCTGTAGCAATTCCACGCTCGGTCACGGCGATTCCGACGACCGCAGCTATCCCGACCTTATGGACCTCCCACCCGACGATGCGAAGGCCAAAGCGGACGTGACACGCAGGTTTTCGAGTGTACCTGCTCGCGCCATTGTCATGGCTCGTCTGCACACAGGTGCGTTCTATTCATCTGCCGAATGACCTATGCTAATGCGTCATCCAGCCGTCCTGACCGCCGAGCCGCAACGAAACCTGCGTCTCTGTGGGATCGCGTCGGTCGGCCGCCTCGGGCCCACACAAGCCGCGCCTGGCAGCCTGCAAATTCAATACGCCATGACGCCGCTGGCCGCCCTGCCGCACAACGTAGCAGCCATTGCGCTGGGCCAGGATCACTCGCTTGCGGTCACCTCGGCTGGTGAGGTGTTTTCCTGGGGCTCAAACCGCCATGGCCAGCTCGGCTACGTTATCGAGGGCGCGCAGGCGGACGTGCAAGCGGCCCCGAGGAAAATTGCTGGCAGTCTGCGGAAGGAGAAGGTCGACGGCGTGGCGGCGTGTCGGACTGCCAGCGCCTGTTGGACTTCGCAGGGTCACGTTTACACTTGGGGGACGAACTCTGGGCAACTTGGTACGCAGATAAGGTGCATTCCTCAGGCCAACCCTGATCGTTATCTAGGATATGACAGAACGTCCAATCAGTCTATCCAGATTCTTCCTCGCCGTGTCGCTACGCTGGAAGAAGAGGTCGCGTCCGTCTCACTCTCGGTGCGTTCAACACGCGTATCAACTTGCTAGCTCGTTGAACCGTCCCAATAGGATGCTGCGATGGTCTGCCTTCTTCGCACGTCCGAGATCATTTGCTATACACGCGACTCGCACTTCAAGATCACGTTCCCGTTGCAAGGCTTCCCCGCGGGCATGGCCAGCTTCGCAGGAACGCGCAAGTCCAGCGTAGTCAAGGTTGCCAGCTGCGAGAACAGCTTTGTCGCGCTGTCTACTTGGGGCGAGGTGTTTACGTTCAGCCTGCCCGCTGCACCCGATAGCGACGCTGGACCGAAGGAACGCGCTAACGTAACCGTAAAGCCTCAGCGTGTATGGGATGCACGGAAACGATACAGCACTGTCAAGGTATGCTAGATCGTTTGGTCCTACAACGCAATGGCTTATCGTAGTAGGACGTCGCTCTCGGACTGGACGGCGCCATCATCCTGTGCACCGAATCTGGCCATGTCTTCATGCGCCAGCCGAGCATCAAGGCCGCGCAGGGCCTCTCCAAGCCTGCCAAGTTCCAGCGCGTTGCCAACCTTCAGCGCATCGTGGCCGTGGCCGCCAGCCCGACGGGGTCCTTCGGCGCGCTTCGCGTGGACGCACGTCCTGATCCCATCGACATCGTGGGCCGGACGTTTACCGAGCAGATCGCCAGCGTCGCGCCGTACTGGGGCACGACGACCCGGCCGCGCAAGACGCTCGTGCCGAGGAGTCCGCCTACTGTTCTCGGGCACGGGAACGTGCGCATTGTGTTTACGCCGCAGGCGCATATCGTCACTTCGCGTGCGGCCGGCGAGGATGAAGACGACGACGATATCGATGCGCGCGTGCGCCGCGACGTGGCCGTTGTGGCGTATCTGTGCGACTACCTCGACAAGCTGCGCAGCCGCTCGAAGGAGGAACGCGACAAGAATGACTTTAGTCACGGCGGGGACGTCTTGGTGCAAGTCCAGGGCTCCAACGTGCAACTTCCTGCGCACCTCGTCGTCCTGCTGGCGCGGTGCCCGGCGCTGCGCAATGTGCTGGCGGGCACTCCCGCGCGCGATGCAGTGGGGAACGTCTCGATCAAGTCCTCCACCGCAACGATCATGCTGTCTGGCGTTCAGCCGCTCGCGGCGCTCATCCTGCTCGAGTACGTGTACACGGACGAGGTCATACTCGCCTGGGAGCCGCGCGTGGCGATGGCGACCGAGGCGGCGTACAAGCACCTGCGCGTGCGGCCCGCGCAGCTGCGCGGCGAGGTGCAGGCGCTCGCGCGCGCGCTGGGCATGGAGGAGCTCGAGCGCGCGCTGTCGCGCGTGTTCCCCAGCCCCGCGCCGAGCCTCGCGACGGCGCTGGCGCGCGCGCCGGCGGAGCTGGTGGACGTCGCGGACGTCGTGCTCGAGCTGAGGGACCGCGAGGTGCGCGTGCACTCGGCTGTGCTGCGCGCAAGGTCGCCGTTCTTTGCGGCGTTCTTGGACGACCCGGACTGGACGGCGCTGCGCCGCGGGAAGGGCGGGAACGATGTGCTGCGTGTCAGTATGCCGCATCTTGCGTGGCGCGAAATGAGCTATATCGTGCGCTACCTCTACGCGGATGTTGGCGAGGAGATCTTCCAGGATATAGGTATGTTTACACTGTGGCTTTCGTTTGAATGCATGCCGACTCGCTTTGCAGATTTCGTCAAGTCCAACAATGAGTTGATAGATTTTTACTTCTCGGTCCTGTCCGTTGCGGTGCGTCGCCTCGTTATGTCTGTCGAGGCTGAGAGCTGACTTGAGTGGGGTCTTAGGACGAGCTGCTCCTAGAGAAACTTATTCTTATTTGCTCATCTGCCATTCTGCGTAAAGTGAACGTTTGGAACGCATGCGCGATCCTCACGGACGCATCAATGTACTATGCCGCTCCGCTCGTGCGCGCGGTGCAGGGCTACATCGCGCGCAACATGGAGACGATGCTGGAGAGCCACATCCTCGACGGCCTCGAGCACGACGTCGTGAAGCGTCTGGGCGTGGCGGTCCGCGCCTACCAGCGCGCCAAAGCTCCCTGGGTCCGCTCGTTCGAACCGCTGGACGCGCTGCTCGCCAAATGGGCCGACTGGCTCGAGGAGCAAGATATCCCGGGCCCGTTGGTGCGCTCGTCCGTCGCGCATCGCGCATCGCGCATTGGCGCGTCGCCCAAGTTGTCGCCTATCCAGCCCGGCCTTGGGCGCCGGCAGTCGGGCGGTCTGCGGCCGTCGGTGTCGCCGCTGACGAGTCCGACGGTTGTTCCTGCGGACTACCGCGCCCCGGGAGGCGACGAGATCTTCGAGATGGACGAGGAGCCGCAGAGTGCTCTTGCGACGCCTGGTCCGCAGCCCACTACGCCTGTTGCGGGGTCGCCGCCTACTGCTGCTCCGGTGGCGTGGAAAATGGTAGCGGTGCCTGCCGCTCAAAAGTGCGTACAGTTTATTCTTGCCTGCCTGTTTATTGACCGACATTTCCATCAGGTCTGGCTTAAGGGAGATTATGGCCGAAACGCAGAGCGTCAAAGCACGCGCGATTCCTGGCCCGTCGAAGATGCCTTCATCTGAACGTATGGCAAGAGGAAGTCCGCAGGACAGGTCGCGTCTGTCTCAAGATTCGCCCTCGGCGGCCGGTGTTGCTGGGCCTGCATGGCGGGCCACAGCCGCACCTCCCACTACGCCTCTTCCGGGCCGCGCGCCTGGGACTCCTGGCACGAGCGCGTCTGCGATGCGGTCCCCCGATAGCGGTGGTCCCAGGCCATCGCCAGGAGCGTCTCGACAAGCTGCGGCTGCTTCGGTTTCGCCCTCTGGTCTGAGTCAGTCTCGCCCAGCGGTGCCAGTGCCGATGGCGCGGCAGTCGAGTTCATCACCGTCCGTTCCTCGATCTGGAGGCACCCTGGGGCCGACGATATCGCCCCCGCCGCGTCGTCCACCAAGCCCGACACTCAACATTCGTCGTGTCTCGTGAGTCGCGCCAACATCGTGTATGTCAATTTGTGCTCATGTTCTTGCAGTGGGCAGCGTGGGCCTGCTTGGGCTCCTGCCCTACCGCAAGTCGCGCCGATGACGGCCTCGGGTGTCATGTCCTTCGCCGCCATCCAGCAGCAGGAGCGCGACCGCAACGCCGGACCGACCAAGCCCAAGGCCAGTCTTCGGGAGATCCAAGCTGAGGAGGCCCAGCGCGAGGCCGAGCGGCAACAGGAGGCCGAGTTTCTGCGGTGGTGGGAGGCGGAGGAGGCGCGCATCCAGGCGGAGGAAGCTGAGTCTCTTCGTCTGGTGTCTGCTGCCGCGAGTGGGCAGCCTGCGAAGAAGCGAGCGCCGAAGAAGAAGAATGCGCCGCCGCGGCCGACGAATATGGAGCTGCCCGCGCGATAACCTCAAGAATTGTATGCATGGTAATTCTGTAGGTTGGCTTCACTTGTATGTAGCCCTGCGATACCTTCTGGCTCTGTAGCCTACTACCTGTTCTATACTCGTTAACATGCTTCAGGAATTCTCGACGTGTAGGAGTCGACTTGCGTCAATGCTGTGCTCCATTTCGGGGTAAGCAGACGTCTTGGATCATGTAGTCTAGATCAACTTGCCGGGTCCGAGTAATCGGTCGTCGTTCGTGAAACTCCGATTACTTTTCAATAGCCTCCGGTTACTTCGGCTCACGGACCCTTCTCAGTCCGACCTCGTAATTGGCAACAGGGAGAAGTCATTTGCCCTTTCTCTTTTGCTGAGCGAGCTATCGGAGCCAAATAAAAATTGTTTCCCATTCATACCTTACGCCCAAGCAAGATCTTGCACTTGCAAGAGACCCGTTCCCAGTCGGAGTTTCACGAACAACGACCGGATATGTGGGTCCGGCAAGTTGCAGCAGACTTCAAATCACGGATCGACTGTCATCCGTATCAAGTCTGCAGCGGAGACTAGCTAACAGTATACACATTATCTTCAAAAGGATGTCAACACAGACTGTCGTTGGCACGCCCGGCTATTCCGAGGTATTCGCGGCGTAGCCAGTTACAGACGCTTGTGCATGCCATTAAGACTGGTCGACTGTTGCGTGCGGGCGGCATCAGTGGATGACTTCCCGTCGCGTTTAGGGAGAGTTTAGGACGAGTTTAGGAAACGTGATGGAGAGGATGATGCTCCGCATCACTTACTGATGGGTTTTCTAAACCTCTATTCCTGCTCAAATGGGCTCAAAAGTCCCTGGGGTTATGGGCATGGTTCAGGAGCAAATGAAGAGCTCAGTCAGTCTGTAACGGCGTAAGAGATTCTCTTGCAGACAGGAGGAGGAACGCGGATTTGATGTAGGCGTCGCAGATTGATAACCGAGCGAGAGTGATCGACGAGTCCTCCTAAACTCTCCCTAAACTTTCCTAAACTGCGACGGGAAGTCATCCAGTGTTGGGTTTCGGGTGTAGCAGAGGCGATGTGAACAACGCCGAGTCCGGCAAGCGAGGCAGGTCTGTCGTGGACGAATTGGGTAGCTGGGTGGTGATAAGCATGATTTGCTGACGGCAGGTACGGTCGTGTACATACACGAGAGATGAGATCCGTGAGTTCCTTCGTGAGGTAACACAGCATAATCCGCTTGCGCATGCCACGAAAGAACAAGACACGCAAAGGGTCGGTAAGGATGGACTGCACTCTGCGGAGAGGCCTTTCAGCTAAGATAGGCCCGGCCGGGGACCCGGGACATCACGTGATGGCTGACGCCCGGCAGCGTGAGAGTCTATTGGCAGCCGGAATAAATGACTTATAAAGCATCTCTGGCTCTCAAATACTTTATCATACCAAAGTAAAGACTTTACTGCGGCCAGAATTTCGAGTTTGAGACTGGTTTAAGTTCCATAACATGGACAGGTGTAAGCACCCCTGCTTGCCGAGCTAATGGCGGCCCAACAAGACCATGCCCCGACGGCACACTTTCTGAGCAGCATTTCAAGCGGATATCGAGCCCCTCACTGCGGCTGAAATTGCTCATTTAATTCATTTTTTATATTGCGAGAGATCACGTGATATCCCGGGTCCCCGGCCGGGCCTATCTTAACAACACGGGTAACATAAGAATAGCAACGAACAAATTTATGTCCCTGTCTATATGGGCTTGCCACTGGTACTCGTCCCGGTCCGGATACGTCGCCCAGCCAAGGGGTCACCACATTTAAAATTATTCCTGAACCCTAGTTCAGGTCTCTCAATTCATTCCTGCGGATTTTCCCGAAACGTTGACTTTGAAATTTTAATGTCCGCTTTTGGTAACTTCTTTCCGCTATGACCGTTGTAGCAACGATGCGCTTTGCGCTGACAGGCCCCCCGAAAATGCCAATTGAGGTCTCATCCGGACCTCGACCAATTTCGGTCCCGTTTATGAGGTCCGGAGGTGGCAAATTCGGTCCTATTTACCTGTAGGCTCGGAACAATCCGGATGTAATTTAATTCCGCGGAAGTAGCTCAGCAAAATTAATTGGGCACAAACTCGCTCCAATACTGCACTCAGGCCTTAATTCTTAATGGGGGAGATGTAAACATGCTTCCATAATGTGATGCTAAGCAAAATAGGTCGGAAAACCAACTGGGGAGCTCCGACAGAGGTCTTCATTGGGCGGGCCGAGAACCAAGTCTCGGTCCCGTTTACATGAGACCTGAGCCTGAGGGTTCCAATTCTCGGTCCCGTTTAGATGGGAGAAAGAGCATCTGGAGGCCCGATTTTCGGTCCCGTTTAGATGGGACATATATCGGGATTTTCGGGGGGCCTGCGCTGACTCGCACGCTCTATTTCATGTTCGTCGATCCCCACTCCCTCCTTATGGGCGATCCGCTTCTTGGTTTGTTGTTGGCTTCTTTTCGTCCGAGCTCCCCATCCTGTCTGTCTTACTACTGCGCATACGCAAACATTCAGTATTTCGGCCTGCATACGCTACGCTCTGGCATCCATCATAATATGCTTAACGTACCTGCATTGTTGCGATCTGAGCGCAGTGTTCGAGCGCCCTGCTCCTCCATATTCTTCGAGTCTGGTCCAACCTCTGGTCGTAGCGCCGCTCAGTCACAGCATGATTCATCTCCCGTCCTTGTCTTCGCTATAAATGTCAGGAACAACCCGTTTCTCTACACCCCCGTCCCACCGTGAGATCTACCTTGACCGATTACGTACGGCTGCCGCTTCCATTCCCACGTCTTCTCTCGGTGCTAGTAGCGAACAAGATTATCAAGTGTTTTACGAAAGATCGTGAATGTGAGTAACAATTACTACTAATAGTCTGCCGTGTCGCTAAATCTGTGCACTGCCGTGGCTACTGTGTATTATGACGATTTGCGCTTCTCCAAATGGACGATGGTGCGACGGCCTGGCGAGACAAGGGTTGTAGTAAGTGCTATACACGACTTGTTCCTGGCGTCCATAATCCCATCTCCTCGTAGGCCGAGACGTTCTCAGAGATCTACGACACAACAAAAGGTCTGGAGCTTCCTCGATCGAAGATGAGCTTCATTGCGCCCGAGAATCTCAAGAACGGCGACCTTGTTTTGGTCGATGCGACTGTTCATCACTATCACAAGCACAAGGTCGGCAAGAAGACGGTTTATACTGAGTGGATTGCCAACTTCAACCTCAATTGGATTGCGCTCCTCGACGACAGTCTCCCCGAGGTCGCAAAGGCGAGCACTTCCGCCAACAAGGAGATTGAGCTTTCGTTCTAAAGCTCTTACCGTTGCTGTGAGTACAGTGTAATGACCATATCTTTATTTGCTGAATACAATCCCAGCGCTTGTTTTGTACACATCGCCACTCCGTGAATTTTGCCCGCTTGGGATTTTACAGCGGAGTGGATTGTATATAGTTCCTTTCGCCGCTGCGGTCTTAGTTACTTTCATCTTCGGAATTACACTACTTTTCGATCGCGACACCTTTGACTCCGACTCCCCAGACCTTAAAGACATCGGATCTGTTCGCTGTATTAGGCTCGCCGTAAGGGAGGGTTCAGGACACCCGTGCGCGCAGCACGGCCTTACCCTAAATGTGGATATTACGTCGTTTTTTCTTGTAAGCCCTCTGAGCGAGGACTAACTAACTGATTTGCTTCCGGACTTCCTGATTTGGCATATCCGGATCTATATCCTGACAGATCCGGACCTGAAGGACAGGACCCCCGAATAAGTCATCAGATGTTAAATTTTTTTTGGCCGCCTTTGGCGGCCAAATGTCCGAAAGTCAAAAAGCTCCTCTGGGCCCCTGTTGTCCGAAAATTCCCATCTAAGCTTCGCCAGAGGCCCAAATGTCCGAAAACTGTCAAAAATGCCAAAAAAATGCCGAAAAATCGAAAAAAATTAGCTGAGGTACTATAAGCCTGCAACATGAGACCCAAGGCGATTACAGTAATCTCACGACCCGGAGAAGGCGTCTGGGGGTCTGCATCGTGATCCTTGTACTGATCTTTGTCGTTGTCAGCTGGATGAACCGTGTTTTCTGCTTGCGGCGAGGATTCAAGGGCATATATGCATCCATAAGAGAAATTTAGCTGGCACTGCGCGTCAACAGCGTCGTGGACTCCTAGCGCGATGTCGTTTCAAGAAATTTGCTGCGGCACCATCGGTGCTCGTCGTACGGCGCAGCAATGTCCGGTTCATCCGGTATTTCGAGTAAGCAAGCTGCATTAGACGGGTAGAAAAAAGAGCTCATTCCAAGATGTTAAGCAGGTATGCTATAAAGGCAGATGAGACGACACTGCGCAACGGACCGGTCCGTGCACAAACAACGTGGCCGAATGACAGAGAAAGCAGCTACTACATCTGAGGCTCGTCAAAAGGCCTTGGGCAAGAGTCGAACCCACGGCCTCACAGATACAAACACCGCCCTCTGCCACTACGTAACATAGATCCATGTCCGAAACCAAAATCTAACCTTCACATAGGGGGGTCAATGTCCGACATATAAAATCTGAGATCAAGCGGACCCTCATACACCATGTCCGTCAGGCACACAGAGACCTTCATTCCAAGCTATATCATGATGTCCGAAAGGGAAATTTAACATTTAATGACATTTTCGGGGGTCCTTGAAGGACTCAGTCCCGAGGCTGAGGTCAGTAGGCTATAATGTTCAGGTGCTTGGCTGGGCCGCTGAGTGAGTTTCTGCTCACAGGAGTATCAAACTCCTGCCTGCACTTCCAAGTGTCGTAATTTCGTTTATTTTCAGCTCAAATATATTTTTTTTGGTAAGGGGCCCACCGGCTGGACTAACTTAGTAACTAACCAATGTGATATCCCGGAAGCAAAATGTGAAGACCCCTTGCGCCCAGCTGTGGCACAAGCAGGCGAAGAGAAAGGGATATGGGGAGCGGTCGCCCTCATCATAGTTGATACACGCGCACAGCGTCTCGAGGAATAAGACTAGTGGCGGCTCCAAGCGCGCAGGCGAGTGAAGGAGCAGCGACATCGGTCCCGGGCAAGGGTCCAACATCATGGCATGAGACAAGCCTATCTGATTCCGCCAATGCTAGCAGCGACTTCATCGAATCATTCTATCAGTCAGTTTATGTATTTTACAGCTTCATCCTTTGACCAGAGCTTAATAACGATACATGTGAGCGGTGAGTAGTTCTAGAGTGATATCCTAAGTTTCAGTTCCGGTATTGGTCGTTTTAGTGGACGCGGTCCTCGTCGTCCGCCTCGTCTTCCTCCGCAGAGCGAGCAAACTCGGTGATGGATCGCGACGCGGCCTGCTTATCGGCCGGGTGGTTGTCCTTTATGGACAGTCCGTTGCTGGTTTCGTTACGAGTGACGAACACTTCGTCATGGTCGCTGGCAATGCAAGCGGTCAGCTGAGACAGAATGCGACAACCGACCTACTGTGCTTACCGAATGGTGCCCGCCAGCAGCTTCTGCGCAAGAGGGTTCGTGACGTGCTCGCGCACGGTGCGCGCGATGGCCCGCGCGCCATAGATCTCCGAGTATCCCGCATGCGCAAGCCACGCGCGCGCGGCAGCGTCCACATTGAGCGTGATGCCGCGCGGCTGCAGACGCGTCTGCACGTCGCGCAGGCGCAGCGATACGACGTCGAGCAGCGCCGGGCGCGAGAGTTTGTTGAAAACCACCTGCGCGTCCAGCCGGTTCAGCAGCTCCGGCGGGAAGTATGCTTGCGCAGCGGCGATGACGGCCGCGCGTGCGTCCGGCGTCACTTCGCCCTCTGAGTTGGTCGCGGTCGGCTTGGCGAGGATATCGGAGCCTAGGTTGGACGTTGCGATGATGAGTGTGTTCTGCGGGCGTGGTCAGAGTGGGAGGTACTGCTGCGTGAAGACACTGACCTTGAAGTCAACCCGGCGTCCATGGCTATCGGTCAATGAGCCTTCGTCCAAGATTTGAAGAAGAATCATGGCCACGTCCTGTTTCACCGTCAGCTTTTGTAGATCGCGCATCGCAGGTTTTACATACCGGATGTGCCTTCTCGAGCTCGTCCAAAAGGATGACAGCTATCTGCGTCAGAAACCAACCTGTTGATCACAGTATGCGACGTACCGTACGGCTTCCTCCTAACTGCCTCGGTAAGCTGTCCTAGGGGCAAGTCAGCACGGGCATCTTAGAACTCAACCTTGGGACGCACCGCCCTCGTCGTATCCTACATAGCCAGGCGCGGAGCCGATAAGACGAGAAATAGTATGCCGCTCGTGGTACTCGGTCATATTGATCGTGATCCTGGAATGATGAGCGTGGGGTTCGACAGAGGAGGGAGAGGGAACTCACAGGCCACGTTTCTCGTCGTCGTACAAGAACTCGGCCAACGCTTTCGTGAGCTCGGTCTTGCCCACGCCAGTAGGACCCATGAAGAGGAAACTGGCGATGGGCCGCGACGGATTCTGCAGCCCAGCACGCGAGATGCGGACTGCGTCGCTGACCTGGGCCACGACGTGGTCTTGTCCAACAACACGTTGCCGCAGCGCATCCTCCATCTAGAAAAATCAAGGAATTCATCAGCACGCACGTCAGGAAGATGCGTCGACAACATACATGCACCAGTTTCTCCCTCTCGCCGCGCATGAGGCTCTGCACCGGCACGCCCGTGGCGCGCGCAACGACGCGCGCGACATCGTCGCTCGTGACGCGCCCATGGAGCATCTCGAACGCGCCGGAGCCCTGGCCGCGCTCGAAGTCGGCCTCCTTGGGCAGCTTGCGCTCGAGCTCGGGGATGAGGCCGTAGCGCAGCTGAGACGCGCGCTCGTAGTTGCCCGCGCGGACGCTGACGTCGAGCTCGTGCTTGAGCCGCTCGAGCTCCTTCTGCGCCGTCTGGATGTCGTGCAGCCGCCGGCGCTCGTCCTGCCACAGCGCGTGCAGCCGCGCGCGGTCCTGCCGCTTCGCGTCCACCTCGGCCGTCGCCTTGGCGCGCCGGTCGACGCTGAACGTGTCCGTCTCGTTCTTCAGCGACTCGAGCTCGATCTGGTCCGGAGTTAGCATATTGTCACGCGACCAGAGGGAAGGCAGGCATACCTGCAGTGTCATAATTTCACGGTCGAGCTTTTCAAGCTCGTCGGGCTTCGACTCCTGCGCAAGCCGGAGCGAGCTCGCCGCCTCGTCAACCAGGTCGATGGCCTTGTCCGGCAGGAATCGGTCGGGGATGTAGCGCGCAGAGTACACGGCCGCGGTAACGAGCGCCGCGTCGGAAATGCCAACGCCATGATGCACCTCGTACTTGGGCTTCAGGCCGCGCAGGATGGAAATGGTCGCTTCGACGGTGGGCTCCTCGATCTGCACGGGCTGGAAACGCCGCTCGAGCGCGGCGTCCTTCTCGATGTACTTGCGGTATTCATCGGGCGTGCTGAAAGCGTCCAAGTCGGGATTAGCTGGTGTGCAAGTAGAGTCCGCAGGAGACGTACGTCGCGCCAACGAGTTGTAGACCGCGCGCGAGGGCAGGCTTGATCAGGTTCGAAGCAGAGATCGAGCCTTCAGTCTGGCCGAGACCGAGGAGCGTGTCTGCCGGGAACCGCGTCAGCATACACGGGGTAACGCCGTGAAATTTTCAAGCCAGTGGTACTCACGGAGCTCGTCTATGAAGCAGATAACATTTCCGCCCTCTTCGTCGATGTCGCGGAGAAGCGCTTTGAACTTTTCCTCAAATTGGCCGCGGATACCTGAGCCGGCGATGATGCCTGCGAGGTCGAGAGAGAGCACGCGTTTATCGAATAGCGACTGCGAACAAGACGCGTCAATAACAAAGCTCAGTGGTGTATGATCAGAGTACGAACTTCAGGGACTTCTTTCGCGACAATGCGAGACGCAAGGCCTTCGAGGATGGCAGTTTTGCCCACACCAGGAGGGCCGATTAGCTATTGTCACAGTGAGCAACGAATGGGCTGGATAATGCAGAAACAAACGTACGACTGGATTGGACTTTGTCCTGCGCGAAAGGACTGGAATACGAGGTGAGCATTCGGTTGTATGCTGGAATCTTCGGGATACTGCGACATACTCTGGATTGTTCTACGGATTTCTATAACGCAGAGACGCGTCAGAGAACGCACGGACGACGTGTCGTAGGCGTTGTAGAGCGTACCTGCGTCCCTTCCAATGGTTGGGTCGAGCTTGCCGGTCTTTGCGAGCTCGGTCAAGTCGACGCTCTGCGGGCGGTGAGTTTAGCAGATGCATCCCGAGCGGCCGGACAGCTCTCAGCACTCACAAATTGCTTGAGAGCTTCGCCCTTCTGCATGCCCTCCATGCCAGGCATTCTGAAGCCCCCCGGGAAGCCGCCTGGGCCGCCTGAGCCGCCGCCAGGCATATTGATCCATCTCCGCTGAGACGCAGCTGCGAGCTGCAATCGCGCCGCATTCGCAGCAGCAGCGGCGAGAGGAGTACGGGGGCTGAGGAGAGAGCGTATGAGAGGGCGGGAGTAAGACAGTCGTCGTAGCATATTAGGGATGAGGTCGTGTGAGACGCGGTGAAAGATGCGGATTTTGCCGGTCTCGAGTTGCAACCCTTTCAATCGTCCCGCTCGTTGAGCCGTCCGTGATAGGCCATGTCTCGCTTCGTTCGGGCGTCCAAGTACAGGTTTGTGCAATGTGTGATCCCTGGGATTATCCCAGTCCTCTGAGCATAATCCGCCAGGCACGTCTTCGGCCAGCCTGGCAAGAAGGAGTACGCTGTGGACAACGTCAAGATCTCTAACAGCGCCTGGGACACGAACATGCTCGCGGCGTCTGGCGTACGTGGCTTGCGCGCTGCCTGGCGCGACGGCGAGTGACCCCCAGCCCGCAGCGCTACATCTCGGTCAACTGGCTCGCCAGCGGTGGCGGCGCGTTCGCCATCCTGCCGCTGCCGTCGCCGTTCAAGCCGCTGCCGCACGGGATCCCCTGGAAGCTGCCCGACATCATCCCGCTCGCCCGCGGCCACTCGGCGCCGGTGCTCGACACGGCCTGGTCGCCGTTCGACGACAGCCTCGTCGCGTCCGGCGGCGACGACGGCAACATCCTCATCTGGAAGGTCGAGAGCGGCGTCTTCGACGGCTGGGGCCACGACAAGTGGGAGCCGGTCGACTTCGACCCCGTCGCCCGCATCTCCGCGAGCCCGAAGCGCATCGGCCAGCTGCTCTTCCACCCGTCCGCGAACCACGTCCTCGCCAGCGCGACCGGCGACCACACAGTCAAGATCTGGGACCTCGAGCGCAACGACGACCCGCGCATCACCCTCACCGGCCACGGCGACACCATCCAGTCCATGGACTGGAACTGGTCCGGCAACCTGCTCGTCACCACCAGCCGCGACCGCAAGATCCGCCTCTTCGACCCGCGCGCGAGCACCGAGGCCGTGCACTCCTCCGAGGGCCACGCCGGCATCAAGCCCGCGCGCGCCGTCTGGATGGGCCAGACGGACCGCATCGCGACCACCGGCTTCAGCAGGCAGAGCGACCGCGAGCTCGCCATCTGGAACGCCGGCAGCCTCGAGAACATGCGCAAGCTCGTCATCGACCAGTCTGCAGGCGTGCTCATGCCCTTCTGGTCCGACAACCAGATTCTCTTCCTCGCTGGCAAGGGCGACGGCAACATAAGGCGAGCACGCACACGGCGCGCAAGAATGCGCTTGCATGGCTAACGGCAGCTCAGATACTACGAATACGAGAACGACAACTTTATTGCGCTCTCGGAATACAAGTCCACGGAACCGCAGCGCGGGCTGTGCTTCCTCCCGCGTCGCGCGCTCGAGGTGTCCGAATGCGAAATCGCACGGGCCTACAAGGTGTCGGGCACCATCATCGAGCCCATTGCGTTTGTGGTACCACGCAAGGCGAGTTTTTTTATTCTATGCTTGCTGCCACACTGGGATAGCTGCTCTGCAGTTGTTAAATGGGCCGGATCATCGTGCACTTTGAAGGCTTGTGCTCTGCCCTTGGGTGCAGCAATAGCTCTGTTGCGAGCGCATTGGCATCGGGCCATGTGTCCGTGTGCATCCTGCGACGCAGTAGCTCCGTGTCTTCCTTCACTGCTTGCTGACGCGACCCACAGTCCGACAGCTTCCAGGCAGACATTTTCCCGCCCGCCCTGAGCTCGGAACCGTCCATGTCCGCGGCCGAGTTCTTCGCTGGGAAGAACGCCGCGCCCAACCTCCAGAGCCTGGAGACTGGCGCCATCGCGCCCAGCTCGTTCTCCTCAACGCCGACGCCGAAGAACACGCTGCCACCGCCTGCTGCCGCGCCCGCCCCTACGCCGAGTTACACCGCGCCGGCCCCCGCGGCCGCACCGAAGGTGGTCGAGCCGCCCGCGCCGGCACGGCAGGCGAGCCCGCCCGCGGCGAAGAGCGCCGCGCCCGCGTCGAGCGCGGTGCAGGAGGAGAACGCGCGCCTGGCGAGCGAGCTGCGCGACGCGCGCGCGCAGATCCGCGCGCTCGAGCTGCAGGTCGAGACGATGCGCACGAACGCGCAGCGCGCGAAGGAGCTGCTTGGCGGCGAACAGTAGCTTGAGGCTCCGGAGGGCCCGTAAGTACTTACTTATGTTATGCGCGTTAAGCAGGTGGTGTGTGCAAATATATACCTCGGGTTTGAACGTACGCAGTTGTTGTAAGCTTATGGCGAATGAACATCCCAATTCTTTCTTGCTGTCCAATCGTATGTCAAGAGCGACAACGGTAATTACCTGCGCGCTTCTGAGCGCTCTGCTTTGTCCGCGTCTCCCATGTCGCGACAATCCGGAAAGCTATCGTCAGTTTTGCTGCTGCTGAGCGTGTTCGTCGGCGTGCCGTACTACACATATGTGCAACACTATCGTACGTGCCGTGCTTTAGCTTTAGCAAGTAAGAAACTCTGAGCACAAATATCTCAGACCTCCCAAAGGCCAATGAAGTCGCGTGAGTCGCCATTCAGCGCACGCTTCCAGCTCAATAACGCGTCCTTCACAGCGTGAACGCGCGCACGGGGAAGCCGCAGCTGGCAGAGAGCGCGATGATCGAGACGGCGCGCGTGCTGTCGGAGGACATCGGCTACCGCACGGTCGGCACGCGCGAGCACGCGCTGGGCGACGCGTGGATGCTCGCGCAGGTCGAGGCGCTGGCGAAGGCGTGTCCGCCGCGTCTGCAGTGCGAGACCTGGCACCAGGTCGGCAGCGGCTCGCATCGGTGCGCCCAGTCCTCAGTCCTCACCGTGACTGCGTTTCGCGGCTCCGGCGCTGAGCAACTGCAGATTCGACATGATGGGCGAGGTGCTGTACAAGACGTACCGCAACCTGACCAACATCGTCATGCGCGTGTCGGACGGCACGCCCGCGGGCAAGGCGAACGCCGTCCTCGTCAACTCGCACGTCGACTCGTGCGTCTGCCCCCGCGCGCGACGCGTCTCCCGCCGCTCCTTCGTTGTGTGTGACGCAGGTCCTATCTCAGCACGCTTTCCACGCCGGGCGCCGCAGACGATGCCGTCTCGGCCGGGGTCATGCTCGAACTCATACGGGTGCTGACCAATACCGACGATTGGGCGCCGCACCATGCAATCATATTTCGTACGTCCCAGTACTATCCATCACACTTCTTGAGCACCGAGAGACCACTATCGCAGTCTTCAACAATGCGGAAGAAAGCCTCCAGGACGGCTCCCACTTATATTCGACGCAGCATGAGACGCGGCACACGTGAGCTAAAATACAAAACTAGCTAACCCCATGTTGACTGCGGCGCAGCGTACGAGCTGCTATCAACTTGGAGGGTATGCAATCTGGCTTTCCCGTTGACACTGCGTTGGCTCACCCATTGCTCAGCGGCCGGCTCGACAGGGCCGGAATTGCTATTCCAAGCCAACTCCGAGGAGATGATCCAGGCGTACTCTCACGTCTCCAAGTATGAGCACATCCCTCTCAATTTCCTCAAGTCTAACGACATCTTCCAGGCCATACGGCACTGTTGTGGCGAACGAGATCTTCTCGTCAGGAATCATCATGTCCGAGTGAGCGACACCGACGCCTTGCGGGCTCTTCGAAGACTGAGCGAGTATTGTAGCACCGATTTCAGACAGTTCGTGGAGTATCTCAACGTTACTGGGCTTGATGTGCGCTGTTTCACCCAAGATATCGACATTTGTTGATCCCTCCCCGCAGATGGCCATCGTTGGAAACAGCTACCTTTATCACACTCGCAGAGTAGGTCCGCAATATACTTGTGTGTTTGACGCTGAATCAGCATATTTTATAGGATGTTGTAGCGAATATTGAGCGCGGCGTGCCACAAGTACGCGTATTCACATCCTCCGCTTCTCTACTTCATTGTTCTCTAGCACATGGCAGAAAACACGCTCGAGATCTTGAAACATCTAACGTCTGCGGACTCGCCTCTCTCAACACTGGAAACCGGGTACCAGAAGCCGAGCACTACATTCTTCTCCCTCCTCGGAAGTCTCTTCTTCCAATATTCGACTCGCACTGCGGTCATCCTGCATAGCGTCCTTGCAGCAATTGCTCTCGTCGTTGTCGGCTTGTCCTCAAAGGTTAGAATATTTCTTCGACGTCCTACGAAAGATGCTTATGATTACTCCACATCAGTTCCACAACATTACGAGCAGTATTGCTGCGCCCTGCGCAGCAGTGGTAGGCAGTGTCCTGGGGACGAATCTGCTCGCGTTAACGATGGACCGAATCTTCGACCGCCCCCTCAGCTGGTTTTCGCGCGAGCTGCACGCCGTGTTGCTGTACGGGCCTGCCTCGCTCGCGGGGGCGTTGACGGCCAGCTTGCTCGTTCCCTCCGCGGACGAGCGCGAAGTTCTCGCCGGCCAAGCGCTCCTGCAGAGCGGGCTGGCGCTGCTGCTGCAGACCGTGTTCCACATCGGCTCAAGCGTGCTACTCCTGCTCTCAGGCGCCTCGCTGCTCGCTGCGTACCTCTTGGACATCGTCCTTCGCGCTTTTGCGCCTGCCGCTCCCGCGCCAAAGGAGAGCGGTCGCGCTGTGCAGGAGAAGGAGAAGAAGAGTGCGAAAACAAAAGGCAAGGCTGCTGCTTTTGCGAGGCGGTATGCGAAGAAAGCTCAGGTGGCTGTCACCTCTCGTGAGGGGCTGAGTGCTGTTTGCTATGCGGTCGGCCAGGCCATTCCCCTGGTCGTCGGCACGGAGCTGCTGCTTGGAGATCTGGACGTCTTCGTTCCCTTGGTGCGCACACCCTTCAGCCGATGTTAGCCGCTCGCTCATCACACCGTCTTAGACTGGGCGTATAGGCAGGGTAAGTTATCCCTCTCACATGAGGTTATGTATTTCTCACACCGATGTACCTGGGACGTACATAGGAAGCCCCCGCAGAACACATCATCGCCTCGATCGTCGGTTTCCTAGGCCCATTCTCGCTCCCGATGATCCTGCCCCTCGCACGCCGCGCAGGGCAGGCGACGCTGCGCTGGCTGGTCATCCTGCTGTGGGGGCTCAGCGCGCTCTCCGCGAGCGTGTTCCTCCGCAAGAACCCGTTCGACGCGGAGCACCAGCGCCGCTTCTTCATCATCCATGTCGAAAACGTACGCTCCCCACTGCACCCTGCATATCACGCAGAATGCTGACGCGGATGATTTTGCGCTGTTGCATGCAGGTGACGACGCACGAGTTCTCGCTCAACGTGGCCGTGTCGGACCGTGCGCCCGGTGCAGCGGACTTTGTCGCGAATATCGCCTCGGCGTTTGGCGCGAAGGGCGTCGCGCCTGTAGAGTTGCCCATGAACAGGTACAGGGCGGAGTGGGACGTCATGTATCCGTTCTCTCAGGTGAGTCCGCTATCACAGATTTTGGCGCATTGGGAGTTTTCTGACAATGTGGCAAAGTTCGTTTCGCCGTACAAAATCGCGCTCCCTACGCCGCCAGGGTACAAGTCACCGTGGGCGGAAAAGTTCACCGTGACCAAGCTGACCGAGGCCGTGGACGTGACCGCCGGGAGTCGCGGGCTGACGCTCAAGATTAGCCACCCGGGCGTCATTTGGTCTGGTGAGAAATACCGCGACGTGCCAATGGATTGTAAGCTTAACCTCGTCAGTACTCGCCTTCGACGCGCACGTGCTCGAATGGAGTCTCTCGAGCCCTCCCGCAAACCATAAGACGCGGCACCACATCAAGGAGGCGTCTTTCTACGGCGTGGACGAGTGGACGCTCGACCTCGTCGTGCAGGGCACCGCGCCCATCCAGTTCTCGTTTGTCGGCATCGGCGAGCGCTCGATGTGGCCTGGGAAACGGCACGAGCCCGAGGGGCCGGCGATGGAGCTGTTTGAGAAGCTCGACGCGTGGATAGACAAGGAGAGCGAGAACTCGGTCGAGGCGCTCTTGATCGGCTGCGTGGGAGGTATCGTCGAGTTATAATCAAAGAATACAAAATATGACTGTAGTAGCTACTGAGACTCCTTTGCGTAATTTCCAAATTCTCGAAGCAAATGTCAGGCTGGGTGCCTGCCAGTGGAGAACATGCCAATGCTTCCTAGTTGCCTTGCAACTTCAGGCACTAATCGCGAGTGTATGAGTGTCCTGCGAATGCCCTGACGTTTCATGCGTGCTGAGAACTTATATAGGAGCATACATGAGTCAGACGCTGTAGCTTGTAGTATACTTAGGGGGTGCGATTAAGCGCCCAGAGAGTGGAGGCTCAACTCAGGCGCGACTGCGACGGTCGTCGTAGAACATTACGCGATAGCCTGACTCGTTCGTGAGGACGACCAGAGTATGTGTTTACCTGAACAATAAGAATTGCTGGGACAAATGGGCGCCAGTGCATGAGCTGACTTCGAAAGCGTGAGCCTGCGTGACCATCAGCCCGGGCCGACTTGACACGCCACTTCAACTTCTGCGTCACCTCCCATTACCAGAAGCAGTAATTCCACCTCAGCGAGCTTATCACTCGCACATGGAGAACGCTGCGCCAGACGGGACCATGCCCACAACTTGTTAGGCTTTATTTCCTGCGTGCACTCGATATTGACACGACAAACGGCTCGAGCGGCCCACAACGGATGCCTCGCATGTTTCCCTCTCGTTTTCTGAGAGGGCAGATTCTCTCACCATAGCCTCAAGGTGTTTTTATGAATCTTGCGGTGACCGTCTGCCGCGGCGTGCAATGTGCCAGACGACAGGGATATCTGCAGGAGCGGCACGACGAGCACCGCAAGCGGATCCATTATTGTATCTCCGAGCCTTGTACCAAAGGAGACTGGATGAGCGGTAAACACGACACGCGTTTGCATGTTCGCGTGCAGCTGTGGCGCAGGACGCCGCCCGACCTCGTATTACGGGTTCACAGCAAATGCAAAAACCAGATTCGAATACCTGGTCCTACACCGACGTTCCGCTGAGTCTCTGGCTACTATAACCTAGCCTTCTGGTGCATGGACCCGCGTCCTCTACATCGGACGCCACGACTGTGCGGGCGAGACCCTTTCTTCAGTACCGTCTTCTCTGAGGCCTCGCGACAATCCGCTCTCATACCAATCTCAGTGGCTAGTCTGCCTCTCATCCAGGCCTGCATAACCATGGTTCTCTCCATCCGGTCCCTCGCCTTGCGCCTCGTGATTCATTTCGTACTCGACTACCCGCTCAAGCTCGTTTCTTCTTCGAAGTTAAAATATGCCAGCTGGCGCGCCCGGAGGGGACGGCGCACTCTCTGGCGCGCGAGCAGGGGCTGCTTCCTGATGACAAGCGGGCGACTCTGGTTTTTTGGCGGGCTTCACAATATACGGGGGACACGGCGGATTGCTTAGCGTGTTTTGAAGACACATGCCTGACAGATGAAACCTGACGAAGGTGCCCGGAAGGGACGGCGCCTTGCTAGGCGCGCACAGATGGTGCTTCTCTTGCGCACGGAGGGGTGGCGGCGGCGTTATCAGTGGGTTGACAGCGTACCAGAACCATTGAGCATGGACAACGAGCGTCACGTGAAGGCCAGGGTTTAACGTATAAGTATCCCACTTTTTGTTGGGAGCAACCATATCTGAATCTTCAGCCCCGTTCTCACTCGTACACCATGGTTTTCTTCCCCGACAACGCCGCCCGCGGAAACCGCGTCCAGCAGCTCGTCGACAGCATGGCCAACATGCAGACCGACATCAAGCACGATGCGGACGTGATGGACCAGAAGAACCAAGCCTTCCGCCCGGGGATCAACGCCCTGCTCAAGCAGAACGGCATGGACAGCTTCGACGACCTCATCCAGAAAGCCATGGCCCAGATGACCCCAGAACAGCGTCAGACGTGGGAGGCTGTATGTTCCGACCCTCGCGCCGAACTCGATGTCGTGATTAGTACTGACTACGCAATAATCGATAGTTGGTCGCTGAGGCGCAGAAGAGCAAGGGTGCCTACGACTGGACCTATTTCGCCGCGGGCCTCCTCATGCTCCCGGAGGGCTTCGTTCTCAGCGGAAAACTCGTCCTCGCCGTCGGAAAGTTTGTGCTCAAGACCGCCGCGGTCCAGCGCCTGTCCAGCTTCTTCCAGGTGGCTGATGGCGGCGCCGCTGCGGTTGGCCCTGCTGCTGAAGGTGAATTGGATTCAGCAAGTGCTTCGCTGCGTTGCTGATACGGCCTTCACACCAGTGGGAGAGGGTATCGCCCGGGACGCGGCCGAGGGCGAGGCCGCAATCAAAGGTGCGCTGGCGTCGTTAGCTTTCCTGGACCTGAGGCCGACGAATCTATTCAGAGGCAGGCCAAGTCGGTGACGGTGTTGAGGAAGTGGTCGAGGCCGCCAGCGTGCTTGAGAAGCTGGGCACCTGTCTGAAAGTCCTTGGAGCCGTCGGATTCGTTATCACGATATTTGTCGGCATACTCGAGGCGGTCGAGGGCGCGGAGCAGTTGGTCTTCTCCACGCCAAATATTGATCCCTTTAACCCACGGTATCCACAGAAAGACGCGTCTGGTCGATGGCATTCACAGCTGCCAGATCTCACGCCTCATCATCTCATACTTCAAGCGCGAGGCGACGAACATCAACCAACAGCTCGAGCTTATGGACGCTTGGCTTTCCTCCGCCGTCGGGGAAGACGCGGACCCGGATGTAGCTGCTGTGGTATGTTGCATTTCATCTTTCTCTCAGTCGCTGACGCCAGTGTACTGTAGCTAGCCAAGAAGATCATCAAAAACATCCAGGCGGAGGACGCCGAGATCGACTGGAACGCGCTCGAGACGGAGCTCGAGACTCAGGACAAGTCGTCGCCCAACTACTACGGCGGGGACGACCTGAGCAGCGCTGAGGTTGTAGCGCAAGCGACCAAGAACGTCTGATCATGCTCTCAACCTCCCGCTGTTTCCTGTCTCAAGCTCTTTACTCTAGTGTGATGCATGTACCCGTCCGTCACAAATCTGAACGCTGTCAGCTGTCACCTTGCTTGAAAGGTCACTCCCTCCCCCGAAATGAAGCCCATGGCTTTTCGTGCGTTTCAAACTCCGCCCCGTCCTTCGAGTCTGCTCTCTTTGAGCCTTCCTTGCCTTTCGCATTCCCATGCGGTTTATGGCTCTTAAAGGGCCTCTTATTCTTGCAACTACTTGGCTGCTGGCATCTTCTGGGTCCTGGTTATATTCACCCCTTCATTGCTTTGCTTTCGTCGGTCCTCTCTGCTGCTCGGCACCGTGACAGTCCGCATTCTCATGGGCCACTTCGACCGTGCTGCCCATGACATAACTGATCTCCCGTCCACTGCATGTACACGTTGGCTTAGTACCAGTCCCCCGAAGACATCTTGTTCGTCCTCCAAGCTCCAGCTGGACTCCTCCGTTTGATATGCCCCGACATCTGCCAGTGGGCCAGCTGCTCACCATGCTCAACCACTAGATCAAGGAAGACGAAACGAGCGTCCCGCCCCGACAGACATGCACGGGCCCCTTTTTGAAGCCATTACTGCTGTTGGACCTTGAGCTGCATCGGTGGGCGTGAGTTGCGGTTCGCCGGCACAGCAACGTCGACGAGACGGACATTGGCCCGACAGTCTACCCAGTGCAGCAAGTGGGATCGGTGCAAAAAAATTCACCATGTTGAGCATTATTAGCAATGTAACTAATCCTTACCCTTTCTTATTAGTGAACGATAGCAATGCCTGTCGCAACGTCACAACTCGTGCAGAGCTTTCTCGGATTTGCTGGATGGTGTCACGACGACTGTTAACTGTCGATCCGGCCCAGTTCGTCGTCCGTCAGAGAGTCCATCCACTGCAACTCCGCATCGGCGTCCGCGAACTCATCCTCGGATGTGCACGAAGAAGCTCCGTCGAACCGGCCAGTTTTCCGGGAGGATGACAGTTGCAACTCAAGCCTGTCGAGCTCCTCCGAAGGCAAATTGTCCATCCATCCTGCATCGTCGTCCGCAAACTCGTCCTTAGAATCATCGCAAACACTGTTACGTGACGCCACGGCAAGCCGGGGGACGCTTGCGCCTTCGAGTGGAAGGGCAGGTTGGCCATAGAAGTGTCCAGGGCTGGACGTGGGCGGCGAGGAAGTCGGGATCAGCTGAGGCGAGCTCGATCGGGAGCTGGACCGCGAATAAAGACGCTCCGGCGACGTATTGCCCGCGAGAAGATCATCGCCGGTCTCCAATTCGTCCTGTTTGATGACGACACCGGCCACAACGTCCTCATCGACGCAAAAGTCACGTGGCCGCTTGTATCGACTGAAATAATAAAGCCACGCCATGCCCTCGTCCTTGTCACTTTTGCAGTAACTATCGGTAAAGCCTATGAGCTGTACTTCCGTATCAGCCCTGTGAGACCGTCAGAAAAATTGCGCACAATGTGCGATATTCAACGATGACGCACCAGGTACGGTAAACTCCCGGAAGGTGGCCAACAGGCACAGCGTAGAATTTCCTTGGCTTGCGCCTTTTGCGTCTGCCGCTGGTTGGGAGCGGTGTCGAGGGCGGGGACGGCGAGAAGGGAATGTACTCTTCCTCTTCCCACTGGATGTGGTCGGCGGAGGAGGAAAGCGACTGCAAGAAGAGGACATCTTCCTCGTCATCTGTTTCGTCCTCTTCGACGCTGTCGAAGAAACGCCTGGGAGGTGGACGGGTGTCGTACGCGCCGATCGGGACGTCAGGAATATTGCCCAGTGGGATCGCGACATCGCGGTAGAAATACGAAATGTGTTCTCTGGCAATAACTTCCTCGGCAGACTTCGTCGCACAGAGGTACCAGGTGCACGAGTCCAGTTCTTGGTCCTGTTCGTGTTTCGGTGCAATAGCAGACAAAGAGCCTGACGAGGACGACATTGGCGCAGGAGCCCGGGCCAGAGCAGCGGGGACCGCGTTGGAGCGCGTGGGATTGGCCTTATGCTCGACGGCACCAGCAGATAGCGCGCCACTGTCGTGCTCGTCGTCGCGCTTGAGGTTCGCCTTCAGCCAACGCTCCGCCTCGTTTCGAGTTAGGAATGAGTAGTGGTGAGCACCCGATACGCCGTTCACGTGTTTACTGGCCTCTGCCCAGGTATTATAAATGCCTGGGCTGTAGAGGTACTTGCCCCGCGCGACGGCGTAGGACTTGGACTTGGCTTTGGCCATTGAGACGCGTAGTAAAAACGCGAAGGGTCGGGCATCACCGGCGCGTTGTTTGGGACCACCACGAGCCGGCACGGCTTCGTTTGGCGTTTGGCAGGCATGTTCGCGGCCAGGTGCCACGAGGCGCGCAGCTCAAGCGCATGTGAAGTGACGACCGTGCTGCCGGTGAGCTGCGCAGAGGACTCGGAGGACAACATGCGGGAATGGCCGAATGCGCGCTATCTCCGCTCAACCCGCTATATCCGCTCAGTCAAGACTCGAGAACTGAGAACTCAGTGCACTGCAAGACTCTTTCCCTGTCGCCGAAGTCTCGCCAGCACTTTACCAGGCATAAAATTTCGACCTTCAATTCCCAGAACTGACGCCCAAGATGTGCGGACTGCCCATAAAACACAACAGGATAGATACAGTATCATGCACTACAGGAAAGTAAGTAGTTAGCCAGCGAGAGAGTCCAGTTGTTCAGCAGCCGGGCGCAGTGCCCACAAGTCTCCATTAGGCGGCGTCTCGAGCCTCGAAACGGCCTCCTTCGCCTTCTCGTTTCCTGCGTCGGCCGCAGCGCGTACGACATCGCTCGCAGAGTATCTCGTGAATCCAAGCTCGGGGTGTGTCCACGGGGCCTCTCCCGTCGCCGCGGGCAAGATGTAATCGACGGCCTTCTGAATCGACTGGCCCTCGGGTCCCACGTAGTTCCATAAATCGACGCTGACCTTCTTCCCGATGGCCGCGAGGCGAGTGAAGCCGACGAGTGTGAAGGTACTGTAGTGAAAGCTGCGCGTGCGCGCGAGCTCCAGCGGCAGCGAGCCGTCGCCCGAGATCTGAGCGTCGACGCGGAGGTAGCGTGCATTCTCCACGGTCGCCTTGGCCAAGTCCTTGTCGCCGACGGAGAGAGCGAGTGCGGCGATCTGCACGTCGCTGAACGTGCCGTGGTTGTTCTTCGTGGCCGCCTCCTCCTTGCCGAAATCGGACTCGAGAAGCCAGGCCAGAAACTCCTTGTTCCACTGCGTCATGGCCTGTGCGTCCTCCTTGGTCCACCCGGGTGCGCCCGTGTTCAGGATGGCGATCGCGTCGAGCACAGTGGTATACATCTGCAAAGAATATCAGTTCCGCTGTAGATGATGCTCCCTGCAACCTGCGCTTGCCTGGCTAAAGTCGATGATGCCTGGCGAGTCATCAGCCATATCCATCGAAGACGCGTAGTGCAGAACATACCAATGGCGCGCCCGTTATTCTGGCAAGGAATGACCTGGCCGTGATTCAGGTTGGGATTCATCCTGCCGGGCCATATGGAGTCAGCCTTTGCGATTGCGAAACACGACGCAGCCGACCTCGTAGCAGGGTCAAGGAACCTTTGGCACGTCAGACAGGGATGGACCGTGATGAATGACACTCACCAAGTGCGAATTATCTTTGCCGCGTGCTCCGCGTATGCTGCGTTCTGCGTGTAATACCAAGCGAAGGCGAGGGACGGCACGGCGCTGCACACTTTGCCGATCTAATTCGAAGTCAAGGGAAGTTAGCACCCTCTATCCACGACCATCCAAAAGGCCCACCTTTGGCCGATCGGTCGCAGTGTCGACGTCCGGGTTCCGCAAACCGTCTTGGCAGAGCATCAGCCTCCGTGCCGGAAAGGCATTCTGGGGACGGTTTACCTCTTTCTTCATAAGGGCAGCCGTAAGGCTGCAGACAAACTTGAGCACAAGCAAGCTAGGCGGTCTGAATGCTTACATTAATACTAGTCTTGGTCTGAGTAGGCCACCTGCAAGCACGCATCAGCGTCGGCGACGCACGTCGGCCCATCCCGAACTCACAGATACGGCGCCTGGCTCAAATAGTCATGGATCTCCCCACCAGGGGGCGGATTCGGCTTGTCAACCACAGTCCACGGTCCCTCAGTCAGCCACGCATCCGCATCCTTTGTGAGAAGGGAGAGGGTGCGCTCGAGCGCCTTGTCTTCTTGTCGGAAGCGGAGACGCAGGCGCGCCTCCAACATGCTGATGCCGTCGATGACCACGGTCTTGGGAATGGCGCTCGAGAGGTTGATAGGGAATGCGGTGGTCTGAGCACTGGTCGCCAGGCCGAGCGCCAGTACGATTAGAGTCGATGAGAACATATCGATGTGAATGCAAGGAACTGCGCGGCTCGGGGCTTGATAGTCCCCATTTATACTCCGTGGGACCTGGACCTGCAGACCATCAGCAGTACCCTTGCAATGCAGATTGTCAGATTGTCTCTACGATGCTGCATGCGGCAGAATCTCGTACTTCCATTGACCTGCGCCATTCCTCCCGTATATCCGTCCTGGCCAGGACCGTCACTATCTCTCGCTCTGAGGACGATTTTGTCATATTATTCCTACCCTGAACGCTCTGGTAGGCCTGATTATGAAGCTTCAACATGAGGCCAAGGGCTGAAGCGCTGAAGCAGCTTGTCGATCCCGCAGCCGCAGCGAATGGCACATAAGGGGCAGGCCGACTGCGCAGTCTGTCCGTCGACTCTCGAACGGCAGCTGTAGTAAGGAGAATCGAGCATAATGTCACGTGTATGCCTCTCCCAATATCTCTGACTGACAGTACCGTACAGTACCATCTGGATATGATGGGTTTTCAGCCACACACTTCAATAGCTGAGCAAATCCGAAGAGGTTGAGTGAACATACAGCTCCAGACAAGCGGAGACACTTACATATGGAACGCACAGATGCCCGCAAGATAACGTGCGAATGGTAAGTAGCTGCGCCGGGACAAATTCCGCTCCGGCAACCATGTCAACACGATTCCCGCAGTCAGGCGGAGTGCCCTTCCTGGGCCATGATTCGTGTAGGACGTAAACTCTGGTGTGTACGATTATGCTAGGGAGGGTGAGGATGGAACTGTGCGCCGGTTCTCCTCGATCTTTAGTCTACATACCTTGACAAAAGGAATCCTGACGCCAGCCCTTGACGCCAGAGCTGGCGTCAGCCTGGGAGAATAAGCCAAGTCTTTAAATGATATAAATGTAGTTGGGTACGCCGAAAAAGAAACAGCCCAAGTTGGTCGAGCGGTCGGCTGGCAGGATAGAAGAACAGTGCGTGACGGCCGCGGGCGTCTGGCATTGCGCTGATATTTGATTATAAGACCAATTTTGAACGCTCCGCGAGTCTGCGAATAGCCAGTTTCTTAGTGGCCATTTATTTCTTCTAGAGCTGCGAGATACCCAATCCCGTACGGCGATAAGGCTGCTATATCCGATGCGCCGAGCGACAGGCCGATCATTTGTGTCCTGTAAAGCGAAGCTTCGTCAACGAATGAAGTATAGTTGGAGCATTGAAGCACATTGAAAGATGAGCATTTTTGCGTGGGCGACACTTTATTAATACCAGTTGTTCGTAATATTCGTCGCAAGGCTTTGGATGCTCTTTCCGAGACATTTCTGGGTAGACACAAACTCAGGTTGCTCAAAGGCTTACTGCCTTGCTTCCACGATGGAGTGGCGCATCGATCCAGACAATGTTGCCCCAGATGTCCTGAACAGGGAGAAAGCGCCAGCACAGAGCGGTTCCTGTAAGTTCAGCACGGAATACAGAGTAAGCGCACTAAAATGCACGTCTGACTTATCGCGTTCCACACCGCTGACACGCGTTGGACACGCGCCTACCTACCGCGCGTGAAGGCGAAAACGCCAATTTGCTTTAGCGCCGAGATAACCACATGTGGCTCGCCTGCTAGAGTTCGTTGTACGCCGTCCAAGGGGACAAGTAGGCGGGTAGCGGCATGTTGTGGAGAGCGATTATGTACTGGGGGAGCGCATTGATCATGAATATACTGAAAGCAAGACAAAGACGGGTTTCAGGATCTCCACATGAGGATGGCGAGCGGTCCGATGTAAAAGTAGATGAAATGCTTCGTCTCTGCGGACCGAATTTTCATTAGATATACGTTCCAGCAGCATTCAACGAAGCCAGGCCGCACCATGGGTAACATAGGAACCAAAATTCTTGCCGACGACGACGTGCCAGGTGTGGCCGAACCGCCTGTCGCATTCCTTTTTGATGTGGGCGGCCATGTCCTTTTCGACTGTAAATTTCTCGAGCGCAGACGTGGCCAGGTCTATGGCCTCCTGCTGCATCTCCTCGGACATGTCCACATTCTTTACGACGACCTTGGTTGAGGTCTCGCCGCCAGTCTGCGTCACCGCGGTTTCGGCCATCGTACGAAGCTCTGGGTAATCGACGCGTAAGCCAGGCGTATAAGGGCCCCTAGTATGCGTACAGAGGCCTGGCTGCTCTGGAAGTTGGTGATGGTTCGGGATCACGGAGCGAGCTGTGGTCTCGCTTTGAAAGTCCGATGTCAACTCTCTCTCTCTTTGAACGGCGATATTTCCGTCGAAACGCCATGGACTTGCTGTTGGAATCAATGCTTTGTACTCAACAGGTTCACATTGTGTTAATATTTATTTAATTACTTTTAATCGAATTTTACTGAATTTTGTTCCAGATTTGAAGACTTGACAGGCGCCAGACGCGGAGAAGTTCGCAATCTTTGTTCAATCGGGAGTTGTGTCCTCCATACCCTACGTGTCACTCAATTGGCGAGGTTTACGCGGGCTGGGCCATCGCTATCATGGACCTCCAGCGCCCACATGGCCTTCAGCGGGTACTTCACAAGAACGCACTAACGGGTGCTCCAAGGCGGGCCGTTGAATCCACCCAGGCTCCCACGTCACCCAGCTCAACACTGCAATGAATTCTGCGCGTAAAGCTACGAAGCATACGCACCTGCTCGTCCCAGGCTATTCCGGCGGGCCGCCATGTCGCTGCTTCTTGCCTTCCTCATGTGACGCGACGAGCTAAAAGCATGCACTCGATATGCTCGCATCCACCTCCCCATATGATGGCGCTCTACATCCTGGGACTGGCGTTGCTGTCGCTGGTTGTCGCTCAGAGCGATACACTGGGACTTGGCCATGGCTTTCTCACCTTCAACTCCTCGGCGCTGCGTCTGCAGCTCGTCAAAGACTCGCAGACGGCGTATCTCATCTCGCCGACGTCGTCTTCGTTCAACTTTGTACCCGCCGACATGATGGCCAACCGGTCAGCCAACGCACAATATCACCTTGGAGATATCACCTTTCGCGCTCGCGTGCAGGGTACATCTGCGTGGACATCCGGGAACTCTGCGTCCTCCCGCAAGCCAGTGACTGCTCTTGCGACGAGCGGCAGCACGCTCGCCGCGGCAGACTTGACGCCCACTCTCGGGGCTGCTGGGAGTTTCCTGAAAATTGTTAGGCGATGGGACCTGCAGAACGGCACGCTCCAGATGCTGTTTGACGTCACGAACATCCAAAAATCACCCGTCGAGATTGGTGCCATTGGCGCACCACTTGAGTTCAATAATGTGCGTTTGTCCTCGTCATTCACCGTCGCATGAACCTGAACGCACATTGTAGATCTTCACTGGCCGTTCTGCAGCCGACACGAACGAGAAATGCTCGCTCTTCGACCCGTACATCGGCGCAGATGCGGGATACGTGCAAGTGACACCGTTGCTCGGAACCCTTCCACCCCTGCTCGTGCTCCCAGCTAGCAAGTCACCACTCGAAGGCTGGCGCTTCTTGCAAGAAAACACGGGACCATTCCCCTACTATCAGGTACGTTAAATGGTTACACTCCGCACATACTAGACACTAATTGGCTGCAGTCGCAAACATTCGAGGCGCTCTATGAATGGTCCTTCCACACCCTTGCCTATGCACAAAGCGAATGGGCTTCAGTCACGCCCTGGAACGCTGCGACGAGCGCCGTTCTGCAACCCAACCAAACGCGCACGTACGGCCTGCGCTTCGTGCTGGCCGAAAGCATCCGCGGCATCGACGCCGCGCTTCAGGCCGCCGGCCATCCGGTGGCGAACGCCATTCCGGGCTATGTCGTCGCGCAGGACCGCCCAGCCAAGCTATTCCTCCACCACACCGCCGCAGTGTCCAGCATCGCCGCCTCGCCCTCCGGCGCTCTGAGCTGGACGCGCAGCAACGACGCCGTGGCGCAGGGCTGGGTCGCCTACGAGGTGTCGGGTGTGCAGTGGGGCCGCGCACGGCTCAGCGTGACCTATGCGGACGGGACGCTACAGACGGTGCATTTCTACGTGACCAAGAGCGGGCCGCAGCTCGTGAGCGATTTGGGCAACTTCCTCACTACGAGCCAGTGGTACAGCAATACGTCTGACCCTTTCAAACGCGCGCCGAGCGTCATTTCGTTCGATCGCGAGACCAACAAGCAGGTCGTAGACGAGGCGCGTGCGTGGATCGCCGGACTTTCTGACGAGGCGGGCGCCGGGTCCTGGTGAGTCTCTTGCGAGCCGGTTCATGATCATCTAAAGTTCGGGCAGGCTCGCAGCTGCGATGAAACAGTTCTTGCAGCCCAACGCGGCTGAAGTGGCCAAGATGGAACAGTTTATAAGCAAAGTCATGTTCGGAGTCCTGCAAAATACCGATTGTGAGCTGTATCTTTTCCTGTAGAACTTTAGGCGACTAAGACGCTCCGCTCATTACAGTCACGGTCAAGAAGGTCAGCTTCACACCATGACCTACTTTCAAACGATTTGACGCGCCCCTTCAGTCGGTCTACTTCTACGACCCCGCGGTTCTGCCGTCGTACCGTTACCCGACGAACATCGACTATGGCAATTGGTGGAGCTGGAACCAGCACGACGCGTCGCTTACCGACCGCGCATATGACTACGTACACGTCGCAGCTGCGTACTGGTCACTCTACCGCGTCGCACGCAACTATCCCGCCCTTGTGACCACACACAACTGGCAGTGGTATATCAACCAGGCGCTCGCTACGGTACTCCGCATGGTCGGCGGCGGCGTGGGCTATACGAACGACGGCTTGATGGGCGAAACCGTCTTCTGGTTCTTGCTGAACGACCTCAAGCGCGAGGGTCTGAGTGCCAATGCCACAGCGCTCGAGGCCGCGATGCGGCGCCGGCAGAGTGCTTGGGCCGGGCAGAAATATCCGTACGTTCTGCGTTGGTTTTCTTCTCAGGGCCCTACTCATGCAGAGCTGTAGTTTCGGGTCTGAAATGGCTTGGGATTCGACCGGTCAGTGCTTGCGATGAAGTAGGCAAGCGATGTCTAACGATGGGCAGGCCAGGAGGGCGTCTTTGTCTGGTCGCAGTACTTCAATGACTCGAAGACAGCGACCAACAGCCTCAACTCAATCCTAGCGTTCCAGCCTACCGTTCCGCATTGGTACGCTACTCACTCCAAACTGATCTATCGTCTGATATCGACTACGTATGCAGGGGTTATGACGGCAATGCACGTCGCTACTGGTACGTACAGGGCTTGCAAGTGCAAGTGCAAGCTGACCGTTCAATAGGGACAACGTTTACGGCGGCAAGCTTCAGCGCATCGAGCGGCAGCTCCACCATTATGGCAGCGGACTCAACGCGATCCCGCTCATCTTCCAATTCCAGGAGAACCCATCAGACCTGTACCTCCTTCGCGTCGGCTACGCAGGAATGCTCGGCCCCACGTCCAACATTGACCAGGCGGGCTTTGCTTCTGCAAGCTTCCACTCGTTCCCCGACACGCTGAAGTGGGATGGGTACTCCGGAGACTACGGACCCAACTTCTCCGGGCACTCGATGGGCATCGGCACCTTCATCGTGCAGCATCCTCTGTTCGGATGGCAGGCATATGGCGGGCGCGTGAAGAGTACTAGTCCGACGGTTGACGTTGATATTCTGGACGACGGCAGGAGAAGAGTGTTCATCGCGCCTCTTGGTGCGCTCTTTGCTCTTGATGCAGGCGCGTTTGTAAGCGTGAGCATCGACTTGAGCAAGCGCACGGCTGCCTTCGCCATTGCGTCGCGCCCGTCCGCCACCCCCAGCGCCGCCGCGGCGCCTCAAGGGCGCATTGTTGTCACGCAGACTGCGGCTGTCGCGGGTGTCGGAAAGATAATGCCCACTTCCTCACTGCCTGTCGACGCGGGTGCCTACGTTGTATCCTTCGGCTCGAGTGGCTCCGCCACCGTCACATTCGGTGGTTGACGAATCGTCTGTAATTACACATGGCGACTTCTTATTGTCCTCACTACTGCATCTGTAGTGGCACAGTCAAGAATTCAGTTGCTTTGCGGAAGGCCCTCGTAATGGGTGACCGTCAGCAGGCGCTACGTGATCCCTGCGCGATCTGCCAGGACGCGGTGCGAAATGTGGTGGCACTGGATGTGATCACAATGATGGTTATGCTCGCTCGAGTGCAAAGCCGTTGGTAGATTGGGAGACGATTGGGGGTCGTAGCCAGATGTCAGATCCCTTCCATCACTGACTCGGACGCGGACCAAATGCTATCACGGATTGTACCACCATTACCTTCTGTGATCATGATGGCCGTGTTCGTGTTGGACTGCAAGCCAATATAAGATGCATTCTACAATATTCTCGTCCAGACCCAGGATCTACGTCGTCCGTCACTGTCAGTGTACTCATTGATCCACGTTAAGGTATTGCCGGAGTATTCGTGTCCAGCGCTCTCATTTCTCTTCGCTCGGCCGATAAAATCATATGCATCGCCATGTCCGCCGGCATACTTATGGCTCTACGATACTGCTCCTAAGGACGAAATAGACTAGGGAGGTAGTGGGAGAGAGATACAGCATTCGCAGCCTCACCGGTCAGGGTGACTCCGAACGTTCCCTCCCATGCCGCCTGCTGAAACTGGACCGCCATTGAGATTGTAGCGAGCGCCGAAAGGTCAGTCTACCAATCATTGGAAGGCGTCATGTTGAGCGCGTGAGAAAGCCATCTGAGACGCTGAGTAAACACCGATGCGACCGAAAACAACGCTGTGGTCGTGCGTGGGGCTGTTAACCATGGCGTGTAACATCCGGTTCCTCGGACAAGTTATTCATCGAGCGTGGAAGACTCATGTCCCAATATGGTGACAGGCGTCAGTCTCAGCGGCTACATGTGGCGATGAAAGGTAAAATACGAAGTCCAACAGTTTGACAGTTGGAGAACCGCCCTCCGGTGGGCCGATCCTTGCGTCATGTTGTGAAGCCCAACGACACTTCTTCGCTGGGTTCAGGCGCGCGCCAGACCGTGCAAGAAGTCTCTGAGATCCTACGTACGCTGTTCCTCAGCACCGCGGACTCCGAGGAGTGTGCGTTGCGGTTGGGACCAGAAATCACGTATACGGTCCTCAATATCGTGCTTTCCATTGATAATCGCATCATTATTATGCTCCGAGAATGGCCTGTTTGATTGGAAACCGCGTACAGCATGATCATCATAGCTTGCCTGTGTTCAGACCAAGGACATGACTCCCGGTGTGAGATGGTCTCTGTTCCGTGGCTAGCCCTTGGTACACCACACAGAGCATTGCTATAGGTATAGTGTGTCATCCCACGCTCTACGGAGGTCTCGCTAGCTTATCGTTCGGCGAGTCAACGTTCGGCGAAATCGAGCCCCTGTGCACGTCAACCGTAAGAATATCCCGCCAGGGACTGCCATGGTGTTTGTCAGAGCTATTCATGCCCTGTCGCAGGCGGCACAGCCTCAATATCTGCACGTATAAGTATGGTCGTACCGTCTGCCGACCGACCCAACTGCGTTCCTTCAGTACCCTACTTACTTAGCCATGCGCCGCTCTCAGTCTTACTTTAACTCTTTGCTTGTATTATTTGCTGTTGCCGGGCTCGGCGGCGCCATCGAAATGGATGCGGCGACTTTCGCGCAGCAGAAGTTCGACTTCATCGTCTGCGGTGGCGGCACGGCAGGGACGGCGGTTGCAACGAGGTTCGTGCAATGTCCTTCCTGTTTTCATCTCCTCACTTGGGGAAACCAGGCTCTCCGAAGTTGCGGGCTGGAAAGTTGGGCTCATCGAAGCCGGGCTTTACCACAAGGTTCGCGGGATCAATCAGAGTATCCCAATGGCTATGCTGACGCTTTGTCATCACAGGGCGATCCCGCCGTTCTGGTACGTCTTTTTTTTTTTTCTCGCCGCGTCGAGTTGGATCGTGACTTCAATTTCGTCTTTAGATTCCTCAAGGATGGAACGTTGGGCACACGTGGGGCAATGCGGTTCGTCGCCTTGTGCTTTTGTGGCTCATAACTCACGCCGGGACATGTAGAGCTACGACTGGAGTGCGTCTGCCCTGACTAGGATTGGAGCGCGCAACTGATGCTTTGTCGACAGACTTTGCAACCACACCACAGGCAGCGCTAAACGGCAGAAAGGTGCCCATGGCTCGCGGCAAGGGTCTGGGTGGCAGCTCCATGATCAACCTCATGGGCTTTTTGCGAGCTGGTGCCGTCGAGTATGACCGTGAGCACCGTAGCTTCTGACTTGCTCGTCCCCTCATTCAAGAGCTTCAGAAATCGGTCAGCTCGGCAACCCAGGATGGAGCTGGAAGCAGATCCTTCCTTATTTCATGAAGGCGGAGACTGTGCACGCAGCATCCCCAGAACTCCAGAACCAAACGCATGCGACCATCGACCCGACGATTCGTGGACATAGTGGGGTGCGTTGTAATCAGCTCAGATAGTCGTATGCCTATTGATATTCTTGTGCAGCCTGTTCACACGTCGTTCTCGCAATGGTTCTCGGAGGCTATCCCGCCCTTCTTTGACGCGATGGTTAATCTTGGATTTAAGGCCATTCTCGATGGGGTAAGAGGTTTGGCATACTGTGTTCTCAACTGTTTCTCATACTTCATCGCAGGGCGACGGGACGGACGCGAACTATGTTTGGAATCCTATTCTTGCCATCAACCAGGACACCGAGGAGCGCTCTTACGCTGCGAATGTGCGTGCATTCGGAGCAGTCTTATACATTGCCTCATCTCGCCTTATCCAATTCAGGCATACTATGAGCCCAACTCGAACCGTGATAACCTCATATTGCTTACTGGAGCCCAAGTCATCAAGGTCGAACTTGCCGAGGAGGCGGATGCGAACGGCAACCTTCGAGCGACCGGTGTGACCTACGTCGATACGAAGAGCAAGAAGACCTTCACTGCTTCGGCCTCGACGGAGGTCGTCCTCTCGAGTGGTGCCATTCAGTCGCCCCAGCTGCTTGAGCTGTCTGGGATTGGCAACAAGGACCTGCTCACCAAGTTCGGCATCAAGACCCGCATTGATCTCCCTGCTGTTGGCGAGAACTACCAGGACCATCTCATGGTCTTTGAGACCTACGAGGTCCCCAACACAATCGTCACCTGGGACATCCTCAACGACCCGGAGAAGAACGCCACCGCCTATGCGCAGTAGTGCGTGCATCTCCTTACTCAAATTGAACAACGGTTATAACATACAATTATAGCCTGAAGAACCACACTGGCATCTACACCGCCGGCGTCACTGCGATTTCGTATATCAGCGCCAACAAATTCATTGACGATGCCACACTCGATGAATGGGTCCAGCAGCTCGACAAGGACTTCAACGCCACGAACCCGAGCGCAGGTGCCCGCGCCCAGTATGAGATTCAGCGCAAGCGCCTCAGCCCGACGAGCAACGAGGCCAGCCTGGAGTATGTCACAGCTTGATATTACATTGTAGCCATGCTGATCGCGTCGTGTTCTAGAGTTTACGCCGCGCCCGCCGCCGCCTCTGCCAGCCTTGTTCAGCCGAACTCGAGCTACGTTCAGGTCGTTGCGATCCCGTCGCACCAGTTCTCTCGTGGAAGCATCCACATTCAATCGTCCGACCCTCTTGCCGAGCCTGCTATCGACCTGAACACTTGGGCCCTGGATATTGGTAATGTGCCTTTCGCTCACCCGGCGAACATTCAGCTGACGACATTATTGCAGATCGTAAGGTCATGCTCGCCGGTGCCAAGTTCGCCCGCAAGGTCACGGACTCGCTGCCGTTCTCCCGCATCATCACGCAGGACATTGCCCCTCCCCAGAGCAACGCCACCGACGACGAATGGCTCGATTTTATCAGGAACACTGCTTCTAACTCGTACCACCCGTGCTGTATGTTGCGGTTCATTCCTGTTCGACTCTACTCTCTAATGGGTTTGTTTTGCAGGCACGGCGACCATGATGCCGAAAGAGTTCGGCGGCGTCGTTGACCCCACTCTCAAGGTCTTCGGTACCAGCAACCTTCGTGTTATCGACATCTCAGTCATTCCTATGGTATGCTTTCAGTTTCTCTCTGGCATCGTTGCTCGGGGTCTAACCGCTCATTGCAGGTTCTTGGAACCCACTTGATGGGAACCACCTACGCCATTGCCGAGCAGGGTGCTGACTTTATCAAGGCCGCCTACGGAAAGCTTTGATTAGCTACTTCCAAAGGCCTTGTCAAGAGTATTTAAAATGTGTATTCCGATGGACGACCGCCCACTCCCTTGATTACAATTCCGTCTCGCACAGTATCATTCATTCCAAACTAAATCTTAGACCTACAGTGTCAACTCAATGTATCTCACTCAATAGGCTCATCCGCCGTAATCATGTATATTCCTGCTACCTTGGTAGTAGGTCTTAGAGCTTGCTCCCGGAATCCGCAATAGAAAACTGTTTGATACGAAACGTTCCTCCTGCTGCACAATCTCCTTTTATGGGAATATTCCGCGGAAAGTGAGCCTTTTATGGTGCTTACCCGCGGATGACTGCGGTTCTTCGGTCCGATGCAGCGCCCGCGTCCGCCTGATCCTTAACTCTCGACCAGCTCGCAACATCGACCTTTGCATCCGTGCAAACAGCAGAGCCTTTCTATGGATGTCCAGATCATGGAAGGCAGGAAGGATTAGGAATCCAACCAGTTCTGCTCACAGCCTTTATCACCAGGCTTGAGATTTGGTCATTCATGGCTCGCACGTTATCGCGTAATCTCGCATCTTGCACCTGAACGAGTGTTCAACTTTCTTGAAGTACTGGACTCAGGGCGTCGACGTGAAAACCGACCTTGACAGCCGCAACGCCTGTGCTCCTTGGCAGGATTTAACTGTTTGCCGTTCTCCAGGTTCGCTTCAGTCTGACGACTGTGAATCACAGTGTTTGCAAGCTAGAGCAGGCTGCACGAGGGCACCACCTGCACCGTCGCCACAGATCTGGAACAGACTCACCCTCCATGCTGCCAGCCGTCCCCCATGAATTGCATAATCAGGGTCTTCGAGCTGCCCATGTGCAGAGATCTGCTGTACGGCTGCTGCTGCCCTGTCTATGTCGCAACACGGTGCTCTTGGGCCTCTTCATCGCTGCTGCGTTGTCCAACTCCATGTGACAATCCAATTTCCATCTCGGAAGACACCTCCTTCGCCGGCCCATCATTCATGCCAAACTATTCTGCTTCAGATCCCATGTTACTGCAAGTGCCCTTTGCCATATGCTCGCATTTCTGACCGAAACCCCTCAAACTGTGACCCTCAAAGCTCCGTCAGTCCTGTCTTACCGACTTTATGAGTTTTTCCGAAATTTCAGAACTTCAGCGGGTGACCGGTGACTGTTCATCGAACATTCGTCATATGAATTTATGCTCTCGCTGGCAAAACACTTGATTACTCTTCCTCTTACCTTAAGTTCACAAGGTAGCAGGTATTGCCCGCACGGGCCTGTAGGTGTTATACAATTCACCGTTGCAAATGAATGCAGGCTTGTAGAATCCTTGTCTGGAGTATCAGTGCCCAGCAGTTTCCCGCGCGTGAATCGGAGCAGATTATTCGTCCATCGTAAGAATTATGGGACCTGTGCGCAATTTCTCGCCACGTGACACAACGGTTGAGCCAGTAATGTGACTTTGCGGAGGAGTGGCCTATGTAAATGCTGCCGCGAGAATCCCTTCGACGCTGCGGTCCGGTATCCCCGAAAGGATCTCAACCTGCAACCACCAGCTCATGCCGCCACATCGCGATTCCGATGCCTTGGGTAGAAAAGCCTCGGCAGACTCTGGTCCTAGTCGCGTGGAACGTGGCTCGCGCGCGTTTGAAACGCCCAAGCGGCCAGCAGTGAACCCATTTCTCGCACATTTCCAGCCTGCAAGGAAGACTGCTCTGGAAGCCGGCTCGTCCAAGCCAAAGGTCACCCGAGACTCAGGCATGCTCTTTGCGCGTTTTCTGAAACGTTCACAGCGAACACCACGAATGACAGCCGCACGCGAGACTACTCCTCCGCCAGAAGCAGCGCCGCGGAGAGATAATAACACGATCCCGTCTTCACGCAAGAACTCTGGTCGGACGCCCATACGAGTGGCCAAGACCGCCAGGTCCGTTTTGCGTGCTATGTCACTGCCTTCTCCACTGAACTCTTGCACAGACATGCAGTAGAACCATCAGGATCCCAGCCGACTCTAGATCAACATTTTGGGCCATACAGGCGAAAGCAGGTCGACCGCAATGCGCCCCGAGAAATACCCAAAGAACAGGAAGTCATCATAATAAGCTCAGACGGCGATGATTCGCCTCCGCCAGTCGCCCGAGCATCGACGTCTATGTCACAGGCTCGTACCGCAGAGTCTCGCTTGCCCTCACACGGCTTTCAGATGGCCAGAAAGACCATGTACGGTGCATAATATGCGCTGTGCTGTGACAGCTAAGTGAATCGAGCAGGAAGCCACGGCCCGAGGGACCATCGTCCTCACCATACAACCCGGAGGACGATTATAGCGACCGCAGCGAAGACTCTGATTCGGAAAGCATCAGCGACCACCATTATGATGATATTGACAGAGGCCGCATCGAGCTAGATGACGACGACGATGTTGAGGAATTGGCGCAGCCATCGCAGGGTTCATCTTCGCAGGCTCGGATGCGTAAACCATTCGCGACGCCCCTTCGAGCCGAACTTGCAGTCACGCCCGCGGTTCCTCCGCCGACGTCTGTTCGCCAGCTTCGTCCTCGTCAGGCTGCGCCCAAACAGCAAGAGCTTTCGTTAACCGAGGACGAGTCCGCGACCGACAAGGAGGATAACCCGATGTCCTACTTCGACAAGGCGGTCCTGACTTTGTGGCAGGTCAGGCGCCTGCCGTTTCTTCCTCGCACGCTGCGCCGTGCTGTGGAGCCTCATATGGAAGACTCTTTGGGGCATCCTGTGCGTCTGGGCGTGCCTCGCGACCAGGTCGATGATCGCTGGGTGTGCCCGCTGTGCCCCGTCTTCGGACTGTTCAGCAGCCCGGATGCACGCGATATGCACATCAAGTTCTGGCACGAAGAATATAACGGTAAAGTGATCAGCAACAATGCGTTACGGTGCGCTCTTCCCTCCCGTGGCATCGCGGTCCTGACGGGTCCTTCAAGTGCTGGCAAAACGATTGCACCGCCGCAGGCGCGAGAGTATGTTCCCACACATGCTGTCAAACGTCCAACGCAAGGCTTTCATTTCCCGCATAGTCAGTATACCTTCATGTTCGTCGTCCACTCTCGTCCACTCTCGCTGAACTACCATCGCCAGTCAGCGAACGAGTGACTGGCTTGCAACCGATGCCCAATTTCGGGTACATGCGGGACCGCGTGCGCTTCGAGGAGATGCGCGTCCTCGCGCGCCCTGGCCCTCTGCCGGTATTCGTCGCCGCATGGAAGCGCTGGATATTCGAACACCGAGAAGACTTCATCGCAGCCCCTGCCAGGGCTCTTGGGTCATTCTTGCACAAATATGCAGAAGCTGTGCGGGTGGCTGGACGGGACGTACTAAAGGCCTGGCTGCTGGTACGTCCATCGATTGTTTACATGTTTTCAGTGTTAACAACTTGCCGTCCCTTCGTCCATGCACAGGCCCTAGTAAACCAGGACTTCATAACCCAGTTCGAGTTTGTCGACATCTACGGCGAATGGGCCAAGGCTGAGCGAAAACGTGCCGAGCGTCTTTCGTCCGAAACGGGTCCGGTTGCGCCTCCAACTGTATAACAATAGCGGCGAGCAATTTCTTGGATGTCGCACTCTGGCCGCGCAACGCGTATCTTTCTTGATGACTGCCGAAGGCCAAGAGCATATGTTCGGCGAGGAACGGCAAAACGTCGGTGTTTACTCTTCGTCCATGCAATCTCCAAGCGCACTACCGTACTCGCGGCGCAAATCGGGAAGATTACTTATAAGGTTCACGCTCTCATGATGCTCGGTGACTGTGGACGTGAGGCGGAGCATGTGTCCAGCCCTGCCAACTGTATGGATGGCGCTGCTTTTCAGCAACGTTCGCCCTCACGAACTTGACGCCCGTTTCTACGAAGGGGAAGTCGCCGTACTACGTTCGCCCTACTGACAGTGTAGCATCCGCGAGTCTTCGGACCATTGGAAATGTTCTACATGTGGTACAACTACAGGCCTGCTGCCCGGGATTCCTTTTTTTGCGCGGAGCTCATGGTGCGCGTCCCAGAACTTGCGAACGGGATAGGACGTTCCTGGCTCTGGGAGAATATGTATGGATGCTGAACTCCGCCCTTGTCTCGGCATCTGGTGGCAATTGCTTGTGCCCTGCTATCCCCGCTGTTGAATACTGCTCAGTGACAGCAGGGGCAGCTGTGAGAAAGCCAAACTCCGTTACGTTAAAGTCGGGAAGTACTTAGTGGACGCTCTAGTTCGACGGACTTTGTGCCCTCAGTCAACTGAAACTCTTGCCACCATGCGTCTTCAGAGTTCCAGCTCTACGTCCCTTTCATTTGCGCTCATGGCGGCTAGCAGTGTCGCGGCCATCGAAATGGATGCGGCAACCTTCGCTAGGCAGAAATTCGACTTCATCGTCTGTGGCGGTGGAACTGCAGGTACGACGGTGGCTGTCAGGTATGTACACCTAGGGTGGGGACCAGAGTTATGATTCTGACTGCGATGCGCACATGGAGACTTTCTGAAGTGACCTCGTGGAAGGTGGGAATCATCGAGGCCGGCGTTTATCACAAGGTTCGGGAGATTCAAAGCACCCTGTACAATATCGCTTACATAGTCTCAGGACGATCCAGCCGTGCTGGTTTGTCTTCTTTGCCTTCGGGTATAGGTTCAATTTCTCATACAATAATGCAGGTCCCACAGGGATGGAACGTTGGAAAGACGTGGGGAAATGCTGTGGGTACCTTTCAGATACCGATGAGCTTTAGGGACGATTAACGCCCTGTGCCACAGAGCTATGATTGGAGTGCGTCTTCGTTTCTCGCCGCCGCCTTTGCACAGAGCGCTGATTGATATACTAGACTTCAAGACTACCCCACAGCCGACATTGAACAACAGAGAAATACCCGTCTCGCGTGGCAAAGGGCTCGGTGGCAGCAGCATGATAAATAATATGGGGTTTCTGCGCGCTGGTGCGGTCGAATACGACCGTGAGCCGAAGTCAAACTCGTGCCATATCACCGCACGCTGACTGCACTTCGGTTAGAAATTGGTGAATTGGGCAACCCAGGATGGAGCTATAAAGATATCCATCCATATTTCATCAAGAGCGAGAATGTATCGGCATCATCCAAAGAACTACAAGTGAAAACGCACGCTACGATCGACCCTCGCGTTCGCGGACATCATGGGGTACGCGACTGTAGGGCGCGTTCAAGAGCTGCCGGCTGACATCTTGCAGCCGATCCATACCTCGTTTTCACAATGGTACTCCGAGGCGATCCCCCCGTTCGTGGACACAATGCTACGAATAGGGCTGGATCCCATCAGAGATGGGGTGAGCTGTTAAAAACTTGCCCTGCATATTACTGACAAGTGTTAGGGAGATGGTACGGACGCAAATTACGTTTGGAATCCGATCCTTGCCGTCAACCAGGAGACGCAGGAGCGATCATATGCTGCAAATGTATGCATAGGCCTCACATCCACTTTTCACTGAGAATTCAGCGTCCTAGTCGTACTACGAATCGAACGCACACCGCACGAACCTGGTCTTGCTCACAGGTGCCCAGGTCGTCAAGATCGAGATGTCTCCCAAGCCCGATTCTGACGGGAATATACTCGCCACTGGAGTCACCTACGTGGACCTCGCTGCTAAGAAAACATACACTGTACCGGTGACGAAGGAGGTTATCGTCGCTGGCGGTGGAGTTCAGTCCCCGCAGATCCTCGAGCTCTCAGGTATTGGGAACGCGACTCTTCTAGGCCAGTTTGGCATCAAGGCACTAATCGATCTGCCCTCCGTCGGAGAGAACTACCAGGATCACCTGATGGTTTTTGAGACGTTCGAGGTTCCCAACTCCATCGTGACGTGGGATATTCTCAACGACCCTGTGAAGAACGCAACTGCGTATGAATAATAGTGAGTTAAACCGCCGATCGTTGCGTCAATAAAGCAAACTCACGAGCTCTCTCATCCCAGTCTCCAAAACCGTACCGGGATATATACTGCAGGCATCAACGCCATCTCTTACATGAGTGCGCGCCACATCGCCGGAGAAAAAACCCTCAGCGAATGGAGGCGCCAACTTGATCGCGAGCTGCATGCCAGGCCACTCGGCCCCGGTGCTCGAGCGCAGTATGCCATTCAGCGCCGCCGCCTGACCACTGACAGCAATGAGGCAACGCTTGAGTAAGGTCGGTTCTGAATGAATGCGCCATCGCTCACGTACCAGCAGGATATACGCCTCACCGGCCAGCGCTTACCCAGCATTGGTGAAACCAAACTCAAGCTACATCCAGATTGTGGCGATTCCCATGCACCCGTTCTCCCGTGGCAGTATCCATATCAAGTCCGGGGATCCTTTGATTGGGCCTGCTATCGATCTCAACGCATGGGCACTTGACATCGGTGAGTCCCTGGACGTTGCAATGGAAGTACGCCAATGATTCTTCAAGACCGTGTGATCATGCTCGCTGGGGCGAAGTTTGCTCGTAGCCTTACGGACAAATTGCCGTTGTCTCGCATCGTTCTGAATGATATTGAGCCCCCCGACGGAACGGCGTCGGACGAGGAGTGGCTAGACTTTATCCGCAAGACATCAGCAAACCCGTACCATCCCTGCTGTGAGTCGGAGCTCAGGCCGTCGTCTCGTCTCGAGACTAACCTGGTGGGCAACCTAGGCACTGCGGCAATGCTCCCAAAGTCGCGAGACGGCGTCGTGGACCCGCAATTTAAGGTATACGGCACAAGCAACGTGCGTGTCGTCGATGTGTCGATTCTGCCCATGGTCAGAAAGTTTTTTTCTTGTCGCTCATATGTAGACATTGACACCGCCGCTTACAGATGCTCGCAACGCACCTGATGGGTACAGCATACGCTATCGGAGAACGCGGCGCAGACTTTGTCAAGGCTGCCCACGGTCATGGCCACGAGAAACACGATTAAACTGGGCCCGCGTTTCTGCCGAATCCAGACCGTGATTAAGCTCTGTAAAAGATAGAAACACGCAATGAAGTATAGCTAGCTTCCAGTGCTTCCCGCCGTCGGGCCTGCAACTCCAGAATAGCCGCACAGCGTGGTCGTGACCATGGCGGTCGGAGGATGAAAGGGCAAACGCGTACGGCATTAGCCGTCCCCCGGGGATGGCGTTCAATCCTCGCCGCGATCTCGCGGTGGGCGCGTACGAACGGACATGGAGCGACTTCTACGACTGGGAGCAGCAAAATGCGCGCGAAATCCTAGACCGCTTGGACCCGGATGTCGACTCGGAGTCCTCGCTTTCGGACGACATGTACACCCCCTACGAGTCCACCCAGCCGCCAAAGCCCGACGATAGCGACATGGATCAGCGTAAGCCGGTTATGGAGGCGGCTTATCTCCATATATTCGATGGCGATATCGGGATGGCCACGCGTTCTTCTCGTCCTGTGCTGCGCTGCGCAACCGTACGGGCTGGGCCACGGTACGAGAGCTGCGACGCACTTGTTGCACCTGTCTTCCTGGGACGGGAAGACTGCATTATCTGGCCACGAGCCATTCCGTTTGTGGACGACCCCAGCTTTGACTCCGACGAGTATCTGTACAGCTTAGCTGGCGCGGACGTGGATGGAGTCTCGGCCAGGGATCGCGCAAAGTTGCTTCGACGGCTACAAGACAAGATGACGCCATGTCCGGAAGACCCCAACCTACATGCGATTGAGCTTGCAACCCTACGCAGGCTATACTCAGAGGCGTTTACGCTGTCCGAGATTGAGCAACTGGCTTTTCTGTCGCAGACTCCGCAAGTCTTACTAGAACTCTGCTGGCAACGGCAAGTCTCCCGCCTTCTCTTTTAATATCCTTCATCTTTGATCTAGAGATCTTCCGCCTTGGGACGAATTTACGCAATACGGAGAACTATTCTCCATCCTTGCCGATCGTGTATTCAACCCGGAGTCTCAACTGCTTCGAGAGCATTTCTCGTGTCTCATGAACCAATCCTGTTTCCGTTTGCTCTGCATCGAGCCTTCATGCATAGCTCATTGTGGGTGTCATGCGTCCTCTAGACTGAGTGCTAACTACAAGCGAAGCTCACCAGCAAAGGTTGCCAATGCGCGATCGGCCAGTGTCTCTGGCCGCAGTATCGGATGGAGAACACGTCCCTCCATGTGGAGATGCGTGTTACAGATCATCTGTGGCAGACGAGGCGCGTATTAATTCTACTGCCCGGCCTGTTCCAGGCCCGACTCAATGGTTTTAGGACGTATTATGGGCTGAGGACGAACTGGACACCCTTGCACTGATGGTTACGCAATGTCCCAAAATCTCCATTTGCAGCCTCGCCGTTGTGATGGATAAGCCTTGCAGAGAGGTAAGTCTACGCCGTGTGTGTTTTCTAGCTCTCATATTGCCAATCAGGTCTTTGTGCAGAGGAGAAACTTGCCACAGCGAAATCCGGAAGTGTTTCGTCCTCGACCGCCTCGCCAGGAAGTCTCTCGTGAAGAAGCCCTTAACTTGCGTACGTGTCATGTGCAAGTCCATGTGAATGTTTTTACACATCTCGACTCAGCTATAAATGGCAAGCAGGTCCATTTGTACGTGCACCAGTCATGACGTTTCCATATTCGTTCGTCATGTCTTAACAATCCGTACAGGGCTTTCGGATGTTCACACGCTGGTCCGTGCACATTTGAATCGGGGTGTCACTGCGCGCAGAATAATCTCTACTGTCGAGCATCCTGCTCGTGCACTTCCGCGTGTGCGTTCTTTTTCACCCAAATGCCCCCCGTTTATTAAGAGCCGAGCAGGCGGGAGACAGTATCCTGGATGCTCTTGCCACGCTTCTTCAAAGTCGGCTGTATGCCGCACTCCTCAAAGCTGTCTATGCGTGCGCCTGGCACGCGAATGCGAACCAGGAGTGTGCAAAAGCTGTCGCACTCATGAGGGTCGCAAGAAATGTTGCAACCGCATACTCGGAGCTGCTCCCATTATCCGCGTAAGAACTTCATTAGATAGCGCATTCGTCGGTTCTCAGCGTTCGCCCACAGTACAAGGTCGCGGAGAGCGCATATGGATATGGTCTATATGCGAGGGAGAAGATCCACTCGAGGCAATGTATTGGGGGTAAATACCGCTTTCTTGTGCTTTCACCATTTCTGATACAGTCATTTGGTACCAGAATACATTGCCGAGGTCATTGCCCCGCCGAGAACGGACTCGCAAGGGTACGTGCCTGAGCTGCTACACGTCTCACTCTTATGAACACTGGCCCTAGAGTCATCGCGCGACATGTGCGTCGCAACTACCTCTTTGACTGGTGCCAGGACGATGCCCTCTTTCTGGATTCATTGGAAGCGGGAAACGCCACGAGGTTCATTAACCACGCCGACGGGCGCAAAGCCAACGCCACCGCGATATGTACGTCTACTGCGCATCCTGCCTTTTGGTATCCAATCTTGCGCCAGATAAATGGGTGAACGGCGATATCAAGCTCGGAATTTACGCATGTGAGTGTTGCAGGTTGACCAGGCTTCCTTTGCTGACTGTGCTGCAGTGCGGGATATCCATAAAAACCAAGAGATACTCATCAACTACGGACAGAATTACTTTCTATCTGACCAGGAGGATGAAGACGAAGACGAAGAGCAGAGAGAGCTGTCTCCAGAGTTGTAACTTAAAGACTATTGTATATGCAGTGATGAGCTGCGGTGCCGTTTCCGGGCGTTAACGCGCATTGTTACTCCGCTTGAAAACCGACGTTTCTCATGCATTCTGCGATTCTTCTTCAGAAAAACTGTCTCACAGTATATAACAGCCTTAAAACATTATTATTAATGTTCAATTCTATGAATACATAAGTTATCCGGTGAGAAACCACTTCTGTGACGACACAGTGTCTAGATGAGCGGACGGTCGTTTGAGCACCGGAGGCGGAGCCTGAACATAGCATCCAGACCTCGGAAACGGCCGAGCTTTTCGTTCTTCGTCTAAAATCGTCGTTTTTGGCACCCCTAGACATCCCTATCCACCCTCAAGCGGCAGTTCCATTGGAAATAATACAAGGTACCCAAAAACTAAGTTTGAAGCAAATCGGTGCCGGGACGGCTTGCGGCGCGCATTTTGCGTTTCAACCGCCTGCCCTAGACTCCTCGCACTGTCCTGCATACATCACGTTAAACGACAGTCTTCTTACAGGATCTCTTTGAAAGCCTACTGTTACACGAAGACGAACGCGACAAGAATTAACCCTTGGCTGCCGCCTCGGTGAAGTACAGCTCGAGGTGGTCGTGCAACGTCTTGAGCTCCCGCACGATGACGTCTCGAATCCTCCGATCGGGCTCTGCGACGCGCGGCAGGCTGCAGAACTTTTCCACAGACGGCAGGACGGCGGTCAATCTGGTCCGCAGGCCCGTGTCGAGCCCGAGCATATCATCCCTGGTCAAGCAGTTGAATCGCACGTTGTAGCGCTGGCCTAGCGCCAGCATGTGGTCGCGGATGCGCACCCAGCGGCGCAGCAGCGCGCGCCGTCCCAGTCGCAGCATATGGAGCTGCGTCTTCGTCAGGCGCGGATAGGACTCCGCGAGACGCTGCGGATGGACGCGGAGGAGGGCGTAGCGTGCTTCCGTCGCAAGCTTGCTGAGGCCGTGGGCGTCGCAGGCAGACATCAGCTCGGAGACGTCGACGTGCTCCAGCAGATCTGGTGGCACTACTTGAGTTTCCCCGTCGATGAGATACGCTCTGACCGCTATCTCGAAGGCTGCTCTAGTACGACCACCGGGGCGCATGAGGTTGATAGCCGCAACGACGAGGCTGATGAACGGCTGGAACAGCGGGACAGAGCGCGAGGACAATATGCGGTGCGAATGCTTGATGGCCCACGCGTGCAGGAGTGTATTCTGATATTTATGCGTCAGGAGGAGGATGTGCAGCAGTCTGCGGAGCTTGAGACAGTTGTGCTCTTCTTGCATGAATTTCTCGACCACGGGCGCTCTGAGAGATCTCAGGTCTGTGTTGCAGATTCAGAATCTGGAATACGAACCTTTCGTGTAGTATCCACAGATAGTCTTCGAAGGCGACTGGCTCGGTGTTTCCCAATACGATAGGATTATCCAGCGTGCCTTCGCCCGTATCGCGGGGTACAGGTAGAGAGAACATGTCTCTGAAGATAGGAGAATCCTGTGTCAGTCGTCCGCGCGAGATCTGAGGGAACCAGAGAGGTATCTCATTAGCCTTGTGCTCCGAATCACATCATAAGTATCTCACCTTGTAGAGGATACCTCCAACCAGAAGTGCGACACCATCCTCGTCATAATAGTATTCGCTAATCAGATAGTGTGACTCGGCGTTGCCGTCGTCTCTGTACAGCGGATATTGCACGTTATCTTCGACGTCGCTGCCGAAATCGCTGAAAACGCTTGAGCGTTGCATGGCTGATGTGGCAAAATGAAAGCCTCGAAGCGTGCGAGCACACCTGGGAAGAGACACGATGCGCAGTGCCGGGCCGACAGTCAGACACTTTCGCGCATGCAGGATGCAGCGTGGTGAGATCGGACCGCAGTTGTGACGGTCGACTCGTCTGCGAGCGCTTCGAAGGGTGCGGAAGCTCGATCATGGGATGCGATAGGTAACTGCTGACCATCTATTTTGAATACAGGCAATAACCTCCGCTTGACTTCGTGCATGCGGCACGATTGGCCAAGATAATTTCATGGCGTTTGTCGATGAATCACAAGAAAGAATCGCTGCGGCACCGAGTTGGCCCCTAGTCAGGTTCATTCTAGGTTGAACTTGCACACAATTTCGCAACGTTTCTCCGCCGTGTCCCCTGTATTACTCGCGATTTAGAGTGAGATATTGATCATGATATTCGTATCGACACACAGCACCGATTGACCTGCGGGAGCTTCATTTAGAGCGGGCCATCGGGACTAGTGTTCTCACGTCGGCTGTTTTCCGGACGCTCGTCTCAATAGAATAAAGTCTGGTAGCAGAAATTTTACGCCGTCTAGACTGACTGCAGCAGTGGTGAGAGTGGTTCGATGGTGCGCATTTTACGCGAGTTTTGAAAGCCCAGACTCGGAGGGCGCGACCGCGAATGCGGCGATTGAAAAAGCGCGCGAACGCGAGTGGTACGATGAGTGATCGCCACTTCTTCCCTCGCCAACGACCAGGACGATGACCAACGCCTACGACGTGATCATTGTCGGCGGCGGCGTCGCCGGCTGCGCCATGGCCCGCGCCTTGTCGCTGCAAAAGCGCCGAGTCTGCGTACTGGAGCGCTCGCTGGCCGAGCCCGACCGCATCGTCGGCGAGCTGCTGCAGCCCGCCGGCGTCCGCGCCCTGGAGAAGCTGGGAATGGCTGAGTGCACGGAGGGCATCGGCGCCGTCGTCTGCACCGGCTACTGCATCATTGACTCGCGCGCCGGGCGCCAGGTCCACATTCCGTACAACGACGACGACCAGGGCCGCTCTTTCCACCACGGCCGCTTTATCCAGAACCTAAGGGCGGCGGCGGCGGCGTCGGACGGCGTCGAGCTCGTCGAAGGCACCGTCTCCGAGTTCGTCGAGTGCGACAACACCTATCGCGTGCTCGGCGTGCGCGCGACGACGACGAGGACGGGCAAGCAGGCCGAAACGTTTCTCGCACCGCTCGTCATCGTCGCCGACGGCTACGCGTCCAAGTTCCGCGCCGAGGTGCTCGGCCTCGAGCGCGGCGAGACGGCGAGCACGGTCAAGAGCCACTTCGTCGGCGTCGTGCTCAAGGACGCCCAGCTGCCCGTGCCCGGCTGCGGCACCGTCGCGCTCGTGCCGGGCCAGGGCCCCGTGCTGATGTACCAGATCGAGCAGGGCGCCGCGCACGAGACCCGCATCCTCGTCGACGTCCGCGAGCCGCTGCCCAAGGACCTGCGCGCCCACATCGAGCAGAACATCCTGCCGCACCTGCCCGCCGGCGTGCACGCGCCCCTGCGCGACGCGCTCGCCAACGACCGGCTGCGGAGGATGCCCAACTCGTTCATGCCGAGCCGCATGCAGGGCGCGCGCCCGCTGGCCAAGGAGGGCGTGCTGCTGCTCGGCGACGCCTGGAACATGCGCCATCCGCTCACCGGCGGTGGCATGACCGTCGCGTTCCACGACGTCCTCCTTCTCGCCGAGCAGCTGGCGCCCATTGACGACCTGCACGACTGGGACGCCGTCTTAGAAGCCGCCCATCGCTGGTTCTGGCAGCGGAAACGTCTCGCGGCGACGGTCAACGTCCTCAGCGTGGCTCTTTACGACCTCTTTGGCGCAGAGAGTGAGCGGTCATCTTCGTATAATGCAGTTGCTGATTTTGTTCTCAGGTGACGACCTTGCCGTCCTTCGCAACGGCTGCTTCAAGTACTTTGAACTCGGCGGCGAATGCGTCAAGGGGCCCGTCTCGCTGCTCGCCGCGACGAAACCGTCCTTCCTCACGCTCTTCATGCACTTTTTCGCCGTCGCGTTCTACTCGTTATGGGTGCTCTTCACCCACCCGCGCCCCGTCCGCGTCAGCGCCGAGGGCAAGATGGCCATGCGCCGTCCGCGGCCGGACGAATGGCCGATATTGGTCGTGCGGTCCATCACGGTGGTATGTGGTCTTCCTCAAGCTTTACGACGGTGCTGATTGTGTCTAGTTCTGGACGGCATGCGTTGTTTTTTTGCCCGTGATGTGGACGGAGATCAAATGGTGGTAGTCGTTAGACAAGTCTCAAGTAAATTATCCCTCGCTATAGTCGACTCGCACGATAGAGCTTCATTTTTACTGCAAGACGCCGCGGAGTTCCAAAGCGTTCCTCGCTCTTTGTCTCGTTCTTCACAGTCGGCCACCACCGTGACATTATTCCGAAATACTCACAAATGGTCTAGGGGGTTCAACTACTGTGTGCGTGACAAGAGCACATTCGTGGCTGTCGACTGTCAGCCACTGGCCTGTTGCCATTGCATGCAAATGGACGATCTGGTTCTCTAATTCCAGCAGTGTTGCAATTCTCAGGACGTTTGGTAGCTCATGACAGAGATGGGTATCGTGGGAAAGGTGTCCTTCGAAGTCGACGAGGTCTCCGAAGATTCGGCGCTGATCTGAGGCTTGCCTTTCGCTGTCACTGCTCTCGAGCATGGCTCACCTTGCGCAAGCTGGACGCGAGGCCTCGCAACGCGTCCTTGAAATTGCGCGAGCTGAGAATCGCGCTCGCAAGGCCCGCAAGAAGCTGAGGAAGACGACATGCGGCCATTGTGGCCAGGGCGCCACGGGTGCCAAGCTGCAGACCTGCTCTCGCTGCAAGTGCGTCCTACAGTGATCTGATCACAAAATATCCTGCTTACCATTTTTCAAGATCGATTAACTAGTACGTACTGAGAGTCAGAGTCGCGATTGACACGGCGTGACTGGCTGGCAGCTGCTCGGCCGCCTGCCAACGCGAGCACTGGAAAGCCGGTCACAAGGCCGACTGCAACGGCTTTGCGCACCCGCCGTTCGCAAAGAACTTCGATGCGTCGGACCGCACGGACGTGCCGTGGCCTGAGGATCCCATTTTCGCAGCTGAATCGATGGACGGTATCGGAATGTGGATGACAACTCATGGCCAGCTCAGCACCCTGTCAGTTCTCCAAAGGCAAAATTTCTGCCTACTCTAAGCTCATTGAGCCTTTCTTTTCTATTTCTCAGGTTGCAGCAAGCATTCGAACCCATCAACCTGGACGCGACGTCGGGCACCGCGCCGCAAGGCCCGCCGTCGTACCAGAAATGGGCGGGCGTCGCGGGGCCGCAGCCCCCCGCTTACGGGCCTGCACTCATGAAGCGCATTGGTTCGACTGTGATGGGCCTCCGCGTCATCGTTCAGAATCGGCGTCAGGACGGACGTATTATGGCCATTTTCCCTGGCGAGATGGAGCTCGTGATCCATGCCAGGGTTAAGGACAACTTGCTGCCCGAGGACCTCAAGAAAGTCAAGTTTATGACTTTACCCGGCGACGGGTGAGCATTGCTGGGAATGCGATTGTTATACTGGGGACTCATGCGCGATCAGGTCACCAGTGCTGTCGACCCCTCCTTGGACAGACTACAACGGCGTACTGCGCGCCGGCATTCTCGAGCTCAACGGCGTCGAGGCGCCCAAGGGCAAGTTCGCGGGCACGGTGGAGCAGCCTGGCGAGTACTAGCCTGCGCCGCCGCCGTCCGGGCAGCCCTGGGAGCGCGTGATCGACTGGACCACGGGTGCTGTCATGCTCGCGCCGGGCGACTATGTGGTGTTCGCGTGCCAGTACCGCGTCGGCGACGGCGGCACCTGGAAGGCGTACCCGGACCTGCTCGACCAGACGCTGTGCGTCACGCTGCCCGTGTGCCGCTCGCAGAACGGCGCGTCCGACGCCGGCTGGGCCGACGCTGTGCGCCGCGACGTGCTGTCGCTGCGCGGCCGGCGGCCGGCGGGCGTATGCTTCATGCTCACCGCGAAGATGGACCACGCGTACTTCGACGAGTACTACAAGCCGTACTTCGACCAGAACGCGGATGCGTTCGCCGCGTCGCGCCTCGGGCAGCGCGCGGCGCAGCTGAACGACATGGACAAGGCGTTCGTGCCCATGGCCATGACCATGCTCATGCAGAACCTACCTCCGCGCGAGCGCGCCGAGGCTGTGCGCCGTTTCAACGAAATGGGCTTCAACATCGAGGACGTACTCCGCCACGCTGGCGTCTGAATGAACATCCGTCTTTATGCTCTGCTTCTTGCTGTACTTTTGCCTGCTCTCGCTCTTTGAAAGCTAACGGCTCTGACCTGTCTCTGCTCCCTTGCCAGCCTTTGCCTCGCGTCGCATCGAATCTTGCTGTCATGCAATCTTGTTCGCGCTGCCCATCTTGACCTCACATGTATTCTTGCCACAATTGGCCATTTGGCACCATTCGCAAACATACCGTGTTTCACGAGTATTTACCAATATAGTCATTCGTGTGTTCTGAATAGCCCTCCGAGTCCGCGCCCACGCGGGAGGTGAGATGCATCCGAATCTAATGCGACGCGATCAAACCCGCGTTTTGCGCTCAGCAGCGGCGTCCAAAATACATTTTGCCTTCGCTCCCCCATGTCCGACACAGAGGCCCCAGCCAAGCGCGGCGGATATCGCATCGAGTACGCCGCGTCCGGCAGAGCGAAATGCAAAGGTACCGCCCGCTTCGCCGTCGCCGCCCACCGCGTCCAGCGTGCTGACTCTGCCCGCAGGTGCTTATCTGGACCCTCTGGCCAGCGCTCTGCGTGTCCGGATTTTCTGATTTATATTCTTTGTTTTTTTTTTTATTTGCAGGTCCCAAGCCGTGCCAGGGCACGCCGATAGAGAAAGGCGCGTTGCGCCTGGGCTCGCTCGTCGAAATCAGGGACCACACCAACTTGTGCGTTTTGTTTCCGGTGTCTTGTCCTGAGGACATGTTGACTGAAATGATTGCAGCTCGTGGAAACGTCCGTTTGACCTTTTATGATTTTATCGTGGCGTTTATCCGATTCGACTGAGGCGCTCGCAGATTGGGGCTGCGTGACAGCGCGCGTGCTCGCGAACATCAAAAAGTCGATTGAAGAGTCGAGGGATCTCGACGGGTACGAGGACCTGAAGCCGGAGGACCAGGCCAAGGTCGACAAGGCGTGGGAGGAGGGCCACGTCGCGGACGAGGATATCCCGGACTCGGCGCGCAAGCCCGAGAAGGACGGCGACGACGAGGAGAAGCCCAAGAAGAAGCGGGCGCCCGCGAAGAAGAAGAAGGTCGGTAGTTTCTCCTTATTTATTGCGGCGCAAGCGATTGGGCGATGTGCTGATGCAATTTTCCCGATAATAGGCGGACGAGGAGGACGGGGAAGATGGCGAGGAAGAGAAGCCCAAGCCGAAACGGGCGCCGCGCAAGAAAAAGGCGGCCGATGATGACGACGAGGACGACGAGGAGAAGCCCAAGCCCAAGCGTGCGCCGCGCAAGAAGAAGGATGCGGACGACGAGGACAAGCCCAAGAAGAAACCCGCTGCAAAGCGCGCCGCACCCAAGAAAAAGAAGGCAGCTGTGCGTATATGGCTCTATCTTCCTGCACCTGTGATTTCTAAAAATTCTGGTCCTGGTTATAGGATAGCGACGAGGATGGTGGTGAAGACTTTGGCGATGCAATTGACGACGTATCGGGCGGTGACGACGACGATGACGATGCGGAAGCTGGCAAGAAGCGCAAACGCGCTCCCGCTGCGAAGAAACCGGCTGCCAAGAAACGGAAGGCCAAGGCTGCCAGCGAAGACGAAGACGACGAGTAATGCCACGACGCGTTGATCACTCGCCCACCGTCCTATTTCGTTCTGCTGTCGCCGCTTCTTCTCGCCCCTCGTTCCAGGCCAATTCTACTCCTGTATAGTTTATTCGATCGCTGTGTGCCATGCTGAATTGTACCATGCTTTTTGCACAGGTTACGGGCCTGTTACTACATTAAGACCTGGGACAGTGTAGTGCTCGCGTCTGTCGTACCTGTTGGAGTCTGGTCGTATCATCACGTCACTCGACACCTGCTCGACACGCAACTTCTGGGATATTCCGTGAGCTGCTGCGACTCCCGAGGACACCATGATCTGCTCGGCTTGCCTTGCTGTCGCCCTGAGGAGCCGGCGCCATTTCGATGTAAACATTCATCTTTTCCAAACAACGATCGACCCTGCTGCGCCGCGGGGGGCGTGGGAGCCTCGAAGTGCACCCGCTCGAAAATAGTACACTCTTGCAGACGGTACCGTGCTCTTCTCCTCTTCTGCTAGGGGATCCCGCCGCGCATGGAGACGATCGAAGCACGGGCGAGGTCGGCGAAACGGCTTCGGCACCACTGAGAAGACCGCCAGTGCCACAAGCGAGCGAACGCAAAGTCATCGCGCCTCGTGGGATATGATGAGGATATCGAAGCCCTGGCACTGCGGAGCCGGTCCGCGCAGGACTTCGTATAAAATAGAGGTGGAGGCGAGGCGGTGGGCTTGGTTGGGACTTCGCTGAACCGTCTCACTGCCCGTCGCTTCGCACAAAATGCTCGCCCTCCGCATCGTCCTTGTCGCCCTCAGCTCTGCGGCTGCCTACGCCGCGGCCTTGCCATTCACCTCGGAGGCCGCTGGTGAACTCGGCGCTGAGTCGACGATTAAGCGGGCGGCGTTGCCGTTCGCCTCTTCGGAGACCGTGGGCGAGCTCGGCGCCGAGTCTACAATTAAACGAGCAGCGTTCACGGCTTCAGAGACTGTTGGAGAGCTTAGTGCTGACTCCACAATCAAACGAGCGGCCTTGCCGTTCATCTCTGTGGGGACCTCTGGCGAACTCGGTGCCGACTCTACGATCAAGCGCGCGGCCTTCACCTCTGCCGATACCGTTGGCGAGCTGGGCAGCGAGTCGACTATTAAGCGAGCAGCGTTCTCCTCGTCGGAGGCCACTGGCGAGCTCGGCGCCGACTCCACCATCTAGGTGTACTCATAGAATTGTAAGAGTGCTGTTAACGTTGACTCACAAAGATGCTCACATTTTTCAGCCTCCGTTCCCCGCCCTGGACTGGTGGGATTTTGTGTAGCGCGCGCGCAGCCTTGTCTATGTATCACGATTGTATCTCAATTCACGACTGTTCGGCTCCTAGACACCTACACGATGGTACGACTGGATGTTGGCGTTGGTCCAAAGTTTCAGATTAGTCTCCAATGATGTGCATGTCTGGTCCCGTAACGGGCAGGACTGCTATCACTCTGGGATATCAGCTTGGCGCGTGGTCGAGGTCGTGATCGTTGGCAAGAAGTTGAGGAAGGCTCTCAGCAGCTTCGCAATCGTGGCTACGCGACGCGTCCAGCTTCTCCGTCGAAGAGCGATGTCATGACAGCTGGCATTAGCCTGACATATCGCCGACACCTCCCGATTTTGTTACAGATAGCTGTGGGAAGCAGGATAGTTGCGTACTGTCAGTGCAGGAAATGTCGCAGAAGCCACAAAAAAAATCTGCGTTGACTCTACCGAGGTCCGAATGGCGGACTTTCCACGCTTCGGCCCGCAACCGGCCGACGCCTGCCGCGTGCCAGTTATCCTGCTACACCGCCAGCCGCGTTGGAGCATTCGGCCGCCCCCAGCCGTAAGTCACCCGGGAGCAAGCGAGATATGGCGCCCTGCGGCAACCCCGACCGGCCCATGGCTGCTCCCAAACAAACACAACCTGGGAGCATCTCGGTGGGGCGGCCAGGCGACTTTCTGGTCACGTGACGCTGATGGCCCGGCGGGCTGGTTCTAAATTCGGCTGCAGGACTTTGAGCGGCTGAGGAGATGACGATTCTGACATGGACCGACAGTGAGGCCTAGTCAGGATTCAAGTATCGTGCTATATGTCAGCGGCAATGTCAATGATTCAATTTTGAGAGCTGAATACTGCACCTCAATGGGACGGCACTTAAATCCTTGTACATATGGTGCTTGAGATATACAGCACATAGACCTTGGTTCAGTCAGGTTCAATCTGTGGCAATTGAGAATTAACCTCTGTACTCCCAGGTCCAGGAGCCAGGACTTCCGTGCCATCCGAATTTCACCAGACTGCGTCTGGCGACGGCGCCCGGCATCAAACCCAGTGTTTGTTGATTTCGTCGGACTTCAGTCTTCGCGTCTTTTTCTCCTCCTCCCAACATCCTCATACGCTCCGCTGACGACCCGACACCTCTTTCGTGCCTACAAGATCTGGCCTTATAAGCTGCCAACTTCAAGCGTGCTGCGAGAGTCATCAAGATACACTTATTTCCCAATCGTGGCCTCAGGTGCTTCGGGCTTCGGGCTTGGTTTCGTCCAGTCTGCTTGTTCGTCGCACACACACTCTCGGGCATGTTCTGTCTGCGGTATCCAGCTCTGGTGTTGCCATGTTCTTGCCTACTCGTGATCCCGGCCGCTGGTGTTCTGGCTTGTCCTCTGCTGCCCTCCTTTGACTTGCCGCTGTCGTACTGGTTCTTGTAAATCTGAGTGTATCTTGGCTGCTGGCTTGTGCTCTGTTCTGCTTGCTCTGCCCATGGCTCTGATCTCGCCTTTTGGCTTCTGCTCCTGCCCCTCCTCTTGCCGCTGCTGCTGACCATTTGTCTTCCCCAGTATTTGTATTTAGCATTACATTACATCTGTGTATATATGTTCGGCTCAAATATAATTATTTTTTCGCTGTTTAACATATCCTGAATGCGAGAAAGACGAACGGCAGAGGGAACGGTCAAGGGAAGGGCAGCTGTGCCGGCCGCACGTGCCGTCGGTGATATCCGAGCCTGGGAGCTGCCCAGCGACGCCCCGGGGCTGCAGCTCGGCTACGGATTGCTGCAAGTCACCAAGCGGCGGTAGCTAGCTTACGGCCATGGAGTCGCCGGGGTGACAGCCGGGCAACGACCCGGCGCACCCCGCTGTGACGTGCCCCGGGCGACCTGCCGGGCGCGTGCAGAGTTGCAGCTGTGTACGGCCATAAACAGTATGTTCGTGAACTTCATAGCGTGCACGATATGTCACACCCGCAGTAGCTCATCGTCTCGCGAGACATGTTCATGAGGTTGTGTCCGTTTCCAAGACTTCTGCCTTGTAAACAAGCTCAAAAAGAGTTGACCAAGCTGCAGGCGACATCCTCAGCAGAATCATCACCCGCTCCTGGCTATCCTTGACAGCTCAACGTCCATGTACCAGGCCACACTACCCCATTTAATGTTGCTGTATTTGAAGAATGGCAGGATATGTGCCGCACACATAGCTGGCTTTCTGTGGGCTGAGGCTTTGCGTTCTGCTGCATCCGCATCGGACCCGAATACCACCCAGGCCACTGTTTCTGGTTCCAGCTGCCGCTTATGATAGCTGGGCTCGAGTCACCACGATTTCGCACTGTCTATTCGGTGTACCAACGCGCTGACGACGAGGCCGTCAGAGCTCCGACCTCCCGATCTGACCGCGCCTGTCCACATCCTCGTACATCTCGTCGCGGTAGATAACAGCGGCACGTATTTCCCGTTCTACGGCTATATTGGTTGCACACAATGCCTGGCTGTCCTGCCAGTAGCACCGTTGGTTCCAGTGCGGCACCATCCTAGCCCTCGATGCTTAAAGTTCAACACGAAATGCGCCTGCTTACTGCGATAGCTCTCCGTTACGATGGTCTTAGCTGCGGTCTACCTAATTTTCCTTGGATTCGCTTCCGCTGCTGCACAGATGGAGCGGATCATCGCCCGCTCGGACGTTACTATAAACGACATCCCGTCCAGCACGCGCGCCCACTGGATGCGGATGGCTAACAAGGTCGCCGCGCCGTGCGCAATCGGAGCGTTCGGGAGCGTCATAGTCAATCACACCGCTCCTGGGCTTGGCCAACTTGTCTGCATCGGTGCCAACGCCCGGAATGCACAGGGCAACCCGACCCTACATGGTAAATAGGATTATAAATCATCGATGGGAAAGCTAAACGACTTATTGCAGGGGAAATAGCTGCGATTCAGAACTGCTCGAGCATTTTGACGGATCCTGCGGGCTCATATAGGATGACGCCCGCGCAGGCGCTTTTAGCCTTCACGCAGCTTTCGTTGTACACAAATGCTGAAAGCTGTCCCATGGTAGGTTATAGCTGCCTCTCTCTTTTATCCGCCTTCACTTGACTTAACTAATGTTATCACAGTGCGCTTCTGCAATTCGTTGGGCGGGCTTCCGCGAATACATCTACGGCACTTCTCTCGAGGCTCTCATCGCATTTGGTTGGGATCAAATTCGAATTGCCAGCATCGAAGTCTTCAAGCAGAGCTTCGATCTCCCAAATCCCGGGCGCCTGCTGGGCGGTGTACTGGTCAATGAGACGGACGGGATGTTCAGCTGGCAGTTCGATCCTTCCGCCCGCTGTCCCGCGGGCTGCGTACGTTCGACTGATGGTGACACTTGCACCCCCTCTTAACGATAACCACCACTTGAATGTCAATTTCAGAGTGTTCCATGGCTCAATTGGTGCAGCCCGCTTGAGCGGTTCTATAGTCACAGGATCGTCGCTTAAAACACACCCTCTTCTACTCAGACTCCTCTCTGCCTTCCACGTCGTTCTGATAGCGCTCTCACCGACGGCTGCGACCTGTAAGAAAACTGCATCAAACCCGCTGAATACACTCGCCTGTTTGGAGGACCTTGCTTCGCGGCCTGTTCGATGGCTGCAATCTCTTGCGGTGTGAGGGGAGCTGGAGAAATCTGAGATTGGATGCTCGACCGCTACGAAGGAATACTCTTACGAAGATCGGCAGTATCGAGATACTCCTTGAGACGGCTGTTGCTTGAACTAGTCCTGTTGATGATGCGGTCGCCTTTCAGTTCAACGTGCATCGGATCCTCTTTCCACGCACGTGACGATGACGATCTTCTTGCTAGCAAGCCAGGAGAATATCACCTGGGCTGGCGTTCCTCCGATCCGCGCCGCCGCTTCGAGCAGGGGCGTATCAACTGGTCCTCCTGGAGTACGAGTTATGGGACTTAACGCTCCAGATGAGTACAACATGCTCGCAGCGGAAGTGCTTAGGTAGTACACACTTGAGGGAGCCGTATGCCTCGATGACGATTCCCTCGCGAGCACAAAACTCAAGTAGAGGAAGATTCTCATGGTAATTGTACGGGTGCAAAGAGATCTGTAGATTAAGTTCAGCATGGATGGATGGTATTTGGAATACTCGAAACGTGCTTGATTGACTGCTGGCTTGATCTTCGCGACAGCAAGGACTTGACGCAGGTGCTCGATCTTGAAGTTACTAACGCCGATGGACTTGGTTAAACCTGCAGCGGCAAACCCCTCGAGCTGTTTCCACGCCCCAGCTATGTCGTCTAGTACCGCATTTGGATTGTGAATCAGATACAGGTCCACATAATCGAGGCCGAGCTGAGTTGCGATAAGATCATGCTACAGGACCCCTCAACACGCCGCTGCTCACCTTTTTCAGGCTGCTTGCTAGGGCTGGTTTAATGGAACCGGACGAATACTTGGTTGTGATGTAGACGTCTTCCCGAGACACCCGAGCCTCCGATAGAGCCAACCCGACACTTTCCTCGTTGCGATACGCTGTTGTAAGAGGTAGCCCGTGAGCACCGCTTGAATTAGCAGTCGGACTGGCACATGCCTTGGGCGGTGTCGATGTGGACGAAGCCTGCGCCCAGCGCCTGCTTCACGTATGAAGTAGCATCCTGAAAACTGTCATTATGGATTATTGAGGATAAGCAAATATATCTCGCTTTTCCAAACTGCCGATAGCGTCAACAGGGGGCTCTCCGTGTTCAGCTACCATAAACAACATACTCGAGCCGAACCAGTGCCGTACGCGATTTGAGGTATCTGCAGGCTGATGAGCATACTCTCCAGCTATCTCAGAGAACCATGCCTCGTTGCCGTCGTTGAGCTTGATAGTGGTGAAAGGCATGTTGTGAGATGGCGTCAGCGGGTGCACAGGGACAAATTTATCTTATCTGCGGACATACCGGCTACTTACAACCTGCAGACCAAACATGTACAAAGGCACCCTATCCGACTTCGTTGCGCTAAGTCATAGCCGGAGCACAGACACCCAGCTAGCAGTCACCAATATTGACTTGGAATGGCGATCTTCTTGGACTTGGCGCAGGCTCGTTTGTTGTGTTTCTTCGAAGCTCGTTCCGCTCTTCTTCCTTCCCCATTCCTTCCCTGTTGCCAGGACTTTGCAGAGGCACTCGCAGTATCGTATTATCCAGAATCTATGTCATCGTACGCACAGTGACTTCTGGTGCTCAGAACGCTCGAACAGGGAGGCGCTTGTACGATCACCGTCTCCGAATCTAGTACGACAACATCGGCTTCTCGAAGTTCTTGCCAATGTCGACCCTATCCTGGAGACTGCATCTCAATCCTACACTCCTGTCCTGTGTCTGGCTCTTTTATTATTCGCTCATAGAGGTGCCGCGGCCAATAGGGTACATCGACTCACGCAGTCGGACCGGTGCTCGTCCAAATACCGACAGGAGCACGACAAGCCTGCCCCGTACTTCTACAAACAGGAACCCAGCCAATGGGAGAATCATGGAGCTCGGAATTGCGCAACTCCTATCGCATGGCGCGCAACTCACCCGTTCAATGGCGCTCGGGATCATGAAACAGTTCAGGCGTCTGGATCCTAATAACTGCCTACATACTGGTTACGCAGCTCTCGCCCAACCTTCAAATTTCGAGGAGAGGGGGGATGCTTTGTTTGCCGTATCGCCTCAAAGCAAAATCGTCCCATATTCCAGAAGCGCAGACTAGCTCTTGATAACTACTCGCCATTCGCCGTCGGAGAGCGTGAGCCTCGTGTCCACTCGAACAGCCGCACTGTGCATAGCGCCCTCGTGACTCTCTGTGGTCTCACAGCGCAACATGGAACTTTCGCACGGCTGTAATTGAGGGCGGTGCGTGTGATCCTGTGTCGCTCAGAGCCTGGATGATCTTTCATTCCGCGGGGACTGATTGCAATTTTATGCTCGCAGCGTTCGGAGCGATGAAATCAGACAAATATGCGCAGCGGCTCGAAGCGGACGGGCGGTCATCCTGTTTGTACGAAGTTTCTTCCCTGTGGAAGCAAATCATGACCGTCTGCAACAGGGGCGGGCAAACTCATCGCAAGTTGAACAACCAACCAGACCTCAGAGTTTGGCAGCAAACCCTATTGGGATCATGTCGCTTTCCGGACCGCAGCAGCGCCACTGTCGCTCGGGTTAATATGGTAAGCTACATATGTTTAGCAATTCTGGCGCCACACGCTCGAATTGGCTGAGCGAATCGTCCCAAGATGCACGCCGTCTGCTTTGGGACGAGATGGCGGTAACAATCGTGGACACATAAATTGGACAGTAGATCTGGCATGAGAGAGGAATTCCCATAAGCTCTACTACTGCACCATGTCAGACCTTCCATCCCCTACCGTAGACATCATTGTCGTCGGAGGTACGTTCATCGCTGTAACGCAATCAACAAACCTATCTCACACACGCGCAGCTGGCGCCGCGGGCAGCGTCCTTACAGCGCGTCTTGCGGCGGCCGATCCGAGCCTCAAGATTCTCGTTCTTGAAGGTGGCCCCCACACGCTCAATGACCCGGATGTGACGACGCCGGGCCCGTTCTTGAAGAATCTTCTCCCGAACATGCCGCGCACACGGTACTTCACGACTGAACCGAGCGCAGACTTGCTGGGGCGCCAGACTACAGTCCAGGCCGGCGGTTGTGTCGGTGGCGGAACCGCGATTAATTGTGAGCCTCGTACCATGATGGGATAAGCGTGAGAGCTAACAGTTTGACAGTCATGATGTACACTCGAGCTGCGCAGAGCGACTACGACGATTGGGAGCGCGTCTACAAGAATCCCGGGTGGGGCTTTGCTTCTTTGAAGCCGCTCTTCATCAAGGTGATGAAATGCTGCACGTGACCGTGTGATGACCTTGTTAACATCAATCAACAGCAAGAGACCTACGAGCTCGAGACATCCGACCCTCAGAACTATGGCTTCTCAGGACCGCTGCACATCTCTCGTGGTAGTATGTTATTCCCCTCACAATAATTGCTGTGATGGACCTCCCTTTAGGTGAAGATTCAGAGATGTCGAAGCAATGGCTTGCAACAGCCTTGGCGTGGGACAAGAACCGCTCTATTGCAGCTGCTGACGTCAACAACTTTCATACTTCCGACGCGTACGGAGTGCGTGTGTATTCCGACTCACTGTCACGTGACCGACTGACAGTGTCTTTAGAGATGGCACAAGTTCGTGCCTGGTCTCACTTTTTAATTCAAGACAATTGATATGTGTTACCAGGTGGATCAGCACGAAGGGTGTGCGTCAGGATGTGGCGCACCGCTACTTGTATCCTGCAACTCGGACTGCCGATAGTAACGTTACGCTACGCGTTATGTGCAGGGTGAACCGAGTCATATTCAGGTGAGCACGGTTACTCGTATTGTATATTCCTATCTCATTGTATCCCAGAGAGGATCGTGCCGTTGGCGTGGAGTACCTGGACCTCACCGCGGACAATGCGCCGACGACGAGGGTTGTCACGGCTAAGAAGCTAGTAGTACTCTCTGCGGGGCCCCTTGGTACGCCTCCAGCTCTCTTGAGCTAACGTTCGCTTATGATCTACAATAGCTAGTCCCTTGATCCTCGAGCGAAGCGGTATTGGTGCCCCGGACGTACTCTCCACGGCCGGCATTGATGTAAAAATCTCGCTCGAGGGCGTTGGCGAGAATTACCAAGGTGAGAAGCCGTATCCAGATGATTGTCCTACTGGTGGCTCAATGGGAATCGTAGATCATAACCTCTTGACGGCGCCCTACGCATGTGAGACTGGCGTCACTGGTCAGCGTGACGCATATCTCCGAGGGGATCTAAAGGTGCGGGCATGAACAAGCCTCCAGCGCTATAATTCTCTTGATGGCGCAAACGCAGGTAGTTACGGATGCCACTAAGCAATACGAGAAGAATGGTGGGGGTTTGCTGGGTACAAAGTTAGTTTGATTACTCAGGTGAGAATATTCGCTGAAGGGGCGCACTTAGCGGGCTTGATGTCGGTGGCAAGCTCCGCCCACCGGTCGAACTTCGCGACGTGCTTGGAAAAGAATGGGACTACTTCCAGAACTCGCCCGACAAGGCAGCGGTGATCGTAGCGACTATTGCTGGGTTGCAGCCGTTTACTTTGCGCGTCGGAAGAACCATCTGATCTGTTTATATTTTCAGCGTCCTCAACCCGAACGGCGCTATTAGAGGCGATTACTTCACCACTGTCGGCATTTCTGTGAGTAATGACCCCGATTATGTTACGGAACGACGGCTGACTAGCAGGTCTCAGATGTATCCTGCAGCTCGCGGGAGCCTCCATAGCCGCACATCCAACCCTGCGGACCCGCCCAAATTCGTTCCAGGTTGGCTAGCAAGGTAATGCCGCCGTATCTCGAGGCATGCAGAGCACCGTCTCAGAGCTTCATACACCCACAGCAAGGCGGACATCGCGCTTCTCATGTGGCAGTACAAACTTTCGCGCGAGATTGCGCGGCGCATGCCCTGCTACCGCGGCGAGGTCGTCGAGGCGCATCCCGCATTTGCGCCGACAAGCGACGCCGCGGCCTCTGCGACGGGGCAACCCGTGCCAATCGAAGCGCTCGATCTCAAGTACTCGGCTGCAGATGACGCGGCACTGGAGACATGGGTACGACAGAACGGTCAGTCATGCAGTCGCGCCATTAGTATCCCAACTGATCGAGTGTGAATCGCAGTGGCTACGACGTGGCATTCGGTGAGACCCATATTGTGCCGTAAGATGCACCCATTGAGACCTAAACCAGATGGGAACCTGCGCCATGAAGCCTCGTGACCAAGGCGGTGTGGTCGATGCGCGCCTCAACGTGTACGGTCTCAAGGGCCTGAAGGTGGCGGGTAAGAAAGCTTGTGCTATTCCATCATATCCAGTTCTCAGCGTCCCATGTAGATTTGTCCATCTGCCCTGCCAATGTCAGCGCAGTGAGTGATCATTTCCCACAGCATTTTGCGCATTGCTGACACTTCTCAGAACACCGAGTCAACTGCGCTGGTCATTGGCGAGAAAGCCGCCGTGATCATCGGGGAGGAACTCGGAATCAAGGTCTGAGCACTAGAGACTGTTGCCCAACGATTCTTTACGATGAGAGTTTGCCTAACAATGAGCTGGTAGTAGTTAATTGAACTTATCTTTGGCGAGAGCCGTCGAGTGGCAAATCAAAACAAGCAGGAAATTAGGAAGACTTCAGATATATGAGTATTGGAGTCACGGGCGCCCCAATGCATTGCCAGTGTCAGGTAAGAGCGCAACAGGTCCAGTTGCGCATTCAGATGCAAGAATTTAGGATGGAAAGCCTCAGCTATCGGCCACTGGACCGCTGTCAGGAGGTCCGTAACCGACAAGTTTCCGCTCCTTGGTTAGCTCCAAGTGGCAACGTCTGAAAGTCCCTGGCTCCCTGAAAGTCTAGTAAGAGCCCGTTTGGGGTCACCACTCCGACGGTAGTGGTAGCGGTGCCGGAGGCCGTACCGGCTGTTCCGAGCTGATGCCGAGCTGCCGGCAGGACGCTCTGCTCGTCGTTGCGCTCGTTCTCGAGCCAATTCAGCTCGCCCTGCCCTAATATGTCGTATATTGCCTATATAACAGCTTATAATGATAAAATGCTCATAATAACGACGAAAAAAGGAGCAATGTAGCATGTGCTAGCATTTGAACTTTTGGGGCCTAACAGCGGCGACTCTGAGCAAATCCAACACACAAACAAGACATATAAGGCATAAAAACGTTATTTGAATGTTTTCCTCGACTAAATAATGGCTTTACGGCGTTAGCTATGCGGGACGGCGGTATTCTGGAGCCCTCGACGATGAGCAGGCCAGCCGGTGTCTGCCCAGGCAGTTTTCCGTCTGAATTGCATACTAAATGAAGTTTTAGAAGTAACAACACATCATAAGTTAGATTGGAAGAGTACTATCAATGCAGGTAGCGGGAGCCACAGAGCAAACTGCGTCGCTGAACACTTGTTGCAGAGCATGTTCTATTGGACATATTACAGCGATATTTTGTTAAATAAATCATCTATTCAAGTATGCTATTCAGATCCAGATGTTCGGGGGGCAAGGAGAGCTGAATTGGCTCGAGAACGAGTGCAACGACGAGCAGAGCGTCCTGCCGGCAGCTCGGCATCAGCTCGGAACAGCCGGTACGGCCTCCGGCACCGCTACCACTACCGTCGGAGTGGTGACCCCAAACGGGCTCTAATGCACGGTACAGCTCTATAGCAGGACGAATTAGGTGGACAATGATGGACGAATACAGAGGGACACAGGCAGAGAGCGACAGTACAAAGCGATAGTGAGTGACTATGGATACAGTTGGTTGGGGGGCTATGGAAGTGACAGGCAGCGATTATGTAGGTAGTCTAGGATACTAGGGTTCAAGAAGAAGCGACCCACTGGCCACTAGGCTGGTACATTAACCGGCCGTCGACCTCAGCGACCATGCGCCATTCGCAACCGCGGTCCCACATCACCCACGACTGTCGCCCCTCCGCGGTGAACCCGCGCAGGGTGCGTCCGGATGTGGAGGTCCTGTAGTGCGGCCAGACCGAGAGCTGGTCCTCGTGATGCTGCTTGGGCGGGAGCCACCACTGGCTGTGCGTCTCCTGAGCGGGCTCCTCGGGCGGATGAATGGTCACGATGATTCCAGCGAGAGGAAAGTCGAAGGATATGGGCTTAATCGTCGGCGAGACTTGCAGCTCGGCGGCAGAGCTAGAGCGCGCAGAACGAGACGGCCGCACATGTTTTTGACGCGAGTCCCGGCCGCGCTCGCGATCGCGGGGCATCTCACGCTGGGCGCGTCGCAGGTCGTCGATCTGCATGTTGAGCTCCTCGACATGCGTCTCGTACAGCTGGCGCGCGTGTTTGTGGTCAATGCACAATGCTTCGAGCTCGCGCTCTAGGTGACGCAGGTCGTCCTCGGCAATGGCGAGGTCGGCGTCCTTGTTCTGGAGGTCGAACAGAAGCTGGGTGTTGTGTTCGTCCGCCTTGTCGAGGTCAATTTCAAGGTCGAACGAGTGGTCCAAAGTGTTTTCAAGCGCGATTTTGAATTCGGCTGCTTCGGCTCTCGAGGCTTCAAGCTTACGATGGAAAAGTCAGTGCTCTATCATCGATGTTCTAGGACGAATGCACATACCTCAGCGCTGAGCCGAGCCTCGTTGGCGTGAGAAGCAGCCAAGTCTGTCCACGCTTTTTCACATGCGCGCTCCATGAGCTCAAGCTGTTCCTGTGTTGCCCGAAGTTCTGCCTGGAGTCTGTCTAGGGCAACCTGCTTCGCATTGATTGCGGCCCAGAGCTGGGACGCCAGGCTCGAAACGCTTGTCAAGGGCAGCACGGGCTCGGCGACCAGGAGCAATTTGAATACTGTTCCCGCTGTTTTGCGGAACGTCGACGACCAACGAGCGCGACCAGCACGCAGAGCATAGAACGGCCAATCCTGCGACGGGAAAATAAGCCATTGCCACTGTATGAGATGTGCCTGTGGCGTACCAGATGAAAAACATGCTGGCTGGACATGACGAGCAACGCAACGAGCACGCAGAACGTGAACGCAGCGACCGGGCGCGCTGCGAGCGGCGGCGCGAGCGACGAGACAATTGCCCGTGCATGATTATAAGGCGTTCTAGCAGTAACGTAGGGAAGGCTGGGAAGGCGGGAAAAGAGGAGCAAGGACGGCCGAGCGGAGTTCGTTCTCGTGTTGTTTTATGGGCCGGCCCAGTGATCCGCGCTAGGGGGCAGCCCAGTCCGGTTTCGAACGTGCCCGGACAGCCGCCACCCAATCCATAATGGCCAGACTGAGACGAAATTTCAACCTTGATCGGAGCCAGGGTAAATGGCGTTTCAATATTCCATGGAATTTCCGAACTGCGTGGAATCTATCCAGATTCCACATTTATACCCCCACACACTGACAACCGATTTGATCAGCAAGGGCTCAGAACAGGTCAACGACGCCCCTGCTGCTCGAGATGACCGCGACCGGCCTAGAGGACTTCGAGAACGCGTCTCCACCCTCGTAGGCAACGACCTCGGAAGGCAGCTCAACGCCGAGGAGCTTCTCGAGATTGCTCGACGCCAGCGCAAAGGCGACTTTGCGTGAAATGTTCTCCCCCGACTCCAGCGCAGCCTAAGGAGGAGTCAGCCAGGCTGTCAGAGTATCAGAGCAAGCTCACGCACCCATGCGATGTCGAAGCGCGTATTGCGTGCGCTCCAAGACTCCTCGATACCGATGCCGACGGTGACATTATGGTCGAGAAGAACGCCGAGCGCAGTCTGCTCCGTCAACGGCGGCCCTGGAAGCCTGCAGATAAAGATTTGTCAAGCGGCAGAACTACCCACGTAACGACCGCAGCGTACATTCGGACCATGTCCCAGACGCTAGGGAACGGGCGTGTCGGGATGAGGATGACACCAACATCGGCCCGGGCACTGAGTGCACCGTCAGTGCTGCACTCCCATATTGGCAACGAGACTCACAGCTGCGGCGCAAGCAAGTGTGCCTCCGTAGCACGGGCAAGAACCAGCTTCAACTTCTCCCCGGTCTCATGCTCAACCTCGCTCTTAAGCTCCAGCAGCGTCGCGATGATATCGGCACTGGCGACGTCCACAACAAGCGGGATCCCGCCGTTGGCGGCCTTCTTAAAGTACTCGCCAAGGTCACCCTTGCCGCCGCCCAAAAGCAAGCGGCGCAGGGCAGCGATCTGCGTGCTCACGCCCTGGCGCGCGCCGCGCCCAATGGCAATATGCAGCGCGGCAACGTGCTGCGCAATGGCGCCCTTCTCGAGCCTGTGAGCCGCCGCGAGCGAGAATGCCGTGCTCAGGCCGGCGACGAAGCCATATGAATGCGGCGCTGTGATGGCATGCGTCACGCCTGCGCGATATGCCAGCCTAATGGCGAGAATGAGAATTGACAATTCGTGGAATATGCGGGACCGTCAACTCACAAAGCATTGCGCCCACCGAACTGCAAGCCGTCGCTCGCGCGGATGAGAGCTCCCTCCCCACCGACCAACTCAGGCACAGAGCCGCGCAGCACGTCCGGGACGACGCCGTCGTTGGTGGAGGGCTCCGCGTCTATCTCGGTAACACCGAGCGGCGAACCAAAGCTGACAAGTCCGGGCGCGAGCGCACCTCCGCGCAGGTCGACGACACGCCCGGCATTGGAGGGTGCCACGCAATTGCTCGAGCACACGACCTCCCCACGCTCGACGACAACGGTCGTGCCGCCCGCGTAAGATTGAGCGTTGATGGCCCCGACGTTCGTGAAGACGACGACACCGGCGTCCGGAGTGGGCGTCAACGGCGGAAGTCCCTCGTACTCAACGGCCTTGCGCGCCTCGTCCTCGAAGTCGGGCGTCTTGGGAACCACCTGGAACGCCGCGGACTTCTCGTGCACGACGGGCTCCTTGAGCTGCGGGATGCCGTCGATGTAGACCTGCTTGGGCGTGGCGCCGAGCGAGAGCGGATGGCTATCCCAGATGACAATGTCCGCGTCATGGCCTGCATAAGAGTGAGCGCGGAAAGGGGAGGTTTAAAGAGTGGGAATCACCTTCCTGGATGAAACCGACGCGATGGTCTAGCCCAAGCACCTCTGCAGGAGTGCTCGTCACGGACGCCAGGGCCAGATCGGCGGACAAGCCGTAGTAATGCGCCTGCTGCGCTTCGTACAGCAAGAAGCGCGAATTCAGAACGGGATGATCACTCTGAAATGCCGTTCAGTGTCTGGATTAAGGCCGCCACACGAAAGGAGTGACAAACCTTCATGATGACCTTGAGGCCATTATCAGCGAGAACCTTTGGCGCGAACTCGGAGCCGCGGTAAGCCTCGCGCTTGTACCGGGCATTCGTCGCAAACATCGCGACGGCCGGAGGATGTCCATACTGCTTCTTGAGCAGGTCGGGAACAAGGTAGGCCTCGTGCGCATGATGGAACGCAGCAATAGAGAAGTGGAACTCGTTCGTCAGACGAACAAGCCCGTCCAGGTCGACCGCCTCGTAGCAGTGGTTGGCGATCTTGACGCGGCCGCGCAGCACATCGACGAGTGCCTCCCATTGCAAGCTCTCGGGGAAATCGCCCAAGGCTTTCACCTCGCCCCACAGGCCGGCCTGCGCCTTGACGCAGTAGTCGTCCTGCTTTTCCTTGACCTTGCGCGCTTCGTTGTAGGCAGCACGCAAGGCCCAGATGGCGTCCATGCGCGTCGCGCCGTACACGCGGCTCGGGTTCTCTCCGCATGCCTGTTTAAGATGACGCCAGCGCGGAGGGTGCGCGGGTATGATGCCGGAGCCGTTGTATGTGAAGGGAGGGTCGACGAGCTTTGAAAATGGAGAGCGTTCTGCGGTGGGTCGCAGCTTTAACGTGAATCCCTGTCCACCTGCGAAACCCATCAGGAAAAAGTAATCTCTCGAGGAAGAGCTCGTACCAATGGAACCTGCAGAGCCTGGAATGACAAGGGCGGTTGTGACACCGCCGGAGACGCTGAGCTCGTAAGCTGCGTCGTGAGTGTTGATACCGTCCAAAGAACGGAGCCTGGTCGGCTTGTGAGCCGGATTCGCCATTGCACAACATTCCACACCATGGTTGAGTGATCCCGTTCAGAGAGTTCGTATCCCCCGAACCTGTAACATTTCAGCTACGGTGCATAGGGCATATGCAAGCGGCATACCTTCTAATCCCGGAGCAGAATCCACGCCCAAGTGCGAGTGTATATCGACGATGCCAGGCGTAATCCATGCGCCGTTGACATTGACGATCTTCAATTCGTCCATATTGATACCCAATTCCGCAATTCGCGCAGAGTCGAAGTTGCCAACAAACTTGATGAGCCCTCTTCCAAGGAGTATGTCGCCATGGACGGAACCGTCTCTGCTGCCCGTCCAGATAGATGCGTTGCGCAGCCAGACGGCAGCCGTTCCAGGCACGAAGCGGTCAGATTCTGTGCGGCGGGCAAAGGACTCCGGTCCAAGCGGCTTGTCATGAAGAGATGAGCAAGTGTCGAGTATGGCCTGGTAGTTGCGAGGTAACGCGTGTGCCGTGGTCGGCGACTGCGTGTCGGCGCTGAGCACAAAGAGCCAGGAAGCCAGAACAGAGCATGAGACCAGGGCGCCCAATATGAGCAGCCTCGAGGGCGCCCTACGCGCTGGCGGCGTGTGCACTGCTCCCTTCATGGTCTGCGAACAGGTTGAGAGCAACGCGCTGCTAACTCCGCTTTCGTGATGCTTGCCAAGCGCCAACGGCCCGGTTCTCAGCAATCCGAGTGCTGTCTCGCCGGCATCGGATGCACAATAGAACATCAAAGGAAGGTAGTCATTTATCTTGAATGAAGAAGTGAGACAAAGCTTTCCGTCCACTATCCATAGCGGGCCAGAGGGGGGCGGAGGGCAAGCAGAGGGGTACAGCATCTAATCAAGATCGTCCTGGGGTGCGTCAACGCTTGGTTCGCCGCTTCCAGCCCGCGACGCGAAGAATTGCTCCTCTGGATGGACGTCACATGATCCCACACCGAGATTCACCAGTCCTAGCGCCTGGAGCGCCTCAGTTATATCGATCGCCGACTGCCAAGCGTCTCCCTCCCCAGGAGTGAAGTTAGAGTTCTGAGAAGGCGTGCTGGAAGAGCTCGATGCGGCATCCCCTCTCATGCCATCCCCTGCATCTGCATGTACTGCCTGTGACAGATAGTCAAAGCCGCCGGAAGACGGCTGCTGGGAAGAGCACGCAGCTGACGACGACGTCAACGCCAGGACATGCGGACCTGATGACCAGGCTCACTTTGTAGAACAGCGTTCAGAGCATGCTGAGCCTGATCTTCCGTAGGCGCTGGATCCAGTCAGGCCCGGGCTGTACTACTGCAGCTTCTTTTCACTCACTCGCAGAATCCTCCGGCGTATGGAACGTTTGGAGGCCGATGGAGCCAGGGTCCTTCCCACCAACTGGCACTGCACATGAGAACACATTGCACCGCACGCGGAGGATCACGTACGGCTGGGACCTGGAGATGGAGAGCTTGACGCAGCAGCCTGACCAGGTGCCCTTTGTCACGGTGTGCTGCATACACCACCGACCAGGAGGCGTAGCCGACCAGGAAGGGTACTCAGGAGGGGAAGGTCGAACACATAATAGACCAGATCCAACCTAGGGTACATCCGAGGGCAATTGCCGGTACATATAGTCCGATCGGAGGCAAACCGGATCCAAACGCTCCGGACAACAAGGGAACCCAACCAACACCCAAGAGAGGTCCGGAAGCAATGGGAAAGGCATTGGGGAAGTCACCGAGGGTAATTGGGAGCCAGTGGAAGCAATGGGGGTAAAGGGAGTCAAGGGAGTGTCAAGAAAGAGTGAAGCGTTGCGCCGAAGGCGCAGAACGACTCCGGACGAAGGGGATAAAGGATGTCCGTGCCTATGGAGGGTATCGGGCGGGTATCCGAGACAGACCGAGGTGTCCTTGCATGTATGCACGCACCGACACCGGGGGCGAAAGGCGCCAACGCAATGGCGAGCGCAGCAGCGAGCGCAACGCGTCGGCGAGCGAGGTACAAGCGCACCACCCAACAATCAACACTCCCACTCCATCCGGACAGCCTCCGGACCATGGACCATGCCGCGCGTGGACCGAGGAGAGTGTGGCGGCCGAGGTCTGAGGTGCCGGAGCGGTCGAGCATCCAGGGGACAGAGGGTGAAGGATGTACGTCGGCACGATCGTTGCAGCTTCCCCTGTACTCCCAGCGCACACCGGCCATGCAGGGCAATACCCGAGGTGTGGTGTGCGGCATCTCCGAAGGTGTAGGCCGTAATGTGACACCGAGGAGACGGAGCAACGAACGGCTACACGCTGGTTGGAAACCAACGCAGCGGTGATCGACAACAATGGCAATAGCATGTCGCATCCAAGGACCGAGGTCGACAGGGGTCCGGTGACGCCGAGAGAAGGTAGCCGAGGTGCCAGCGGTCCGGAGAGGCATGCGGAACGGGTATATCGGTCCGACGGAGCGGGTGAAGCGGCGAAAGAGATCCAACGGAAGCGGCGTATGGGCAAGATCGCCGCGCACCGTAACACCCTACTTCGCATACGAATATGCAGCGGCTCCTGCATCTGTCCCCCTCCGAGAGCACCGGTCAAGGAAGTGAGCTTGATCCACTTTGACTTAGGTGGGTCCATAGGCTTGAAGGCTGATTCATACTTCATACTTTAGCTGTTATTCGACGACGCCAATCCATTGGCCACCATACCTGTTGCGTACTTCAGCTGTTCTTCCCGCCCGAGCACCTCGCTATCAGTTTCCATGAGCTGCCTTGCCGCTTCGGTTGTAGTCTATTTGCGTGAGAAATCGTGCATAATGACTGAGCAGGGACGTAATTACCGAGATATTATGCTGCATCATCTCAACAATTTGGAATGCTTCTGCAGCGACCGCCCGGAGCTCCGTTGACGTCTGAGTCCACGGATGGAGGAGCAACACATGTCGTCGTTTGCGTGACCACTCAGAGCGTTTGACAGCCAGGTCCAGTTGAATGCTGAAAGTCAATGTCAGTGGGAAAGACATACATGGCCAATGCAGTAAAGCACGACACATACGCATTTAATAACTGCTCACTGTCGTTGAGGAAGTGAAGGAAGTATTTTTGCATCGCTGGGTCCTTGCGTGCGTAGCTCAGCGTTTCGTCCGTCCATGCGCACTCTTGCAGGGCAGCGTTTGCCGCACGATCAGGGTCCAGCTTGAAGACAGCGGCGGCAGCGCCGACAATAGTAACTAGAATGCCTCCAGTAGGGTTGAGGACGGTCCACGACGTCCCGATCGCAGTCTGAATGTTGTTTGCCACATCCCAACCTGTTACGGTGCGCGGCGATCTTGCCCATACGCCGCTTCCGTTGGATCTCTTTCGCCGCTTCACCCGCTCCGTCGGACCGATATACCCGTTCCGCATGCCTCTCCGGACCGCTGGCATCTCGGCTACCTTCTCTCGGCGTCACCGGACCCCTGTCGACCTCGGTCCTTGGATGCGACATGCTATTGCCATTGTTGTCGATCACCGCTGCGTTGGTTTCCAACCAGCGTGTAGCCGTTCGTTGCTCCGTCTCCTCGGTGTCACATTACGGCCTACACCTTCGGAGATGCCGCACACCACACCTCGGGTATTGCCCTGCATGGCCGGTGTGCGCTGGGAGTACAGGGGAAGCTGCAACGATCGTGCCGACGTACATCCTTCACCCTCTGTCCCCTGGATGCTCGACCGCTCCGGCACCTCGGACCTCGGCCGCCACACTCTCCTCGGTCCGCGCGCGGCATGGTCCATGGTCCGGAGGCTGTCCGGATGGAGTGGGAGTGTTGATTGTTGGGTGGTACGCTCGTACCTCGCTCGCCGACGCGTTGCGCTCGCCGCTACGCTCGCCATTGCATCGGCGCCTTTCGCCCCCGGTGTCAGTGCGTGCATACATGCAAGGACACCTCGGTCTGTCTCGGATACCCGCCCAATACCCTCCATAGGCACGGACATCCTTTATCCCCTTCGTCCGGAGTCGTTCTGCGCCTTCGGCGCGACGCTTCACTCTTTCTTGACCCTCCCTTGACTCCCTTTACCCCCCATTGCTTCCACTGGCTCCAGATTACCCTCGGTGACTTCCCCGATGCCTTTCCCATCGCTTCCGGACCTCTCTTTGGTGTTGGTTGGCTTCCTTTGTTGTCCGGAGCGTTCGGATCCGGTTTGCCTCCGATCGGACTATATGTACCGGCGATTGCCCTCAGATGTACCCTAGGTTGGATCTGGTCTATTATGTGTTCGACCTTCCCCTCCTGAGTACCCTTCCTGGTCGGCTACGCCTCCAGGTCGGTGGTGTATGCAGCACACCGTGACATAAGATCCAACCTACCCCGTCCACTCCGGGTACTCAGTTCCTCCCCCCCTCTATCCTCTTCTATCCGCTCTCTACTTCCTCCTACCCCCAGCGGAGCTGCGAGTGCCCGCCCCGGCGGTCTCCACGATATCCCCTTCGCTTATACCACCTGGACCTTGGATATAGGACCGATCTCGCCCACGGAATTCCCTGGCCTCGGTCTCAAGCTTCTGGTGGCCGCCCCCTTGGACCTGAACCCTCCCGGACCCCCTGGCCGCCTCTCGGCCTTTCTTTAACCCCATACCGCCCTTAGGCACGCTTCCCAAACCTTACCCTCAAGTTCCGGACCCTTCTGGAGTTGTAGTTTTCCCTTTGGTCGCCCCTCGCAACGACGTCCGGCAAATCCCGCTCGCAGTCCGCACGAATCGCTTCGCCGACGAACACCCTATAGGCCGATGGCTTTCAAACTTTGCCGACACCCTTGCACCACCCCTCCGGAGTCCCATGCGAAGTTACGAGGCGCTACGCTCGCCGATGCCGCCGTTGCCATGCACTGCCTCGGCCGGACCATTTCCGCTCCCCCTCGCCGGCCCCTGCTGCGTTCCGCCTGCCCCAAGGCTTGGTCAACGCGTATCAACGTCCCCCACCCATGCGTGCTTGACCGATGCCCCGCGCACGCTGTCCTGGCTGCCAATCGAGCGTTTGAGCGTCCCACACACTTGCACACCTCGGTCCTTCGCAGCGCGACCCTCGGCACCCATCTACCCTCGGTCCTTGTGCTCCAAGTTCACCTCGGACCATTCCACACCTACCGATGTCGGCCGCTGTCAGTTATGCAACGCTGGCAACAGTACAGGTCGCCGTGCGCTCGGCCGAGCTGCTGGACATCTGGTGTTTCGCACCCTCCACCGACCTGGATCTTCCGGTGTCGGACGCGTGAGCCAACGCTGACCTACCTCGCCGCTGGACCCTGGAGGTGCTCCCTGACATGGACCGAGGCCGGAGCCTCGCTGGATCGCATTGGTTTGCTCGGAATATCGGTGTTCACGCGCGCACCCCCTCTTCGGCGTTACAGGATGGAGTACACGAACCGGACACGGACCCAATGGTCTCACAGGCTTTCCGTCCATCGCCCAGGTGTTTTGGCAAGGTCTCCGCAGCCGCATGACCCGCCGCCCGTTCGATACAACGCGCCCCCAGCGATGCTGCCGACTGTCAACCCCCTGTCCGCTCCGCCGTTTATTTCGCCGTCAGGCGTCTTTCCGAATCCCGCGCGAGGTGCCCGTGTCCTCTCCCAACTCCTGGCCTTCTATCCGCGGTCGGACCTTGCCAAACGAAGAGGTCCTCGGCAAGATATGTGCATCCGATGTTCAGTGCACCGGTCGCGTACGTCGGCCGCCCTGACATCGCATCCTGTTGGACCTGTGGACCTCTCTGGCGCATCTGGAACCCCCCCCCGGGACGGACCCGCGTTTCGGACCCACCGGCGATGTCACTGATGAAGTCCGGCTCTGCTTGCGCACTGCATGAGCTCAATTCGGGATAGCCGCTGTTTGCCCTCGGACTCGCCGTCGCATCGGACATCCTCCCCTACACTCCACCCCTCCTCCCGGGCTGCCACCCCAATTCCGAACGCACTGGCTTATGCTGACGACCGTCATGACTTCGCTTCAAACTCTCGTCGTGCCCTTCACCGGGGTTGAGGTTGCGATCCACGGGGATGCGCAGTGCTCAGCGTTGTTGGTCGCGGACCAGCACTCCGACACCTCCTATACCTTCGGTCCTGTGCCTTGGGCGCTATCTCGGTGTACTCGGGCCTTCCCCCACCCTTGTACCCCAGCCGGAGATGGTAGGAGTCCGTTCATGGGCGCAGCGCGTCCCGCTCTCTTTTCCATTACGACCTCGACTGCTCCTGCGTTTCGCTCGGCAGTAACGACCTTTCCCGTGTTCCCTCCCGGACGGTAGGACTCCCAGTGGCCGCCGCATATTGAGATGTGGTGTGGGGACATCCCGAGTAGGTGTCCTTCTCGCTTGGAGCTCGGACCGACTCTTTCCCTTGGACCTGCAATGTTTCCGACGCTGGTGTTGCACCTTGGATCGGTGAGGATTGATCGCCGTGCCGTAATAGCCCATCAGTCCTCACCCCCAATGGGCCTCGCTTTCGCCGTGGACCACTTCGGTCCGAGCGGGGGAGACGACCTCCGTGCTTTGGGTCTCGCCCGATGCGAGGGTACACTTCTATTTCGATTCGTCATGAATTTAACGACTTCGGCCACCCCCAATGGCCTCCACCATGCTCGGTCGCTTTTTGCGGGCTCGCGGCTGGAAGGGGGGTTATGTTACGGTGCGCGGCGATCTTGCCCATACGCCGCTTCCGTTGGATCTCTTTCGCCGCTTCACCCGCTCCGTCGGACCGATATACCCGTTCCGCAAGCCTCTCCGGACCGCTGGCACCTCGGCTACCTTCTCTCGGCGTCACCGGACCCCTGTCAACCTCGGTCCTTGGATGCGACGCGCTATTGCCATTGTTGTCGATCACCGCTGCGCTGGTTTCCACCCGGCGTGTATCTGTTCGTCGGTCCGTCTTCTCGGTGTCACATTACGGCCTACACCTTCGGAGATGCCGCACACCACACCTCGGGTATTGCCCTGCATGGCCGGTGTGCGCTGGGAGTACAGGTGAAGCTGCAACGATCGTGCCGACGTACATCCTTCACCCTCTGTCCCCTGGATGCTCGACCGCTCCGGCACCTCGGACCTCGGCCGCCACACTCTCCTCGGTCCGCGCGCGGCATGGTCCATGGTCCGGAGGCTGTCCGGATGGAGTGGGAGTGTTGATTGTTGGGTGGTACGCTCGTACCTCGCTCGCCGACGCGTTGCGCTCGCCGCTACGCTCGCCATTGCATCGGCGCCTTTCGCCCCCGGTGTCAGTGCGTGCATACATGCAAGGACACCTCGGTCTGTCTCGGATACCCGCCCAATACCCTCCATAGGCACGGACATCCTTTATCCCCTTCGTCCGGAGTCGTTCTGCGCCTTCGGCGCGACGCTTCACTCTTTCTTGACCCTCCCTTGACTCCCTTTACCCCCCATTGCTTCCACTGGCTCCAGATTACCCTCGGTGACTTCCCCGATGCCTTTCCCATTGCTTCCGGACCTCTCTTTGGTGTTGGTTGGCTTCCTTTGTTGTCCGGAGCGTTCGGATCCGGTTTGCCTCCGATCGGACTATATGTACCGGCGATTGCCCTCAGATGTACCCTAGGTTGGATCTGGTCTATTATGTGTTCGACCTTCCCCTCCTGAGTACCCTTCCTGGTCGGCTACGCCTCCAGGTCGGTGGTGTATGCAGCACACCGTGACAAGCTCAATGGTAAGAGGATATATGTGACATACTAAGACATAATCCCGAAGGAAGAGATGACCGAGAATGTACACATCAAGTTTGAATGGATCGTATGGCACGGAATCGGACAGCTCGGGGGCTGTAGGGTCGCGGCAAGCAGTTCCAGTAACGAGGTGAGGTCCTGGGCCCAGGAACTGCTTGGAAATACCAAAATCGATGAAGTAGTAGCGGACTGGTGGGTTGCACATACAGCGAGGAAGAGGTGTTAGAACAGTGCGCCGATCAAAGCTGAACATAGGCCTCTGCGGGTGTGGTTGTAGGTCTGGAAAGGCCAAACGAGTATCCTGCAGGATATTGAAGCGCGTGCAATCCCTGGTTCTCGGTCTGAGATGAGTTCTGCGTATGACACGAAACTCACCGATGAGCAATCCCATGGGAATGGAGGAACAATAAGCCCTGGACTCGTTCAATGATGGTACTACCCTGCAGATAACGGCTACGTACCTCAAATGCCTGCAGCATAAAATCGACTACTTCGTTGACATGTAAGAGTGGTATGAAAGCGAAGTCATGCAGCCATGGTGAGACAACAAAGACGCCAGCCATGGAATCATCAGGGTGTGCAAAGAAGTCGAGGAGAGGGTTGCAATGACTGCGGGGATCGGCCTGGAGGTCTGGGGAGGACACGTAGCGCAAGTTGTCTAGTTCGTGTTGCGTGACGTCTCGCTCAGGTATCCACTTAATGGCTACTGTTGCACCATCCGATTCGCGACGTGCATCTATGACATTGCGCATCTATGAGTCGTTAACGATGTGTTATCCCGATCGGACTGCTCAACCGCTTACCCCCAATATGACCGACTCCTCAAAACGATTAAGCAAGAAGTCGGTCCCAATCCATGGGGCAGTCCACCCAGGAGTATACCTTGGGCGCAGTATGTATCCTTTGCTAAGCAAGAAGGGTTGAAGGTCACGCCAAAAACGTTCATCGTGTGTGAGTTCAAATAGTCCCTTCGCAGCGGCATTGGCGATGAGCGCTGCTACTTCAGGGCCACCTCGCTCGGATTCTGGGAAACGAGTATAGTCGCTAAGGAGGGGATTGGGCGCCGACTCGGACATCGTGGACGGGAGGGCAAATCGCGCGCTGTTGGGCCGTGTTTGCGCTTGTTGAGCGAACCGGCATCCTGCGGCGGTGGCGGCTGTCCGGCGGTCATTGTTACGCCCGTGCCCCGGTCCGCGGACCCCACGTGCTCTCGGCCTCACTCGGCGTCATTCTACGTCACTCGGCCAACTCGGTCAACTCGGTCAAGCTCCCGAATACCCGGCTTATCTCCCCTCGTGTTCATATGCTCGGGATATGTTCTCCTCATCGTCCTCTACCTCTAGACCTCTCCCTCTCATCTCTAGCTTCTCTCCTTACTCGCATACATCCACCTAACTCGCCTTGTCCCTACTGTATCGATAGTGTTCATATCCGGTTCGCTCCACTCGTCTTAGTCATTCGCCTCTCGTCATTCGTCCGATCCCCCGATACCTTACCCACTCGCTCTTACTCATCCTATCGGCCGATGACAAAGATCTCTATTGATCTGAGGCCCCTCTCCTTCGTCTCTAGGATACACTCCGATTTCATCGGATCACCTCCCCAGGTATAAAAGACCCTCGACTTTGTATCTAGCTCCCCAGTTACGAAATCGATATAGTCGTGCCCCTCGCACACTCTATCCCTCTCTCTCGACTTCGCCTCTGGGTTCTTCCCTCGCCCGACTTACTCGTCTGAGTCCTCTGTTGCTCGTGGTCCCTTCGGTCGTGCTACTTGACGTAGCCGGTGTGCTCAATAACGCACCGAAGGCTCTAGTTGTTCGTTCGAGTGTTCTCTGCGCCCGGACGTTCGACTATCCTTGCAACCAAAACCCCAAGGCACAGCAGGCTTAACAGTATTTCGTAACTTGAGCTCCGCTCGAGTTGTATGGCCTTTGGGACTCGACAGAATCTCAGAAGAAACCAGGAAGAACCTCATCCTCTACTCGACTCCCCCGACGCTATCCTTCGCGAAGCTCGTCGTCAGGCTCGTCTTCGTGACCAACAACCTCCTCAGCCGGCTACGCCTTCGCCATCAGTCTCGATGTCGGGCACTAGCCGCTTCGGATCATCTCGGCACTCGCAACCGCCGAACGATGATGACGAAATCCTCTCGCAACACACTCTCTCCGGCTCGCTTCACACCTCGCGTTTCTCGCCGGCCCAGTCCACACTACGCGCGGACCCGAGCGGTTCCTACCCTCCCTCAAGTCACACGACGCGATCGCCTTCGCATCCCTCGACTCACTCGCTCGGCTCTCGACACCCTCTCGCGCTCGTCCCGTACACCGGCTCTCGCTTGACTCCTCGTCTTTCGCAGCACTCCTCGTCGTTCCGCGGCTTCTTCCCATCCGGCACCCCTAACTCGCCTCGGCGTGGTGGCGGGGGTGGCGGAGGAGGCGGCGGAGGTGGCGGCGGTGGAGGCGGAGGCGGCGGAGGCGGCGGTGGCGGTGGTGGTCATCGAGGTGCTCCCTCGCCCTCGTCGCACCACTCGCACCACTCGCACCACTCGCACGGCTCGCACCCTCCGAACCCTCCTCCCGGAGGTGGCGGCGGTGGGAGCGGTGGTGGCGGTAACGATCCTCCTGGACCCCCGGGACCTCCCTTTGACCCTCCGTCGGACGGCTACGACTCGGACGTCGATCGCGAACGACAATTCCACGATCAACACGACAACGTCCCTCGTGTCTACTTCGTCGACCGCGACAGCGGCTCTCACATCGACGCCGCCAAACCCGACAAATTTGACGGCGAAAACGCCAACAAACTTCACGGATTCCTCATCGACTGCGAAACCTACTTCCTCGCCAACCCTCGGAAGTACCAGACGTCCCGCGAGAAGATTCTCTTCACCGCGACCTATCTCTCGGGTCGGGCGAAGGAATGGTGGGGCGGCTACGGTCCTCTCGTCCCGAATCCGCCTCCCGGCTACGAGTTCCTCGAAGATTGGAACGAATTCAAGAACGAACTCACGATCACCTTCGGCGTCACGAACGAACGCGAACGCGCCGAAGTCAAGATTCGACGACTGCAAATGGCCGACAACGGCAAGGTCGCCCGCTACAAGCTCCAGTTCGACGAATACGCCAAACTGGTCGGCTGGGACGACGCTGCACTCGCCTCGCAATTCTATCGCGGACTCCCTCGCCGCATCAAATCTGTCTTCGCTGCTCAGGTAGCTCAACGCCCGGCTTCTCTGACGCCACTCGCTGCGCTCGCCCTTAGCATCGACGCCAACTACTGGATCGATAAGGACGAGCAAGCTCTCGAGCACGCGAACGAACCCCGCAAAGCGCAGAAGACCACCTCGACCGCGACGCCTCAATCGGGCTCCCGATCGAACACCAAGTCCAACACGCGCTCCAACAACGGCAACAACGGCAACAACGGCAACTCGAACAACCACTCGAACTCGAGGGGTCAGTCCTCGACCTCGGCCCGCTCGTCTTCGAAGACCACGACCAAGTCGAAGGACGACGTCGCGAAGAACCTCAACTCGAACGGCAAGCTCAACAACGCCGAACGACGCCGTCGCCTCGACAACAACCTCTGCCTCTACTGTGGCCATGCCAGCCACATCGCGTCCGAGTGCCGCAAGGCCGCTCACAATCGCGAGTCGAAGGGTCGCGCCGCTAAGGCTCAACCCGCGACTTCCTCGACGCTGGCTCCCGCTCCCTCGGGCGCCGCCACTTCTGCCCCGGCGGAAGTGAAAAACTAACGGGCAGTTCCCCATGGGCATCTAGGGCCAACTGCGTCAAGCCCAAGATGCCTTACACTTGGTTGAACGCTGCCGCGCTCACCGATCAAGACAGGTCAGGCTGTCCCAAATAAGTACCTGTTAGATGTATTCCCCCCATCTATCTGATGGGTCTAAAGGATGTTTTTCATACAGGCAGCCTGGGCATGCCTGCAGCCCCACACCTAATAACATAACACATCTCAGACAGGCTCAGGCAAGCACAGGCAGCTACCACACATCACAGCCCATCATCTCAATGCCTGCCTAGTTTTGAAGGCATCAGACTGCCTCCTGCCTGCAATTTATAGGCATCTGGGCACTGCCTGCCTGCTGCCTGCAGGCATCCAAACTTCAATGCAGGCATCTTGGCGTCATCTCAGGCATATCTATGCACCTGCCTGGACCTCACAGGCATCAGTAAGCTGCTCTGGGAACATCCAAAGTACGTCAGATTGATTACCTGAAAGACTTGCAGGCATACCCTTCCCAAGGATCAGGCATCAAGCTGGTTGCCTGCTCCCTTTGCAGGCATCAAAAGCTGCCTGCCTTCCCCTGTCTGCAGGCTGCCTAATTGTGAGAATCATGTGCAGGCATGAATCTCAGGCAATCAGGCTGCCTGTGTGTGGGATAGGCATCAGATCAATTGCCTATCTCCTTTCTAGGCTGTCTGCCTGCCTTCGAAGTGCAGAATGTAGAGCTGTAATGAACCAAAAGCCCTACTAGTCCCTGCATTAGCTAGTAAGTAATATGTCACCCTATTACTCTAGATCTGTGAGGACTACAATCAATTTATGTCCAGAAGTGTTTGTGTCCAGAAGTATTTATGTCCAGAAGTGTTTGTGTCCAGAAGTATTTATGTCCAGAAGTATTTGTGTCCAGAAGTGTTTGTGTCCAGAAGTATTTGTGTCCAGAAGCTTTCTAGTCCAGAAGTGGGTTTTGTCCAGCAGTAAAGCTTTTTACTAGGACAGTTTTCTTAACTACACGTGTGTATCTTGGAGGCAACATGCTTGCTATTTATGTGGAAGAGCGCATATCACTCGTCAAGGCTAGTGCTCAGATGGGACGAGAGTTGATGAAGCGGTGGACAAGCAGTGTAATCCAGGCCATAGAGACTTCCTGCATGCCAGACGGGCTCCAGAGTATAGCCCATGTTGATGGAGAACCAAGGTACATATAGCAACCAAGCTTAGCATGGTTGGAGAGGTGCGTACATCAGGCAGAGGGTGCATGGTGGGAATCTGACAGAGTTGTTGTGGCTTAGCCAATCCATTCCACTCACATTGACAGTCTCATAAAGCACTGTGGGCGCTCAGCAGAAGGTGCAATGATACAAGCATAGATGAAGGTAGGGTACATGAGGGATGTCGCTCCACGAACAACATCCCACACTGCCAATACGCCTGATCGTAATAACACTTCCGTGCCTACCCAAGCGGGACACACAGTTCTGTCACTGCGTTAAGCCTACGATCAAGAGCTAGTACATATTGTCCATGGTGGATTTATAGTGGGGATCCTTCGAACGTTCAACCGAACCTCCAATGGGCTGTCTAGAGTCAGATGTGCGCCTAGGTAATTGGCAGCTATCACAGGCCATGATTGTACATTTGAATTGGTGTTGTGAAGCCACTACAGATCCCTAGCAGTACGTACTGTTACGTTTTGCGTCAATTGCGTCCATATGCCACTCCTGTTAGATTTCTTTTGCAGCTTTTCCCACTCGTTTTGGCACATATCCTTATTCCGCAAGCCTCTCCAGATCTCCTGCACCACTTTGACACCATCTGGCTTCTGTCCTGGGTTGCGGTGTGCTGCTACGATTTTCTTTGATTGCACCTGCATGTTCTGCCTACAGTATAGAGAAAGTCTGTAATGCCCAAAAGTTATACAGGCGTACCTTTGATGCCTAGAAGTCAAACAGGCATGCCTGTGATGCCTAGAAATCAGACAGGCATGCCTGTGATGCCTGGCAACTATGCTGACTTGCCTGTGATGCCTATCAAATTTCTAGGCATGTCTGTGATGCCTACTATCCTTGCTGTGATGCCTATGATGCCTAGTCTGCCTGCAGAAACTGAGCATGATCTAGGCATCTCGAGTCATTGCCTGCATAAAGTTGTGATGCCTGCCTGATGCCTGAGAGCTGCCTGCCTGATGCCTACATGATGCCCAAGAACTATGTGTGTGATGCCTGTGTGATGCCTGTGTGATGCCTGCTTGATGCCTGTGTGATGCCTGCTTGATGCCTGTGTAATGTCCATACAATAGGAATTAGTGCAAATACTCGGTAGCTTCGCTTAGGCTGCCTGGGCTGTGTGCCTAGGCAGCCTTGGAGCTGCCTGAATAGCTAACATTGATTGATGCATTGTTTGAGGTATCTCATCACGCTTCTTGAGCAATCCCCAAACACCTCAGGCATGCCTAGGCATGCCTAGTTGAAAAGCATCCTTTAGATCCATCTCCTGATAGGGAGGGTTACATCTAAGAGATCAGTTTTGGGGCAGCCTGTGGTGGATCAAGACGCTCTCATTGTCGTCCTCTCCTCCGACGCTGTCCCATCCTTCTGCACACTCGTCGACTCCGGCTCCAAAGATCAGTTCCTCGATACTCAGTTCGCCGAGAGTCTTTGACTCCCTCAAAAGTCTCTCGATCAACCGCTCCGCCTTCGGCTCTTCGACGGCTCCTACCGCGGTGTTATCTCCAAATACGTGTCGCTTCCCGTCCGCTTTCCTTGCGGAACTTCGATGATCATCAACTTCCTCCTCACCACTCTAGATCCGACTTGCTCTGCAGTGCTGGGATACCGCTGGTTGGCCCGCTACAATCCTAGGATTGACTGGTTCCATCACCGCATCTCTTTCCCCACTCGTGTCTCGCCCTCGGATCCCTCGGGTTTCGTCCCTGGGTTCTCGCTCAACTCGGATCCTCCGACTCCGTCGTCACCTCCTCCCGCGCCACGTACTCTGCCTCCCGAACCGCCGATGGACAAAACCGCCCTTCGTGTTGCGGTTCCTGGCGATGTTCTTCGCCCACGCCACTCCCGCGTTGTTTTATCGACGCTCAGTCCGTGCTCGTCGTCCTCCATTCCCACCACCGCTACGCGCTTGGACCCTTGACCTCGGTCGACACGCTCCCGCAATGCCCTTCGGAGTCGCTCGCCGGACGTCACCCCTCTCTCGTCGCCGCGCCGATGCATCCCAGCACCGTCGGCGTGCTCCCACCGCCGTTCGGGCCGTCGGCTGTGCATGCCTGCTATCGGCCTTTGGCACCATCCTCAGTCTTGGTCCTGGGTACAGTGCCCGTTGCACTCTCGGACGATCGGACCCTTCGCTCGGAGTACTCCCATGGTGGATCCCGACCACTCGCCGCGCCGCGGTGTGCGTTCCTCGGTCGGTCTCGACCATTCGCCGCGCAGCTGTCGCTGCACTCGCCCTTCTCGGCCCTTCCCAGATACCTGCCCGATACCCCCCATAGGCATGGACTCTAGTCTGGTGTGGTTTCCTTCACCTTCCTTTCGTCACCCCCCTCGGTGGTTCCACTTTCATTCACTTCGCCGCTGTCCCCTCGCGTTGCCCCGGCACCTCGGTGTCCTTTCTATTTGTGTCTTTCCCCTCGGTCGTCGTCCTGATCTTCATCCCTTCTATTCCGCACCTCGGTCCGCTTTGTAGTGTGTTGTGGCTGCGCTTCCATTGCTTCCGGACCCGCTATAGTTACCGGCTATCGCCGAGCTGTGTACCCTAGGTTGGATCTGGTCAGTTATGTGTACGACCTTCCCCTCCTGAGTACCCTTCCTGGTCGGCTATGCCTCCTGGTCGGTGGTGTATGCAGCACACCGTGACATAAGATCCAACCTACCCCGTCCACTCCGGGTACTCAGTTCCCTTCTCCCCCTCTTCCTCTTATCCGCCCCTCACCTCCGGTATATCGTTTGGACACACCCCCCTTCCACTCGGTGGCGGCCCGGAGGTTCCACCCACGCCTGCGGCGACCACCCACATGCACACCGGTCGCTTGGTGGCCGCTATATCGCAGCCGACACCCTCGCTCTCTTTCAAGTCCGCCGACTCAAACCCGACCCGAGCACCTCGGCCCTCCGTGGGTAGAACCCCAACCAAGCGCGGACCCCGAGGTCATGACCCCGACCATTCCACTCTCTATTCCCGGTCCCCAACTACCTGTCCCTTGCTTTTTGACGACGTTCACGATGACTGCCGGTCTCGGCCGGTCCCCCTCGGCAACCATCAATTCCCCACCAGGATGCCCTCCTCGGTCTCCCCTCCCTGCCGGACCACTGGAACCCGACCCTCTGCAGGACCCAAGGACCCTTGGTGCACTTTTGGAGGATTCCCCAACGCTCGGCCCGAAGGTTCCATTGCTCCTGCAGCACTCCTGATGAACCCGAGCCCCGATCTCGACGAGTTCTACTCCGTTTCGCGCGCGCAAGGGCACGTTCGATGCGGCCCGTCGGCGCGCACCTTTTCCTTGCTGACTGCAATGTCAACGGGCTTCATCCTATCGAACGCGACGCCAATCTCCGCCAAGCACGGCAATCCTACACTCGGACGCACACACCTCGCCGGATACCAGGCCGCTCTCCCCGCGCAAGGGCTCGTTGGAACCGCACGGCCCATGCGCACATTATCCTCGCTCGCCGCGTGTTCGCCCGCGCTGTCCTCGCCGAGATCGCAGGCACGCTTCATGTGGACTTGGTGCAACCTTGTTCGGACGGTTCTACCACGGCGACCTCTCCGTTCGGGACGCGCAGGACCTCGTTCGATGCGCAAGTCTGTCCGCACGCCTCAGAAGTTGGCCGCTAGTCGCGAGCTCCTGTCACCGTCGAGATCGCGCGCCGATATCGTCCAGCAGCCGATCTCACGCTATTCCGGCCGTATCTCCTCGGCCTCTCGCTCGTTCAGCGTCGCGCAGGGCGCGTTCAGTGCGCGCGATCTGGCGCTACAACCCTCGTGCTTATGGCCTAGCGCATATTGCCCTCCCCGATATCCTATGCCCGAAATTGGTGGCCGACCTCGGACCCCCTTGGATTTGGACCACAGGACCTCGGTTACAGGCTCTCCCGGCGCGCGCAGGCCCTCTTTAGGATCGCACGACTGCCCTCCGTCAATTCCCTGCTGGTGGCAAGTCCGTCATCGCCATCCCTGCGGAGATCGTCGCAGTTGACGGAGGCCATCCGAGGTCGACACCTATCGGCCCGCCCTGCACCCAATACTCGTGCGTTTGCCGCGCGTAGGCCCTCGTTCGAAGCGCATTATCAAGGCACATCCTTATGAAGCTGCGCATGAGCCTGCCGGATTCGATCCGGCCGAGATCGCGGGCGGTCACTGCACCTCGGACCTCTAGCACACCAGGAAGGACCCTCCCACCGGACCCTGGTCGTTCCCCATGCTCGGACCCTCATCGGATGCGCGTCGTCGTACTCAACCTGTCGTCGGCCGACGCTGAGCGCGCCCGAGTCGGTGCTGCTGCTCTAGGTTGTCGCCGACGGTTTCGGCCCCGGTGGGCCTGACTTCGGCTCCCACTAGCCCTCCAACCCGTTGTCCAACGCCGATGGGCTTTCGACCATGGTGTGTGACCACGGCGCACCCTCGGGCTGTCCTGCGCGAGCTCGCCGTCTTCAACCTCGCGACAACCAAGGTACACCGGAGCTGTTCCTTGCACGCCTCGACCTGAGTTCAACCATGACGCCCCGCGGACCTCGGACCGACGCCCATTTACTGGTACCCACCCCGAGGAGGGTATGGACTCGCTTCTGGACTCGGTTGCCCACCCCGGATCCCCTGGACCCATGCTGGTGGAATCTCTCGGAGCGTGCACCCCGTTGCTTAGGGGACATTGCCGTTGCCCTCATGCCACTCGGCCGCCGCAGACACGCAGTCTGATACGGTCCGACACGACCCGCACGCCTTCTCTTTCTTTACTGTCGTCGTGCCCTTTGCCGGGGTTGAGGCTACTATCCACCGGGATGTGTACCGC